>CM023942.1:21418720-21432409 GCA_013407115.1 Glycine latifolia | reverse complement strand
TCCGCATTTGTTACTGTTTGATTGATTCTGGGTGGAGTCTGTAACTCTCCAGGAGAAGGCCGAGTTGGTGGAGAAGGTGACGCGCACCACCGAGTTCTCCCAACAAATAATATATATTACAGGACCAAAACAATTAATAATAAACAAAACGGACAAAATAAGTTTTAGTAAAAGAGCATTTCGGATTTTTTTTTTGTCCTGTAATAAAGAGAAAAACAAGAGTATTTAAACCCATCTTATACACCTGATATAATTGGTGTGCAAAATTCCTTTTTCTAAAGTAAATGGTTCATGTGTTGAGAGTTAATGTGTTTGTAGGTGAGGTTGTTAAAGAGACAACTGAAGTGGGTGATGCCAGAGGTGGTGGTGACTTGTTTCTCGTCCTCTCCTCCCTCGATCACCAATTATATACATACACCTAACATATATAATGGGTGTGTAAAATTCATTTTCTATAGTAAATGGTTTATGTGTTAAAGGTTAATGTGTTTACAGGTGAGGCTGTTGATCAAGAGACTAATGAAGTAGCTGATGCCAATTAAATTAAAGTTTAACACCAAATTCTCACTCTTTCATTTTGAATTTAATCTAATATTTTTTATTAACTCATTAAGAAATTCATGTGCCCTTCTTTGAATATATACGCGCGACCAAGAGAGAACTGGTTGTTGAAGACCACATTTTGTAAGATTCTTTTGGTAGTATGTTGTTATATTAATAACCACTACTATTTTAATAATATTAATAGTTATAATCACGTTGCCTGGAAAACATTATTAGCTATTATATTGCGATTGCTATTAACAACAAAGACGTACAAGATTTGTTAATGCCTTACAATATTTTAATAGCATGGACGTTAAGGGAATTGGTGAACTAATATAATAAGATTAATTTCTGGTAAAAATTGGATATCATTGAATAGTTGGTTACAATGAGTACAACACCTTTTGATACTCTTTGAGTCTTTGTTACCAATATATAAATCGATTCCTTAACTCTTTAAAAGACACTAAATTAATATGCTATACGGTGCCAATTAAGAGAAATGTTCCAACTTCTCCCTCCTTCCCCTCCTATATATAGACAATACATCCCCACTAACTTTCTCATCCTTCATACCAAATATATCCGAATTGAGTTAATCTGTCGTCGTTTACAATTGAAAGATGGGTTCAAAGACGAGGATAGCAATGGTTGTCCTAGGAATGTTGGCCATGCTCCTTCTTATCTGCTCAGAGGTGGCAGCCAGGGATTTGAAAGAGGGTGAGCTATATATCATTTTTCCCTATACATTCTCGCGAGTATTTCAAATAGAGAATATCTATAAATGCTTTCAAATCACTAGTTAAACATTTAAAAAATATATTAAATATATAAAAAAGGTATATTACTATTATATTTTTATAATAAATGTTTTAATTTTTTTTTCAAGACTTAAATATTTTTTGTCCCTGTAGTTATACATTTTTAAAAATTTTTAACCGTGTGTTATTTTTAAGATGATCCCTTTAAAATTCTCTTCTTCTTTTTTTCTTAATTTGGTTCTTATAAATTTGTTCTAGACCTCGAAATATACCTATCTTTTCATTTTGTTGTTGTAATATATGAATTATTTGCTTTTAGTATCTATCAATGTTTAATTTTCTTTATAGGGACTAATTCAAAATGAACTAAATATTATCCATATCCAGTCTAAAACAAACACACACACATATATATATATATATATATATATATATATATATATATATATATACACAAAATAATATCTTCCGAAAAAAACAAAATAATATCATAACCAAAATGAAAATAAAATTTTATATGCACCATTTTGAAAAAAGAAAATTGTAGGAACCAAAAAAAAGCCTAACTGAAGAATACAAGGGGCTTCTTAATCCTATTTGTTCGATCATAAAGGGCTCCATCCCCCTGCTGGCATTTTGTAGCTTTTTTTTCCAATTTATTATCATATAATATCATACTTCAAATTTTATGTTCACTTTAATTATTATTTCTTTCTCATCTAATCCTCAATCGCATTTGCCATTTTCTTTGAATCATAAATGGTTCATGTGTTAATTAAGAGTTAATGTGTTCGCAGGTGAGGTTGTCTCAGAGACTAATGAAGAGAGTGATGCCAAATTAGTTGGTGGTAGGGGGTGACCTTGATAAAAAGATCGATTGTGGGTGTTAGCAACAGAACCATCGAGTTACCTGAAGCAAGCAGAGACTCTACAGAGGCCCAAGCTGGAAGGCCCACTAGGATTCCCAAACGGCCAAAACACCTCACAGACTTTGTCTAGCTGGCGTATCTAAAAGGATTTGATGATATCCATTTAAGATTTTACCCTGTTTTCACAAAATGCAAATTCTGTTATGCCATATAGCACATTCTGTTAGACAATGAGCCAATGACTGGCCATACTTTTGTATATAAATACCTATATGGAATGAAAACAGAACATGGAATTTGCTTTTTCAATCTTACCAGTCAATTAGGAGGTACCCTGGCCTCGGATTCAGGGAAGCACAATCCACATTCCTAACAGTGGGCGTTACAATTTTGGGGTTACAACTTACAACTCGACCATTGGTTGCCCTTGTGGCTGTTGTGGGTTGTCCTTCGAGCCGCGGTTACTTTGCTTCTATTGCTGCGCATACGCTCATCAGAATTGAGACAGTGTAGTTCATCAATAAAATTAATCTCGTGTTGTACGTGAGACGAATGCATGGATAGACAACAACGAGGCTTGTCTTTCTTACCACTAGAGATATTTTACAAGTAGCAAATAGCGTTGAATAATGGGTCATTGTGCCAGTGTGACAAGTTTAAGAGCAAACTCAAATATCTATTGTAGAAATATATAGTTTGTCATAAATCGTGATCACTTTTACATAATCTATTACTATATATCAAACTGTCATAATCTTTTTTTATCATCCTCTGTTGTTAGGTTTGTCTTATATAATATGCTCCTTACAACCATATCGATCTATTTATTTAGAAAGCGGAGAAATTAACTAGCAACCCGAAGCTTATTTGAACTTTTTCGGTTGATGTCTTCCAAGGCTATATTTTTGTTTTCGCTGACTAGGTTTTTTGTCAACATTGATTATGATTACTATTTGCTGACATAAATTAGGATTTTTGGTCAACATTGGTCATGCCTAATTTTGGTTGACATCAATAATTTTTTTTTTTGTTGATGTCAATTGATGATTTTTTTACCACTAATATCAACTATGGTTTTTTGATCAACATTAGTTTGAACTATTTTTTTATTGGCGTTGATTAAGAAAATATTATTGGTTAACATCGACTGAAAAATAGCCCAAGTCAACGTCGGGACAAAAAAACTTAGTTGATGTCAGACAAAAAAAAGATTATCAATAACGTTGGTAAAAAATTAATCTCGATCAATATCAATAAAAGATTAACCTCGGTTGAGGTCAACCAAAACAATTAAGTTTTAAATTTGTAAACTAAAAATAATTAATTTTTAAATTTTTGTTTGTGAATGGATTGAATAAATATTGATACATGAAAATAGTGTTAATAGGTAGATTGGATGAGTTTTTTTTATCAAATGAATCATATTGGATCGAATCCATTAAATAATTTTTAATGGATCAAAATGGATTAATAAATTATTTTGATTTTATCCATTAGAATACAAATTAGGATTGATCTTATCTATCCATTTGTCACCCCTAAATAAAATTTCAAAACTTCAATTTTTTACCATCCCTCACCTTCCATACAATATTCTTATCAAACCATTGATTGCCTACATACACCAACCCCCACAAACATCAACTAAATATTTCCATCAAGTAGAACCTCTCCTGGATCTCCTCTTAACCAACTTCAATTTTAGCACTCTTTGACATAAATAATTTTGATATGAAGCTAACCTCCACCTCCATTTGCCAAGTAAAGCCATATAATTGAATAATCTAACCTTTTTTTTATCCCCAAACCTCCTCGTGCCTTAGGTAAATACACCTCACTCCACTTCACCCAAGCAGTCTTTCTCCCACCCTGTACCCCCCACCCCTCAAGAAATCCCTTTGGATACTAATTAATGATTTTTTTTCAACACAAGATGGAATTTTAAAAAAGGACAAAAAGAACATGGGAGAGAAGACAAGACTGAATAGATAAGTGTAATCAGACCACCCAATGAAAGTGATTTATGTTTCCACTAAGCCAACCTCCTTCCGCGTTTTCTTCCTATACCATTCATTTTTCTAATACACCCAACAATAGCAATGTAATATCGATATTGTCCTTTGTTAAAAGCTTATGCATGATAGGATTGATTAGAATTTCATCCAAGAAGCCCTTATAGAGTTTGACATTCCCAACATCATCGTTAATCTTATCATGTGGGGTGTGGGTGGTTCCATGCATGTTATGCCTCCTCTAGAATGGGTCAAAGCTTGAGAGTTTTTCCCCATCCAGAGACGTTCGACAAGGCAACCCTCATTCACCTTACCTTTTTATCCTTTATGGACTATGCAAGGGTGCCTAACACTCACTATCCATGAGTTGAACATGAACTAATCCTCGAAAGTCCCCTCTATCTCATTTTTTTTTACTCATGATGTTTTGCGTTTTTTGCAAGGCCTCTATTGACTTTGATTGAAAGATCTTTGGTCATCGCCCTAGGCATATCGACAAATCACCTAGGAAGACTTTAACCATGTTATTGAGAAATCCTACCCTACCTTTTGGAAGGACAAGCTCGATCTTTTTTCTGGCTCCCGCAAGGTGTGTGCAACAAAATTGACGAGTTGTGCATGGCTATGATTTGGTCAAAAATGGGGATATCAGATGCTAAAATATGGTTGGCTGGAATGTAACCACGAAACCTATAGTTAAAGCTTACATTCCTGGTTTTAGGGCTATGATTTTTGTGGCAATTACATTCCCCCTCCAATACCGATGGTAGGCACCGCCATGAAACGATTTTAGAGACTTTAGGGAGGGATTTGCCTCCTGTTGCCATGTAGTTCCTCTTTTCATTTTTAATTTTTAATAAAATCTTAATTATTCCTAATTAAGTTTAATATATCATATTAATTAATAAAGATTTCCTCTTCGATTTTAAAAGATGTTTCTCTTTATCGGGCTGCCACAGAGTAATTAACTCTAACAAAATATTCATTATTAATTTATTTTCTGACATGTTTTATTTAAATTTTAAAAACATTTAGTAATGGAAGAAAAACATGATACACTACAAGAAAAATTGTTATTATCGACGAAATATTTTTCACTAAATATATTTCATCAAAAATCTTTGAATTATCAACAAATTTTACTGATGCTATATATTTTGACAGATTATACTGATTGAATATATTTTGTTCAAAATATTTGAATTATCGATGGATTTTACGGACATAATATATTATGTTGGAAATGTTTAAAATACCGACTAATTTTACCAACAAAAAATATTTTGTAAAAAATATTTTAGTGACAAATTTATTAACGAAATATATTTCATCGAAAATGATTACTTTTGCATTTATATGATAATGGATGAAGTTTTTGAACTCTATATCTCATTTAAAAAATCAAACACTAGAATTTTTATAATCTACAAGAAGGAAAACTTGTGTTCTTAATTTTTATTGTTTTTTAATTTGTTTTTAATTCAACATGGCGTAGCCAGGACTTCCTGAGACTAAAAATAATAAAATTAATTAAGGGGTGGATGAAAGATCAGACATTAGTATTCTCCGTACTGGACTTAATATAAAATAATCATAAAATGTTTACTAACTAATCTTGACAAGGTTTATGCAAATTTTAATGCAAAAAAACTAAATTACCAATAATATCATATTCGTATATAAATCATAAACATGATGCATTCAAAAAAAGAAAAAGAAAAACATGCAACTGATCATAACCATGATTTTATGTTAAAAAGTTAGAATAAATTATTATACACGTAAATACGACTTAAAGAAATTGTACCAAAAAGGATACAACTTCTTTATTAACATTACGTAAATACGACTTTATTAAAGGTACAACTCTAAATATTAATTTTGAAGTTATTTTATTTTATTTTTTTGATAAACATTATTAGTTTTGAAGTTATACTGCATAAAAACATTCAATAGGAATCAGAATAGGGAATGTTAAAAAACAACCTTTGAAGAAAATATATTGTAACGTGTAAAATTGATTTTAGTTTTTTTTTTCTTTTGTCCACACCATTTCATCTAGGCACTCGGTGGTAATTAATTTTCGTATTTGACATATACAATTGTTTTGGTATTATTTGACATATAATTTAATTTAAGACAAAAACTAATTACATGCTATTTCTTTAGTATTTTGTGGTTTGTTTTTAGTAAAAAATGAAGTTTCATTTTACTTGCATTAAAATTTAGTATAAGTTAACAAAATGAAATTATAATTTTAATTATAAAAAAACAATACCGAAAATACAAGGAAATTAAAATTAATGACATGCAGAATAATCAATATATATATTTAATTTAAAATTTCCGTCATTTAACTTACTAACATAAAAACTAGCATGGGAATAACAATTTTTCGTTACTATATTTATTAGTAATTTATTGATTTTTAATAGTCTTAAAAGAACTTTATCTAACTTTGACTTTTAGATTATTTTATACTTTATGGTAAATAAGAAAAATATTGAGATAGCAAACTAGCACTAGGTGTCTGCTTCTCGATTCACTTTTTGAGTAATGATAGGTGAATATTCTATCTCTCTAAATACTTCTTTAACACTTATTATTTTATTTTCTTTTTTATAATAAAAAATTAAGAAAGAAGATGCCGATGGTACATGAACTCGAAAATTTTATAAAAATACTTAAATTTACATTAATCTAAACAGATGAATAACATTAGAACATACGACTCATCAAATGTGGTATCCTATATATATGTTCTACTCCACCAATCTCTTGAGTTTACACTCGCTAATTTTCTGTCTCTATCTTTTTATTACATAATATCAACTATCATACTTAATTACTTATATATACTTTTATTTTTATCTTTTTCTCCCTAAGTGTAAATAATTTGTACATGTTGTCCACTAATCTTTTTTGCATTACATGGCAAGTTCATACATGCATGCAAGTAGTCACGCACAATAAATAATGTCGTTCAATTTCATAGCCTACATCATTTTATCATAGAAATTGGAGAAGGAAATTGAGCTGCAGATCTAGAACAATAGGTTAGAACAATTAGGTTATTAATTAACTCTAGAAAAGACTAAATTAATATACGCCACGTACGGTGCTAATTAAGAAAAAGGTTCTACAATTGTCTCTAATTCGCTCCTATATATAGAGTATATTTCCGACTAATTTTCTCATCCTTCAGTACCAGACATATCTTATTAATTTGAGTAGATCTGTTGTAGTTTACTACTGAAAGAGGGAAAGATGGGTTCGAAGATAGCAATAGTTCCTATGCTGGCCATGCTCCTTTTGATCTCCTCGGAGGTGTTGGTGTTAGCCACTGCTGGTGGTGGCTTCCCTGGTGCTGGTGGCTTTCCTGGTGATGGTGCTGGTGGCTTCCCTAGTGGCGGTGGAGGATTTCCCGGTGGCGGTGACGGCTTCCCTGGTGGCGGTGACGGCTTCCCTGGTGGCGGTGGAGGATTTCCCGGTGGCGGCTTCCCCGGTGGCGGTGACGGCTTCCCTGGTGTTGGTGGAGGCTTCCCCGGTGTTGGTGGCAGCTTCCCCGGTGCTGGTGACGGCTTCCCTGGTGTTGGTGGAGGCTTCCCCGATATTGGTGGCAGCTTCCCCGGTGCTGGTGGCGGCTTCCCTGGTGCTGGTGGAGGCTTCCCCGGTGGCGGTGACGGCTTCCCTGGTGGCGGTGGATTCCCTGGTGGCGGTGGATTCCCTGGCCAACGAGGTTAAGACTAAAAATGGAGAGAGTGCATGTAGTTCTACGTAGTTATATTTCGTGAATTAATAAATCTCGTGTTGTGAGAGGCATGGATATAGTCATCAAGGAGGTCTGTCTTTTAACCTTTCTTAATTATGACTGGAGTTTTTTCCCAATAAGAAAATGTTCAATAATACGTAACTGCATGTTCCTGTATAGGTGAGCAAGTTCAACAGAATATAAAATTATGATCAATGTGCAAAGTTATAGTTTGTCCTAAACCGTGAGTTTTACTTCTACTGTTACCGCATATCTTCATCATTTATTCGTAGTTAATTTTTATTATTATTACTCTTTCTTTTCTTATCTGTACATAGTGTGAAGTCTTTGATTAATTTTTATATATTTCTTTATGCGCTTTCTTTGAGTGGAGGAAGAGAAAAGGAAAACATACATGTCCATATTTTAAATGTTGTGGCTATAAACTTATAAATTTGTAGCGATGATTGAAACTATATATATCATGTTATGGCCCTCAATTCTCATACTGAGCGACTTGTTTACATGTATTCTCATATGGAAGCGTAAACATACGCAGTCATGCTTCACAGCTTGGTCTTATAATAGTCCTAACACAGGGGATGCGTAGGACTTGTTCTTTATGATTAATTCATCATATACTCTTTGAAAAATCATGTAAAGCTTGAAGACCACTAAGTGATCACAAAGATATGTCAAACTTCTGTCTCAAATTATATTCACAGTAATTATCAGAAAATATACAATGATAATAAACATTGTCAAAGTGCACAAAGAAATTTTAATACTTGGATTATTTAAAAAGTATAACTTTCCTAAAAATAAACCGTATATAGGTGATGCAAATTATCATTTTTTAAACCAAGTTTCTTACTGATATTAAGAATAATTATTTTTCATGTAAAATATCAGATCGGCTATAAATGTTGTAACTACATAGCATACTTAAATACTTAGAATTTTCTTTTATTATTTCTAAAAATTGTTTATACTTATAAAAATCACTGTTTCCTAGACGTTAATTTACAAAATATTTTCTATCCACTTACACGTTTGTTTCTAATATTAAATTGTGGTAGTTTTCTTATTATACTTTAAGTTGAAAAAAATAATAATGATATAGATACTTATTTCACACTTTTTACCACTGACTTTAACTAATATAATTATTTACTAAAAATATATTTATTATTGGTAAAAATATAATTTCATTTTATTAATAAAGTCCTCATGGACCGAAAGCCCAGTAACTAAGGAAAACAAGGTTTAAAATTGTTGTTTCTTTCAATGACCCGAAATCTTAATAGATTCTTTAATTTTCAATTATAGATCTCTGTAGGAAGGAAAAAAAAGGTGGGAGTTTAGTATCTTTATGATTCCTAAACTTCTTTTGGATTTATGCTTTTAGTCTTTAATCTAAATTTTGATGGATCAAAGTTCTTAAATTTTTCCTTTATTATTACTTTTAGTTTTTGTTGTCAAGTAACAACATTAATTGATAAAAGAAAGCTAACAATTCAATAACTTATCATATCATTAAAAATCCAACGGGTTAGTTATATATATTTATTTTATGTAAATTGTGTTTTAAATCTCTTATTTGTTCTTAATAGTCGATTACTAGTTAATGGAGATTGAAGCATTAGTGATGTCCTTCACACGTTTTCCTTTTTGTATGGCTTTCAGGATTATGGTTAAATTGAAAAAATGTCGGCTCATTTGTTCCATGTTTGTGAGCACTCAATCCATGACCTTAGTGTTGTTCTGGGGTTCACTTTGCCCAAAGGACCTTAGGTCGGTTAGAAAATAGCAAACCCCCTCAAACCTCTATGAACGAACCTCACCTTAGCCCGACTATCTCATGACAACCCGACATACATAGTGAATTAATTCAAAGGACGACGGGGTATCCAAGCCATGCCTCATGGAATAACTAACTTCTCCGCTAGCAAATGCATCAATTAAAATATTAAATCACTTGAGAAAGATTGGGAGGAGTTGATTATACAATAGAATAGAAGATTGGTGTAACACCAATTGAGACAAAATAACAAAAAATCAGTTAATGTTGCTAGTTTGAATATATATAAAGAAAGTAAAAAAAAAAACATCGATTAGAAAAGCAAATTCTTGATTTTTAGCATAGGAAAAAGAAGAAGAGAGAGATTGAAAATGATGTTAATTTGGAGGAAATCATCAAAGAATATCTTATGTATATCATATATTTAATAATATTTCTGAAACTTTGATTTTTAGTATTGAATGAGTTGTATGATTTATATAATCGATCTTCTATTGGAATAAAGTTTTGTTGTTGTTGAGAAAGATTGAGAAAAACATGCAATTAATATTTCAAGGATCTATTTGAATAAACTTCTATAAAAGTCTTTATGAGAGAAGAAAATAAAAATAAATGAAATAAAATTTTTTATAAAGTAAAATTAGCTTATGCTTAAATTAATATGTAAAATCTCTCATATAAATTCTCTAAAATATTATTTTTAACTATATAAAAGTTAACTATTAGTTTATAAAAAAAATATTTTTTTCCTTCTTATTTTTTTCTTTCTAAAAATTTCTAGATAAGTTTATTCAAACATGCATCACTCTTTCTCCATCTCACTCTACCCGAGTTGATGAATCAAGCAAATTAGATCCGCCAGAGATTGCACTGGAGATCTCACTCTGCCCTATTATAATCGATCAGTATCATAACAGGCATCCGTAGAGCTAGGGATATGGCAAGTACCTTGGCTTTCAAGTGTTATCAAGGCACCCTTTAACCATGTTATTGAGAAAGTCCATTCTCGCCTTACCTCTTGGAAGGGTAAACTCTTGAATAGGGCAGGTAGGCTAGCAATGGCTCACTGAATTAGTTCTTTTCATTCATTAGTTCCATTATATTCTATGCAATCCTTCTGGCTCCCGCAAGCTGTGTCCAATACAATTGACGAGTTGTCTAGTAACCCAGTGAACTTTGTATGGGTTTTGGTACCCTTGTACCGCTCCATTTATATATTTTTGTTTGCCGTTTAAAAAAAAAAAACTGCGAGTTGTGCATGGGATTTGGTCCAAAGATGTATATCAGATGCTGGAAATTAAATGTGATAACGAGACCTAGCTAAACTCTTACATTCCCTCTCCAATATTGATGTCACGTACGTCCCCCGTGAATCAAATAAAGTCGCTGACTTCTTGGTGCGTAAAGGTGTAGATACCTGAATCAACAATGGTGGGCACCGCCAGGGGAGGGATATGCATCCTGTTACGTTTCAGTTCTTCTTTTATTTTCCGACCGTACCAAAAAAAAGAAAGTCTTAATCATTCCTAATTTAAATTTAATTTTTAAAATTCTAATTTTAATATGGCTTAGCTAGGACATCCATTGAGTGTTAAAAAAGATAAGATTAAGAATGAAATACTTGACATTAAGTATTCTCCGTATTGGACTTTATATAAGAAAAAAAAATAATAACTAATCTTGATGAGGATTGTGAAAAAATTAATGTAAAAACTAATTTACCTATATTATTCATAATTCGTAACCACAATTTTATGTTAAAAAGTTTAGTTTAAAACTTGATTGGAATACTTTCAACATTGGTTCTAATGATGTGGGAAACCACTTTCTGCATCGTATGTGGTGTTAAAGGATGTAGATAGTTCACAAAAAGAGGTATATCTGTTCACTTTTTCATTTTTTGTAGTTTTAACTGATATAGAAAGTAAATTTATAGCATTGGTTATCTGGATTTGAAAAATAACTTTCTACATTGGTTGTGCTATCCACCGATGTAGAAAGTTCACAAAAAAATACATCTGTTCAGTTTTTACATCTACTGTTAGTTTGATCAGTTTGATCGACGTAAAATGTATGTTTACAATATTGGTTCTTCGTACTTTCACATTGGACAGTTTTTTTGTTTAAGAATTTGTAACAGAAACTTTTCTTAATTAGTTAAACTCGTCTATTGAAGCAATGTTAATTTAGAAGTATAAACATAATTATAAGTACAGTTATTTTAGAAGGAAAAAAAATTACAAACCATTTTTCATTTGATATTAAAAATTAAAGCAGAAGGATGTTGTTTCATTTTAAAATTAGAGTAAATTTTTTATTAACATATAAACTTTTTAAGTATTCAAGGTTTAAAGTGATTGATTAACTTAAATAATTTTAAAAAATATAAAATTTCAAATATAGTAATTAATGAAGCTCATTGTAACTCATTAAAATTTCAAACAATTGAAAGAGTGTAGTAAAAAAAATTGTTGATAACGTAAGCTCAATTTCATGAAATTAAGAACATTACTAGCCTCATCTACTGTCCACGGAAATTCAGTTACATCGAATACATGAAACCCAGAAATGGTCCTTCTTCTCTTTGATCCCTCTTTTCTGTGTCCTTTGTCAGTTTTTTCTCTCTTTCTTCTACGGTGAGATTGAATAAAAGAAACTAATATTGGAAAAATCCAATCTCACATTACTGGCTAGAGATAAAGTCAATATAAAGTATACCAGTGGAAGACAATTCTTACATGAACACGCGTATTCAAGGTGTCACAATAACATGAACACCCGTATTGAACCGCTTGTTCTTCATTATCTTCATTAATGGTAATTGGTAAAGAAGAGAATTTCAACCTTGATGCGCGGATAACAGGGCATGAAACTGATTCTACCGATAGCATCTCAATAAATAAACTTTAACTTCAATGCGCCTTGCCGTTTTCCTTAACTAGGTTTGAATCTGGATGCCATGTAACGTCTGAATAATCTTATTTTCATGGTAAAGTTAGAGAAGACCTGAAATTACGCAAAGAAGGAGCCAAAAAGTATTAAGGACACGGATCGGGTAGGTCCCGCTTCACACTATTGCATGCAATACTTCAATACTTTTCTTGCACTATATATACGGGTCTTGTTGAACCTTTGCATTCATCCTTCTCAAGTGTTGTTATGTTCACTAACAAAATGAATCTGCCCTTTATTTTGCTTTGTTTTCTGTATGGGGTGATCCTCATCGCTGCAGTGGTGGCTGGTGAGCCATCGAAAGACGAGGAAAAAGGTATGAACCTTGAACCTTAATTTGTTTAAGGTTAATGAGAATACACTTATTTGTTCATTACTTAATAGAATCCGTTAAAGAATTTTATTCCATTTTCCAAATATTAAGTTCATGAAATGCACGTAAAACTGGCATGTAATAAGTTAAACATTAATTTATAGCTAATGTACCTTTGTTGATGAAAATGTAGGAACAAATGGAATTCACGAAGAGTTTAATGGATGCGATGACGTGCAGGGAAGCCGTAAGTATATTATTTTCTCTTCCCTGTTTTCTTTTAGTTAACGTGAATCTTAAACGTGCCGATTTATGTAGTTTTGAGCGGTAGGAAATTTCAGCTAAATCATGATACCGATCACTGTGGAAAAGGAAAAGGAAAGGGAAAGGGAGGCGATGACCAAGGGGGGAGGAGGCGATGAAGGTGGATCAGGAGGTGGTGGTAGTAGTGGTGGGGGTTATGGTGGTGGTGGAAGTGGAGGAGGTGGCGAAGCCAGTGGAGGAGGTAGTGCTGGAGGTGGTGGAAGCCAAGGAGGCGGCGGTGGAGGTGGAAGCAGAGGAGGTGGAAGTCAAGGAGGAGGCGGCAGTGCCGGAGGTGGTGGTAGCGAAGGAGGAGGGGGGTAGTGGTGGAGGCGGTGGAAGCGGAGGAGGAGGTGATAGCGAAGGAGGAGGGGGCAGTGCTGG
>CM023942.1:21338848-21418620 GCA_013407115.1 Glycine latifolia | reverse complement strand
GGTGGAAGCGGAGGAGGGGGTAGTGTCGGAGGTGGGGGTAGCGAAGGAGGAGGAGGTAGTTCTGGAGGTGGTAGCCAAGGAGGAGGGGGGAGTGCGGGAGGTGGTGGAAGTCAAGGAGAAGGAGGTAGTGCTGGAGGTGGTGGAGGTTATGGTGGTGGAAGCCAAGGAGGAGGGGGTAGTGCTGGAGGTGGAGGTAGCCAAGGAGGAAGTGGTGGAAGTGCAGGAGGTGGTGAAGGTAGTGGTAGCCAAGTAGGAGGAAGTGGAGGTAGCGGTGGTGAAGGAGGTGGAGGTAGCCAAGGTGGTGGAAGTGAAGGAAGTGGTGGTAGTGAAGGAGGAGGTTCTAGTGGTGGTGGTGGAGGTGGAGGCTACGGTGGTGGTGGCGAAAAAGAAGGAGGAATTGGAGGTGACAAAGGAGACGATCATCATGGAAAAGGAGGAAAAGATGACAAAGATGGAAGACAAAGGTGGCGGAGGAGGATATTGAATTAATATTAAAGAAAGCTATGTCATTTAGAATAAAGGAAAAGGATGTGTTGGTGGATATGGAACCAAAGTCTAGAGTTAGACAACTAGTACTTAGTTCTTTGTTGAACTTAAATGTAGCTTTGGAGATGATACTCCATTTCATGGTCCCATTTTCATCTAATACTTTACATTGATCTATGAATGAAAACTTGACAATTTATGTATAGTATCTAATTTGGTATTAATTTGCAACAAAATTATATTCATCGACGCTAGTATATATGTATTCACTCAAGATTTCATGAAATTATCTTCACCATAGGTGGTTTCTGACGATCATCATACTTCTCAATAGCTCACGATAAGGATTACGACGAAATGTCGAAGAAAATGAAATGTGCAAAGCTGAAGTTACCACCAATTGTCTAATATAGAAAGAAGGAAAAAAATGATTTAGAGGTTATTTTGAATTATGCATTTAGAATATTACCAGGGAATAATCCAACTTCTGACTCTCTCAAAATAAGTCATAACAGAAAAATCAAGTTGGTAAAAGGGAGGCAAAGACTTACCTCAATAAATAAATGTCATTGTCATACATGGAAAAAGGTAATTGTTAGAGATGTATTTTGTACTTCGTGATGAGCTTATATACAAAGGTTGATGTAATGATCTTGTAATACCACTTTACACTCAATTAGTATTTTTTAGTCCATCTCAGATTTTCTCATTCTCTTTGTTCTAAAATCATGTTTTTTAGCATGGTAGAGTAATATCACCGACATCGAGATCTGAGTAGAGATGTAATGATACAATTGACTTGCATGGAGGGTGTTGCAACCTTTGTTACTTTAGTCACGACGATGGATTTCAGCATGGACGCCTGCAAGTTGTTCTTTCAGAAATTTCAAAAGGCGTTGAGGTAGTAGATTTGAGTAATTGTAGCTTCGAGTGAGATTGAGGATGAAACTTTCATAATATGTGGCAATTCTTATGGCTATGCGTCATCCTAGGTGAATTATCTTGGCATAGTGGATTGATGGCTTTGTGGCTTTGCTTTTAGCCGTTTTTCTTTTGGTGCCCTTGTTACATTAAATTGGCTTTGGAGGTACGTTTTGTGTAATTTCTTGCTCCAATCATGTTGCTACTAAACTATTTGTGGTTTAGTGTATTCAAATCATGCACACCAAGTGTTTGGTGTTTTGCTTCATTGTTGTTTTAATGTTGTTTGAGATCCTATTTCCTGTGCTTCTGTCTTGAGTAGTTAAACATTATTTTAGCTTCTGCTTATGTTGCTTTTTACTTATGGTGGTTAAGCTTTCTCATTAACTTGTACTTTTGTCAAGTGGTTAAACTTTGAGGTATCAATTTTGTTGGGTGGTTAATTAAGCTTTGTTCTTGGCATTTTTAGCTGATGAATTTTTTACATTTCTTTTTGAATTTTCATTTGATATGATTTGCAATTGTATTGATCACTCCAAGCTAGAAGTGTTCTGAACATCTTCCAACTTGGATGGGGCTATTAGAGATTTAGTTTGTGATTAACAGTGAGCCTATGTAAAGATTGATGCAATAATCTTGTAATTATACCACTTTACTTTCAATAAATAACATTTTTCAGTATCTCTTAGATTTCTCATTTTCTCTTTCAAATCAAATCCACGAGAGCAAAAATGACCATTAAGCCTAGGTTGAAATACGAGCCAAATTTGCTTCTGAGACCCAACAAAATGAAGTGGATACAATGTTGAGACTATCCCACTGTAATTGCCTTGTCTGGAAAGAACAATAGAAGAAACTCCACATCCGCCCATGGAGAGAACAAGACTATCCTTAAATATGAAAACAATGCAAGCCAACAAAAATCAAATATAACCAGAATAGGAAAGAAACAAAGAATCCCTTTGAACTAGAGCACACTATAAGTACCCGCACACATGAGGGAAGGGAAAGGCTTCAACTTATTCCAAAGAAAAGGTTCAAGAAAATTGAGTCATAAATTAGACAAAAAACGTACAATCCCTTACACAAAAGGAAAATCAAAGAAAGTAGAATACAAAATCTTGGGAAAATTTAATTATGAAAGAAGAAATCATTAGATTAAGAGATTGTACGAATGTTGCCAAACTCATAAAGGTGAAGAGCTTTTAAGGCAACCCAAAAATTAAGAAACAAAGTTATCTAAGCCCAAAACATTTAAAGAACACTTATAAAAAAAAACTTTTAAGAGAAATAAGGTCATCAAAACTAATGCTAAAATGCATAAAAAAAATGGGAATGTTAAGCCTAAGATGATGATTATGCCTAGATGAACACAACCATAAAAAGCAATACAAGTTAGCAAAGACGGGATCAACTCATTAATTTTAGGGCAATTCTTTTTTGGATCCCTTTTAAGAAGATTCATATCCAATATTATAAATTAGAGTAAACTATATTCGCACTCTGTATTTTTCTCAAATTGTATTTGGTACTCCTCCTTTTTTTTTATATATTACTTTTACCCCATTTTGTTAACGTTGTTAATTAATATCAATTGAAATATGTGAATAGACGAAATTGCCCTAACATTTTACTTGTAAAACCAAAATTATCCTTTCTAATTATCTCCTCCCAATTACTCTTAGAAATTAGGGTTCATGTTCACGCCGCTTCTTGTTCGTGACTTCTGTTCATGTTCCTCTATTCCTTTTCCAGTTCACGACTTTTGTTGGCAATTTCTATTCGCGATTTTTTTTTACGTCATCCTTAATAGCATTGAATAGAAAGAAAACAAAAAGATTAAAGGAGATCATTGTGGAATTGACTATTATTACCTGAATCAGTAATTTCACTGTCCCGTGAATCATTCACTGGCACGGCATCATTGTCACCATCGTCGTTTCCCCCATTCTCCACCGCTTGCTTCTCCAATTTCCCTTCCTCGTCGAAGTTGCTCTCGCTTTTCTTCGTGGCTTTGGTCTCTGTTTTCTTCTCGGCAACTCTGCGGAGCTCAAGAGTGACGTCGGTGATGGAGTGATACTTTTGCATCTGGATGAAGGGGATCCAGTTGAGGGGGCGGCGAAGGTGGCGTCCCAGTCAAAGGATGCGGCGGTGAGGTGTGCGAGGTGACTGTAGAGGGCGTCGATGATGGCGGTGGCGGTGGCGAACCCGTCGCGGAACCAGGCAGGAATGGCATATTCAATCAATGGGCATTGTTGGGAGAAGATGAGAGTATTTTAGACATAAATTTCCATTAAAAGTCATGTGACCAGCATGTGTCTACTTTTTATTAAATTATTAAACAGTGTTTAGGAGGGAGATAGTCTGGATGTAATATGAGTTAAAAAATTAAGGGATTTTTTGTAGGGTTAAAAAATGAGGAATATCATATACAATTTAAAAAAAAAACACATAAAATATGAGTGTAATTTGCTCTAGAAATTAAATCATTGTATTCACCCAATAGTCAAGCTCTTAAAGCCTACATGCATCGAGAATATTTTGATTGAGGACAAATCTCAATATGACTTGAACTATTGGATCATAACCCAAGGTTCGTTACAAACACGATTTCTACAAGATTCAACCCGAGATACATTCTCCATACTTCATCATTTAAGAAATAATGTAATAGCTAAAAGAAGAATGATATAACTATACAATAGGAGTTTAAGGTACTCTCTCTCTAATTTTCAAACCTTACATCCTTGCAAACAGTGACTTAATGTTTGAATCCCTACAGGTACATTATCAAAGTGTGTAGACTAGATAAGATTTCATTAGGATATTCTTGCTTTGTGGATAAGTGTTGAACAACTTGAAAAAATATAGTTGATCTATGAAAATGGATCATAGCTTCAAACGCTACTCCCATGCTTGCTAATAGATCACCCTTACAAAGACTTTTTTAAGATAAATTTGAATTAAGGATACAACTGAGAAAGAAGACATAAAAAGTCATGCGTGGTCCTTTAAATATTGGATGTAGCAACAGGAATTATGCAGCATATATAAATGGTGAAAATAAATATATTATTTTTAAAAATTGTGTTATAGAGTCATTTACAAAAACTAGGTTATAAGTTAAAGAGTTGGTCATACATCGGAAAAATGGTAGTATATAATACTTAAATATTTGTTTTAACCTCAAAATAGAATGTAATTAAAAACTTCAGTAAAACAAGAGAAATTATTAATACTAAAAAAGGATTTAAACTTTATTTTAGAGATTTTCGATCTCTCTGGTGTATCCTTTGGTATAACTGTTAGTTAAACTAAAGTACTCAATTAAAAAACTGCGCAAAGACAATCAAATTTTAGGATTATGAATGAAAGTCTTAAACCTAAATTAATTCTTTAAGCATAAAATAAATTAATGATAAACAAATAAATAAATAAGTTAATAATAAATAAAATTAAATAAGTTTAGGATCATTAAATTGTCACAACTTAGATGTTGAGGTTAGAATAACATCTCAAGTATATAAATTAAACTTTAAAAGAAATATTAAATTAATAGTAAATAAATAAATAAATAATTAGATAGTTGTCATAATTCAGGTGAATCTATTATTCCTAGACTATCATGACATGCATGCAGGAGCCTACACAAAACACAGAAGAAAAGGAAGAGTCACTGGTAGTTTTGTTGTCCACCACTGCGAAAGAAGTTTGTTGTACAACCACCATTGCTCGTTCTAGATATATATTCAGGAAGTCTCAGGTAAATCTCTACTTGCTACAACTAATTAAGGGGATCAGAACAACAATGATGGGGGCAAGAGACCAAGGGAAGAGTGAGATTGAGGCATCCTTAGAAACCATTTTTCATTAGTAAACCAAAAGAGTCGTTAGAGATATTCGGTCTAATGATGAATGAAACTTAAAATAAATTTAATAGAAATATTATACTTTAAATGAGACAACTATATAATTTACCATTTGACTAATATATACAGATTTTTTGTTAATATATGGAGCCTAACTTTTAACTTTATAATAACTAGTAATAAATAATTTTTTTTATAGACTAAAAGTTAAAGTTATTTTATTTTAGCCTTAGGTCGCCCTTTCATCATAATCAAGGAAATGTTCGCAGGTAAAAGATTAATGTGAAAATTAGTATTAGTACAAAAGTAGAATCCCCTTGTACCACCACTCCTTCTCCTCAATTAATTTTTGTTCATAGAAAATTAATTGCATGTGCTATGAAACTTATCAAACAACATTTAATGTTCGGCGCTTGTATTAATGGCTTCTGAACCAGTGGACAGTGCCACAATACTATTCATATCTTTTGCCAAGCCTTGGTTGGCCGTGCATGAAATCAAATCCTTTATGTTTATTAGTGAATTTAAATTAATTTTGATAATTGCTTAAAATTTTGTAAGACTGTGTTTTCTAACAAAATCGTATTTTAACTTTTTTAAAAATTTTCTTAATTAATATTTTAAAAAAATGGTATTCATCCACCTTTTTTTTACATATTCATCTACACACAACTAAAAAAATCACTTTGAAAGAGGATTCTTTGTAACATTTCATAACGGTTTACAATTGTCTTTGAATGCATTATCATGAAAAGTTAATAGTTCAACAACAGTTTTTAAACCGTCTTAATTCTTCATTTCTACATTGATTTTTCTCGAAATCGTCACAGAATATTTTTTTAAAATGTTAAAAATTGATGTTTCTACGACGATTGTTCAAAAAAATAATCTTAGAAATATGTATATATCTTATTTGTGTATTTCACAGGTTTATTATTAGTGAAGAATAATAACCCTAATTCAATATTTAAATCCATCATATCGATTATTTAAAGTAATTAAGACTTTGCCATCAACCATGTTAATTAAATTAGGCTTCAGCTTGTACATATTTATACGTTTTATTTTTGTATTCTAAATAATAGATGCAATAATGTTGAGGTTATGAAATATGTTTAAAAAAATCTCCCAAGAATTAAATACATAATAACATGTTTAATAAGAACAAAAATCTTGAAGCCAAAGTAAAAAAAGAAAAAAAAATATTATTATTTAGGTAAAATCCAAGATGGACAATCTTCCACTATTTTGTGTTCAAACAACCATCTACTATATGTACTCCAAAATAACTCTACTTTATGTCTTCCAAAATAGTTCCTAAACATGAGGCCCACCACCATATCCTCCTCCACCACCAAGGGCACCACTGTCAGGCCCACCTCCCCCACTAGGCTTACCACCAACCCCCGGCCCACCTTCGCCACCAGGCATGTCACCACCACTATATCCACCAGCACCAGGCCCAACTCCGACAATAGGTCCACCCCCACCACCAGGCCCAACACCATATCCACCGGCACTAGGCCCACCCCCACCACCAGGTCCACCACCATAGCCACCAACACCAGGCCCACCTCCAACACCAGGCCCACCCCCACCGCCAGGTCCACCACCATCGCCACCAGGCCCACCTCCAGCACTAGGCCCACCACCATATCCACCAACACTAGGGGCACCACCACCACTAGTCCCACCACCATATCCACCGACATCAGGCCCACCTTCACCACCAGACCCACCACCACTGCTAGGCCCACCTCCGCCACCAAGCACCTCACCACTGCCAGGACCACCACCACCGCTAGGCCCACCTCCGCCACCAGGCCCCCCACCACCACCAGGACCACCACCACTATTAGGCCCACCTCCACCACCAAACCAAGGGATACCACGACCACTGCCAGGCCCACCTCCACCACCAAACCAGGGGATACCACCACCAAACCAAGGGATGATAGGGAAATCAATGCCATGCATACCACCAGGGATGATAGGGTCGCCAATGCTAGGCATACCACCACCAAACTCAGGGAGACCAAAACAATTTGCATCTACACAACTAGCACCATTGTTGGTTTTAGATATTGAGGAAGAAGTCTCAGGTGAATTCCTAGCTACTACAACTAAGGGGATTAGAGAAATCATGGCCAAGAGACCAAGGAAGAATGAGGCTTTCTTAGAAACCATTTTCTAATAGTAAACCAAAAGAATCAGCAGAATCAAAGAAATGTACTTTTCTGATGAAAGACTAATTTATGAAAAGTAGTAAGGAATTATATTCTATTTATAAGGCAGAAAGATTAAGAAAGGGATGGAGTGGAGTATGAAGTGGAACACGCTTTTACCACTCATTCTCTTACTTAATTAAATTTTAGTCATAAAAGTAATTGTATGAGCAATGAAACTGAAGGAACCATCAATATTTTATGCTTGTATTAAGGACTTACAAGTGAAGATTGGTAAAATCGTGAACAAGTGGCACCATATTATGCATAACTATTATCATGCACCGGCTGTAAAATAAATGAAAAGCACCAAAGTCAACTTGAAAATGCAACTTGCATCTTTGCTTTCAATATGGTTCTTGAAGTTTCTGAATCTGACGAATAAGATAAACCAAATTTAATTTGCCCTCATTAATTAATTTAAAATAAAATCTAAGAATAAGAACAAAACTTTTAATAACTCATTAAATATTTATCATCAAGTTTCTATAAATAAATTATGGCCCCAGTAAAAAAATATCAATGATTTTGCAAGAAGACGTGGTTTTCAACGTTAAATAACTTTCACTGAGAATATGAACTTGAATCATAATTTAAAAAATTGACCGATCTAGTTAGTTCACCGGCCAAAATGAAAAGCAATTATTAGATTGAATTAAATCTCTTATTGGATTAATCATGTCATTGATTCAGATTGATTCGATTCAACCCGATTTGATTGGATTGGTTATGATTGAACTCATAACCCAATCCATTTGAATTAGTGAACCGATTTGTTTTAATGACAGATCCAATATTAATTATTTTTTTAAAATGTAAAAATAATGATACACTTAAGAATTGAATCAAGAACTTGAAAATTGTTTCATGTATCAAATAATACAATTGCTTATATTTTATATTGCTTACGTTAAGTTGTGCAACCTATTAGTTTTAGTTTGACCAATAACCTATTAATTTAGTGCTTCAATTGGAATTATATAAAAATAATGTCCATTTTATTTGATAACTCGATGATAAAAAATGAAAGACTATTTGGGGTTAGTTATGAGTTTTTAGCTTTAGATTTTTAAAATAATTTTTAGAAAATTCTTTGGGTAAAATATAGACAAGTTACTTTTAATTCATTTAAGAAATGTAGAGATATAAAAATTGGTTTGATGGGGAAGGGAGTAGAGTTATAAGTTTGAATTCTTCTGCTAACAAAAACTAACAATTAATATTTGTTAATTAAAAAATCATTTCAAAAATGCCTATAGCTCTTTTTTTATATAAAAAAATGCCTGTTGATTTTAGATAAAAGCAAACAATGTGACTATTAACACATTATTGGTTTAAGTTGAATTGAGTTCAGAAATTCTTATATTCAAATTTTGTGGAAAAAAATACAGTTGAAAAAGAACATCCTCATACTAAAATGATAAATTCTCGACATAAATTAATTATCAACGAATAAAAAAATAAATGAATAAAAAAAACATGCACTCTGCAGTCTTGCATTATATGGCAAAGCACACCCTCTCTCAACACAGAACAAACACATTCTTCGCTAGTTTATGTCTTAAACTAACGTAGTAATACGTGTCATGGGTTATTAATTTATAATCCTTTTATATTGCTATGAATTTTTAATATATTAATAATTATTTTATTTAAATTTTAATAAAGTGTGTTAGTATATGTCAGTAAATATTTAATATATATATATATATATATAGTAATTATCAATATTAATATATATTAAAATAATTTTATCTTCACACATGTTTTATATTATTTTAACTTATAAAAATATATTTTATATCCACACATGTTTTCATCTGATATTTTCCTTTTAAGAAAATAAAATTTTCATAATTCATAAATAGCCATCTTTTATATTCTTTCACTTATATTCTCCCGTGATCACTATAAATAGCTATCCCCTCTTCTTGTTATTCCTCTGCGCACTGCTTCTCATCTCTGCTGTGGCAACTCATGAGCCATCCTTAGATGGGATATATACAAGGTAATGAATATCATACACGTAGTTGCATTTGTTCCTTTTTCAAATCACCTAGAACCATTGTCCTTTCAATTAACCTACATGTTTTCTTTCTTAATTATTATTCACATTCCCGGCCCCTTCAGTAAAGCAATTAAATGTTTTGAAATTTAAGTTATTCCCTACTCTAAATATTATGCATATACACGTACAATATTACTTTCTTCTTTAATATTCATGTTTTGATTTATTTGTATAAATTAAGTTATTTAAGATTTATCAATACATTGAAGTTATGCAAATCTACTATTGAACCCTTAAAGTGTCTACATTTGCGGTGATTGTAATGCCAATTACAAACATTAAAAAATTCTTCTGAAATCCTAAGAATAATCTCATTCGTGCAAATATAATGTCCAAGGTTGCAGTGGAACCAAAAAACAAAATCCTAATATCAAGTTTATGTTATTCAGTTGAAGTTTCAAATCTCATCACCTTAAGACGTTTCTCCTCCTTTTACTGCCAAGTTGAAACTATATGGCATATAAAAACATTATATTCTACATGCATGTTCAAAGATATTCTATATATATTGCACTATTCTTATACTCCAAAACATGTACATGGTATACCACAAGATCCCATTTCCATAATATATTTTTTTCAGGTGCTACCATGAATATTATCAATGGTGTTACGGTTAATTAATTTTTTGCTTATAAGTTTTTTTTTTTACTGTTTCTGCTTAGTATAGTTATGTACGTACGTAAGCATGCATGTAACTTTTGAAAAAGAAAGAAAAGAGAATAATCGATATATTTAAAAATATTTGTCTTTGCTTGTGGAGGTTGGGGATACTGTGGAGGCTGGGGACATGACAGAGGATGCGGATATTGACATGTTGTGGTCAAGTGGCTGCAGATGTTGACTGTTTTTACAAGAGTAGTATTAACAAATAAAACTATTTACCAAAAAAAGAATAGTATAAAAACTATTTACATTATAGATGTTATTTTTGTCACGTAAATAAGATGCAAGAAGTGTCATCGAAAACTCTTTTCCTCTGTTTGTCGTTTAGCAGAAGATTTCACTTTTGGTTTCCTTTTTCTTTTCAAGATTGCTAACGTTGATAGTAGAGAAAATTTAAAAAAATAAAGAAAAAAATATGATTAATGAAATATTTTTTTATTTATTAGAAGAAAAAGTTGTTTTTATAAATAAAAAATTTAAAATTTTTTTTCCTTTCCTATTTTATTTTCATCCAACCAAACATATCAGTCTTAAAGCGTTAACAATATTTTTCCTTTATGAGGCAGCTAGCTTAGCGGACACTGGTAAATTTATTTATTTACTTTTTTAATTTGAATATCCTACTAGAACATTATATAAAATATATACAAATGAAGGATTACACCTTGAAATTATTTAAACCAAAAACACAATGTGATATAAGTAACTAAATAATCTCTCAAAAGAAAAATGTTAAAAAAATATTATTTTTTATCAAGGAATATTATATTTTTTATTAGGAATGTATAATTGAATTAAAAATCTGCAATTAGAGTCGGATTTTCTTCATTAGCCTTAACTAAGCCAATACCAAATCCTGAAACCGAAAAGCCCGCCAAAGTGGCGTGCCTGTGTCTCCTGCTAAACGACAAGGAGGACTTGTGACACACGATGACACCTCGTGCAACGCTTACGTAACAAAAATAACCACTTATAATATAAAAAAAGTTTTGATACCACTCTTTTTTGTTGAATAGTTTTTTTTTTTTTATAAAAAAATACTATTCTTGTAAAAAAAGTCACATGTCGTTGAAGTGAAAATTACAAATATAAACTGAACACACATCTATACTTGTGTACTCCATCTAAGAACTACTAGTATGTAAGAAATAAGAAATAAAAGCATGTACTTGACACACTTTTTGTCTATACCACCACTTATCAGAGTTATTATAATTCCCATAACTCTGCTCATACTCTTTTAATTAATAATTAAGACATTTAGTTAAATATTAAACTTATTAGTAATTTAACTAATGGTATGAAAATTAAATCTTAATTAGATATATAATTATGTTAAATATTTAAATAAAATTCTCTATCACTTATAACAGTCTTAATTAGTCAACTTAAACAAAATTGTTTTCAATACAAAATATATATGTCAGTACAAAAAAAATACCTTATCAATAATTTATATAATTTTAGAAAATTAGTACTCCTTAAGATTATTGATATTCCATTCTTTTGATTTTTTTACTTAATTAGTTTTTAATATAATTTACTTAATTAGTTAAGAAAGCGTATTTTCATATTAAAATTAATATATTGAAAAATTCAGAAGATGTCTTATAAAAATATGACAAACATTAAAAAAAAATGTTTCATAAAATTAAAGAACCCAAAGTAATAACAATTAACAAGTACCAATGGTTTAAAATTTCCTAGGTTTCTACATTATTTTGTTTGGCAGCAATATCTCCATCATTCTGTCGATTTATAGCTCTTTAGTAATTAAACTAGTATTTGTGTATACCACTTTCCAATTATATGAAGCAATCAATGGTTAATCCTTTGCAGGAAGGGGCTGTCCGAAAATTGAAAGGAAAAGTTTCTGTAAGCAAGTTTTTTCTAAGGTGGTGACCAAAACTTCTGCAGAAAAATGTTGTGCTTTATCAGAAGACAATGGTGATATTAATATTATCTAACGATCAATTTTTGAACTATCTCTATTTTTGCTGATATGAACACCGAAAAACACAGGAGTATGTGTAAGTACGTGCGTGTTTTTTTTATTATATTTTGCAAAAAAAAAATCCAAGGGCTTGATTAAGACTTAGTAATAAAAAATAAACTTGTACCTATGGATAGAGATATAGAATATATAAGGCTGAAGATTTACCAAAATAATGTTACTTTGAAGTATATTATCAAACTATATGGTTTTTCTTCTGTCAAAAATATTTGTAGTGGTTTAAAATAGCCACAAAAAAACTTCAACAGGATTAATATATATATATATATATATATATATATATATATATATATATAGTATATAAAATATTACTATTAAACTATTATTGTTTTGCTCCTTTATGGTAGATACATAAAAAATTAAAAATTAAATAGAGATAAATAATCATATAAAAAATAAGCCTTTAAAATAATACAGATAAATAAATTATTTAAAATGTAGTAATCATATAGTTTTGAACTTATAAATTAAAAAAATAACAGAAACATTGTTTAAAGAAATTATATAAATAAAAAGACACAAAACAGATAATAAAGGTTTAATTTTTACTAGGTATCTACAAATACATAACAAAAAAATATAAATATAAATTATATTAAAAATATTTATTATAAGAAATAAATTTTACATATTAAAATTTTATTGATATATTTCAAACAATTATTCTTATTTTTAAGTATAATTTATTTATTAATTTTTATTTTATTTTATGTAAATGAATTTTTACATGTTGTATAATAAATAAATTTGTGAAATGAAAATAAAAAAAAATTAACTCATGCAATAATAATACATATAATATACTTCTATAAACTTAGTAACACATGACTTAGTGGCTTATGCCTTGTGTCTGTCCAAGGAGCTCATGAACACTTTAATTTGCCATTTTACAAACTTGTTATTCACTTATCACTTAAGCACCACATCAACATATGCATCATCTCTATCATTGTCATGCCAAAGTTTGTTTATGACTTATCAACTAATGGATTGAGAATTATAACGTTTGATATTACTGATGTGATCAACTATTAATGCCTGAATTGAGAATCAAAAATATAATTTAGTGTATTTATTAGCCTTTTAAGAATGTAGAAGTTAGAAGCAGACTAATTAAAGATAAAGTTCCTCTTAATTAAAAAAACAAGATAAAGTTTAAATTTTACAAATCATCAAAACTTTTATATAAAGTTTTAGGAGTCCCAAAATTATAAATGTGGGACTTAAACTTTTGAAATATTCGACTGAAACACTAATATATCCATGCCGATTAATGATTATATGTCGCAATTTGTTCAATTAATATTTCAAAGTTAATTAATTATATGATGCATGCAATCCTTCTACTTTCTTATATTATATAATTAAATATGATGCAACCAGTTTGCACATTCTCTTAGTCACTTGCCAGTTGCCATCTTCTGATAAACTTGCTTACCTCAGTATACACACCTGTCCAAGTTTAACACTTTTTAATGGCTCAATCGGTGTTGATAAGGCTCATTGACCCCCTATTATCCTCGCAATCAGCCAAACAATTCCAGTTATCTAACCCTAGAGACAGACCATAGTTTAAGAAAACGAATCTAATGGCCACTGTCATCTACTTCATTTCTTTCGTTTATCTTCTCCCATGATCACTATAAATAGCTGTCGAGAAACACAAAATCTATACTTTACAACAAACTCATCTTATATAATTAAACTAATTGCAAAGATGAATACCAAGCCCTTTTTCTTCTTGTGCTTCCTCTGCGCACTGCTTCTCATCTCTGCTGTGGCAACTGAGCCATCCAAAGATGCGACACAAGGTAATGTCTATTGCATAACTAGCTGCATCTTCCTTTCTCAAATCACGCCAAGAACCATTGTCATTCCACTTATTCTACATGTTTTCTTTCTTGTTACTCCTATTCCCCTCTCAATACGTAAAACAATCAAACATTAATTTTGAAATTTAAATTATTTTCTAATCTAGTCGCTAAGGTAGTGTGGTGGCTATGTAGTTACCATGCCCGCACAATTGCTTTCTTTAATATATTTCGCTCGTGTATTGATTTATTTGTTTGAATTTATTTGAGATTTATCAATACATTTAAGTTATACAAGTTTGCTAATTAAGTGCAACTACATTTGTAGCAATACGAGTGCCCCGTTAATATATTACAAATTATCCAAACTCTAAAAATTCTCCTGAAAATCCTAAGAATAATATCCCATGCATGCAATTATATTGTCCAAGGTTGCAGTATTGGAACCGAGAAACACAAAATCCTTATATATATATATATATATATATATATATAAATTTATGCTATTCAGTTTTAGTTTCAAATGTCATAACCTTAAGACGTATCTCCTCCTTTAATTTTATTGCCAAATTGAAATTATATGGTATAAGACATTATATATTTATATTCAACATGCTAAAAAAAATTCATTTGCATTATTGCTTGCGTTTTGGCATATATTGTCACTTCTAAAAATTTATATATAATGCATATATACCACAACACCCCTTTTCCATAATGTATTTTTTTCCGGTGTTACTGCTAATTAATTTTATTGTGCTTAGTAGTTATGAACGTAAATTAACTTTTGAAAAAAGAATAAGAAATAAATTAACAAATCGGTATATATTTAAAAATGTTTGTCTCTGCCTGTGCAGCAGAAGAACCAAAGACACAGCCAGATGCCTGGGGAAGAGGAGGAAGTGGTGGACATGGTGGAAGTGGGGGACATGGTGGAGGCTGGGGACATGGCGGTGGACATGGTGGAGGATGCAGATGCTGCGGTCGAAAGGGCTGCAAATGTTGCTGAAGTAAAAAACACAAACACAAACATGAACTGAAGACACACATACGTGTGTACTCCATGTAATAAGTATAGTATGTAGAAATAAGAAATAAAAGCATGGACTCTATATCCGTGCTAGGACTGTCATAGGTTGAACGGTTTTCCATCAACCATGCATGTAGTTCTCCATCTTTTTACTATACAAGATATATAATTCTACACTCTGCTCCTCTATATACTCTTTTTAATTAATAATTAAGAAATTTAATTAATTTAATTATTAATATCAAACTTATCAATAATTTACCACTAAGTACATTAATTAACTGATTCAAAATTGTTACAACAATTAATTAGTGATATCGAATTTGACTTCTTGATGTGTAACTCCTATAATTTGAAACTGACAATTAAGAGCTGCATATATATCTTCCATTCTAGAAGTGAACTAAATAGAATTACTTGCGTCACTCTGGAAAAATCCCTATGTGTCCCATAAAAAGGATAGAACTAATTGGTGCCAGTGCGAGGTCTTGTTTAAGAGTTGTCTTTCATTCAAACACAGGTCTTCTGACTTTCATAGTATTATCCAATGCTCTATTGGCCTACAGTCACATCTTACTCTCCAATAAGAATTGTGAAGTAAATAAAATGTCATTTTTCCAAAACATACAGCACAAAGTATATGCATACAATGTTAATTAGTTCGTATATCAAGTAAGTTTTATCAATCACCAAATTAATTTTTTGTCAGCAAAATCATGATCGATCTGCAAGACTGTAACCATATTTGCCTTAAATAAGAGTTGAGTCACACAAAACAACAGAAGAAAAGAACACAAAAAGGGTATCAAATAAAGATCTGAATCAGCAAGTATGAGAAGATTTGAGAGATGCTAACAGGATCATTTTCTAAAAAGACCAATTACGTGCGCGAGTATAAACCACCGCTTCTTCGAAGAGACTTCCGATCCAGACTATTCCTACAGAAAATTATAATGGGATAACAATATTGATAAATTCTTATATCATTGATTTATTTGGATATAATAATAAATACCATCCACAGAGAACAGAAGTGTTAGGTACTCCCCATTAGTAGGTAGCTACAATTAATAGCTAGGTTAGTATAGTTACCTATCTGTTAGTTATGTTAGTGAGTGAGTTAGTCGTGTGAGATAGTTTGGTTAAGGCTTTTTTCTTATAAGTAAGAAGGGGTGGGAGGGATACTCTTGGTTTCTCTTGGTGTGATTCCATGCCAAGTTTCCTTAGTAGGTTTTTTGTTAATGACAATGACAACAAGAAATGTATGTGGAAAATATTACTCTCTATTGATAGCTTCTCTTGTTGTGTCTTACAAATGAAAATTACAGCAATTTATAGGCAGAATGTTTGCCTCTCCATAAATTAAAACATAATGGCCATTGAATGGCTTGTCTTCTGTTATGCTATTTATTCCTAATTACCATTTATTCTGGAAAGAAACTGCTAATTTAAGTTTCATAACAAATCTCCCCCTTAAACTTAAATGCTCTTTCCATCTCTCATTCCAATCAACCGCTTACAGTTCTCCAGTAGTGTGGTCGGCAGCGGCTTGGTGAAAACGTCCGCGGCTTGAGCTCGGCTTTCAACATGCTCCAACTCGACTTTTCCTTCTTTGACTTGTTCTCGGATAAAATGAAATCGGACATCGATGTGCTTACTTCTTCCGTGATTGACCGGGTTCTTTGCTAGCTCGATTGCCGACTTGTTGTCAACTCGGATCACGGTCCCTTCAACTCGGATCACTCCCAGATGCCTTAGAAGATTTGAAATCCAAACTGCATGACATACACTCCAAGAAACTGCTACATACTCGGCCTCGCAGGTCGACAGGGTTACAATGGGTTGCTTCTTTGATAGCCAAGTAAAAGCCGTATTCCCGAGTAAGAATACATAACCCGAAGTACTTTTCCGGTCATCAACATCACCACACCAGTCGCTATCCGAGTAACCTACTAGTCGGTAGTCATCCGATTTTGAATAGAGAAGACCAAGTGATAGGGTTCCTCGGACATATCTTAGAATTCTCTTCAAAGCTTTCCAGTGTGTGTAGCTCGGATCCTCCATAAATCTGCTCGTTATCCCAACACTTAGCATTAGGTCGGGTCTCGTGCTTGTAAGGTACCTCAGACTTCCGATTAAACTTCGATATCTCACAGAATCAGCTCGTTCTCCTCCATCAAACTTTGAGAGTTTAGTGCCTGGTTCCATTGGAGTAGAAACCGGGTTGCAGTCCTCCATTTTAAACTTCTTTAAAATTTCAAGAGCGTACCTCTCCTGGGATATAAAAATCCCTTCCTCCGACTGCTTCACTTCTAGGCCGAGAAAATATTTCATCAAGCCTAGATCTGTCATCTCGAACTCTTTCTTCATTACCTCCTTGAACTCCTTAATCATCTTCGCGTTGCTTCCGGTGAATATGAGGTCGTCAACATAGAGAGCTACTACCATCATATCCTTTTCCGATTTCTTTGTGTATAAGGCATGTTCATACGGACATTGCTCGTACCCGTTTTCCTTGAGATGTCCGTCAATTCTCTCATTCCAAGCGCGAGGAGCCTGCTTCAGCCCATAGAGGGCTTTTCTCAACCTTAGCACTTTCTTCTCATCTCCTCTCTTCATGTATCCGAGTGGTTGCTCGACGTACACCTCCTCTTTCAGTACTCCATTTAGAAAGGCCGACTTCACATCCATCTGTAGGATCGGCCATTGGTTCTGGGCGGCTACCGAGATAAGAAGTCGGATTGTCTCCATTCTCGTGACAGGAGCAAATACTTCATCATAATCTATTCCCTCCTTTTGTTTATAGCCTTTTACCACAAGTCGAGCCTTATACCGCTCAACCTCTCCTTTAGCATTCATCTTTTTCTTGTACACCCATTTTACTCCAATGGGCCGAGCTTCTTCAGGAAGGTCGGTCAGTTCCCACGTTTTGTTGCGTTCAATCGCCTCAATCTCCTCTTCCATCGCTGTTCTCCACTTCTCATCTTGGACAGCTTTCTCAAAACTCAAGTCTTCAGAGTCGGCTAGAAGACATACAACATGAACTTCATTTGTATTGTCGTATATTTCCCGCAGGCTTCTCGTCCTGGGTCGTAGTGGCTCGTCTTCCTCATCTGAGAGCTCGGTAGTTGTTTCTGTTGAAGGCACAACCATTTCCGAGCTAGTTTCTGCTTCGACCGGGTTACTCCAACACCATTGCTTTGTTTCCTCCACGTGAACATCTCGGCTTACCACCACCTTTTTGTTAACAGGATCAAATAATTTATATGCTTTGGATTTTTCATCATACCCGATGAATATGTACTTCTTGCTCCGATCTTCTAATTTTGTCCTGTGTTGACTCGGTACTCGCCCATAGGCCACGCTACCGAACACCTTTAAATGAGAGACAGTCGGCTTCCTACCACTCCACATCTCCTGAGGTGTCTTCTCGCCTAGCTTTACATGTGGACATCTGTTTTGCACATAGACTGCACACTGCACGGCCTCTGCCCAAAACTCCTTCGGCATGTTCTTTCCTTTCAACATAGATCGAACCATATCGAGAATAGTTCGGTTCTTTCGTTCTGCTACTCCGTTTTGCTGAGGAGTATATGGGGCAGTCAAGAAATGCTTGATCCCATGTTCTTCGCAGTATTTGTTGAACTCGGCAGAAGTGAACTCGCCTCCTCTGTCAGATCGGACTGCTTTGATGTGTCTGTTCGTTTCTTTCTCCACCATCACTTTGAATTTCTTGAAGGTTTCAAACACTTTTGACTTCTCCTTCAGAAAGTAAACCCACGTCTTTCTCGAGAAATCATCAATGAAAGAGACGAAGTATCTCTTGCCACTGAATGATTCCGGAGTTATTGGCCCACACACATCGGTATGGATTAGGCCGAGTTGCTCCTTTGCTCGGTATTCCGACCTCCTCGGGAAAGAAGTCCTCGTTTGCTTCCCGATCACACATTCTTCACAGAACCTCTTGCCGAACTCCATTTTGGGTAGTCCGAGCACCATCTCCTTTTTCACCAGCTCGGTCAACCCACCAAAATGAAGATGACCAAACCGAAAATGCCACTTCATGGCCTCATCTTCCATATCCAGGTTCATGCATTGATCTTGAACTATTTTCAGCTCAAGTTTGTACATGCGATTTTTCTTCATTTCTACCCGGGCAACGAGCCTCCCGGATTTATCCTTCAGTTGTAATTCTCGGTCTTTCATTAGAACCGAGTACCCCTTCTCCATTATCTGTCCCATGCTCAGAATGTTGCTTTTGAGATCTGGTACGTAGTATACATCTTTGATCTCTCCTATCCGCCCATTTTGCTGTTGATACCAGATTGTTCCTCGGCCTTTGACGATTACTTTCGAAGCATCACCGAAGGAAACCGATCCGGACTCCTCCTTTGAAAGTATCTTAAATAAACTCTCGTCACCACACATGTGGTTACTTGCGCCGGTGTCCAAGTACCAAACCGAGTTATTAGAACATCTCGGCTCGGTTTCCGGAATGTTTGTCGCCAGCAGCAATCCTTCATCTTCTTTCTCGGCAAGGAAGTTTGTTGGTTCCTCCTTTTTCCTTTCGAACCTACAATCTTTGGAAATATGACCCATCTTTCCACAGTTGTAGCATTTTACCGAGTAACAATCCTTGGCTATATGCCCATACCTCCCACAATTATAGCATTCAAAATTGTGTGTGTTTGTTTGGTCGGTTCGAACCTGACCTCGGCCACGCCAATTCTGTTGGCCGACTTGTTCACTTACTCGGCCACGCCAATTCTGTTGGCCGACTTGTTCACTTACTCGGCCACGCCAATTCTGTTGGCCGACTTGTTCACTTCCTCGGCCTCCTCTTCCTCGGCCTCTACCTTTTATTTTGCCTCTGGTATTGTGAGTATATAGCACTTTCTCCTCTTTTATTGTCGCCTTCGCTTGGAGAGCCTGTTCAAGGGACTCCGCCTTCTTGTTTTTCTTTCTCTGCTCATGCGCTTCCAGGGACCCAGCAAGCTCTTGAAGGGTAAGCGATGATAGATCCTTGGACTCCTCTATTGCGCATACGATATTCTCGAAATCATCTGTCAATGATCTCAGAATCTTTTCAACAACTCGGTTTGACGAGAGAGACTCGCCATTCTGACTCAACTTATTTACCACGGCCTCCACCCGAGTAATAAACTCGGACACGCTTTCAGACTCCTTCATTCTCATGTTTTCCAACTCGCCTCTAAGGGTTTGAAGTCGGACTTGCTTCACACGTTCGTCTCCTTTATTTGTTTTTTCGAGTATATCCCATGCATCTTTGGAAGATTTTGCATTTGCTATCTTCTCAAAGCCGGACTCATCAACAGCTCGGTACAGCAGATACAGAGCCGCCTTGTCCTTAGCTCGGATGGCTTTCAATGCGTTCATTTGGGCATTTGAATATCCATCTGTACTCGCCGGTTCCTCATATCCACTCTCGACCACGTCCCAGTTATCTTGGGAACCGAGAAGGGCCTTCATCTGCACCTTCCAGTTATCATAGTTGGTGCCTTTCGTCAACTTGGGTAACGGGATGCCACCGGTCAGACTTGCCATTTTTCTTCAAGTGTTTGCACTCAACTCACACCTCACAGAGCTTCTGATTCTCTCTCTCTATTGGCTAGCGCACACCGCAGCCTTCTCTCTTGATAGCTCTGGATACCAATTTGACAACAAGAAATGTATGTGGAAAATATTACTCTCTATTGATAGCTTCTCTTGTTGTGTCTTACAAATGAAAATTACAGCAATTTATAGGCAGAATGTTTGCCTCTCCATAAATTAAAACATAATGGCCATTGAATGGCTTGTCTTCTGTTATGCTATTTATTCCTAATTACCATTTATTCTGGAAAGAAACTGCTAATTTAAGTTTCATAACAGACAAAGCTAGGTATTCCTAGCTACAAGTTAAGATAGTTCTTGATTTTTATTTTTTTTGAAAAGTAAAATAAAGATTTTATTAATAGAATGATATATTTACATCAGTGTACCAGAGGTACAAAGGAAGAATCAGCATCGAAAAAGGATAAGTACTCCATAAAACCAAAAGATGTGTTGTATCCAGCCAAAAAAGTATCCCCTGTATATATACCCCAGTAGAAACAAAAAAACATCATGTATATATACCCCAGTCGAACAAAAACATCAATATTGATTTGCAACTTCCAAGTTAGCCCATATCTAGAGTCTGGTCATGGTCCAAAGAAGGTTACCATTGGTGAGATACACCACTCTTGGAAAAGAGACACTGGCTCTATTTCCTTTTCTATAAGTCATCCATTTCCAAGCTAATGCCTTAATCTTCATCACTAAACCATCCAGATCAAATATCTCATTTCTAAGGATAGTTCTTGCTTGTTTGGTTGCTTGGGTTTGGCTTGGCTTCCCCTTGCAGTTGGATTTGGATCTGTTGATTCTCCTTTCTTTTTCTTGTTTATATATATTTGGGAGCTACTATTTTGGAATGATTGGCTGGGTGTCAACATAGTTGGGTGTGACCAATTCCCTCCCTTGGTAGACTCTCCTTTTCTGGCTTAAAAAAAAGAAAAAGAGGAAGCAATATCTTGTCATTTTGTCAAAGTAATGCAACTAATTTCTGTATCATTAATTTATTTATTTGGATATAATAAATTAATTTATTGTGTGTGAATTGTTCGTGTGACTGATTAAATTATTGAAATTGATTATTTCATAACTTTATTTCTAAACTTGATTATATTTTTTAGTCCATACATCAAATTAAAGAGATTTATTTTTCTTAGTAGTCCTTCAAATAAAAATTTATATTTTTTTAGTTTCTCAAATTCAAAAAGTATGCTTTAGTTTATTTTCTTAAATAAAAGCTTGTATTTTTTGCCTTTCAAATTTTGAAAATGGATTAAAAGGAGTATTTTTTAATTTAAAAATTGAATTTTATTTAAAATACTAGAAAAATAGACTCTCTTGAAGAACTACAAATATAATTAATTATTATTTCTATTATAAACAATTAATTCAAATATTTTAAACTTGTTATTACCCTTTTTCATGTGGAGTCATTTTCAATTAAATGAATGAAACGAGAGCCTAGCTCCGACCAGGTTTGCTCCATACGTGCATGCAACTGGATTTATTCAGTATATAGCCTTTATTGTTTTTTTTATCGGCGAATATAGCCTTTATTTTGATGCTTGGATTTACTAAACAACAGTGGTCCAACCTACCTAAACAAAATCGTAGATTCTATGCGCTCTCCATTATTACAGGTAAGAGAATATTTCAAGAACTAAAGAAAGTAAAAACAGTAAGACTTTGTTTTGGAGTTAGAAGGGAAGGGAAAGGAAAGAGATTGAAAGGGAAGGGAAGGGAGGAAAATGAAGAAAGTTTTTTTTTTATTGTTTGGGAGTTAAAAATATATTAAGTGAGAGAAATAAAGAGTTAATAAGATATTTTTATAATTTTATTCTTATTTCAAAAAGTTAAATTCAATTAAATAATACTGATTGGTGTAGAATAGTAATTTTATTAACATTGATTGGGATAAGATAGTAATTTTATTACTTTTCTTTCTAAAAAACCCTTAAATAGGAGGAACAACAATTTTTATAGGCTTTGGAGAAATTCAGAAGAGTTTTAAAAATCTTCAAATTTTTTTCTTCAAAAATTAAAACTCCCAAACAAAAAGATGTTACTATCCAAACTTTTCTCTTCTCTTTCTTTCCTTCTAAAATCTCTCTCCCAAATAAAATTTAAAGGAATGGAGGAACAATGCATCATGCATGGAACTTGCATGGATATGATGGATAACAGGAATCAATAATATTCATATTTATCTTTTATTTTATTTTATTTTCTCTTTTATATATAATTGAGTGTAGTATATGCTATACTTAACAAGGTGTACCGATGTCCTTTAATTTTTTCATAGGAATATGCAAATCAACCTAACTCTATCTGATAAGATCCTCTGAACGGACATGGCTCGCCAAACCCTACGAAAAAATCTTGAAAACAGAAACATGGGTCACCCTCCAATAAGCAAGATGCAGTTTAATTTCCCAATGCTATGACCCCACTTTGCCTCCAATTTATCACAAACTACAGTGCATGCAAGGCTCTAAAAATAATTTAACTTCCTTGATTTTCTCATGTTCACACGTTTGGTCCAGTGTCCATAGTATCTGGCACTCACCTATTGGATGACACCATTTTGAATCTCAATCATGAATTATTATCACTGTCACCGTCACTGGGATAATCTCGATGCCTCACTACTCACCAGAATAAAAAAAGTACGTATAATCTCTGCTTTTTCTTAAAGCAGTAGAGGCCATGCCAAAATGGACAAGAATTTATTACAAGAAAAATTATATTTGGACACTTTTTATTCTTAAAGAGTGTAAATAGCTTGAGAAAAATGACAATAAATAAATAAATAAATAATTGATATAATTAATAATGTGATTTGATAAAAAAAAATAATCAGATGTTAATGGAATGTTAATAATGGTAGTGTCTAAATATTATAATATAGTAGTACTTGTATATGTTTTACTTTTGTTAAATACAGTTAAATTTGATTTTAATTTCTTAATTTTAATTCTTATAAATTTTACAATTTATAAATAAAGCTTATTATATATTTCTGATGTCACTTAGAAAGGCGTCACTTCAAAATAATTACGAATATATAATACATTTAAATGTATATTATGTTGTTATTATTATTAAAAGATAAAAATTATTTTAAGAATTATAAAATTTATATGAATCAAAATAAATAAAATGTAAAAAGTAAATTTATTTATATTTGCACAATCTAAAAACAGATTTAAAATTTCTTTTCCTTCCCCTTTTCTTTTTACTTTTTTGATTCTATTCGATGTCGGACGCCGACGCAACTACTAGACTCCTGTTTTAATTGGTAGAAAGTTAATGACTAAACTAGAAACATGACTATAGTGAGATTGTGACTTTATATTTATATTAACAATTAAGAGAAAATTAAAAATTAATCACATTATGTGACATAAAAAATTTAGATTCAATTTTTATACATTTTCATTCCCATTTTGTTGTGTATCATTGTATATTCTCTTACTTTTTAACTTTTCTTTATTTTATAAAAAAATAAATTTCATTATAAGATAACTCAAGTTTATTATTTTCATTATAAGATCAAAAATTGATAGTTTACTCTAAATCTGTGACTTTTCTTATTATACTCCTACGTATTATTTGTCACATGATCTATTTTGTCTTTTTCTTATGTTAGTTCTTCACCACGCCCATTTTCGATCTGTTCTTCTCATATTATTCTCTAACAGGCTATATACATTCAAAAAAAAAAAAAAAAGAACATACAACTTTTTGCAATCAAAATTGCAAGATATATCAAAGAGAAAAATCTCTTCTAATTTTAGTGCCAAAGAAACAATCATGAATGTCCTGAGTACTATGATTTCCTTATATAAACCTTTTTGACCCAACAGTCTCTTCAAATCATCAAAGCCCCCAGAAGACTCCACACAACACCTGAAACACCTTCAATTCCTAGCTTCTCCCTAACTTTTATTCTCACTAATAACATATCATTATACTTTTCCCTTAACATGGCCAGGTACAACGATCCCTACTACTACTACTTGTGGGAATACTTCTCTTTCCCACTCCACCTCATCTTCTTCGTGTTCATACTTTTCTTTGTGCTAGCATTCTCGTGGTACATAAACTACGAGTCCTTGTTGGAGGACTTGCTTGTGCAGGTGAAGATCTTCCTCGCCCTCGTGCCGCTACTCCTGTTGCTCCTCGTTCACTGCCTCTCGAGCGGAGCGTCGTTCCCCATACCGTTGCCGGAGGAGAGGGAGTCGCTGCACAGAGCTGGAGGCTCTCCATGGGGTGTGGCACTCTTGCTTCTCTTCGTGTTGTTCATGTTGGCATACCAATCTTCCTTCCACCAACGTTGGTTTCCTTTGGCTACTAGATGAGGTGATGATGCTCTCAAGGAGTTGCAAGCTAGTGAGTGTGAACCTTTCTAATTAATTTGTGAAAGAGTTAGGAAAAAATTATTACATGGTCCAAGATCATTACACCTAAGAATCAATCTTTGTGTGAAACATGCATGTCATTCAAAGACGGATCCACACAATGATCGGATCATGTAATAATTTTTCACAAATTAGAGAACAATTAAGCATGATTATGTGATTACTTTTCATTTGGAGTGGGGTCTAGTGAGTTATAACCTGTAGGTTAATTACTTTACTTTTACACAAATATAGGGAATGGTCATGCTTAGCTTTGCACTTATTCTGAATTGAGCTTTGTAGAAAAATGAATCAACCTCGTGTAATAGTTATGTGTAGATTAAATGGGTTATGTTTATTTTTTTTCATGATTTATTAATATTAGAAATTTTTCTTACGTAACTCCAAGTTTAGATCTTTATCTAGTTACTCCAGTCTCCAGCTATATATGTATTAATTGTAGCTTAAATTTGGTAATCAAATTAGCCTTGCTTCCTTTTTCCACGAACACATCTTTTCTTTGTTGACTAATGGTCAGGAAGGAGAGATCGATCACATGACTCTTGAACAAGAATATGATGATCTCCAAGAAATTAAGACGGAAATCTAGAAAGTAGTGGGTATCCTTGTAGTGGAAAGGATAAAGGAGAAAAAGGAAGAACTGACTTTTCTTATTGTGATTTTCTCTCGATTTTTTCTCTTTCATGTCTAACGCTTTTCTTTTTTTTTTTCTTTCTTCTTAAACCTTTGGAAAAAATTTGAGAGGGTGAATAAATTATAGGTTTAAATATATTTTTTATCTCTATAATTTAATGTATTTTTTTATTTTTGTTCCTATAAAAAAAATATTTTAATTCTTATAAAAAATATGTTTATTTTATTTTTTGTCTTAAAATTATTTTAGATAATGTTTTAAACAACAAAAATATTATTTTAAACAGTAAAAAAACATTATATAAAACATTTTTGAAGATGAAAAACAAAATAAACATATTTTATGAGGAATAAAAAAATTGGAGGAACAAAAAATGAAAAAAATATTAAATTAGAAGGACAAAAAATATTTAAGCCTAAATTATATTAAAAACTACCACTGCTATATTAATAAAAAAAATTGACATAAATATATTAATAAAATATTTTCCTAAAAATTTAAGGTAAAATATTTTAATTTTTTTAATCATAATTGATTTAATTTACAACTTATATTATATGTGCTGGTATTTTCTTAGCAATGGAAAGACCATTAAACAATCCCATAATCATGCAATTCCATGAAGCCATTGCAAGAAAACCAATATCTACATCGCCATGTAAAATAATACATATTTAGAAAATTACTTAATTTTTTAAAATATGAATGCTCAAAAACTTATTAAAAATGGTTCTAAACTCCTCTCTGGGGGATTTGGACCTAGTCAATGCATTAGTCCAATGGTTCAAACTCAAAAATCAAGCCTAAAAGGGGTACGTAGTTAGAGTCCTTATAAGTTATAATTATAAGTATATTATCAGAGTATATTATCAGAGTTCATCTTGTGAGAATATGTGAAGATTAATAATTCGTTCGAACATTTTCCTTCCGAAGGGCTTAACAGGATCAAATCCTCCCTCTTTTTTTTCCTCTTGTTATGTTCTCTCTTATTATTCAATTAATCAAACACTGATAGTCTTAGGTTCTATCGATGAGTCCACAAAGCTTAGTAGGCGATGGATGAGGAGAAAGAAATTAACTTGAATCTTCCAAATTACTATTGTTTAATGGCTACCATTAATTATACATGTTGTCATGAAGCCATTCTCTGATAAAATCCCACCGAATTTGGAAAAGACATACATCGATAGTTAGTGGTATACAGTCAGATGCATTTTCAGTTAATTTCATGTTAAAATAAACAAATAAAAAGTTTAGCCCAAATAGGAAATTTGACCCCAATCACGAAAAATGGGTGTTCAGTTCAGGCAAAGTATGGTCCATGCGACATTGTTGTACCTATTCTGGAAACGTTTTCCGCGAAAATAGGGGTTTTTACATAAGCAATGGACCTAATAAAATTTGAGCCGTGGACGTCGACTGGTAGGTAATTGGACACAATTTGAAACATTATAGATTGTTTGGACTCATAATGGTTTCTACCAGAAAACAAAAACAAACACTTTGGATAATGGTGATCTCTTGTGTAAACTCCGAGTATTTTGATGTACACTTGAATCAGTTAAATATAATGTGTAAGTTGTTGTAAATCATCAAATACCTATCTTAAAGACTCTGAATAATTAGTACTAATTTTTATAATTTATTTTGTAAAGTTGTTTGGTTTGGAAAAATATTTTACACTAAAATAATTAATTTTTTCTATTGTACTTCGGGATTAAAGCTAACTACATTATTGTGTTAAAAATTATGAAATTCAATTTAATAATTGTTTATGCTGATAATGGTAGGACACTAAATTTCTTCAGATGTACTCCTTGCTCCTATTATCTCACTCCAATACTTGATATGATGTTTGTCCAAAAAAAATACATCCAAAAGACACACTCTTAAATAAGATTTTGATTTTAAGTAATAAATAAGATAATAAATGTAAAATGAACCATAATAATCAAGTTCTTACCTTAAGAATATTAACCTCTTTGGGTTTTGGATCTTGGGCCATCATGAACATATTATCATTTAGGTAATTTATCTAAACCTTTACTTGTCTTTGATTACAGGCATCTTTATCTTATAAAGGATCGGTTCGACTACATCCGGTATAATAATTTGCATGATAACTAACTTCACTTAATAAAAAATAACAAAACATTACTTTAAAAAATGTTTATATAAATTAATAATTATAATTAAAATAATACGTGTAACAACCCGTACACATAGATACCTTGCTAGTGACCCTTATAAAATGACCTAAGACTATAGCACTAAGGCAAAGATGTCAAAGTTTTCCCTTTGCATTCCTGATCCCTTATCCTTATATTTATATATATATATATATATATATATATATATATATATATATATATATATATATCCTAATTAACAATGTAGCTATCTGATGCATAATCTTTACTTCCAACCATCCAAGTTAACTTTTTTTAACCAAATTATATACAAAACTATTTTAATTAATTATACTCTTTAAGAAAAAGTTGATTAATTTAGTTAGTATCATTAAATTTGTTAACAAATTTGTTATTGTATGAGTGTGGTGTCAAGTTCATTAATGTGGTTGTTCATGATTCATTTGTGTATATCTTTTCAGTGTTTACTTCCTCAGATGTACAACAATAACAATTAGTATTAGAGTCGATGATTTGACTTGATGATTGACTTGGACTAGTAAGATGGCGACAATGGATCTATAGACATGGAGAATTCCTTGTATCGAAAGTATTCCTAACGAGTTAATCCATACATAGAGGTTAGACAACGGGTCTTACAGGCATTGTGGCGATGCAAGGTATTAGAACATGTTAGCGACACTGATTAGGCAAGTCAGGGAAGTCATGGTTAAGCTCTAAGGGTCACCATTGGATATTCGTGGACTGAAAATGGTTTATGCTCAAGGGTGGAGACTATCATATGGAAGAGACTCACACTTAATGAAAAAAATTGTTGGAGTACAAGTGTTAAGTGAAGTTCCATAGGTAGGAATTGGAACCCGCACACTTAAGGAAAAGACTATTATATGAAAGAGACTCACACTTAAGGGAAAGATTATTGTAGTACAAATGTGAAGTGAAGTTTCACATCAGATAAGAATTGGAAGGTTAAACACCATATAATGAGGAAAAAACTCATAAACCTGAGTAGTAATGTATTATATTACACTGTATTGTCAAGTTGACTTATATAATATGTTAAAGACTCATTGGTAAAAATCTTCATAGTAATTATTCTCCTCAATTTCTCAACAAAATTTATATTATTTTTTAATTAATTTCATGTAATTATTTTTATTTAATTAATTAATGTGTTAGTCCTCATCTTCTTCAGTTCTCATGAGAGATGAAACGAATTTATCTAATTGATTTATAGCATTATGGTAAAGCAATTAAAAATATTTTAAACAAAAATAACAAATACAAGAGACAACTTAAAAAGAATGTTATGAAAGAAAGAAATAATTTTAAAAAAAATCTTATATTCAGAAACGGTGGTATATGATACTTGTGAAGACTATATATATATGAACATTGAAATTTACACAACCGTGCTTAGCAGCACGTACGGTACTCCTTACTAGTTACTATACAGTACGTCTCGGATTTTAAGGTCATCACCAGTATTGGCAAATAAACTATTGTTGGAGAATATTTTATCAATCAAAACACATTATTTATCTGTTGAACTTTATATATTGTACCTAACATCATGCAACATTTTTTGTTTAAAAAGAAGTTAAAAGAAATCACAGAGATCGATTGACACCATGTTTATATAGAACTGTTGTACCACTAATAATCCTATATATTGCTGTTTTCATGCATTTAAAATGATAGCACAATCACATCAAAATTGATAGCAATGGCATCACTCGAATGTAATGGTATCAAATGCAGTGAACTATCACACATTATTTTTCTCAATTATTGGCATTGCAAGCTTCAAACAAGACGCGATAACATCGAATCTGCTAGTCCCTTAGTACTTACATTCAACAAGATAAACATCTACCTCTTCAAATTCCATATATATTTTACATTGGGTTGCTATATAAAGCAGGGGCGGACGGACGTTTGGGGGAGGGGGACCTTGGCCCCCCTGATTTTTTTCTAAATAAAAAAATTAATCGGTTATTATTTTAAAGAAATTTATTTTTTTATTCAATAAAAAATCTAATTTAAAACTGAATAATATTTTATTTAAATTTTTAATTATTGTATAATTAATTTTTATTTCTTAACTTTTTCTAGTTATAAAATCAGTGGTAATAATTTTTAAAAATTATTATATCAATGTTATATTTTATCAAATTTTAGCTATTATAAAATAAGTTTTTATCTCCTAACTTTTTAAAATTATAAAATTAATAGTAATTTTATTTTTTAAGAAATTTTATCTAAATATTATATTTCATTATAATTTAGTTATTGTATAATCAATTTTCTATTTGGCTTTGTTAATATCTAATTGTTTTTTTTACACAAATTTAATATTTAATTGTTAAACTCTATTTTTTTATTTGTAAGAATTGAACACGATACTAGAGAGTTTACAACACTCACACATCTTGCTCAACCAATTGAACTAACTCTTTAAGATGTTAAACTCTATTTTCTTGTATGGAAAGAGTTTCTATTTTTTAAATCTCATAAACAAGTGTTGTCATTGGATTTATTATTGTGAAAAAATTAAAGTCACACATCAACTAAAGATAAGATCAAAATAATATATATATATATATATATATATATATATATATATATATGGGACAATTATTTTCCTATAAGCTAGTTTGTCGAAATTGAATTAAGTCTAAATTCATATTTTAAGATATTTTTAAAATACTTATTATAAAAATTAACAATATATATATTTATGTATATTGCTTGTGATTAAATAATATATATAAAAAGTCCAAAGAATTGGCGAGTAATTTAAACCCTAATTGTATTTATATATTTGAAAATGATTTATTTAGTAAGAAAAAAAATATTCAATTATTGCTATGTATAAAATCTTCTTAAATTAACAATAATTACACACTACGAGTAAAATTATTATATGATCCAATTGATTGAAGCACACACTAGTCTCTAACTAAAAAAATGATATATAATATACATATTTTTTACTCTATATTAATACACCTTTTTGGATGTACATTGTTCCCTAGCAGCGGAAGCTACACAGCTAGTAACGCATAGGGAGAGGAGGAGGGGAAATAAAAAAGGAAATCTTATTTAGTGCTTGTTTGATTGTGGGGGAGAAATTATTATTTATGAGTAATTTTTTTTAAATAATATAAATCTTATATTTTTTATGTTGATTCAAATATTTTTTCTTAATTTTTCCTGTATTTTTCTCTTAACCAAACTCATCCTAAAAAAACAAAAGAAACGGAGAAGACAAGGTGAGAATAAATAAATAGAGGTTCGGTCATTCATTCATTAAGGGTTAAGCCTAAAACCATTGACTGTTGTTTGCGGGGAAGACAAAGAGAACCACCCCAACGTGTGAAACAAAAATGCCTTCTTTCCTGGCCCACCCTAAGGAAATTAAAACACTCTTTGAAAACAACATCAACGGGAAATGCTCGTCATCTTCTTGGGAACAATCTTCTCCTTCTACCTCTCCCTTCTCTCTCTCTCTATCTCTCTCACTTCTTAGTTATTAATTATAAACCCAAACAAAGTGCATGATACCCTTTTAGTATTCTTAATTACTCTTTCCATTTCCATATCCTAGCTACAAATATATATATATTTATGTTCTTAGTTCTTCAAGGAATCAATCTGCAGCATAGTCATGAACAAGAACAAGAACAAGAAAAAGAAGTTCATGGATGGCACTAGTGGTAAGAAAAATGCCATTGCAACTCAAGTGGGGTCAGTGGAGATTCATTTTCAACCGTTTGATGATGTTTTATGTCATCACGGGTATAAGATATGGGTATAAGATATGATTTTGAGGACGAGGATCTCGTTGTTTCTGGTGGAGAATTCACCAGTGGAGGAAGATTAGGCGTACATGGGAAAGCCAGGCATTTCTTCTTCACCCTCTTATCAACTTAATTGTTCCTTAATTTTAATTTCTATAATAGTAATATTTATTTGTGTTGCATAACTTGCAATTAATGATGATCACTTATTTCACTCTTGTTAATTATATTTTGTCGGTTCAGTGAGTCTTAGAGATAGTTACAGCTAGAAGACATATGTAAACGGTTTTAGGACATCAATGGTCATCAAATTAAAAACAGTGAAATAAAATTTGTGGCTGGTTTTCCAAGTACTCTCTCTTCATTTGCATGTTGCTCTCTCTTTCTCTCTTATTTCTTGTGTCCAAATTTCTACTATTGATTAATTAGGCATAAAGAAGCTATCCAAATTATTTATGTCTTTTGTTTCAGATTTGAATGGTGAGAATGAAGATTGATGTTTTTTTTCTTCTCTATATTAATCAACTTCATTCTTTTGTTCGGATCGAGATCACAAATGCTTTAACATAAGGATAATTTTTCTGACTCATTTGCAAGACTATATTTGGGGTGAAATCTATATAAATTATAAAGTGGTGAAACATAACAGTTTCTGCTAAAAGCCTAAACTTCGTTTTCATGATTCGCTGCCTAATTTTTCCAGCATTAGTTTGTCGGTAACACGGCAAATCATTTGACTCTTATTTCTCTATTTTGATAATTCAAAAACCCACCTAACTATACTTTGCATGTGTATCACGGAAAAGACGATTTAACCAATGGGATAGACCACTAGTTGGTGTAGTAATTATAGATGTGCATGTGCGTTGTTTATTCAGATATTTTATGCTAATTCTTATAAGAATTCATGCTTCTAAATGCACCAATTTATATAAATGTTAATTTGATATATTCAGATTAAATCGATTTGGATAAATAATTAATTCATTTTGCGTTAAATCTGATATAAATTCATTATTATTTGTTTGATTCTCGGATTTATATAAGACTTTTCTATCTGACACCCAAATCCCGAATGCAGTCTCTCCGTTAACATTTTGTTTGTTATTTCTAAAACTTTTCTATCTTCTCCTCCTTACTACTTTTTTTAAGAACTCCTTGATGCTCTTACCTAGTGCTCAAACTATTACAAAATGGTTTATGTTCCGTTTATATATATATCTAATTTTTTTGTTTTCATGTTTTTGATAATAAAAAAATATAACGAAGATGGAGAAGCTAGCTAGCCTAACTATAGAAAGAGCTAAATGTTAATTGTTTACTAAGTAATGTTAATGTTTTGGAATTGATGTGATTATTGTCTCAAATCATAGGATAATAAGAAATCAATAATTTACCTTGTAGTGATAGAAATTTCGAAAGGATAAAATACATTTTTAATCTTAATAAATACTATAATTTAATTTGGTTTTATATCCTAAATGTTAAAATTACTAAAATAATCGCGAATGTGGCATGCATATATCTAATCATTTGTGTCACGCATTATTATCTTATAGTTGTAGGCTGACATGATATACCACTATCAATTTAAAAAAAAATGCTAAGTTAAAAAAAACAGTTGAATGACCAAACTAAATATAATCATAATTATAAAAACTTAATAAAATCAATTTCAAAATTATAAAGATAAAATAAATTATATAAAAACAAAATACATTTGTATCGTAAAGCTAACGAACAAATAAAATACCTTGTCAAATCTTCAATATGAAATGTACTCTTAAATTATTTTTTTAGACAAAACCTTCAAAATTGACACTAAAATTGACTTGAGAGAAAAAAAACGATTTAAATTTTTAAATTGTTCATATGAATAGAGTTTTGTTTAATCATTTCGTACGACTCAATTAAAGATTAACTTTTTATGATAAAGATTAATTTCATATCTATATCTATGGAAATACTTAATCATATGAGATACATCTTTGATTAAACCTGAGGAATTGATGCGAGAATAAGAAACTAGAAGTTTTTTTTAAAAAAAAAAGGAATAAGAAACTATGAATAATACTCAGTGATTATTACATATCAGTTAAATCTACAAGGATTAAAGTTCACGCTGCCTTATTATAAAATTTGGTGGGGGCTACATCTTTAATATTTGACGTCGGAACCACTACGTTCCCGTTACCAAACATATTTTCTTTTAAAATATTGGATCTTCACTTTCATTATAGATGCGCGTCTTAATTACCATCTTAAATATTGGATCTTCACCTTTCATTATATATATGTTACAAACAATGCGGTTTGGAAGTAAAAATAAAAAAATCCTTCTTATTCCATTTGGTTAAGAGGACGAAGAAAAAATAAAAGAGGATGAGACAAAAAAATATAATAAACGTGCTATTACACTGTTTTCTTGCGTTTGTAGTCTGTTTTCCTTTTCTTAATGATAAAAAAAAAAAAAAAGAGTGAATGGTAAAACACGAAAATGGTCAAATTGCTAATATATTTTAATTTTTTAAACTTAGTTTTACTTTCTTTCAAATTAATTTCCTGATATTAGAAGATAAAGTTGAGAGAAGGCAGAAGGGAGGTTTTAGGGTCTGTTTTATTTACTTTTCACATTTTTATTTTATAAACTGTTTTCGAAAATAATTTTACAGTATTCATCAGTTAATTTTGAAATTTGTTTTTTAAAAAAATTGATGTTTTAGAAAGAAACAAAAAGGAATCTTATATTGTAGTCCTCCCCCCCCCCCCCCCCCCCCCAAAAAAAATTTGAATTAAATAAGATAATGCTATAAAATTTGCTCATCGCCTCCCATTTTTCAAGCAAATAGGTAAATACCTAAAAAATGATTTTTCTAAATAGTGTAAAATTTTAATTTTCATAAACTATCAATGCAAACAATTTTACATTATTAATTAATTAAAATTTATCCTAAATATGACTTTTAAAACAGTTAAAAAAAAATAATTTTATTGTTCATAATAAGTTTTAATTACATCACAGTATTAAAATTATTTCCATTATGAGTAAATTCTAATTAATTAAAATGTGGGGAAGAAAAGAATAAACTACTTTATTATTGTCTTAACCTTCTCTGTTTTCATATATCATCATCATGGTGCAAGGTTATATTAACACTCCTCTAAATCTTCATAACAATTTTGATGAATTACTATAAAAAAACAGTAATAAATGCTGCACTATACTTTAGATTTTTTATGCATATATAAATTCTTGTTCATGTAGAAGTTATGGAAGAGCTAATTAATCCTTTTCAGAATTATAGGGCAGACATTACGCCCGAGGAAGTTGTTGACTTTCATTTTCCCTGTTGATATTCTTAAATTCAGTTAATTGTCTCTAGTTATTACACATTTATTTTCTTTTCTTTTCTTTAATTTGAATTTCTATTTAAAAAATCAATTTTAATCAACTTAGATCATTTATCAACTCACTGTCAAAATGGGATTAACTTTAAAAAAATTCACCATTGTAGCTTGTTTGTTTGAACGAATATTCCTTTATATAACACAACTTGCAAAATACCTGGTCCATTGCATGGATAGATATGAATATAGTACATGTAAAATTAATCAATTAAAAAAATATGTATGTAAGGTAATATTGATTTGATTTATAGAATTTTTCGTATTATGTAAAATATAAATTGAGATACTAAAATACATGTATTTGAAATTTCAGGTTTTCGAAAGTTTTAAGTATTTTTTATTTGATATAAGATTATTTTGATGGTAATTTAAAAATATCTTTTTATTCCTAATATTAATTGAAAAATTGAATATTAAATTATCGTGTGTGTGTGTGTGTGAATAAGAATGTGTATTTGCATGAAAATAAAAATAATAATTTTGATATATTATTGGTGCAAAGAATTTTAGATTATAAACTAATTAAAAATTATCTTAAATGTGGCTTTTAAAAAATTATCAATAATTTTGTCATGCATAATATATAATGCTACTCCTATAGGATTAAAAAATGGTGAGGTATTTTGATTAAATTAAATTAAAAATATGTATAGGAATGAGAAATTACTTTCATGAATAGAAACTCAAATGGTTTTTTATAGGGTGAATTGAATACATGCCATCACAGTTTGCATATATAATAACCTACACGAACACGAAATTGAAAGGTTATGTCATGTACATGTCATTTGCTACACTGGCTTTTGTTAATAAACTTTTGAGTTTTTGAGGTTTTTGGGATTGGGAACAAGAGACATTGAACGACAGAAATGCCTGGAATTCTGTAGGCGATTAATTAAAGCTTGTCAAACAGGGTTTTGTTTAATTTTGACATTGTGTTCCATCCTTTTCACACATGGATTTAACAATTTTGTCCCTATATGTCTCTCTGACTGTGTGCACGTGTTAGCTACTTGTTTCTTGAATTCAGAGGTAATTGACGTGATCTTTGTTTTGTTGAATCCAAAATGAGGGTTTTTCTTGGATGCCTTTTTCTTGGAGAACACTACTAAAAAAATAGCTTTTAACATCGCTTCTATTACATCGGTTATGTGAAAAACCGATGTTAACGAAAACGCGGTGGCAAATTCGTAATTAACAGGATCAATTTAACATCGGTTTTCATAAAAATAGACAAAACCGATGTTAACCATCCCATATTAACATCGGTTTTTAAGTTTTTACAGAAAAACCGATGTTAAGGTTAAGTAGTTAACATCGGTTTTCAAATTTTTAACGAAAACCGATGTTACGGGGCAATAGTTAACATCGGTTTTTGAGGTTTTTTAAGAAAACCGATGTTAATGTGAAGTAGTTAACATCGGTTATCAGTTTTTTAATGAAACCGATGTTGAGTTGTACTAGTTAACATCGGTTTTTGAATGAAAACCGATGTTGTCTTTGTTAAAATAAGAATCATCCCCCAGATCAAATACCACCTCTGTCGCGCGCTTAAGTTTCCCTGTCATCCCCAACCCTTGCTTTTGCAGTCGCGACCTCAACCCTCCTCATCCCAAGCACTCCTTAAGCTCGCGACCTCAACCCTCCTCATCCCAAGGTTTCAACGTCACCGGCCACCGTGACGGCAGTCGCACATTTGCTCTCTTCCGGTCAGGTACTTTCCCTAATCTCAGATTTCACAGTGTTTTGCTCTCTTCTGTTCGAGGTACTGTGGCAACTCACATTTCGAACTAATAAGTGTTTGGTATTCGATTTTTATGTTTCCGCCATGGATTTCCAAAGTTGGAGTCCTCATTTGCTTGAGACCGTGGTTCGCATTGTTGCTTGACACTTTATTCCATGGTCGTTGTGTTGTATCACCTGACCTTGTGTTTGATCCTTTTTTTCAACAGTGTATGGTGAATGGGGAAATCTGTATTTGACTGTTTGCATTGAGGGATATTAAGGTGTGTCTTCAGCCTTCACTTACTACTTTGATGCGTGTATTGTTGCTTCTACCTTTCAAATTGTTGACTCAGCTTTACCTTTAGCATATGGTGTCTTAGGGGTTCTTCTGTTTCATGTAAGCATTTCATATTTTTTTTGGCATTTTTTAAATAAAATTGAACTTTCTTTCTTCCTTTCTTTCTTTATCTTCTGCATTACAACAAGTTGGAGTGAGTTTTATTCGGAGAATAGTCTGGGATTCTGGTCTTTTGCTTTTATTAGACTTAGTTTCTTCATTATAGAAATGTGGGATCTGAATGATCAAAATAAACTTACTACTTTTTAAACTATTCGCTTCATCAAGTAAACTTAATATTGGTGGCTTATAAGCAGAGGTGCTGTGATGAAGATGACACCTATGATAACAGATTATAAGCAAATTAATACCCTATAATTTTTAGTTTCTACTCTCTCCTTTTCTCTTCCTTTACCTAAACTCTGTAATTTCCACAATACCGTTATGCAATCTGTCATAAGAATCTATCTATCAATCTAATATTGTTGCCAACTATGTTGATTGACTTACTTTTGGCAATGTATGACAGCAGTCAGAAGTTTCAGTTAGTTTGCAGATTCATATAATCCACTTTTATACGTATATTTGCTGTCAAGTGTTGTACAAGTAGGAATACCTGCAATGTGTGCTGTGTTAAAGGTTACTTATTTATTTTCTATGCGACTATGCCCAATGGCCCAATGCATTATTTGTTTAATTTTCTCTCTATGTATTTGTACTAAATTCCATAAATTGCCCTTATTGCTTCTTTGTATATATTCTACCTGATGGATATGACTAAATGCAGGAGGTTGGACACTTTCTAGCAGCATTTCCTAAACAAGTAAAATTAAGCATACCTTTCTTCATTCCAAACATCACACTTGGCAGCTTTGGTGCTATTACACAGGTGAGATTATCTAATTTTTCTTACCAGTGACTTCTGTATTGGATTTGCGACTACTCGTTGAAGCTATTATAATAACATGCTTGTTGGTGTTGCTTATTCATGTGAAAGAGACAATGAGATAATAAGTGGAATGTACACTATTTGTAAAGAGAAATTCTAAGGCATTGTTTTTTACTACTTGTAAATCTGCTCATTTTAGTTCAAGAAAGTTCTTGAGAAAATAGTAACTTCAATTTTACTTTTGGATATGTTGATGTTGTTGGATCTCCATATTAATGTTTTGGTTTTTCTGTGTTGTGTGCTTATTGGTTGTCTTAATTGTCTCTAAACCTTGACTTAAATGAGCTAATAATAAACTTGAAAATGAAGTGGAGGAGACTATAAAAAGATCTGAAAGTTGTGGTGGATGTATGTATAAAAAGAAAGTGTATAGACTTTGATGTTGTTAAGAATGATGTAGAAGAGGCTATTTTGTTATACATGGATTGGGATTTGAGAAATATGCAACCAAGACAATAAATAATTAAGGGGTAAAGAAATGATATATATGTCGTGATGTGGAAGTTTGAGATTATCCTTGTTACACTTGTAAGATATCATCTATCCTTGTAACACAATACACATTGTAGAAACTAGAAAGTAATGAAGTATTCCAGGATGCATAATTGTATATAACTTGCAAGCATTCACCTCGAAATTAGATTATAAATAACAAGAGTAGTAATAATAACAATGTGAAGGTCAATTTCTTAAAAAAGCATAACTGCATAATACATTTGCTGTAAGCCTATAGAAATGTTATTTTTATTTCTAATGACAAATAATGTAGTTTGGTTGAGGTGGCAGAGGAGCCACCTAATTTGTTGGATTTGGAAAACATAGAATGAAGAAAAATGGAGAAAAATGGCAACAGGGAGGTCTACATGGACCCCAGAATGGTATGGTGTACCAAATTCTTGACTTAGGGTTGTACCCTTACCAAAGCAAGTGAGGAATGCACATGGGAGTTTTGAAGTCAAAGCCCAAATAAAATGCTAAGATTCACATTACTGTTGCCATGCAATGGCCCATGTCTACAAGCTCAACCCATGCCCCTAGAAAATAAAAGGAGAGCTCAAAAGAATAAAATAAAAATAAAACACAGAATTGCTGATTATGCAAAATGTACCTTATTGTATATATGTTTCAATCTCCTCACTTTCTTTATTTATTACCTTTATTTCTCTTGTAAATATGTTGATAATGTTGGTGTTTTCAGTTATTCTATTTTCTTATACAATGCTGAAAGTTACAATTTTTTTATGTTTACAAAGATTTGAGTAAGCCATGTATACCAAAGGATTAAGAACTGTGAGGTTGAGTAATCAGAGAGAGAGAGAGAGAGAGAGAGAGGGAGATTTCAAGAATGTGGTGCCATCATCTATGAGCTGTGACTAGGGGCAGTGTGTTAGGAGAGGTTACACGAGAAGGAAGAAAATTGGGTGAGGAGGGTGGGGAATGCAGGGCGAGGTAAGGATTTTGTTATGGCAGAATGGGTGAGGATTCTATTGTAGTAAATGCATGGAGTAGATGGGACATGTATGATGTGGGGCTGTAGCTGGGTGATGTGGGGCTATAGCTGGGTGATGTGGGAGAGTAGGATGGACTGGTGGGCGAATAAGCTGGACTTGTAGGACTATATCCCAGAGAGCCAGGACTATAAGTCGGACAGGTGGGACTGTACCCAGTTGAGATAGGCCCAAATGACGTCGGGCTGTACCCAAGTTAAGTGGCGCTGTACCTGAGTGATGAGGGACTATAGCCTGGGGATGATGGGCTGTAACCATGACATGAAGTAGGAGAAAATGTCATCCCACTAACATAAGGTGAAAACTGTGCATCGGTATGAAGCATCCATTCCTCATTAGGCTTAAAACCTTGATTGTCATCAAACTTCTGAACTTTAGTATTTTTTATGAAAACCTTATTGATGTCTGGGATACGTCGTAAGGTCATTCAGTTAGGATGTTGCTTTCTATTTTCTTTAAGCAATTCATAGGTCAATTTTTATTGTATATATGTTTTCTGATGTAGTCCATTTTTCTGACATACATAGGCAACGCCTATACTTGTTTTTTAATTGTTTGCAGCAAGAACAACCAAGTGAGGCTGCAACCCCAATTACACCCCCATAAGTAGCACCGAATCCACAGGCAGCCTTTGCTCCTTCACCAAAGGTAAGGCTTGTCTTAAGAGTCACTTGAGTTCCAATTGTATCCTACATATATAATCGTATGTGTCTCAAGTTTAAATATAACAACTTGACTGTTCAACATAATTTGTAGGTAGTTGTCCTTTGCCTCTTTGTATCATCATCACCAGATTCATTGTTCGACCTTGTCACTGACCATCATCTCAGGTACTGACGAATGCCTTTCATATTTTGTTAGGTTGTATATGTAATGCGTACTTTTGTATATTGTTTTATGCCATTAATGACTATTTGTATATACAATTAATGTTAAATTGTTCATTATGAGTGAACCTTAGTTGCCCGTTTGAGATTCATTACAGTGATTCTTCCGGACAGTTTGGATTAATCATTGTATTGATTCTCGAATTGTCCGTTTGGACAGTTTGGGAAGGCTAATATTTTTTTAGTATATTACTATGTGTAGGTTGTGCGTGTTGTCTTAAATATGATGAAATTTCGATACAATGCATTTCACTTTGTTCTCCGGGTGCATACTTGACTGTGGTGGAACTGATGTCACTGCTTTCATTTCGTGTACTTGGAGACCAAAGCGAAATGCTGCCGAAATTTTGTCAAATTTAAGATAAGACGCTCAACCTATACATATGAATATACTTTAAAAATTTGTCTTCCTAAATGGGATAGGACCACCACCTTGAATGAAAAAAGTGAGGTTTGCATGCATGGAATAACATTGTGAGTATCACACAGTTGTTAATAACATGGATCGAAGTTGGATGAATGCAAATCGCATGACGGTTGACTACGAAGAGGGCGTTGAAAATTTCTTGCAATTTGCCTTCGAAAGAAGTCGACCGGATGGGGATGGAAAATATTTCTGCCCCTGTATCAATTGTTTGAATGGTAGACGACAATCACTAGAAGACATGCGGGAGCACCTTCTGTGCGATGGGATTAAGAAGACTTATACGACATGGATATGGCATGGTGAATTGACAGACACGCAGAGGGTCTCGCAGACTGAACGGGTTGATGTTGACGTTGGAGATCGACTGGAGGATATGATTCGTGATCTGGGACATGAGTCTTTTCAGCAAGCCCATGCCCCTATGTATGATACGTTGGAGAGTGATTCGAAGAAGGCGTTGTATCCGGGGTGCAAAGACTCATTGACACTGTTGTCTGCGGTGTTAACTCTTGTTAATGTCAAGGCCAGATATGGGTGGAGTGACAAAAGCTTCAGTTCACTGCTTGAGGTACTAAAGGACATGCTTCCAGACGAAAACACGTTGCCAAGCAGTTACTATAAGGCGAAGAAGATACTTTGTCCAATGGGTATGGAGTATAAAAAAATCCATGCCTGTCCTAATGACTGCATATTGTACAGAAATGAATTTGAACAAATGCATAAATGCCCCACGTGTGGGGTATCACGGTACAAAGTGAAGGACGATGACGAATGTGGTAGTGATGAGAGTTCAACGAAAGGCCCTCCCGCAAAGGTGTTATGGTATCTTCCGATCATTCCTAGGTTTAAGCGTCTGTTTGCTAATGAAGATGACGCAAAAGACCTTACATGGCATGCAGAGGGAAGGAACTCTGATGGGATGCTCCGACATCCGGCAGATTCAGTTCAGTGGAAGAAGATTGATCGTTTGTATCCGGAGTTCGGCAAGGAGCCAAGAAATCTAAGGCTTGCACTTGCCAGTGATGGAATGAATCCGTACGGCAGTTTAAGTACTCAGCACAGCTCTTGGCCTGTTTTGCTTGTCATATACAACCTGCCTCCTTGGTTGTGTATGAAGCGGAAATACATGATGTTGTCTATGATGATATCAGGCCCAAAACAGCCAGGAAATGACATTGATGTTTATCTTAGTCCGTTGATTGAAGACTTGGCAAACTTGTGGGATGAAGGGGTTGCAGTGTTTGATGGTTATCGTAAGGAGACATTCAAGTTGCGGGCAATGCTATTTTGTACCATTAACGATTTTCCTGCATACGGGAATTTGAGTGGATACAGTGTTAAGGGCCATCGGGCATGCCCTATCTGTGAGGAAGACACCAGTTACTTGCAACTGAAACATGGAAGAAAAACAGTTTACACTCGCCATCGACGTTTTTTGAGTCCTTATCACCCTTATCGGAGATTGAAAAAAAGCATTTAACGGTAGTCAAGAGCATGAACTTGCACCTACTCCGTTAACCGGGGACCAGGTTCTTGAGCGGGTTGAGGGCATCCATACTGTATTTGGAAAGACTCAAAAGAAGCAGAAAGGAAATACATGCTTATGGAAAAAGAGGTCCATATTGTTTGACCTTCCATACTGGTCTGATCTAGATGTTAGACATTGTCTCGATGTTATGCATGTCGAGAAAAATGTGTGTGACAGTGTTATCGGCACGTTGCTTAACATTCAAGGGAAGACAAAGGATGGTTTGAACAGTCGTCAAGATCTTGCTGAGATGGGTATACGTGAGCAGTTACATCCTAGGTCCGATGGTACAAAAATTTACTTGCCTCCAGCATGCCACACTTTGTCAAGAAAGGAGAAGATAAGTTTCTGTCAGTGTTTACGCCGAGTTAAAGTGCCACAAGGATACTCTTCAAATATTAAGAGCCTTGTACAGATGAAGGATTTAAAACTAGTTGGATTAAAGTCTCACGATTGCCACGTGTTAATTCAACAACTGTTAGCCGTGGCGATTCGAAACATTTTGCCTAACAAAGTCAGGCATGCTATAAGTCGCCTGTGCTTTTTCTTCAATGCCATTTGTACAAAAGTTGTGGACCCTGCAAAGTTAGATAGCTTGGAAGAAGAGGCCGCAATTATCTTGTGTCAGTTGGAGATGTACTTTCCTCCCTCATTTTTCGACATAATGGTTCACTTACTTGTTCATCTGGTGAGGGAAATTAAAATATGTGGACCAGTTTATTTACGGTGGATGTACCCGATCGAGCGATACATGAAGATCTTGAAAGGGTATACAAAAAACCTACACCGTCCTGAAGCATCCATAGTTGAAAGGTACATTGCAGAAGAAGCGGTTGAATTTTGTTCAGAGTACCTTCAGAAAGCAAAACCTATTGGTCTTCCGGAGTTGCGACATGAGGACAGAGTGGGAGGAAAAGGTACACGAGGGCTACATGTTATAACGCCCTCGTTGCAGGAATTGCATCAAGCTCATCTGTATGTCTTGAATAACAGTAATGAAGTCCTGCCATATATTGTTCATCATGAAGCACTACTTAAGGAAAGTAATCCAAGAATGACGAAGAATAGGCTTATGAAAGAGCATAACAAGACATTCTTGAATTGGTTTAAACATACAATATTTGCTGATGAATCTGCATCTGAAACACTGACGAAGTTAGCAGATGGCCCAAAAAGAAATGTGAGAAGTTGGCAAGGGTACGATATCAACAAGTACTCCTTCTATACCAAACAGCAAGATGAGAAGAGCACCATGCAGAACAGTGGGGTTAGCCTAAGAGCTGAGTCACAGCACTTTGCTACTGTCAATGATGACAATCCACGTTTGGCATCCTTGCCTTACTTTGGAGTCATTAATGACATATGGGAGCTTAATTATGTTACTTTCTCTGTCTGTGTTTTCAAATGCATGTGGGTTGATGTCAACAGTGGTGTGCGAACCGAGGATTTAGGATTTACTTTGGTAGATCTTAACAAGCTAGCTTACGAAGATGAACCTTTCATCATGGCAGAACAAGCTAAACAAGTCTTTTATGTACAAGATCCGTGTGACGAAAGGTGGTCAGTGGTACTACACGGAAAAACCATTGGCATTAATGTTGACGACGATGACTCAACCGGCGATACAAGTGTGCCTCATTTCTCTACACAAATAGCTAACGTCAACACAGAAAACGAGGTTGACGATGTTCACGCAAATCGTAATGATCATGATGAAGGAGAATTAATTAACATCAGCTAATGTAATTTTTGTTTGTTAACTATTTTTGCCTTCTACGTACAATTTCATATGTGTTCTTGTAACTTAACTTTTAAGTTAACTTTACTGATCTGTGTTATTGTGTTTTACAGGATCATGACTACACCACCCAGCTCCCCTCCGCGTGCGGAGCCACCACTTCCTGCTCCTGAGTCAGCACATCCTCCTCCTGAGTCAGCACCGACTAATGCTGACTCAGCACCTCCTCTTGAGGCAGGACCTTCGTCGACTACATCGAAGAAGACGAGGAAAGCGACACGGCTGAGGTCACTGGCTACTAGAGCTCCTGGTGCTGACAGACCGGTGGTCCATGTGGATCCTAGCACAGGGAAGGCTGATGGTCCTCAGGCAAAGAAATTGAGGACATATCTTGGGATCGTGGCCAGAGATAAGGTGGATATCACCCTTCCTAGTTGGAAGGAAGTGCCTTCAGTGCAGAAGGACTTGATTTGGGAGGACATTCAGGTATTACAATTTAAACCATTACACAATTAAAATGTTCTTCATGTTAGCTTAAATTGAAAACTAACTTCCTTTTAATGCAGGCTGAATTTGATATCCCTGAAGCGTCCGACCAACGGACAAAAAAGAAGATTCTGCAGACCGTGGGTGAGCGGTGGAGGCAATTCAAATCAGACTTGACGCGGAAATGGGTCCTCGCAGAAGGAAACGACGACGATGCCGACGCTGTCTGTGGTAAATACGGCATCAGTCACGAACAGTGGACCCAATTCTGTCAGAGTCGGCGAGCAGCTTCCTGGGAGGTATGTTGTTTTATTTAAACATACAATTTCTCATTTAGGTAGTCATACAGTCTCCAATTTACTAACCCTATGTGTCTACCTGTTACAGGATGTTAGAAAGAAGGCTCAGGCGATCCAGAAGCAAAACACCGCACCTCACGTGCTGTCACGCGGGGGTTACGAGTTGCTAGAGAAGAAATTGCTGGAGGAAAAACAGAAGAAGCAACTAGAGGGAGCAACTCGTGATGACAGCACGGAGACCATCATTCATCCTCCGTCCCCTGTGCGCCGGCACGTGAAGTGGAAGCTTGCTCGCACGAAGAAGACCGGCGAGATGACTTCGGAGGCGGCACGACAGATTGCTGAGAGGATTGTAAGTCACGCAACAAGCTCATACACATTTAACTAATTTCCTTCTCACAAATTGTGACTCAAATTGATCTTCTAATTTTTATTGCAGGATTCCCTGGAAGACCAATCCACACAGGGTTCTTTTGTCGCCAGTGGTCGCCAGGATGTCCTGACTACTGCCATTGGACGACCGGAGCATCCTGGCCGTGTTCGTGGTGCTGGAGCTGGTGTGACGATCACTCAGTACTTCGGACCGGCTCCATCATCCTCTCGCAAGTCCAAATCTGCATCCATGGCGCCTGAAGACTTGGATCGCCTGAAAGATAACATCAGGGTAGAGCTGGAGCAGTCCATCACTGATCGTCTTACACAGTCGATCACAGAGAGAGTCACCCAGCAGGTGATGATGAGCTTCAGCCAGCTGCAGTCCCACATGCAGTCTCAGGGTGCCATGCAGCCTCCGGAGGTTCAGTCTTGTCCTCTTGGTGCCCGTGTCAGCACCAAGGGAAGCTGTGTTGATCCCTCGGGCAATGACCGAGACACGGATGCATCTGATAGGCGTGGGTTGTATGTGGATGACAATCCTCCCCGCCTTGTTGCCCTTGGCAGAGTTCATGAGGGATCCACGACTGTGCACGGCGTCCCTCTTGCAGCTGATCATGTAAAGGTTAGTGTTGAGGAAGTACGCGAAGGAGACGCTCGCGTCCCTGTTCCCACTGACGAGATTCAGTTAGTGGGGCAGGCACTTAACACTTTCCTTGCTTGGCCGACACACCTTGTACATACAATTTTGACTAAGGTATTTGATTTTTGACTGATTTCTTATGAATTACGAATGATTTGTCACATATGCAGTTAAGCTGATCGCTAACCTTTTGTTGTTAACTGTGTAGGATAAACAAGAACCCAAGGGACCGGCAAAACCTGTACATAAGCCGGAACATGTTTCTGATCCCTTGTACCATTTAGCATTGACCATCCCCGATCTTTTCCTCAGACCCTTCCAGGTGCCATGGGACCCACTGATGTTCGGGGTGCATAATGACAACTTCCCGCTGTACATCAAGCATGAGGATCTTTCGGAGATCATCCATGGTGGTCAATGTCTAAACATCTCTGTTATACAGTTGTGGATGCTGTAAGTCTCTTTCAATTGAGTAGCATTATTTGGTGAATTGTTTTATATTCTACCATAACTGACTTTATTCTCACTGCACAATAGGCATATGAGTCATTTAAGTCTGCAATCCGATCATGCCGATGTGTTCGGTTTCCTCGAGCCACAGTCCATACAGAGATCTGGCCAATCTCAATTTCAAGTCGAGGACTATGTGAAGAAATGGATGCAGACTTCACAGAAAAAAATCTACCTTGCACCGTATTTGAATGGGTCAGTATAAATGTTAATCACAATTTCATTAATGTATGCAGTATAATAACCTTGTTTTCACAATGCAGTTCACATTGGCAACTGGTAGTTATATGTCCGAAGGCCAATGTAGTCGCCTGGTTTTGTTCGTTGCATAACAGGCCTGATAACTACCTTAAGGGAATTATTAACAGGTAGGTTCTAATTTCTAACATATTTACGTTGTTTCTATAGTTGAAAGGTAACTTGTACACTTTGCATACTTGTTTGTCTTAAACAGTGCTTTGAAGGGAGTCCATGACTCTGCAGAAAATAAATCAAAGGCTACAACTAAATGGATTGCGCTTAAAGTAAGTCTTTTCATAAATCATGGTTCCCAAAATGCTAGTAATTTTCATTACTATTTACGCTAATTGCCATTTAACGTTGACTGATTTTTCAATTTAGTGTAATAAGCAAACAGGAAGCACTGAGTGTGGCTATTATGTCATGCATTGGATGCAGACAATAGTCCAAGGAAGCTTCACAGATAGCTGGGACACGGTAATAAGTTGCCTAGCTAATTCAAAACAAATTGTTGTTGTTTACTTGTTTTCGTTATGTAAGCCTTACATGTTATATTATGTCGTGCAGTTTTTCACTGATCAAAGACCATTGGAGGCCGACACGTTGAAGGCGATAAGGATCGAATGGGCGAAATTTTTTCTGAAAGTTAGAGAAGATGTATTAGTAGTAGACTAGGTAGTTTATGTTTTGGATTTTGCAAACAATTGTATATAGCTTAGCAAAATCTTGTATGTACATTTGACACTATTTATTTTTGGTTGTTATTGGAATAATTATTATATACTGAATTGGCTGGATCTGGAGTTTTTAATTTTCAGGTTGAAGAACTGTCAAAATCCAATAAACAGATAAAATATATAAAAAAAAAAATTAAAAAACAACATCGGTTGTAAGGAAAACCGATGTTAAATTACAAATCAACATCGGTTTTAATTACAAAACCGATGTTGTTGTGATATAACAACATCGGTTTTAAGAAGAAAACCGATGTTGTAATATATACAACAACATCGGTTCTATAAGCAAAACCGATGTTGATTAATCAATTTTAACATCGGTTTTGTTTACAGAAACCGATGTTGTTTAACCTTGTTAACATCGGTTGGCACAAGGAAACCGATGTTGTTTTATTCGTTAACATCGGTTTTCAAAGGAAACTGATGTTGATTTTATTCGTTAACATCGGTTGGACATGAGAACCGATGTTGTTTTCCGATGTAGCTACTTTTCAACGTTTTCAACAAACAGATGTCCACATCGGTTATTGATGGGAAACCGATGTTGTGTACCATTGTTAACATCGGTTTTCAGAACCGATGTTAAGTTCAACACTTTTAACGTCGCCTGATTCAACATCGGGTCGGAACCGATGTCGTATGTCGAAATTAACCGATGTTAAAAGCTGGTTTTCTAGTAGTGAAAGTTTGACTGATTCAAACTAGACTAAAGAAAGAAGAGTGAATAGTGATGAAAATCAACGAGTTTGCCCCAGGTTAGTTGTGTTACGGTCTCCTGTGAAATTTGACACTATGATCATCACAGATTTACAATTTTCCCCCTCTTCAAATGCTACTCTTTTAAAAGAAGCAGTAAAGTCAAAATCCACGGGTAGAAATGAGACATTAATGCAGCTCGCAAGCTTGACTATGGCTATTAATTAGCTAGCTAGGTTCATTAACGATTTGTTGCTAAATGTATTGTTAGCTTATTTTTTAGAATATAAAAGAACATTTTGATAGAAGATCTGATACAATTACAATTCAAATTAATAAGTCATTCTTTAATAAGTAATCAAGCTTCTCTATTTTGTGTATACTGAAGGTATTTTTAAAGTCGACTATCACATAATAATCCCTTCAAGCAAGTAAACAAAAGTCTGAGTTTTTACTAATTTTTTTTTTAGTAAAAACTCACACTTCCTTTGTTCGCATGCATGTCTGCATATAATTTAGAATTTAGTTTTTTTAACACCTGCATTTCTGATTCTGTCAAACATCTTAGATGTGAGTACGTGTGGATACATTGTGATGTGAAGAAACATGTTTTCTATTCTTGAGTATATAGCAATTAGACTTTAGAAGAACCTGTCTACAAATGACTTATACATCGATATCATCTTTTTTTTAAGACAGTAATTTCTCAAAGTTTTTTATTTTAGCCTTTGCATGTAAATGTAGGTTATAGTTTAAAACATTTTTGCATAAGCATTTTCAGTATGAATTCACTTTATCTTCATGCATATTAGTGATTAGAATGACATGATAAAATGATTAAATCCTACTCCCATCGTATTATTATAATTATTGTCTTAAGATATTTTGTGCAGATAAATAAATAAATAAATAATAATAATTTAATAAAATTAACATTATTAGCATATTAATTCATTTTTAGTTTTTGGTATTTATCCTTAATATTATAAGATATATATTACATTAAAAAACTAAAATAATAATTATTTTATAATTTATTTAAACTATTAAATAATGATTATTATGGAACAAAGAGAGTATTAAAAGGCTCACTGCTTGCTAATTAATTTTGATGAAAAATCGAGGCAGATAGTCAACGACACAACGTTATCTTTTATATTAGTGCTGACCAAGCTTGTGGATTGATGCTATATTTTAATTTAGTATTGGTCACTATGGCTGAGGTTCGCAAAATAAATATGTGACGTCGTAAACTTAGCCCCGATTCTTGCTATTAGCAACCTCCTACCAATATATGTGAATATGCATGCGTATATATTTTTCATGTATAGCACGAACAAAACACACTTACAAACTGAAGGTTATCATAAGTATCAAGGAAGAATTGTGAAAATCAAACAAAGATAATATAGTAAATGAGTATTTACCCCTACCCTTTTCTTAGTGAAAATGGTTGAAGCCTGAAGAGGTTCTCTAAGAAAGTTAATAGTGAGTACGTTGCTTGGAGAAAAAAGTACAGGAATACTCATGCTGAGTCTAAAGAGGCATTGGCAAAATAATACTTGTATTTTCAACTAGTACCATTCAGATTAATTGCATCAATAACAATTCAGATTAATTACATTAATCAGAATAATCACATTTCCTAATTAAAGTATAACTTCCAAACATAAAGAGAAAATACAATAGTGACATAATTATAGTTAAAATTATAGTGCAAATGATAGTTTAATAGACGTGTTTCTAACATTTTAAACAGAAAATTAGGATTTATATATTTTACATTTAAAATATATTCCAACAATAACAATTAAATAAAAATAGATTTGTATATTTGGATCCATAAGTAACAATTTTTTTTAATAATGTCTACATATATCTATATCTAAACTAATCCCTATTATCAACTTTTTGATAAATAAAATTTTAAAGATCAAAATCTTTTTTTACTTTTTAGGTCTAGAAATTAGTAGGTCTAGAAATTAGTATTGAACTTTTTTACTTTACGTGCAGTATTTACTGTTAGATAGATACTTCTATTTATAATATTAAAGAAATATTATGAATTTGGACTTTTTCAAAAAATGAAAGATTTTATTTAAAATGATTTCATATTTCTTTATCTTTATATTTGAAAATAAAAATTATTCAAATATTTTTATCTTAAGAAACTTCCTAATGTAAAACAAAGATAATTTTCAAATAATCACATAATTAATTACGATAAATAATCACATAATTTGATCCTGATATATAATAATAGAATCTTATTTTTATTCTATAAACAACTTCCACATTTATAAAGTAACACTCTTTGTTTGTATTAATTATATTTTTGGTACTAGCAAAGAATATAATAATATTTCACTAAAATATATATTTGATTAAATTAAATTGTCTAATTTAATTATCAAATATATTATTTGCTTTTGCAAAAATTGAAAGACTCATTTGTGTGTGATTATGTAGGTTCAATAATAATTTGGTAGTAAATTAATTATAATTAATATACTAATCAAGGTAGGCATCTAACAATATTTATTAACATCCAAGTTGCATGAAATAACATCTTTCACTTTCAAGAACTAATGTAATATTTTCTTTCATCATTTACCGTTCAAGACTAACTCTAAAGTATAATATTACGATCAAACTCTAATAAGTTAACACATTATTTTTTATCAATGAATGACTTAAAAAACTTTTTTCTTTTTTCATTCAATTGTCTTGGTCAATATCTTAATTATATTATAGAGCTCAAACTCATTATCAATAGTTGATAGATTTCTTCTTAATTAATAATTAATTCTACAAATATTTACTCATATCTCATATTTATTCAACTTGTGTCTTAAGGCATTAAGTGTTTGAGATTAAAATATAATAAACAACTTATTAATTACTTACTGTGATAATCTCACGTAAAAAAATAATTATATTTTTCTTGAGAACTTTATATTGACAAATTAAATTAATATTAATCATTATTAATTCTCAATTGAGTCAGTTTAATGATGACATTTACATGTATATTATTTATATATAAAATCTATTAATCTTTATCAAATAAAGACCATCACATATATATTGATTTATCCAAATTACTGATGTTCTATTTATAATAATCTCTTGATAAAAAAAAATTAAATTAAAATTATTAATAACTTATTTCTCATTATCATAATATCTATCATAATAACAAATTTTTAATTTTAATAAATAACTTATTAAATTAACAATTTAATAAAATAATAAATATGATAATAAAATAAAAATAATTTTTCACTAAAATTAATAATATGATAGAGTGAATCTTAAACTTAAATATATCTTCCCACCAACAACACAATTGACTGATTCTCACATAGCCAGCATATACGATAAAATGAAAGAATTAACATATTCTATGAAAATAGATTCCACCGATTTGAAGCTACAATTCCTAAACATTACCGAAGAGAACTTCAAAAAATCAACTGAATCACGAAAAATAAACCATTATAGATAAAATAATAATAATAAGAGAGGGGGGGGGGGGTGGTGAATCAGAATAAGATAATTATAGAAAAAAATATTGGTTAGCATTTTGTGTTTTGACACAAGAGAATGAATAGCATCTAGAAAAAAAGGGGGTTGAAATATGAAATGAATAAATGAAAGTGGAATACAGAAGGGTAACATAAAAACTGCTCCCTTTGATTTTCAAACAAGACAGTGGTATAGAGGAAAGTGGCTGAAAAAAATTGGAATTTAGGATTTTGAGACATGGAGTTGAACAGAGGAGACTGCTAAAAAATGAGAGGTTAGTTAACTTTTTAAAAAAGTTTTTAATTTAAAAATGATAACTTAATAATTAATTTTATATGATTAGATTTTACTATACATAAATGTGAAAAGATTTTAGAGCAAATTATTCTTGTCTTTCTTAAGTATAAAACTTATTACTCGTTCGTGGATCCATCCAGAGAAATCTCTTATTGTCTGCAAAATTTATTACACATACAGCCCGAGTTATATTAACCCTAGGATGTCATCCTGTTGTGTTCAATGTGTTTTAATGAAAATTTCTGTCCAAAATGCCATGTTTTCTTCATTGGCACACTTTGATGTTCTTTGTTTTCAACCATAAGTTCAAGAACACCTCAAGAAAGCTTCAAAAACAGTTTCAATGCACATAATAAACAACATAAATCATCAACACAAATCCAGGCAGAGCTCTGAATGGAAAAACACTTTATTTAACACGTTTAGAAACCAAAATGCTATTTGGGAACATGAAGAATAACAATAATAAAAAAAAGGAACGAAAGGAAAAAAAAAGTTACCAGATCATGCTTTTAAACACATAGGTTTGAAAACCTTGGAAACCAAATTACACAAATCAAACAAAACTAAAAACAAAAGCATATCTAAATAGAAACCAAATTAAACAAAAGGAAATCTCTCCTTTTTTTTCGTAGATCTAAATAAAAGTAAATCTCAGCGTCATTTCGCCACTCCCTTCTCTTGATGTCCACGACAGCAAGGGAGCAATCAGAACAGGCGTGGTCCTCCTTGTCGCGACTCTCCTTCTACTCAATCACGTTCTTCAGTTCTTGTATACGATAGAGAGAATATTCCTCTCCTCCATGGGGAGTTCCTCGTTGTCGGCAATGGCATACTGGTAAGACTTCCGCATTAAATCAGGCACTGTGCATTACGGAGATGTAGGATGCGATTAGAGTTCGTGTAGATCTGGAATAGGATTTCTGAATTCTGAGGGGCTTAAGTCACAAGGTTTTTTTGACTTTTTTCTCAAAATTTACCATTGTTAGTAACAGTGAGTGAGTTATGATTAAGAAGAGAAAAAAATAATGTATTTTAATGAATGAGATCCAACTGTAATAAGTTTTAATCCCATTGAACTTAAGATTTTATATTAAAAATGCATATTTTATTTTTCTTAAACTTATTATAGTTTTATTTTATTCTTATCATTACATGAATAATATTTTTATATTATTATTGTCAATTTTTTTATATTATTCATGAATAAAAATGATAAATTATAAAATGAATAAAATCAACGCACGTTTTGTGATTAGATAAAATTCTCCGTGCATATAAAAATAAAACTCTTTCAACAAAAAATCAACACCCATTTTAATTCTCAAATCCAAGCTTGGGAGACAGAAAGAGAAAAAGAGAATGGACGCCATTGATTCTGTGTTCGATCCGCTGAGAGAATTCTCTAAGGACAGCGTGAGGCTCGTGAAGCGCTGCCACAAACCCGATCGCAAAGGTGAAACCCTAATCCCAATTCTCCTTCATCCCTTCCACTTCGATTCGAATCTCTGAGATGTGAATCCTCATTTTTCCGATTCTTTTTTGTATTTTAGAATTCTCCAAGGTTGCCGTGCGTACCGCAATTGGTTTCGTCGTGATGGGATTCGTCGGTTTCTTCGTGAAGCTCATTTTCATTCCAATTAACAACATCATCGTCGGATCTGGTTAGGTAAATTATATTTCTTCACACAAAAATGTTTTTTTTTTAATTGTTTTCTATATTCCACTTTTTGGCTACTTGGATCTCTCTGTTTTTTATCTGCTTAAATCACAGATTGCGATATTTAAAAAAAAAATCATTTGAATGGCTTTTTTGGTTGACTGATTGGGAAGAAGTATTGTTTCAGCTGTTAGCTTCATTTTCTCGTGATTGCATGTAACATTAGCAACTCGATATGAAGTGAATATGGCTTTGATTTGATGTATAAAGGATGTGTAAACGGTATGGAATAAGCGAAGCGAAATGGATCAATGTAGAACAGAACAAAATTACCATGTCTCTTGTTTGGATATTTTATAAACAGTGAAATTGAAAATAAGTAAGTAAATCAAGGGTGCTCTGTTTGAATACATTTTATGGCGTGTCAAGGAAGCGTGATGGATTGGAGTAGTTGAGACTTGAGACTACTGTTTGATTAATGACAAAAAGAAAGATCAACTTGTATTTTGTCTGCTGTTTTCATCCTCATCAGATCATCCATTAGAAGGAATGGTGAAAATGGATGGTAGATTCCCAGCTTAACTTTCTTCTTATGTGGCTATGAGGATGTTTGTTTTCTTTGATTCCAGCTTCCTGATGAGCGCTCAAGATGAATCCATGTCTAATGAAGCATTGAAGTTGAACTTGATTGAGTTTCAAATCAAATACACCATATAAGTGAACTTTATGATCGCTCTATTTGTTTTTAGGGTGTATAACTTTGTTAGTTTTTCCCTTATCATGAATGCTTGCCCATTGTTAATTACCAATCTTAATTGGCAGGTGACTCTTGTTTCTTTTCTTTGACTCTGTTATGTTCTATGTTGTTTTTGCTTATTTTGAATGGTATTGCTTTTGATGTAAATTGTAGAATTTGTCTGAAACGCTACATTAGTAAATGAGATGATTGATTGCATTGTAAAATGGTTTTCTTAAGATAAATTCTACTGCCTGTTATTTTCAAACGAACATACATGACAATAAGGTGATATGATTTCATATTCAAACATCTTGGGGAGGAACTACACTATGGGTACTTGTGTAACAGTGTAAGAGAGCTTACGTGTATCTATCCCCTTGGGAGCCTTTGACACTCTTTCTATAATGAGAGAGTATGTAATCAACTTTTGTCTAGGACATTTTTATGGAATTTCTACATTCTTTGAAAAGCTTTTATAGATAATCTGGTTTTTGTTAGTAATTCAATGATCTTTTAATCTTGTATTTTGTCTGATGTGACTTGTGAAATGTTGTCTGTGTTATTGATGAAATTTGTCTTGATCAAAGTGTGCTGAATGAATGAACTAAATAACCCTTTGTTTTCTCTGCAGGATGAAGGGAACTACAATCGCCTCAGAATTCAGGTTGTCAAGCCAAAGGAGGTAGACAGAGTTCCCACATCCATAGATCATTCTATGCCCCCAATCTTAGTTCTGTTTTCATTTTTGTTTTTTCTTATATCTTGAAGCGTTACTTTAGATGTAAAATTTTATTTATCCTCTGTTAGACCTTGACACATTGTTTTGATTTAGGATAAGGAGGAAAAAACAATGTTGAAACCTGAAACTTGTTTTGATTCTATGTTAACTTTGCTTTCGAATTTATTTATGATGGCTGTTTATTGGCCTTTGCAGAATCACGTTTTGTTTCATTTAGCAAAAGTCTGCAGATAAAATTTTCAATGATGCCACTCTCCTGGTCTTTATGGTTTACTTTACTCAGGTCCATCATAATAGTACCCACCAGTGTGAGACTTAGTCTTTTTTTTAATCACTCAGAAAAATAGAAAAGCAACAAAAGAAATATCTGCATTTCTTTTAATTCAAACTCAAAGCTTGCAAAATGCACCAAGTACAAATGGAAAAAAATTAGGTTTAGCTGTAAATTTTCATTTATAAGTGGTGCCAGTCCCACTATTGGACAACGGGATAAAATTGGATGTTATTAGGGACTATTTTCACTAACAACTCAGAGAAAGGGAAGGGTGAAAAAATTTGTTTGATTCAAAGTAAGAGGGAAATAATTTAAATGGAGGAAAAGAAAAGGAAGAGGAGAGGAGAAGAGGGGAGGGGAGAGCTAATGGCTAGCTAAATTACCAAGCTAGGGTTATGGTGTAACCTGTGCTTGTGAAATCCCAATTTACAATATTATCTTGAACTCTTGTTTTTACTCAATGAATTAGAATTGTCGGCTCAAAAGGAGATATATATTCTAATTGTCATTAGACAGAGACTAGAATATAAGTTGTACATTCGTTTATATAATTAAGACAATATAGTCAATGAGTCTTTACTCCTAACTTTTTCTAAGTGAAAATGGTTGAAGCCTGAAGAGCCTTTCTAAGAAGGTTAATATGGTGAGTTGCTTGGAGAAGAAACCTAAGGAATGCTCATCTTGAGTCTAAAGAGGCATTGGCAAAATAATACTAGTACTTGTAAAATGTTTGAGTTAGTAGAAATATACCAAGACTTGAACGCAGTCTTGAATTAAAACGAATCAATATAAAATCTTTGCGTGGTTATATCTTTCCTTATCTCTTTTACAAATTTAATTAAAGTTTTCATAGAGTTTTTGTTTGATAAAAAAAGTTTTTCTAAGTGTTACAAGGTTATTATCAAATCGTCATTTAAACTGTGTTTATAGAAGTTTTGAGCATAGTCTACTTATAAGATGATTTAATGATTCGGAAAATTTACCAAAAAAATTTAAAATATTATCTAACCCTCTTTTTTGTGCTTTCATGTGACTTACATTATAAAAAAATTATATAATGAACATTAAATATTAAATAATAGGCTAAATTATGCGATTTTGACTCCCTGTTTATAATAAGATAATCATGTATTTTATTTTCGAGATTCAATATATATATATATATATATATATATGTTACTCATAAAGATGATAGGAATTTTTAGTTTTCACTTATTTTTATTAAATTTCCCTTTAACTGTATACTTTTATTTTATAAAATTAATTACACACTTTTATTTTCTATAAAATAATATAAAATACAAAATTCCTCTCTTTCTCTTCCTGTGTATAACATTTACATACAATATATAACAATTTAATTATATATTACTTATAGAGTTCAACAGTCGTACACTATTAATGTAAAATTATTTTAAACTGTAAATCAGTTAATTTTTTTTATTTTACCACATCAATTATATTGGTTAATTAAAAATAATAACCTATAAATAAGAAATTGAGTTTGGAGATGGAAAAGTGGGGCAGAGTAAGATGAAAAAAAAAAGATTAATTTTTATAGTTTTAAATAGATTAATTTGATTTTATATTAAAAATAGGTGTACCGAATCCTTATATATTGATGACTGGGAGATTAAGAAGGTTTTTTTTTTATCTAACAATTAAATAGGAATTAAATCCATCTATTTTTTTTAAAAGTATTAAGAATCATATTGATCGATTTGAAACAATAGAAATTAGAATCAAGTTTGGTCGAAAGTACAAATATCAAAAACATATTTTGTTTAAAAAATAATACGGGATTAGGGTTTTGAGATTGGTGACTGTGGAAGGGGATGATGGCCGAGAAAAATAAGGATTGTGGTTTTGAGATGGAAAATAGGATAGAAGAAGGCGGCAAAAAAAATGAGGAATTAGGGTCTCTTAATTAATAGCAAAAAAACCAAAGTCAACATTTTTTTCTGTCACCCTTTTGTACTCCACTTTTCTCTATTCATCTCGTATTTCAATCCCTCTTTTTTTTTTTTCTAGCTACTCTTCATTCTCTTATGTCAAAACTCAAAATGTTAACCACTATTTTTTTTTCCTAATTACCCTATTCTGCTAAACTCTCCCATTATTATTATTTATCTATAATGATTTAATTTTCATCGATTCTGTTGATTTTCTTGATATTTTAAAGTTCTCTTTAGTAATGTTTACGAATTGTAGCTTCAAATCGGTGGAATCGATTTTCGTCGAATATGTTAATTCTTTCATTTCATCTATATGTTGCCTGTGTGAGAATCAATGAATTGTGCTGCACTTTGACTTTATCTAAAACCGTGTCACTATTTTATTTCCTCTCTATGTTTGGAAGTTATACTTTAATTAGGAAATGTGATTATTCTGATTGTAGTGGTTAAAATTTTGAGTTTTCACATAAGAGAATGATAGTACATAGAAAAAAAAAAGGGTTGAAATATGAGATGAATAGAGGAAAGTGGAGTACAGAAGGGTGACATGAAAAAAAGTCTGGCTTTGGTTTTCAGACAAGAGAGTAGAATAGAAGAAAGTGGCTGAAAAAAATGGAATTTAGGATTTTGACTACCGAGACAAGGAGTTGAATAGAGAAGAGTGCTAAACAAAGAGAGGTCAATTAACTTTTTAAAAAAGATTTTTCATTTAAAAATAAATATTTAATAATTAACTTTATAGGATTAAATGATTAAATTTTGCTATACATCAATGTCAAAAGATTTTACACTAAAAATGCATATTCTATTTTTCTTATATATAATAACATAATATATAATATATGATAAAAACTTATTGTAGTTTTATTTTATTTTTATCATTAAATGAATGTTAATTTTTTATATTATTAATGAATAAAGACTATATAATTTATATATATATATATATATATATGATTTGGGTAAATAACAAATTTTGTACTTAAAAGCGTAAATTGCTTACAAATTCGACCCTAAAAGAAAAAAAAAATTAGTTTCTACAAGTGTAAAAAGTACAACAAATTCGTTACTCCGTTAACTTTAATTTGTTAACGTTAATGGAATAACCTATATGACACATCAAGACAGAAATGCCAAAAAAAAATTTGCTCATGTGGCCTTCATTGCTCATGCGGATTGGAACCTCCATCCTTCCTTTTCTCATATCTGAAAATCGCAACCTCCCTTCTCAAATCAAAAAATACATCGATGTTGTTGACACTCCGCGGCAACCACCCTCCGGCGATGACACCACCACCAACCCCAATCCATTAAAACAATACAAACCCAATATGAGAGATGTGCAAACAAAATGAAAAAAAAAGACAAATAAAAAACAAGATTAAAACCCCGAGTCACCACCATAGGCTTGATCATGGTTGTTATCAGTTTGCCTCTTCACTGTCAACAATCACCCATGTTAAACGCTTTTGCTCCTTGCATTGAGCCACCATTTCCTCATTTTTGATATCCAAATGTTGCAATCCTTAGTCCCTTGATTTGATAGTTATTTTATCATAACATTATCTACGCCAACAACCTTAATCTCAAATTTTTAGCTTTCGATTTCTAGTCTCATACTTTTGTTGTTTGGATTTTTGGTCTCAGATTATGTGTTATTCTCTGTTTTGGGATTTTGATTGTTTACAAATATGGTTATGCTTACTGAGGGGAGGAAGAGACAACATAGATAATAACAATGATGTTTAGCAAAACCCAACTAACGATGAAGTCGTGATTGTGTTGTTTATGTGAGGAGGGTGTTGTCAGAGTGAGTAGGCTCGTTGACGAGGGTGTAAGAGAAGATAGGTCGAAGTTACAACCAAAGTTTGACTAAGCACAAACTTTTAATTGCCAATTTTACTCAAACAATTATATTATCGATGACTCAACGTAGATGCTACAACGCTTAAAGTTAATGGAAGAATTAATGGTTAGATAAATTTGTCTAACATTTTACATTTTCAAGGATTAAATTTTATTTTTTAATCTTTGATGGTGGTTTTGTCAATATCATATATTTTCAAGAATAAAAATGATTATTTATTCAAATAATTTTTAAAATAATTATTATAAATAAATAAATTCAACTAAAGCTGGGCAAATGGAGTAGGACCCATAGGCTACACACAAAACTCATAACCTGCACGATATACGGGTAATATTTTGAACCCGATTTTGACAAATAATTTTTTTCATTAGGTAATTCATTGTTTGTTTTTAAAATAATTTAAAATTGGTCAAATTTCAAATACGGATAAACGCATTAAATCCACAAACTATGCAGGCGGATGCAAACTCAAAAATAAAACAAACCCATTGAGAATGTGAACTTTGCAAAACAAACTTAATAGATTGTTACAGATTTCGCGAGATGGAGTTACCCACGTGCCCACTTTACAGTTAACACACGTTTTGTAATTATATATATATATATATATATATATATATATATATATATTATAAAATTAAAATTCTTTCAACCAAAAATCAACGCCCATTTCAATTCTCAAATCCAAGCTCGGGAGACAGAGAAAGAGAAAAAGAGAATGGACGCCATTGATTCTGTGTTCGATCCGCTGAGAGAATTTGCAAAGGACAGCGTGAGGCTCGTGAAGCGCTGCCACAAACCTGATCGCAAAGGTGAAACCCTAATCCCAATTCTCCTTCATCCCTTCCACTTCGATTTGAATCTCTGAGTTGTGAATCCTCATTTTTCCGATTCTTTTTCGTATTTTAGAATTCTCCAAGGTTGCCGTGCGTACCGCAATTGGTTTCGTCGTGATGGGATTCGTCGGTTTCTTCGTGAAGCTCATTTTCATTCCAATTAACAACATCATTGTCGGATCTAGTTAGGTAAATTATATTTGTTCACACACAAATGTTTTTTTTTTTATATTGTACTTTTTGGCTACTTGGATCTCTCTGTTTTTTATCTGCTCAAATCACAGATTTCGATTTGAATTTTTAATTTTTGTGTAAATGTTTTTAAAAATTCATTCGAATGCCTTTTTTGGTTGACTGATTGGGAAGAAGTATTGTTTCAGCTGTTAGCATCATTTTCTCGTGTTGCATGTAACATTAACAACTTGATATGAAGTGAATATGGCTTTGATTGAATGTATAAAATATGTGTGAACGGTCTGTAATAAGCGAAATGAAATGGATCAATGTAGAACAGAATAAAATTACCATTCTTTTGTTTGGATACTTTATTAACAGTGAAATTGAAAATAAGTAAGTAAATAAGGGTGCTCTGTTTGAATACATATTTAATGGCGTGTCAAGGAAGCGTGATGGATTGGAGTGGTTGAGATTATTGTTTAATTAATGACAGAAAATAAGTTTGTTTGTCTGAATATTGTACAAATTAAGATCAACTTGTATTTTGTCTGCCATTTTCGTCGTCCTTATCAGATCATACTTTAGAAGATTTCGAGCTTAACTTTCTTCTTATGTGGTATGTTTGTTTACTTTGATTCCGGCTTCCTGATGGGCGCTCAAGATGAATCTATGTCTAATGAAGCATTGACGTTGAACTTGATTGAGTTTCAAATCAAACACACCATATTACAGTGAACTTTATGGTCGCTCTATTTTGTTTTAGGGTGTATAACTTTGCTAGTTTTTCCCTTATCATGAATGCTTGCTCATTGTTAATTACCAATCTTAATTGGCAGGTGACTTTTGTTTCTTTTGTTTTTTACTCTGTTATATTCTATTTTGTTTTTGCTTATTTTGAATGGTATTGCTTTTGATGTAAATCGTAGAATTTGTCTGTTACGCTAAATAAGTAGATGAGTTGATTGATTGTATTGTAAAATGATTTTCTTAAGATAAATTCTACTGCCGTTATTTTCAAACGAACATACATGACAATAAGGTGATATGATTTCGTATTCAAACATCTTGGTGAGCAACTACACTATTGGTCCTTGTGTAACAGTGTAAGAGAGATTATGTTACGTAAATCTATCCCCGCGGGAGCCTTTGACACGTTTTCTATAATGAGAGTATGGAATCAACTTTTGTCTAGGACATTTTTATGAAATGTCTACATTCTCTGAAAAGCTTTTATAGATAATCTGGTTTTTGCTGGTATTAATTGCTCATTTATTTGGAACAGTGGCCAAAGTGCCACAGATTTTAAAAAAAAATCCCAAAATGCCACACCCATAGAATTATTTTCCAAAATGCCACGTGGCATAATTCCTTGACCACGTAAGCGAACTAGGTGGGATGATGTGTTAATGCGCTATTGGGACACGTAATTCGCTACAGGTACCAGCGAATTACATGTGTTAGGCTGTGTAGGCCACGTGGCCTATTTCGCTGGCATGCCCTGCGAAATACGTGGCATATGCCATGTGTTAGCTCCCCATTGGTTGTAATCAATATATTCAAAATTTGAAAATTGCGTATAAACTTCGGAAAATCATAACTTTTGACTGGAATGTCCGATTGAGGCGTATGATATGTCAAAACGATCGTAATTGAGAGGAGAAGCCGCTAGCAAGTCCCCAAAATTTTTTTCCCAAAAGAGGCATCTAAGTGCCTCAAAATTACGATTTAAGATTCAATCACCAAAAAAATTCATTTTTCTCTGCTTTTTTAATTATTTAATTACTTTATTTAATGTTATTTTTTATTTTTTCAATTAATTCTATGAATTTCGAGCGTACGCCTCCATCGGACATTTCAATCAAAAAAATATCACTGTTCGAAGTACGTGTCCCAATAGTGCATATAAACTTCGAACAGTGATATTTTTTTATAGAAATGTCTGATGGAGGCGTACGATATGTCAAAACGCTTGAAATTCATAGAATTAATTGAAAAAATAAAAAATAACATTAAATAAAGTAATTAAATAATTAAAAAAAGCAGAGAAAAATGAATTTTTTGGGTGATTGAATCTTAAATCGTAATTTTGAGGCACTTAGAGGCCTCTTTTAGGAAAATTTTTTGACCAAGTCCCCTTTGGGGACTTGCTAGCGGCTTCTCCTCTCAATTACGATCGTTTTGACATATCATATGCCTCAATCGGACATTCTAGTTAAAAGTTATGGCCTTCCAAAGTTTATACGCAATTTTCAAATTTTAAATATATTGATTACAACCAATGGGGAGCTGACACGTGGTATATGCCACGTATTTCACAGGGCATGCCAGCGAAATAGGCCACGTGCCCTACACAGCCTGACACATGTAATTCGCTGGTACCTGTAGCGAATTACATGTCCCAATAGCGCATTGACACGTCATCCCACCTAGTTTGTTTACGTGGCCAACGAATTATGTCACGTGGCATTTTGGAAAATAATTCTGTGGGTGTGACATTTTGGGATTTCTTTTAAAAATATGTGGCACTTTGGCCACTGTTCCCATTTATTTAGTATTTTGTATGATGTGACTTGTGAAATGTTGGCTGTGTTATTGATGAAATTTGTGTCTTGGTCAAAGCGTGCTAAATGAATGAACTAAATAATCCTTTGTTTTCTCTGCAGGATGAAGGCAACTACAATCGCCAAAGTAATTCAAGTTATCAAGCAAAAGGAGGTAGACAGAGTTCCCCCAATTTTATTTATCCTCTGTTAGACCTTGATACACTGTTTTGATTTTAGATAAGGTGTAAAAAACAATGTTGAAACTTGAAACTGTAGTTTTATTTTGATTCTATCTTAACGTTGCTTTCGAATTTCTTTATGATGATTGTTTATTGTCCTTTGCAGAATAACGTTGCGTTATTGTTTTATTTAGCAAGAGTCTGCAGATAAAATTTTCAATGATGCCACTCTCCTGGTCTTTATGGTTTACTTAGGTTCATCGTATTAGTACCCAGCAGTTTGAAACCTGGTCATTTTTTTTCTCTCACGACTCAAACCTTAAACCTTCTTCAAGAAATCTCATCTTATTTTCACTTGGATTAATGATATGTTAATTTTATTTAATATTATATAATTATTTTTGTCTCTCATTGTATATCACTAATAATATTTGGAATTTAGAATTTTATAAATGTCATCTTTGTATTTCTGAGATGATAAACTCACATTTCACGAAGGAACATTGTCAGAAAATTTTGATAGAATATATATTTAATTGGTTAAGAAAAAGATTTAAGAATCACTAATCTGTCAAAATAATGTAGATTGATAATCCTTTCAAAGGTACACACTAATTCTCACAACAATTTTATAAAAACCTGTGTGATAATAAACTGCTAATAATATTTTTTTTGACTGATCTGCTAATAATGATATAATTCATATTTTTCTATAAAAAATGTAACATTACATAAATTTCCACGTGAAATAATGTAAAAAAAGGAAGATAAAATTTGAGTATTATAATTTATTTTATATACTAACATACCAAAAATTTACATTTACATAAATTAAGTAGTCAAGCACAATTGATTAACTTATCAAAATTAAGATTGAATTGTTTAAGTAGTATTTGATAAATTCTTCTGTCAGTGAAAAGAGAATTAAGATAAAATAAACATTAATTATATAAAAATGAAAACATTAATTATTTTATCAATATATATTAAAACTATCCATAGTGAAACATTATTTTACTTTTTTTTATTGTATTTTTTTTTCTTATTTTGGTTTTTAAAAAGCCCCACACCTTGTTTAATATATTCATTGTCTCTTTCACACTAGATACAAAAAAGTTGTATGCATTGATATATCAAACTAGAAATTTTCACCCATATTTTACATTGTAGGTAATGAAAGTAAAATTCTAAAATATAAAAAAAAAGTGTAGAGCCAAAAAAATTGATACAAAAGAAATGGAAGAATCCACATATTCGATTTTCACATGTATAAAATTTAATTAATAAACGACAATTACATATTACAATTGAGATCAATATCTAATGGGTTAAGAAACTCGTGATCTCGTAGCACGAAAACAAAATCCAGTTCATACCGTAAAACGAGCAATACTTGGCGGTGAAAAAAAAATGCACAGTTCAAAATCAAGGGAAAAAAACCTAAATATTATTTTTTAATAAAAAATTATAAATTTGGATTATTTTTGAAACATATTATCAATATGGGGTGGGGTAACACGCCTAAAATGAGTGTGACTGGTCACGCTTGTGATGATACGTGTCACCCATACATGAAGTGGTGTGCATATAAACTTCGGAAGGTTATAACTTTTGACTGTAATATCCGATTGAGGCAAAATCGGTGGAAAAACGCTTGAAATTGAGAGGAGAAGGCCTGAGCAAATTTCTAAAAGGGATTTGGTCCACTATTTTTTTCCAAAAAATGCTTCTAAATACCTCAAAATTATGATTTAATCTTCAATCATTCAAAAATTTCCTTATTTTTTTACTTTTTTAATTATTTAATTAGTTAATTTAATGATATTTTTATTTTTTAATTACTTCTCTTAATTTCGAGCGTTTTGACATATCGTACGTCTCAATCAGACATATCTATTAAAAGTTATGATCGTTCGAAGTTTATCCACATATTTAATGTTATTTTTTTTATGATTACAAAATAAATAAATTTTATTTAATTTAAATATCCAGTTACCAATAATATTTACTAGCCACACTGATACACTAACACGTCACGTTACTTAACAGTCAATGTTTTTTCTTTAACGATTAACTTAATCAATTTATTAAAGCAAAAAAATTAATATAATAATTATTCAAAAACGAAAATTACTTTTATAAATTATTATTTAATATTATTAATTGTTATTTTTATCTAATTTTAAAGTATATTTAGACTTTTATTTAATATATTTTTATAATTTTATATTTATTTAATATATTTAATATATTTTTTAATATTATTTCTAAATTTTTATATGGTTTTGTTTAATATTTTTTGGATTTTTATATAAATAATTTTTTAATTTAATATTTTATTTAAAATGTTTTTTATATTAAAAAATTATTTATAATTTAATTTTTTTTTATTTTTTAAATTTGGTCTCTATTTCAGTTTCTAACACTTTTTGTGACTAAATATTAATGAAAATGTGTTAGCGACGGAATAAGTCACACTTATTTTAGACATGATTACCATACCCAAATGTGTAATATATTTCAAAAAAATCCCAAATTCATAATTTTTTTAATTAAAAAATCAATATTTTGGTTTAATGCCCTTCAATTTTAATTTTGTCCCATTTTTAGCTCTTCACAAGTGCCATTCCAATCCCAGCCGGTACAGAAAAACCATGAACACGCCGCGTTGTTGGAATTGAATGCGCGCGTGCTCACGTATGAAACGCGACGACAGTTTTCTTCTCCAATTCAATACTACTACTACTACTACTATAACATAGACGGCGTGTTCTTCTTTTTATACCCGGTTCATCTTTCTTTTTTTGTTGCTGCGCAATTCCTCCCATTTTTTTTCCTTCCTTCAATCTGCTGCTTCGATGGAAGGTTTGGCTTCTCTCAAGGCTCCCTTTCAGGCCACCCCATTCCACTCTTCCAAACCCAGAACCTCTATTCTTCCATCCCAAGCCATTTTTTTCCATAGAAGAAGCTCCTTTTCATCCTTTTCTGTTCGTGCCCAAGTGAGAATTTTTTTTTTTTTTGTATCTTTTTGCAACCTTTTATCGTGTCTTCTTGTGGATTAATATGGGTCTCTCTCGGTTTTTTTTATTTGGGAGTTGGGGGTTGAGTGATAATGGAAATAGGCAAGTATATAATTTGGGTTCAAATGGGGATGTATGAATGCAAAATTTTATGTTATGAGGAACTGCTTGTTGATTTTGTCATGTGGGTTTTGAATTAGGTGGAGGCTAATGATGGTTCAGCTACAGTAGCCACACCTGGTGAATCTGTGACAGAGGCTCTCAAAACAAAGGAGTGGGAGGTGGGAATGTTCCAAAACGAGGTTCAAATCAGGTTGCAGAATGAGGGAAATACGCCCCGGAACATTTTGGAAGAGATTCTGTGGAACAAGTACACAGAAGTCTCGCATGTATTGTGATTGATTTGCTTGGTGCTCTATTGTTCTTTATATATATGTTTTTTTTCCAACCAAATAGATTGAATGTATTACTGGGGACTCTGTGATTTTCAGCTTAAAGAAACAAAACCCCTCGGTGTGCTGAAGAAAGCTCTCGAAAATGCACCTCCTGCTAGGGATTTTATTGGTGCTCTAAAGGCAGCCAACGAACGAACTGGACTGCCAGGGTTGATTGCTGAGGTGAAGAAGGCGTCACCAAGTAGAGGTATCTTGAGAGAAGATTTTGATCCAGTAAGTTTGCGTTGTTTTCCTATATCATTTTTACGGATAGAATTGTTATCTCTCTATTTTATTTGTAATTTTATGAAGTTGTTTTTGATGTAATGTGTGAAATATTTGAACTGGCTGACACCCCATTTCATCTTGTTGATTAGAGTTAGTCTACACAATTTTATTTCATTTTAGGATTAAGGGGTTTGAGGGGGTATTGTGTGTTGGTGAATAGAATGTAGAAGCTGTTGATGTTGGAGGTTGTTTGAAGTGAAGATGTTGTTGTTGTTCACAGAGGTGGGAGGATTCTCTGTCATGAAGATGCATTAGTTGTTGGAAGGTTTCGATGGGATGAGTGTTAAAAAAAAAAAAGGCTTAAATATTTGGATGGCTGGTGCGGAAAGATGGAAATTGGTAGTTAGCTTAGCTCAATGTCAGATTGCAGCGTCAACATGTTGGTAGATGAGTGTGTAATATCAAGTCAGTGGGATTACTTATATAAATATGGGTACACTGTTAATGTCATGCGACTTGGTGTGGAAGTACGTGGACTTATGGCTACACACAAATTGTGAGATGTGTCTAATTTTAATTGTAATAATTCCTGTGACACATGAGTTTTACTCGTGAGGTTGTATAGCTTTTATTGGACTGTTTTTTAGCCTTTAGGTGGGACGGGGAATATCTGTCTGTTTAGGCTAGCTTGCTGTTGAGCTTTATATTATGCGGCATCATGTTTTGTATTGAGTCTTGTTTTGGGCACCTTTTGTGCTCATTTCAAGCATTCTTATATCAATACATTACTTTGCTCATAAATAAATAAAATCATTTTTATTTGGCTTCCTGACTGATACCCTATTGCATCTAGTCGGTGAAAGTTAGTCTATTCAATTTTATTTTTTATTTTTATTTGGCTTCCTGAATCTACTTGTTATAGAATAAGTGCTTGATCTGAGTCATGTTTGCAGAGATAGGTCTTAAATTGTTTTTGATGCATATCAATTTCTTCTCCTTTGCATCTTAAGCTTTTTGCTTCTCCTAATTAATTTTTTACCCCTTTGAGATGCATGCCCATCAAAATAAATTCCTTCATCTCAAAACTATCATAGACTCTCTGTTCACTCCTACAATTATTGCATTTATGAAGTCAATCCTATAGTTTTTAAATTTTATCTTCTTTAAATAAGGACCTGTTCTGAATTTATTGTATCAGTCAGGAATATGTTATATTTTTGTCATTGAGTATCTTTGTCTCTTAGTATTGTTGTATCAGCCAATGTATCATGCCCTTCAAGCAACTTATTTGACACTGTTGTTAGTTTGTATTTCTTCTCTTCATGGTATATGCCACAATTTTAGAGGTTTCTGTGATAGGTTGAAATTGCTAAAGCTTATGAGAAAGGTGGAGCAGCATGTCTAAGTGTTTTGACAGATGAAAAGTATTTTAAGGTAAACCAACACACCTGGAATTTGTTACGTGTACTGCTAGATAATATTTGGCTGATTCAGTACTAGGTGCTTTTGCAACAAAATTAACTCTCTTAATATTGGTCCAGGGAAGCTTTGAAAATCTTGAGGCAATAAGAAAGGCTGGCGTAAAGGTTTGTTTTATGAATTGCACGGTCCCTGATATTGGATTTATCATACCATTTAATGCCTTTTGTAGACCATGTTGATGACTCTGGACAAAATATGCAGTGCCCTTTGTTGTGCAAAGAATTCATCATAGATGCATGGCAACTCTACTATGCTCGAACTAAAGGTGCAGATGCAGTCCTTTTAATTGCTGCTGTTTTGCCTGATCTTGACATCAAATACATGATCAAGATATGCAAATTACTGGGATTGACTGCACTTGTTGAGGTACAATTGTTGCTTTTTTTATTCGTTTCCTAAATTTGAACGACATTCAACTTCAACATTAACAAAAAAATTTAAGCTTACTGACATCTGATGTTTAATATGAATTTAGTCCTCATGATATGTTGAGTTTATCCCATTTTGTATAAACTTGGTCCTAAAGTGGGTCACTTTGAGTTTTGAATAGTGCAATGTATAAACTGGGAACCTCTTTAATATAATGATTCTGTACATGATAGCAAGAATTAAAGTGTATTATATTTAAAAGTATAGAATCTTTAGTTGACTAGGCCTATGTTGGAACCAGACACGAACCAAATTAGCTTCATCAAAACTTTGGATTCTCATGACTGATGTGATGATTATGATACCTGCAGTCCTTGTCTGTATTCAGTACTTATGTCAAGATACAAAAGTTGTCAATATAATTTTTCTAGACGAATCTGTATGTTATGTTTCCTTATTTGTGCTTACACCATAATTCTAGTTCTACCATGCAGAATCTTTTATTTCCTGATGAACACGAGGATTTTTTGACATTTTATATTGCTTGTTCACAGGTTCATGATAAGAGGGAATTTGATCGTGTTCTTGCAATTGAGGGGATTGAACTTATTGGCATTAACAACCGTAATCTTGGTATGTCTTATCACTCTTCTCTCTCTGTTCCCCCCTCCTACTTTTTTTCTTTTTTAATGAAATGGTATCTGGTTTTACTTAGTAATAGTATTTCAAATTAAATCCTTTTGATGTTTGATCTGCTTGTTTTCCAGTATCTCCCCAGTTGGATGTGTTTTTTATTTTTACTTTTGCTTTCATTTTCTGTATATTTTTCCAGTTTTCTTCTTTAATCTTCTTCATCTTTCTTATCCTTCTACATGGATACATTATCACTTTCTCAAATCCTATTTGTACCTTATAACAACAATCTTTTAGATCTCATAAAACTTTGAAATAATACAATTATTTTTATCTGTATACTTTATGCTATTGCTTCCCTCCGGCAACAATTTTTTTTTTGGCTTAATTGTGTACTTTTGGGCTTTTTAGTTTGAACTATGTGGGATTTTAATCCCTGAAGTTTTTTCTTAGCAAATTAAGTTCCTCTATTTTTAATATCAAGAGTACTTTTAAGTTGTTTTTTTCTTTTCTTTTTCCCTTTACTTTGTTTTCTATGTCACGCACACACCGGTTTGAGAATAGCTAATAATTTACTACTTATTTTATCCTTTTGTCCCGATGTCTGAATATTTAAACTTGAGGATCCGACTCATCAACTGTTGCCTTTTCCTATTGGGGATTCCAGAAACATTTGAGCTGGACATCGGCATCACAAAGAAGCTTCTTGAAGGAGAGCGAGGCAAAATAATCCGTGAGAGAGGCATAACTGTATGTGGCCTTTCCTTTGTTTAGACCTTCTCGAAAGAAATATCATTTTATTTTGAATATCAACATCATGCTGATGATTTATATGGTTTGTTTAGATGGTTGGAGAATCTGGTCTGTTCACCCCTGATGATATTGCCTATGTTCAAGAAGCTGGTGTTAAAGCTGTAAGTATTGCGAATGTCATTTCTACTCTAATTAAACACCTGGGAAATGGTAATTGAAATATTCAACTTCTTCCTAATCCTAAAAGCAACCTCAATGACAATTCTAAATACCTTGTATGTGAGTCAGTCACATAAAATGTGTCACGGCCATGCAGTTTTGGCAAATTGTAAAAGCGATATAGGTACTAACAGGATTTTTCGAGATACTAACATATGATACAAAATTTAGTGGTGTCAGCCAAGTTACTCATCATATACCACCATATCCTTGCAATCATGTTGTTTGTTGCAATTTTAATAATAATTTGAGTAAAACAGTTGTTAAATTTCATTAGCATGTATTTGCCAACTGTTCCATATAAGGGGATTACTCGGGTTACCACAACTATCTAACATTTGTTACATGTAGATAATATTTAGCACAGTTTCCAACACTTACAATAAACCAACAATCAGCAGATGTTTCACATTATTTTACTCTTATCAGACTTAATTTTTTATTCTTACTTTTTTTGCAGATATTGGTTGGAGAGTCTATTGTAAAACAAAGTGATCCGGGCAAGGGAATCAGCGATCTTTTTGGCAAAGATATCTCTCTGGGTTGAAGTGAGCTATCTTTCTTGAGATATATAGGCATTTGACATTGTACCAAATTATCATAACCTTGTCAACAACATACATGTACCAAAATACACTTTGAATGTTTAATAATACTTAGCAAATAAATGATATCATTTTGGGACAATTGTTGGCGACAATTCTTCTGTGTCCTTAACTTTGCATTTCATTTTGAAAAATTATAGATTAGATGTTATAACAAATTCGAGTAGTTGTGTTGTAATTATACAAAAAGTTGTGATGTTGTATTATATAAACAATATGTTGTAGGTGAGATAACCTCATTAGCTAGGATAGGTGATGATGCTTATTGAGAGAAAATAATTATACTCACATTTTATCTTTACCACTTTTACAGTCTGAAGTAGATATGACATGATAATTTTAGGTTATTTTAAATATTAAATAAAAATATTTATGCGTAAAGCCGTAAATAAAGTAGATTAATATGAACTTAAAACAATATATTTTAAAAGAGGAATTCAAAAGTTTTTTTTTTACTGTATAACGGGATTTTCAGAATTATGTACCATTTGTAAACATAAGCTAAAATAATTTTTTGATGGAGGCCATTCAGTTCTTTTATTGAAAATCTTGTGTGGTATTTTATTGCGAAACTTTTCATAATGACATTGAAATAGATAAATTGTCGTATATATATATAAAGACATGATAGAAAAGGAATGTAAATTTGGATTGTATAACCAAATATGGAATATTAATATTATATGATTACTTAAAAAATCATCTAATTTTTATTATTAAATTTTAATTTTTTATTTATGATTATTTGATCTAGATTTATTTTTCTCATTTTCATATATATATATATATATATATATATATATATATGCCCTCTATATATATAAACTTGCCTTGAACTTTATTTTTGAAAAAGAATTACATCAACTGTATTAATGATAATTTTTTTAACTGAACTGCATTCATTAATGATAATTGTTACATAGTTTTTATAATAATAATATTTCTTTAAAATTCATATATATATATATATATATATATATATAAAGGTCGATTTTAATATTATAATTTTTTAATAAATTTAGACCCTAATAATAATAATAATAATAGTTGTAGTAGTCTCAGTAGTAGCAATACTGAATGAGATTAACCAATTCAAAATTTCAACAATATCACATAATTAAAACTAATATCTTTAAAATGATTAAAATATTATTTTAAAATACAATTTTAGTTTTAAAATAAAATTATTAATTATAAGCCCAAAATTCAAATAATGTAAACATAATATTGACAATAACAAAAATGAATACTCAAATTTAAATAATTATAAATTTATATTTATTATATATATAAATTTATAAATTACATATAGGTATTATATCATTTTTATTACTTAAAGAAAAATAAATTAAAATAAATTTCAATAGACTTATTTTTTTTAAACAACATCTCGTATAAAAATATAATCAATTATCTTTTTCAATTTTAATATAAAATATTTAATATGCTATTAAATATTTTAAAAGTTAATTTTATCGATATAAATATAATTTTCATGTAAATAATAAATATAAATATAAAATTATATAATTTAATTGAACTCGTATATTTCACAAGTGTAAAATCTACTATAATAGAGTAGTTTGTTGTTATGATAAAAAAGAAGAATAGTTTGCTGCGGAGAGGTTTGGGCTTTTTCCTTGTTAATTGTTATTATAGTAAATTGATTTTTTTAAAGGTGAATGTTAGTAATGATAATAAAAAAGTCATTATTAGTTATTAATTTATTATTCTCTTCATTCAAGATTATAGGATGTTTTAGAGGGGGGAAATTGTTTCAAAATGTATGTAGTTTTACAAAATGAATGTTTTGCATTAAATATTTATTTTTAAGATTATCCTTAATCAATACTTAATAATTAGTGAGAATAATATATAAGAAGAATAAATGAATCATTAATTAGAGAAATAAAAAACATATTAAGAAGTTAGATAATATTTTTTAAAAAATCAACAAATTAATTATATTTTTCATAATATATGTAACAAAATCTTAAATGTGTTATAATCTAGAATCTCAAACTTAGGAGTAATTTTTATTATTGAAAGAGAATGGAACCCATTTTCTTACTTCAACCACCAAATTAATTTTACAATAAATTGATATATTTGTATTTAAGCAATTTAACACAGAAACATAATTAAATAAAGTACAAAGATTTCTTTTATTGTTCAATTAATGTTGTGGTGTATTATTACTCACATGTTCTTTTTGAAATTCAAGTTGATGTAGGAAACCCCACGTACATACATACGAGATATGTATACACACCCACAACTTAAGATTTTATAATAGATTATTAAATTTTGGAAAGCGTAGATTCTATACTTCAAAACATAATCCAAGAAAATCTATCCATATAACTAATTATTTTTCAAAAGCAAATCATTACACAACTCAAGTCAATTTGAGTATTTTAAGCAGCAGCAGCTCAAAACACAGAAGCTAGGAAACAACATCAAAGCTTTAGGGAACTTTTCAACGGCGAAACTTCAACCCCATGCCTTGCCAATGATGTACATTTGTACACACTCAGACCACAGAAAAGGCAAAGGAAGTGCTTCAAACAACACCGATAATAGACTTAGAAGAAAGGCACAATGCTGAACATGGCTGGGCTAATGGTCTTACTGCTGATACCAGTTTTCACCAAAACAAAGGTGAACTGACAAAGGAAAAGGGAAAATGCATGTGCATTCACCAACAATGCTAATAGATGCCATGAAGAGCATCAACCCCATCAACCCTTCAAGTTCAAGGTCATCATTTTTGTACTCACAAGGTTCAAGCTTCTCAAGATTGTCCAATCAAAACAACTCTTTGTATGGTTTGGATTTGAATTGTGCCCCATGTCAGCAAGGGGGATTTCCAAGGCTTGTTGAGACCAAATATGAGCTAGACAAAAGTCTTCAACAATGGACAAGTACTGAACCAACGACCACAACGTACTAGTACACACCCTTTTAGTTACCATGACTGGCAAAAGGGGGTTGGCACGCTGAACCCTATGGGTCCATTACCTATGCAGAAGCCAAATTCACTCTTTGTTGAGTTGACGCCTTCAAGCAGTAGATTTACATATGGAGGAGATATGGATGAGAAATGGTGATTGTAACAGCCATAAGGGGGAGTAGTAACTCGGGAGCAGGAACATGCACAAAATGATGAAGTTGATAATCAAGGTAACGATGATGAAGAGCTAGACTTGGAGCTTCGACTTTGATCTTGGTAGAATGAAGATGATCACTTCCTTTCCGTTTTGTTGAACAATGAGCTCTTCTTTAACAACCTTCAATGCCCTCTTTGTCCTGTGTTCAGAATCAATATATTTATAGTACTTTTAGACATTAATTATTTCAACAAGATATTATGTTTGCCCATGAACAACTTTGTGTAAAGCTAAAGCATATGATCACAGGATGAATTTAAATAACTGACCTACTGCATCGTACACGACATCAAACTTCTTTGGCAAATCCTCAAAATTATCCTTCGAGTATATCAATAGGTAGGTCTGCTCCCAAGTTCCTCAACAATTTCAGTTTTCCAGTACTAGCAGCAGCTGCTACCTTGGATTCCCCAAACACGCGTTTGAAAATCTCTTCATCAAACACATGCATATTAGCTTTCCACTAAAATTAAAATATATCTATATATTACATTGCTTGCAAATAAATAAATAAAATCTGCTAATGAACCAATAATCTTTGGATGGTCCAAAGTTATCTCATTCATATCACCATAAATTTCATCTCCAACCTGAAATTTCTTCACTTGATTTCCACTCTTAGTGCCACACCAACAACATGCTACCTCGGTGCAGTCTTTTCAAGTTTGACACACAAAAAGTTCAACAACACGAGTGAAGCTAATAATATTAAAATCAAGAAAAAAAATTGTTGGGCTAGCATAATGTATGCTCAGATGGAAAAGTTAAACAGAAATTAAGACAGAGTTAAGAGAATCTTACGGGTAAAGGAGAGTCAATGTCCTCGAAATGGCCAAGAGCCCTCTTATATAATCTACATTCTACCAAACTCAGAGTCAAAGCTCAGAGTCTAGCTCTTCATCATCATTATCTGGATTATCATCTTCATCATCTCTTGCCTGTTTCCATTCCCAAATCATTACTCCTACTTGTGGCTGGTTACGATGATTATTTCTCATCTACATCTCCTCCATAAGTCTGTTGTTGCTAGAAGGCATAAACTCAGCTGAGAGTGACTTTGACATTTGCACAGGAAATGGAGCCATATGATTCAACATGCCAACGCCCTCTTTGTAAGACATGGTAACTAAAAGGGTGTGTACTAGTATGTTGTGTTTGTTGTTTTAGAACTTTACCATTGTTGAAGACGTGTGTTTGGCTCATATTTAGGCTTATCAAGCCTTGGAAATCCCCCATGCTGACTTGGGTCACAATTCAAGTCCAAACCCTACAAAGAGTTGTTGGATTGGAACATCTAAAGAAACTTGAAGCTTGTGAATGCAAAAAATGATGGCCTTGAGTTTGAGGGGTTGATGGGGTTGATGCTCTTCATGACCTCTATTGGCACTGTTGGTGAATGCGCATGTATCTTACCTTTTCCTTTGTCAGTTTCACCATTGTTATGGTGAAAACTGGTATCAGCAGTAGGAGCATTAGCCCAGCCATCTCTCTGTGGTTTGAGTATGTAAACTGTACATCATTGGTAAGGCATAGGGTTGAAGTTTCACCATCGAAAGCTCCCTAAACTTTAGATGTTGTTTCCTAGCTCCTGTGTTAAGCTGCTACTGGTTCCTGTTGGCCAAGCAAGCTCGTTAATTTAAAATTAATTATTGAAATTTGAATAACTCCATATATACACACAGTATGTATTTTTTTATTTTATTTTAGAGGAGTCGGATCAATAATATTTAGCGAAAGTGTCACAGAGATGTTGATGTTACAAAAAAATGACAACTTCTGCTTCATGCTCTTAACATCTAGCTAAGAAACATTCAAATTAACTAGATAATATTAATGTTAAGTATGCAAACAAAAATGATGGACAATCTAAGATAACCAATCGAGCTCCTATGTGAATGAATTAGCAAAAGCAACGTTTTAGTTTATTGTGTACCCAATAATTGTTGTATGAAGAGTTAGATAAATTGCACAAGTTTAAGTATAGGTGTATCTCAAGAGAGACCATTAAACTTATTAATTTTCTTAGAACCCTAAAAATCAACAATATCCAAAATAAATTTTGAAGTTAACAAATTTTAATACCGTCATATACCCAATTAATAAACTTCATATTGAAACAAATAAAAATAGGGAAACATTATACCTTCTTGGACATGTTTTTTTTTTCACTTTTCAAACCTTGCCCTATCAATTTCTAAATAGTTCTTCATATCACAACCCCTCCTGAAGCTTTCCCTGTCAAAGAAAGCTAATCAATATAACACAATTTTTACTATAAACCAAGCAAAATAAAGATCTCAATTCAATCATAAACACAGACAGAAGATACCAAATCACATCTCAAAAAGACCACAACATTTTAAAAGAAAAAACATGCATAATAGCCACACAGACTAGAATCTTAGAGAACAAGCCTAAACAAGAATCATATTTTACAGACAAAACATAAAATTCACAACATAAATAACAGATCAATCATATCTTGGACTAAAAAAATAAAAATTAAAAGCGAAACTTCATTTATTTTGATACATAAAATTTGAAACTTCTGAGTCAAACAAATATATTTGAAACTTCATTCATATATACTTCATAAACTAAACAATACCGGCGGTGGGAGGTGTTAAAAAAAAAAAAACTAGATGCACCAAACAATTAAAGAAAAATAAAACAAAAAATTACATACAATTCCTTAACTATATTGATATTATTTTTCCATTAGCATCGAAATTTCATATCAGTGTGTAAGAACAATGCAAAAAACACTTGAGACGAAATTGAATCTATATAGGTTTTGTAGATACATATCAAAGGAGAGAAAGTCTTACATAAAGAGACGGTGAGGTGAAATAGGGTGTCACAGCAGTGTATACCAGGCTTACCAGCCAAGGCAACAACCACAGGCACCGCACATATGTTTCACTCCAAACACACGAACACGTACATGTATATATATACACACAAAACGCGTGAATGAATGAGCAGAAGTCTGGAAAGTCAAAACTGGCTTAGAAGGAATGCATCAGAAAATTAAAGAAGAAAAAAAAAAAACATTAATGGTTTTGGATATGCACATCAGGGTGGCCAGGTCATCAAAGTGTGCGTTAGTACTACACGTGTGTTGGTGGTTCATCATATTTGGCAAGATCTGATGGTGGGAAATTAATGTTTATTGACGTGTTCATATTTCAAACGTTGTAACGCTTGTAATATTATATGTAGTGTTCAATGCATTAACGGTTCAATTTGTGGCAAAACGCTGCTTGTGTTGTGTTGCCCGTTGTTAAATTATCATTTTAACAATTTTCCTTTTCCTTCCAAAAATAATTCTTGTTTTAACAATTTTCTGAAGAAAAATTCTATTAACTTTTTCTATATATGTTTAATTCTAAATTGTTTGAATATACTGTCAACTAATATCATTATCCTTCAAACTGAATTGATATAAATTTTAAATTAATTATTCAATTAATGTATATAGAAGATGTATGTATATCATTATTCTTAAAACTGAAGAATAAATTTTAAATTAATTATTCAATTAATGCATAGAAGATATGTACGTATATCATTATCTTTAAAATCGAATTGAAATAAAATTTAAATTAATTATTCAATTAATATATATAGAAGATGTATGTATATCACTATCCTTAAAATTGAATAATAATTTTTAAATTAATTATTCAATTAATGTATAGTAGATATGTATGTATATCATTATCCTTAAAACTGACTTGAAATAAATTTTAGATTAATTATTCAACTAATGTATATAGAAGATGTATGCATATCATTATTCTTAAAACTGAATAGTAAATTTAATTAATTATTCAATTAATGTATAGAAGATATGTATGTATATCGTTACCCTTAAAACGAATCGAAATAAATTTTAAAGTAATTATTAAATTAATGTATGCTGAAGATGCATGAATATCATTATTCTTAAAACTAAATTGAAATAAAATTTTAAATTAATTGTTCAATTAATGTATATAGAAGATGCATGTATATCCTTAAAACTGAATTGAAATAAATTTTAAATTAAATATTCAATTAATGTATAGAAGATGCACGTAAATAGCCTTTAAGTCTTTGACTGAAAAAGTCCACCGGGAATTTTTTAAATTATGTTGTGTTTGGATAGAGAATTTTAGAATTTTACATTTTAGGAATTTTAATTAATTATTACAATTGAAAATTTTTCATTTTTAAATTTTGTTTTTTGGATAAAAAAATTAAATTTTTTCAATTTTAAAATTGTATTTGGATAAAGTAATTAAATTTCTTCATTTTAAATTTTTTATTTTGGTAAAATATGCCAATTTCTTCTAAAATTTTCTACTTTAATAAAACAGTTAAATTTATTTTAGTTATTCATTTTACTTTAAGGCAGTCAAATCTAAGATATATTTTACTCTACTTTCTATTTTTTTTTCAAATATAATTTTAAGACCAAAATATATTTTACAAGTCAAAGAATTTTTATTAAGAGAGAACTTTTTTTCTTTTATTTTGAAATTATTATTTATAAATATTTAACTTCAAAACATATACTAAAAAATTCCTTTAATAAAATAAACTATTAATTAAAAGATACACTATTTGATTTCAAAATATATAGATGCATAATGCATTAGCCTTCGAGTTAGGGAATATCTTGAATGAAAATAAAAAAGTAAAATAAAATAAAATTATATGGATGCAAGAATAACTTTCCGTAATAAAAACTAATAATACTAATAATTAATATTTATCCAATAAAACAAAATGAATGCAACAACATGATACTTTAAAACTATTGTCATCAGTATTATGTCCACATGAATTTCAGATTACATGAAAAGTATATTTTTATGAGTATGATTAAATTATTTGTTAAAACTATGATTACATTGAATAGAGATATAAAGTCATAGGTTCGATCTTCATTGCCATCGACATAAAAAAATTATATTTATTTGAGATTTTATTATTTGGTGTAGTAATTTTTGTGCGATGTGCTTGCAGTAAATTTTTTTTGTTATGTCAAAATAGTGTGCAAATATAAAATCTATATATTTTAGTTGTAGTGCTAAAGATTAATGCACTATTTGACATATTCTATTCACATTATACATAGGAAACCGCTTAAGTAAAAAAAAAAGAAGGAAACCACGTCACAGATGTGTTATCAAACTGTCCAAACATGTGGTATCTTTTTTCTAATTTTCCTTTCTCTCCATCATTTATCCATGCTTTATCATTATTCTCACTTTAAATTTTTGTCTTCTATGTCCGCTGTAGTATGGCTGAAGACAATCCAATTTTTTTTCATTAATAGGCATGAAGTTGTAGATAGGTAAGGTTGTGTTGAGAGGTTGCCTCTTCAGAGGTCACACCTAGCATCAATCCCTTGACCTGAAAAATAAAATATAAAAAAAAAAAACGAAAATGAAGTTATAGGACATACACATAAGACCGAGCCATTGTTGCTTGATGAATATGACAATAGTTTAAGAAGAGTATTGTGTTTGTTTTCAACTTGCGGCATGTTCCACACCAATAACCTCTGACTGTGAGATTGATGTGCATTAAAAAGTGATCTTCGAATAAAACAAACATATATTAATCCGAGACTTTGACCATACTGCCACATTTGGCAAAATAAATTACCTGAATGCCACGCTTAGAAAACATTTTACCAGACTGCCACGCGACCTATTTTGCTATACCCCCCAGCAAAATAGATACGCTTACGTATCATGCACCTGGTGGTCACATATTTCGCTACAGTGCCCAGCAAAATAGGTATTGGACACATGGTAGACATGCAGTAATTCGCTGGGGAGACCAGCGAATTACGTGGCAGGGGG
>CM023942.1:21316255-21338448 GCA_013407115.1 Glycine latifolia | reverse complement strand
AAAAAATAACATTAAATTAACTAATTAAATAATTAAAAAATAGATAACAAGGAAATTTTTTGTTGATTGAATCTTAAATCTTAATTTTAAGGCACCTAGAGGCCTCTTTTGGGAAAAAAATTTGGCCAAGTCCCCTTTGGGCACTTGGTAGTGGCATCTCCTCTCAATTTCGAGCGTTTGGCCACCAATTTCGCCTCAATCGGACGTTCCAGTCAAAAGTTATAATCGTTTCAAGTTTTGAGATTTTTTCCACTTGCCACGTAATTCGCTGGTCTCCCCAGCGAATTACTGCATGTCTGCCACGTGTCCAATACCTATTTTGCTGGGCACTGTAGCGAAATATGTGGCCACCAGGTGCATGACACGTAAGCGTACCTATTTTGCTGGGGGGCATAGCAAAATAGATCACGTGGCAGTCTGGTAAAATATTTTCTGGGCGTGGCATTCAGGTAATTTTTTTTGCCAAACGTGGCAGTACGGTCAAAGTCTCTATTAATCCTGTACTTAATTAGAATTAAGTCAGAATACTACATTAATGCAAAAAGTTTCAAGCCTGAGAAATTCATATGTGCAAAATTGTGTTGTCTATGATTTTTTTTTACACTCTCCTATAATTTTCACAATAAATACTTTATCATTTTAGTTCCTTAACTAATATCCTAAAAACACTAGTTAGTAAGACCTATGTAATTCTCTGGTATGATAGGTGGTCGTAGAGAGGTATTATAGGCCCGTTAATGGATTGTGTTCATATCCAAGATACTACTGCCTTATGATTAAAGATTATTTTGTTGATGGTTGTCGAATGTGGAACCAAATTGAAATTGTTATGATCTTTGTGTTGATGGTTCTTAGGGACTGTCCCAAAGTCATGAGAATTTGGAATATGCTTCATCTGGATGCATCTCAAATAATATTGATGAGGATGTGTCTTATTGGCTTTGGGGAAAACATCACTGCAGATCATGCCGAGTTTATTCGTTGTTGACTGTTGGTTTATTTGGAAGGCTCGCAATGCTCAAAATTTTCAGGATACAGTTCATGATTACTCAGTCCTCTGATATAGATAGTTTCGTTGTTCTTGTTGTCCTTGTTTTATCTTTCTGACTGATAAAAACTATAAATATGAGATCAATCATTCAATGTCCTATCTTATTCTTCAATAACTATGTATTGACCAATCAATACCTTAGCCTATCATCATCAATTTAGAAAAGGAATGAGATCAGAAATATGACTGTTTGTGCGAATGTCAAAGCTTCTTACATTTTCAATAGAATGATAATGCAAATTTAATTACAAATAATCTGTAAAAAAATTGAAATTGTAAAGAACATTGAAAAACAAGTACAACGCCAATGTTCCAAACTAACATTCAAAATAGGAGGCTCATAGTACTTTACTGGGGAGAGGCTTAGAGTGGATCAATCCTAACAATCAACAGCAGTAAAATCTACTACCTCGTTAAAGCTTAGGCCAGTTGCATAAAGTGAGCAATCACACAGGAAAAACTTAGTTTACAAAACCAAACAACCACAACAATAGCCTTATCTCACTAGATGAGTATTTTACAAAATCAGTCATAAATTCTGTATGACTTTACAAAGAAGCAGACATAACATTAGAATCAATAAAGAATGGCAAGACACTGATGCATGAATTGTGGATATTGATCCATGCATAGGAAATAGGATTAAATTCATGCCTTTTTCTTGCTTCGCTTTCCCAAGGGAAGTGATATTTGGATGAATCCAAATTTTTTCCTCTGTGCTATGAACTGCCTTTGATTGCTCCCATCTTTCTCTGGTATTGTAGGCAGAGTTTGATCCTGCCTCAATGCTCGAAGCATTTGACTCGATGCTACCTTTCTTTCAGAGTGCTCTTCCATCTCCTTAGTTATAGTATATTCTTCAGGAACTTGCTTTTTGCTAAGTACATCTCTCATTGAAACTGAAGACCTTAAGATTGGCTTCGGATCATTGTTCACTGTAATCGACCTGGATACATCTGGTAGAGGAGAATCTTGATAATTTCCAGATTGATTGAACTTCTTGGGCTTAACATAGTTATCCACTGGCTGACCTTTTAGATCATCCTGAGGAATCCATCTCCGAAGTGCCTCTTCAGCAGCATGTTGCTTTCTGTTTGCACTTTCAACACTGTTTAATGCCTCAGTCAAGACTTGTTTGCTGCGTATAACTTCTTCTGTTGCTTCCTCTAATTTTTTCAAAATACTCAGTTTAGAAGAACCTATTTTGTCAACTTGGAACTTGGAATCTATCACCTTTTTCAAGGTTGACTCTTGAGGAATTTGAACTATGGGGTGCAGAGGAGAGCACTTCCCTATGGCAAATGGCACTTTCTGATGTTCTGGAGGAGCAAATTCTGATGATATCTCAGGACTACATAGAGCCTGAATCTCAGCAAGAGCAACAGCTTCTGCTGCCATTGCGGCTTCTTCCATCTTTTTAGCTGCAAACCACCTCATCTCAGCAGTCTTAATACTAAATCCATTCTCTCCAAACTCAGGCAAGGGCCTTGAAACTTCAGAGCTTCTTGTTTCACTCATTCCATTGCACTGTCCAGTATCAAATTTGAAACTCCTCCCAACATTTAGGAGATGATGGCAAGTGCAACTTGTTCCTACAGTAGCTTCAGGTGGAGTTAACCTTGCTTCTTTCATGGCCACTTCTTGAGCAGATACAGCAGCAAACTTCGATGCTAGCTTCTCGCGCGTCCTCTCAACAAAAAGCCTTTCCTTCTTCATCTTCTTATTCAAAGCTTCAACAGAAGACTGTATCGCCCTTAGATCACTTATAGTTTTACCAAGGCTCATTTTAGCTTGTCTTAACTCCATCATGAACAGATCAGGTGATGAAGTAGCACAGGGGCTCAGACATTGTAATGTCTGCTCTTCATTGTTAATATCATTCACACAATTTTTAACAGGAACTCCAATCTGTTCACATGAATTCCCACCCGGAGTTGCAAAACAATTCAATGCTTCTGATTGTAGCTGCTGCTTTAATTCCTCCAAAATTGCTTTGGTAGCTCCCAGTTCCTCAAGCACGTCAAGAGTTTCGAGTTCTTTCACTATCAAATCCTTTTCCAACTTCGCTGCTTCCTCCTCCACTCTCTTTATGTCAAAGTCTTCAGCACTGTTCTGTTATAACAACAATCTTCAACATCAGAGAGTAAATCACCACAGGGGCATAATTCCACAAATCAAGAACTATACTTTATTTGAATAGAATGCATGAGGAGTATGAGAGGCTCAGAAAAAACAAACATTTTTGCAGCTCCCATGCATCTCAACCTAAAACAATTCCTTCTCAGAATTGCCGTATTGCTCAATTACTTTCATTCAACGTTTGTATCCAACTAATTATCAAGTAAAATGCAAATAATACAAAACACTAGGAACACACAACACAAAAACAATAAAAACACATAACACATTCATAACTTAAAATAAAGTAGAAACAAACACAGAGAGATGAAAATTTACATAAGCCTCTTCAAAATTGTAAAAGGGAATCCAAGGTCCGGTTTTTTCAAAACGGGTCACCGCTTCCTTGACAGACCCAAAAGGCGGAGAAGTATCAATTTCAGCTCTCGAACCCACTCTCCTTATTCCCGGTTTCTGACCCGACCCGGATCCGACACCGAGCTCGGGTTTCAGTTCCGGCGTTGCCGGCGGGGACGACTCTGCCATTGGCGCAAAGAGCAATGCGAACGCGGGTTTCAGAGAAGCATTGAGAGCTAGAGCAACATAAAGGTTCGAGCTTTGACTTTTTTGAAGCACCCATTTGTGTGATTTATTGCAATATCGAGGATGAAGGTTGAAGGAAGGAAGGGTGCGTGATGATGGTGTCGCGGGGCCACACTAAAGGGGAAAGCGGAAAAGAGAGAAAAAAAAAGGAGGAGCGGTGGCGGAAAGCGCTTCTGAGAGGGTGGATGATAGGGTGGGGATGGTGACGTGGAGTTACGGTGTGGACTATGTGTGGTTGGTTGGTGAGGGAGAAAATGCAAAGGTTGTGGTTTTTTTTTTTTTTCCTAGTTAGAGACCCATGTGTAGTTAAATCCTCACTCCTGATAGGTAATTAGAGTTGATCTAAGAAAAATTTGTTCATTATAAAAATTGAAACACGAACTTTTTCACATATGTATCTACATGTAAGTAACGGAGTCTTAGGAATTGTTGTGAATGTTATTTAATGGGTTGATTTTATTAATAGATCGATTATATAGTTAATTTGTAATGATCCAATCAAATTTAATAGGATAAATTATATCAAATTTTGGTTGGACTATTTTAATCCAAATGGTTTTATTTTTTGTTTAAATTTTGTATTTTAAATTTTAGATTATTATTAATTATTATTTTAGATTTTAGAATATAAATAATTTTTTTTACTCATATAATGTTAATCATATATTTATATATAATAGATATATATAATTTTTAATATATATTACATCAAATCAAGTTAATTATTAATTTATTAATTAAATCACTAATTTATTATCCACTATTTTAATCATATCAACTATAAGACGGAATTTTACAATTATAATTATGTAATTGTGTCATTATGTGAATCCTTTGCATTAGTGAAAGGTTATGGTTCCGAGTTGTGAAGTGCGGCCAATGAGGATACGCCACATAAGAGGATTTTGCTGAGGCTGAGATTGTGGTGTCGGTGAGGTTTGCCATGATTTGGAGCGTGATTAGCGGTCAGGGAAAAAAAGGCAAAAACATTGTTTTTGATTTTTCATGCATGGAAACGATGACGTATTATTGTGTGCCGCTGTCTGGAGACGGCTGGGTGGGTTTGCAATGATCTTTACAACCTTTGCCAATTGCCAGAGTCCGCACGATACGACACTGCCTCAAGCAAAAAGAAAAAGAACAAAACTTAATAAATGAATAATGTTATTCGACTATTCGAGCATTGTGTACACTAATAGAATAAGCTATTCGTGTCTTTTCCTTCTTTTGTTTACGCAAGAGGGAAGAAAGAAAGAAAACAAAAGGGAAAACATACTAACTACTCGTGTCTTCAAAAACAAAAAGCAAGTTACACATGTCTCCTTTTAAAAATAACTAAAGTTTGAATCCAAAAAATGAAGGTAATAATTCTTTTTATTTTTTTAATTTAAATGATTTGTTGTTGGACCTTTTTGTTGAGTACAAATGTGAAGTAAAAGTCTCATATCGGATAAAAATGGAAAAATTGAGTACCATATAAATGAGAAGAAAATTCATAAACTTGAACTTTAAGATTTTGGGTTAAGGTGTGATGTCTAATCCATTTACTTGATTACTTAAGTATAAATTTCTCCGATATTTACTCCATCGATTTTCCAACAATTGTCCTTCTCTTAGTTCTAAATCACTCCAACTCTAACCAATCTAAACTAAGAAAACTACACTCATAAACCCAAACTTTTTTGAATAAAATGTGAAATTTATCAAAATTTATAATTTTCAATAAATTTTACTATTTGTTGGAGGATGTGTTAGAGAATATATTATTAGCATTTGTGTTGAAACTTTTTTAATCTCCTCCAATACAACTAAATTTAGAATTTTTTATTCTAAGGCAATCGACATTTAAGTCACCTCCAATCCTATGATAAAATCCTCTTATCTTTGACCAAAACTCTAATTTTTTACATAAATTGAATTCATAATAAACTTCAAATTACAGATTTTATCCCCAAATTAAGAATAAATCAACATCAACAATAATTTTAACCCAAGTTAATTGGGATCGATACTAAATCAAGAATAAATGTATCAAAGAATTCAAACATTAACAAAAAAGGGAAAACAAATAATTTTTTAAAATCATTAATGTATCATAGACATTGCTCTATTCCAAAAAAACTAAAGAAAGAACTCGTTCATACTTAAGAGAAATCACAAATATGAAGAAGAACATTCAAATTGAGAAAAATAAAAAAATGAATTATTTTCAAACATGGTTCTTATTTTGTCACTTCTCCCTAGGGTTTCTCCTAGTTAGGGACCTAATAAAATAAACTCTAAAAGATCTGTCAAACTTAAGATCCTAAAAAAGGTTCAAGTCCATTACAATTAAAATACAAAAATCAAACATGCACTAAAATAGAGTGTTACAACATGTGTCATTTGCATGACCAAAATCATAATCAAGATCTGAGATTCTTGACGTCTTTATTAAGGTTATAGATAATTTTGCTCATCAAATTTAGGAATTGATCTCACATTTTGATTCCTCCAACTCAGTATATCATAAAAATATTGAAACAACGTCATGTTGTCTAATGCATGGCCACGACCACGGAAATTCTCACACCCTAGTTGTTGTGCACTATGATTGCCAATTTAAGCTTCTTGATGCTTGCCACGCCTAGGGTGTGGCAACCTCTGGTTCAATTTTCTTCAAGTTTCCAAGCTTGTAACATTTCCTCTGCTCAATCTGAGCTCCCAATTGTCCTTCTCTTAGTTCTGAGTCACTCCAATTCTAACCAACCTAAACTAAGAAAACTACACTGATAAACCCAAACTGCATACAACATCAATTACACACACATATAAATGTAATTTTTTTTATACTTTCACCTACTCACACACATAGAACTTTCATGATTGCCAAATATACAACTTAATTATTATTATAATAGTAAATTTTTTAAATTACAATAAAAGTGAAATATAAAATTGTAAAAACATATTTTTACAAAAATACTATTTAGCTTTTAAATTTTTTTATTTTCTTTTAAGATTTTCTTATATCTATTTACATATTTAAATTGGAATTTTCTCAATATATAATTTATTTAAAAATATATATAAATAAATTGAATTAAAAATATAGGATAATTTAGAGTAAGCCGCCACATTAATTTTCTTGATCTCAATCGATGGAAGCGGAATTGAATATAATTTTGTCAATTCACATCTCCAAACGTAATCCTAGCTTATTAAGACAATTCTCCGCGATAAATTAAATGAACAAATCAAATTAAGCAACTTTCATATCAGAATGAAGTTGTTTAGCACCCATATGGAGAGTAACGAATCTGCCCCACAACATATCAATGACATTAACAAGTGAATTCTGTTATTTAAAGTGCAATGTGTATAGAAAAAAGCACATGATTAAGATGTCCTAACGTAAATATTCCGCATCTCAACTGGCACCTTGAGTGGAGTAGTACCAATAACTTTCAGATTTAGTGAACAACACATTTAAATCCTAATAGATATATACATAATTAATGTTTGTTGTCGTTTAATATGTTAATATTTCACCATTCAATGTATCTGACTCACAGTAGAAGAGGGGAATTCTGCATCAAATTCTTTTTCCAGCACTGGACCAGTGCATGCATGGTCATGCTGTACATGTTGATTCACCGCAAAGTGATGTATAATGGTAATTTCTCTTTAGTGATGGGTCAGTTTTTAATTATTTTTCTTACACGTCACAGTATCTAATTAGTGAAATGGTTGAATATAATGAACAAATATTCATTTGGTGTAGAAATTAGAATTATATTACAGAGCAAATTAAACGTGTAGGTAAGATCCAGTTAACGTACGGTATCCACGTGTTGGTGCAATTCTCCAATGAAAAAGCATAGGGCTTTTCTGATCACACAGCTCACCCATATGTGACATTTCATGGCTAATAAATAATAGTAATACCCTTCACACTGTTATGTACTGTCTGATATGTCTCTATCCGTGATGCCCGAGTAGGTCAACGTATTCATTAATTTCTTCCTGCTATTTCATGAGGATGAATTTTCAGCATCCAATATATCCAAGCTTGGGTACAAAATAAAGTTCGGTAGGAGAAGTTCATGGTGCAAAATGCAGGCCTCTCATCAACAATACCTAACACATTGTACTGGCAACAGATAATTAGATGGGTTTATTTTTTCATTTATTTGGTTATATTAGAAGAGATAAAAGTTACCGATCAGATAATATAATTTTCGTGGCATGCACTGACTAATTTTGGTGTCCTTGATGTCATTGGATTCTTTTTTTTCCCCTCATAAATATCCTCCTTCAGAGACAATTTTTGCAAGGCATGATCAAACATAAAATATAGGCATCTCTCCCTTAAAAAATTCAAACCCTAGTTAGATACGTTAAGAAAAACTAAATCTCTTTCAATAGATCCAATTTCCTCAGTATGTCATGTCACTCGATTCCTGGATCATGTAGAACTTCTCATGTGTACCCAAGTTGAAAATGGACTTTGAGACCTTTCACACTAACCCTGTTGATGTTACTTAAATTGTGCTTGAATAATCAATGAGTATTAGATTTCTCGGATATGATATGGCGATTAGGTAGATATGAAACTCTTTAGGAAAGCAATTATACTGCATCAAAAAAAGAAAAAGGAAAGCAATTATACATTATGTAGTATATATCTACAAATTTCTCCTTTCTCATTCATGATCACGACATGTTTTCAATTATTACAGTGTTTCCCCGTAACCAAATTGCCTTTCCCCTCAACCGTTTCTGAGCACCAATGATTTATAAAGGAACTACCTTGGCTACTTTAGTCAATGGTCCAGATTCTTCCATAAATAATTGAGCAGCTACCACTAATAACCCATTCAATTTCATAGTTTAATTACCAACTATCTATATCATGCATTAAATCTCGCCACAACTAAATTGGTGCAGGCCCTCCAAAAAATCCCAATTATTAAATTGATCGAACAGCCCGGGCCCTCCTTGATTAAAATCCATGCTTAAATTAATTCCCATATGAAGTAAGCCAATTCTTCAGTAATTTTAGAAGAACATGCACTCTTTATCATATTTATACGTTTTAACTTTTAAGAGAATTAAGTACGGGGAAGTCATAAAACAATGCTAAGGTCTAGATAGCAAATATAAGAGTGTAGTACACACCCTGTTGTATGAGGCATATCATAGATCATAGTCGAGATAAAAAAAATCACATACTTCAATCCAAAATGCTCAATGATGGTGGTGCCAATCATGTCTCAATTGAGAAGTCCTTCAGAATAAAAGAGGACGATAGATTCTTCTCAAGGCTAATGTCCAAGGAAACCTCCATAGCTAACTCTTCTTCAAGGGTCTTCTATTATGGAGAAACATCAATTGCAGTTCCTTTCATGTGGGAGGCACAACCTGGCACCCCAAAACACCCTTCTTCTGAGACTTCTCTACCACCCCTTACACCCCCACCTTCATATAATTCCAATTCCAAGTCCAAAAACGAGAGAAGAAACTCAAAGTCCAATATATTTTCATGTTTTATGCCAAAGTTTATAGGGGGAAGAAAGGCACATGTATCACCAACATCATCTCGCTCATCATCCTCATCCTCATCCTCATCATGGTCATCGGTATATCCAGCACACTCATATTCCATGAGGGACACAGATCAAGGAAGCATCTCTTTCTCACGCTCTACAACTGTTCGCTCTTTTCTCAAACACAAAGCTTCAAACGGATTTAGAGGCTGTTATTCCTTTGGGAACATAAAGAATGCAATTGTGAGCCATGGAGCAGTCTAGTTTGTGGAGGTAATTAACATCATTGGGAATTGCTTTTCTACATGGTTTACATACTGTGGAAAATATTTGAAAATGTAGTTGTTTGGTTGGTGATTGTATGGGGTTTAAATGTGTTGGACACAATAATTTCCTTTCCCGTTCGAAAATCTCATGATTTAGGTTGAGATTGTATATGCTTGAAATTAGAAGCCTTTTTTTTAATATAATATACTTGAGTATAGTAAAATCTTCTAGTTAGTTAATTATAGCAAATCTAGATATTCAAGTGGCCAATTTATACATGCGCCTAAATGTCTAATTGGAATCATAACTAGCATATCACAATAATAATTAGAGATGAGTACAGTTTTATTTTATTTTATTTGTGGTGATACGGGAAGTTAAAAAATAACTACAGCAAAACACAACGTGACGCAAGGTGAGTAAATTTGGAATTTTGAACATGAGATAATTCTGTTTTGTACATAAAGCTTGAAGATTTTTATTCAATTTAAGCTGACTTATACTTTCCTTTAAAAATTCATGCACACAACGCTTTTTAATTAAGTTTGATATATTGGCTTGAACTTCTAACATTGTATAAGTTTTGTATCATCTAAAAGTCCTTCTCCACTATTTTATCATCACTTCGGCCCTTTTCCACAATAATAACAACACCAATCTAATTGAACTCTTTATCTTAATTAATTCGTTTCTTTTCATAAAAAAATTCTTTTATTTGACTATCATTATCCTAAACTGATGCCTTTGTCATTGATAGGCCTATTCCAATCTAATCCCTCCATTTTTGCCAAATCCCATCCTTTTCCTCTTATAATGACTGGTGTATGAGAGAGAGAAAAGTGATAAAATTACTTCGAGAGTACGAGAGAGAGAGAGAGAGAGTTACTCAAGATGTTATTTTGTTCGTGTTAAAATTTTCACGTATCTCAATCACTCAGTGCTTGCGTTATTTATTTGTGTTGTTTTTAATTTACATCAAATGCATCTGTATCTAACTGTTATTATTAACTAACTTACAGTGCTTTTTTGGTTAAATAAGAACTGGATCTAACCACAAAAGCCCAAAGATTAAAAATCTAAAAATGTTCCATTCGTTCAATAAATAAATAAATTTATAAAAAATGTATCTTACATCTCTCGTTTTTCGTCTAAAATTGACTTTGATTCTCATACTTTAAAAATGATATTTGTCTTCATATATTTCATAATTGATAAACTTTATTTCTCACCCTACTATTTTAAGTTCCATAAAGAGAAACAAAATTTATTAATTATAAACAAATACGAGAATAAAAATTATGATTTTTTAAATCAAAATCAAATTTGACAAAAAATAAGAAACTTAAAAGACATTTTACCCATGAATTTAACGACTCTCAGAAAGATTATCTTAAATTAGGATATTATTACCTCCCGTAAATTTGTTTTGTTCCGAAAGGCAACAAGAATCTAACAATTATCATAGAAAGACTTCAAGAGAGAGCATCTAATTAATTCCCCTCAAAAGCTAAAGACGGAGATAAGAACATCATGATAGGATTAATCTAATTAATATTGTTTCGCTCAAAAACAAAATCACAATAAATTTTGTTTCATCATTAATCATAACATATTTGATTTGGTTTTGAAGGATTTGTGATGTCTCAAACCTCAGACTATATATTGCAATAAGCAAACTACTGGTCAGATTGAAGACAGACATTAATCTTGTCTCTCCAGACATGCATGGTCCAATGGTCAGAACGCGCGTGTCCGTATCTTAGGTTCTTGGATACCAAATGGTTCCTCGATAACATTAACTGAAAACAGAGGAAATTGCTTCCTACACCTCAAGTATTGTTCCCCGCACCTTTTTAAACTTCTGGAACATTTATTCTGACATGTAAAATTACATTGCATAATGGTCTTTTTCAGAAGGTAAATTTTTACCTATTCTGAAAAGATTACTCTGAAATGTAATTGTACATTCCAAAATAGGTACAGGAAGCAATTAGAGAGATGCAGAAACTAATCACCGAAAACAAATGAAGAGAAAAAATATCACGTGCAATGAACCAATAAATGTCAAGCTCGTATATTCGATTGTGGAAAAAGAAAAATTGCTTATATAGATGATCGGAGTATATTTCTTTGTTGTGAAAAAAAATTTAAAGTTCAACGTTTAAACAAGGCACCAAATTGTATGCTTAGAACTAATTAAACTAGAAAAATAATGGAAACAAACACCTAAATAATTAACGAGCTCATGATAAGCTTTTGACAAGGAGGCAAGGCGACAAAAACAAAAACACAAATAAAATGGATTACCTCAGATAAGAAAAAAGTTATGATATAATAAAATTAGGGTAAATAATCATTTTTGTTTTTGGATGTAGAGAGCGTTAATAAATTTGTCTCCGAAAGATAGAAGTTCAAATTTTAGTTCTCTAAAGTGAAAAAAGTGCTACAAATTCATTCATCATTTAATTTTGATTCGTTACCATTAATAAAAAAGCCTACGTGGCACATACAGGACAAAAATGATTATTTACTCAAAATATAATTTAATCTTTATCTTTTATCTTTTTTAATTGTTATAAGAATAACATTATAATAAACATTTAAAAAAAATAGAAAAACAAACATAAATTAGAACAAACATAATAATGAACATAATATTGATTAATAAACATAATCTGTTTATTACTTTGAAATTTTTAATGTGACAATAACTTAATAAAAATATGATATTCAAACAAAAATGCGCATCCATTAAGATAATCTTTAACAAAAATGAAAATCAACTTAATTTTGTTACTACCTGATGGTGTCACAATGAAAATTTCAAAGTAATAGACATATTATGTTTATTAATCAATATTATATTTATTATTATATTTATTCTAATTTATGCTTGTTTTCCTAGTTTTAAGTGCTTATTGTAATGTTATACTTGCAATGATTACAAAAAGGAAGAAAAATGAAGATTGAATTATATTTTGGATAAATAGTCATTTTTGTCATTGAATGTGTAGAACAGTGACAAATTCATTAATGAATATGTCACATAAGCTCTTTCATTAACTATTACGAATGAAAGTTAACATATGAATGAATTTGTCACACTTTTTTCACTTTTGAAGACTAAAATTTGTATTTTCATCTTTCTGAGACGAATTTATTAGCGTTCTATACATTTAAGGACAAAAATAACTATTTACCCTAAAAATTAAGACAACAATGTTTAGAACGCGTGTAGGGTGCTTGATTGGTTCTTATAGATATGGTTTGAATTTAGGGTAGGTGACTCGGTTCATTGTCATTACTCCATTAGATTCTTATTTCGTGGTACTTATTTCCAGAGCAATACATTAATTCAACGCCCTCAATTTTACGGCAAGTATTAAGAGCCGTTATCTTTACTTTTATATAGTAGTTGAGTAATATCCCATCGGTCAATATCGATGTGCTCATGTTTTTTTTTTTTTTTTTTTGACGAAATCAATTCTTATTCTCTACAACCGCATAACTGCATAAGTAATTGTAGAGTCAACACTTACTTCATCTATTTAAAAATTTTGTGGCTCATACAATCACCTAATCATGCATTATATTTAACCAGTACATTTGACTGTAAGTACTGAGGACTATCCTTAACAAACAGCGTTAATTAGGTGGTAATTAGACCCTAAAAAAAGTTTGAGATGCCGTGATCTCAGTTCTCATATAGTTTGATAATTTATCATTGTAGATGAAAAGAGTCATTAAAAAAGCTACAAGCAAAAAATAAAAATAGGATTGGAATAATAAATATTAATTATAATTGTAAAAGGAAAGTCACAAGGGAACTTGTACATCAAAGGCCCTCAACTTCAACATCAGCACTTAGAAGCAAATTAAATTAACGAAATAGAACAATGCAGGTACACTTAACTGGTAGCACACAAAGTCACAACATAGAAATGAAATCAAAACTCTCGTTTAACTTATTACACACACATGCATTGATATCCAATTATGTGTAGGTCTCTTAACAATTCAATTAGTTGACCCTCCGGCAGTTCTCTCTTATTTCTCCACGGGAGCCGGTGAGGGGACTAATGTCTCCCATCTTGATCATGGCGGCGGAGAAATCGGCGAAAAAGGTGGCCGGGTTGGTGCTGTAGGTACGCACTATGGAGTCAGTGGAACCACCATTGAACAGTTGTTGGTCGGAATGGATCAGGCCCTTCTTTTGAATGAGGTTCTTGAAGTAGTGGTTGTCAAAGAACGTGGGAGTGGCAAAGTCAATGGGTGCTAGGTTGTTGTCCCCTGACCCTGATGTTCGGGGACACCTAGATTGTCTCATGCGAGCAAAAGAGCTATCTATGTTGGTCTCGTTGTAGATTCGGGCTCTAAATGTTGTGCACCTTGCTTGTCCAATTGTGTGACCCCCTAGAATATGCAATGCAATGAAAGTAAATGATTGTTGCTTAGGTAACAAGTTATAAAAGTCCAAGAGTAACACATTTTAATTTTGAGAAATGTTGTAAAACAATTTTTAAATTACTCTTTTTAATCCACTTCTAATTGAAAAAGTCTCGTTTGATAATTCCTTATAACCTTCATAGTGTGTTAATATAAATGTGTTAGAGAATGTATTATTAGACTCTTTTATAATACCAGATAGTGCGACCAAGTCTTTGGTGGAAAGTCCGAGAGTGTTAAATCTGGAAATAAGTTGGTTGAGGTTTGAAGTGGGTCTTGGGATGTCATTGTTGGCAGCAGATTGGCTTGCCGTCCTGGAGTCTCTTCTTCCAAGTTTCACATCCCAAGTTGGGCCTCCAAGCTGATCAAATTCAACAAATTTTTCAGTTCACGTATACTTGCATATGTTTGTGATGTGTGTGCAGAATGGAGAATGGAGTAGTGATGGAAATTGACTCATGTAATACATAGGAAACGTGCAAGCTAAGTTTTTCCTTTGTTTAGATTGGTGTGAAAATGGAAGAAAAACCAAAGGCAAAGAATGAAAATGACAAAAATTGTTTTCTCCAAATGAAAGAGAAACAAATAGAAAAATGAAATTTTAAGGATACATTTTTTGTCAAGGTTAGTGGATGTCTTTTTCAAAAAGGAAACTTTATCCTATATAAAAACAATTATCCGGGATATTTAAACATTTTTTTACATACTTTTTCTTTTCTTTCATTCCTTATTCAACAAATAATTGCCATGCAGATACTCTTTTTTTTTTTTTTATAACATACATATATGCATGATTAAAGTATTAAACTATATATGATGGCATTGAAATAATTGCTTACGATCTCAACGGAGTCTCTTGAAGCGATGGCAAGGATGTCAGCGCAAGAGACCACACCCGGACACACTTTTTCCAAAGCTGACTTAATTTTGTCGATCACTTCAAAACCACGGGCAGAGTTCCTGTTAGGTCCTGCGTTCTTCTCTCCGGTGAAGCTTGATGTGTCATCAAGTAGAATCGACCCATCACACCCCTGCAACATTTATTTATCAAATTCAATTCAATTTAACAAAGTAAGAATTACACTGATCATAACCATTGATATGAATTATGACAAATATAAATGGGGTTACTTTAGTAATTTGCTATAAGAGTTGTGTAAAATGTAATAACAAAAACTAGCTAAAAATTTGCGTTTAAGTAAATATAATTATACCTAACTTAAAACGAAGGTGAAATAAGTGTTTAGGAAACAAACAAGAAGGCAAAATTTAACGTGTTAACTTCTAGTACTCAACGGAATTGCATGAAGAATATTTAATAAAGAAATGTTAGAGAAAATTACATTGACAAAGCAATCGTGGAAGAACAAACGTAGGAGAGAAGCACCCATGCGAGTCTCCTTTGATATGGCCGATTCCACTGTGCGTTTCACAGTGTCAAAGAGTTTTGGGCAAGAACTGTAGTAGAAGTTTGTGTGAAGTGTTGGATTGGCATTGGCACTACTAGTCCCCAACAAAAGGACCAAAGCGGCCAAAGTGATCATAAAGCTAGAACAAGACGAAGCCATTTCTCTCTAAAACCCTCCAAGTTAAGTAATTAATTAACTCTATGATGAGAATATGTATTTGCTAAGTGCGTGCATATGTCACATATTTATATGGCCACTAGTCCACTCACAAGGTTAATTTGTCAATGTGAGATTAAATCTCAAGGTGCTTTGTCTCTCTTCCGTTATACCTAACCTAACACGCAGAACTAGCAAAGTTGTCAATACAAGGAGTGTGTTTACTTTTGGCTTGTAATTTTTGATTAATCAATTCATAAACCTGCTTCGTTTTTCTTTGAACCAATGACTTGCACTGCCGGCTAGCCATGATTTGTCAAAGTGTTGGCAAAGTAGTTAGTAAACTTCTTTTTTTCAGGGTCCCATATTATAATTGTATGAGATGTTACCCACAATTTGATGTGTGATATTTTCATGCAATCGATACAACTCGACAGACAAAAATGCTAAACTTCTTCGACCGCTAATTAATTTAATCCAAATATTCCAAAATAAACACCTAAATCGTGAAGGAAATTTGAATTATATATATACCGAAATCGATTTAATGATGTATACACATTATATTGTGCATTCATATCAAAGAGGAATTCATCTTTAATCAATCTTAATTTATTAAGGAACAGTGGAATAATAAAAAAAAACGTGAGAATGATACCTCCCTCTTTTTGACGATTAGGGTTTACATATACCAAAAAATTGTTTGATAAGGCGCGCGTGATCCTTAACTTATTCTTGCACTGGCGTTAATTATTCTTCTCTTTTACATTGTCAACCACGTTATACTTATTATAATTTTTAAAAAATATTATACTTAATATATATGCATGCATAATATAAATTTAGCCGGTGGCTTTAGTTATTGCATGCAAAGGCAACAGCTTGGGAAGGGTTCGGAGATCAATTTAGCCGGTGGTACTGCGGTCAATATAAATTCAAAGAAACGATCTTTTTGTTTAAAATGAATCCTAGCTAGACGTATAATGGATCTCGTTATTGTATAAGAAAGAAAGTTATAGATGGATAATGTAAAATATTTTTATATAGTCATTTAATCATTATTCATTATTTATTATAAATTTATTAATTTTTAAAATAATTATCTTAAAATAATTCAAACATTAAACTCAACAAAATGCTCTCTTTTATTCAGTATAAAAAACAGCAAACAGATATGAAGTAATGGCAACTATATTATTAATCTTTTGTAGATAAAATGTGTACTGTGGAGAAAGAAACGTGAGAAAAAAATAATAATAATTAAAACCTTCAAATTATACATAAAATTTTTTGAACAACTTTTTTTTAATGCAAAAAAAAAACTCCATAATTTTTGTTGCAAAGAACACATGACATGTTTAAAAGTAAAAACAACTTTATAATGAAGAACGGCAGAGCCACACCCTAATGTTAGGGAAATACTAGTAATTATAAAGAAAAATAATATAATTTATTGAAAACATAATGACATATTGGTACCTACCACAAAAATAATAAATTTTATTTGATGAAAATAAACTTGTAAATATATATAAATACTCTAAACTTATACTAATGATGCATTATATTAATAGATTCTTCTAGTGGTGTAGGAAATTGATATATACAATATATACATACATTCCATTGCTACACTATGATACATTAATTATAATGTTAGTATAGCATTACAATTTTATTTATACTAAAAGTATAAGTTATTTCTATTAGAAGAGAGAAATGAAATGAATAACCATTGACACCCTATAACTTTTTTTGGTGTTAATTAATCCTTAGAGATTTTTCCATCAATTTTTTTGTAAGATATTTATGTATACTGATATTTATTACTCCCTTAAAAATAATATTTATAGCAAGCTAGCACTTAGGATGGATCAACAAACATACATTATTAGACTAGCAAGATTCTAATCATCAATTGTAAATGGATCATGGGAGCATAACCAGCGAATTTAAACCAAAAAAACAAAAGAGAACTGCTTTATCTAAAGTGGAGATAAATTTCCTAAAATAAATGGAGATAAATAATAAAGATAATATATAAAAAAACTACTAAGCTAGGCATGATAACGAAAACCGATCCCCTGGGACCGAACAGAACTCGTCTCGACTTTGACGAGGAAAAATCGCATTGACTAGGTTCGGGGTCAGGTTTTCCCAGATAACCAACAGCAGGGGAGGGGGTGGAGGCGGGTACGGGAAATGCGATACCTGTGCCGACCCCGAAACTAAAAACCCATTTAGAACTTATAAACCTAAAACTAAAAGTGTCACACTGCCGTGCCGCTTCCGTTTTGCGAGTCCTAACTCCTCACTTCAGTCTCGCGAGTCTTCTCCAGTTCTCCCTTTCGTCGTTGTCGCTGTCGCTTCTAGAGCCGCTGTCTTCTTCGCTATGGGTGGTGGCTATTGTCTTCTTTCTCTCAACGCACCTCTCTCTCAATCTCTCTTAGCTATTTTCCTTTTTCTTTCATTTTCTCTCAACACATCATTGCCAACTGAACAAACCACTAGGACCCCCTTTTGTTCTGCATGAACCAACTCTTGTTGTTTCTTTTGCCATAGGAAACAATCAAAACATTCATTGCATCTTTATTCTGTTTCAACTTCACACCATCATGCCTGTGGCTCTAAACTTAAAGGGACGATTTTCTAGTAAAGCTCTCTAGAGAAAGTGTGTGTTTGTGTCTGTATGGTGATGACAAAAGCCAGAAAAATAAGTTGGAAAATTCCCTTTAATGTTTTTAGGCAAATGTGGGGAATTTGGTTAGGGAACCCAGACATAACAAATTAACTTCTTTAATAATTATGATTTTGACATTACAAAATAAATTACTATTTTGATTTTTTATAATGTTATTGTAGTTATTTATATTGAGAATTTGGTTCTGTTTCTGTTCAATATCCTAGCTAATTAAACAAAGGGTAGGGCTTCCAATTGTTAATAGTAAGAGATGTTGGGAATTAGAGTCAATATTAGTCCTCTGCCGTAATAAGTAGTTCTCTTAATTAGTTTATTATCCCATATCTTTACTTTATAGCCTTAGGGAAGATATAATACAACAAGCCAATTCTTTTGGGAAAAAAGATTATACTTGCTCTGATTTTATGAGCTAAACCCATATCATGTCTATTACCTTGATTTTAAAGTCATTCTCAGATTGTTTAATACAAACTACTATCTTCCCAATATTGTTTTTATACATTCATTCTCTTGCATGTATTTAACATATTAATGGCTAAATGCATTTATGCAATTAGAACATAGCATATCTTAATTTTCTACTAGTGCTAGTGGTGGGCATGTAAATCACTAGAAAAGGTAACTGTTGTGGGTGTCATTGCTATGCAAACATTATGTTATTTGATGAAGAATTTGTGTAAGAATCAGGGTCTAGATTTTCTGATTTATTTACGAGATTTCCATTATGAACTTTAGTAATCATGGACCTGCCTTCATAAAAGAAAAATGTTTTCAAAATAAAAATTGACACATGTAAAAGCTGTTTGTATTTTACATTTTTTAAAATAACCTATTCTGCTTCCTTGATTATAAAAACTGAGAACATAATGTTTACTTTTGGCTTTTGAGAGTCTAAATTAAACTATTTTGAAAAATGGTAGTCAAATGGGCCCTATATTTTTCTTGTATCTATACATTCAATTGGTTTTTTGATATTAAAAAAGTAGCCAAACAAGTGCTATATTTTTTTTCATATATAAAAAGGATTTTAGTAAAGCTCAATAAATATTTAGCCAACCCCATCTAATCAGATAAGGCTTGTTTATTGTTATTAAGCTCCTATGCAGAGTTTGCAAATTTTAAATCCATGTTTAGTATCTTTTAATAGATTCTGGATTTTATTTTTCTATTTTTTTTAAAATTTTAATCAATTAACAAGGGCGGGACGAGACATGGAAACAACCTTCAACAGGAACAGAAATGAGTATGTATTTTTATTCTCGACGAAGATCGAGGACGGGATCGAAGATCAATTTTAAAGTCAGAGACGGAGATGAGAATTACAATATCCGTCTCTGCCCCATCCCATTGTGATACCTATACGAATAAATTAAAATTGTTCCTCCACCGTTTCAAAAATATTATTAAAACTAGAGTATGGTGGAGAAAGTAATGGGTGACGGTCAAAGTTAAAGAAGGGTTGAGTTGTTAGGAACAACGGAACAAGGGAACTCCCTTCAAATTCTTGGAGTGGTTGAAGTATAGGCAGATTGAGTTTTTGTTCTCTGCCACTCATTTCCTTGTTTGAAGTAGGACCATTCTCAATAAGTATTTGATAAGAAAAATAAAATAAAACAAAAAAATAAATACATTTGAGCTTTTTTTACAAATTAAAATCAACTTATACATGTACACTTTAACTTTTAAAGAAGTTAAATAAAAAAAATTATAAAAATCAAGTGTATAAGTTGAGATCAAATCATTTTACCTTAGGAGTGTATGTCAAATCATTTCAATTTTTGTATTAACTTTTCTTATAAATATTTAAGAAAAAAATTATCTAAATAGAGTTAGGTTGTACATGTAATTCAACTAGCTACTAAAGTTGGTAAAGAAAGTTATTAAGTATTTACATTAACCCGCTAAAAGGCTAATATATCCCCGTAAATTAAATAGGTAACAACAACAACGTGCAGCATGCGTTAGTACTACTAAAAGAAACAGAATGTGTTATAGTAACTAAGTTAACTCATCATGATTAGCTGGCAAATACCAAGTTTTTGAAAATGAATTAAGAGAGAAACTGATACAGTCCTAAGTTCCACATACAAAAAATATTTAAGTATATAATTTGTTGAATTATGCTATTGCTCATGGTCCAAAGAGAGGCACAATATCATATCTCGATGGTTTAATATCCGACTCTTGCCTGGAAATACCCTGAACACTTTTAAAAAAGAAGAACGAGATCTTACAAAATAAGTATAAGAAGATTGCATTTAATTTTTTTAATTAAAAATCAAAACCGTGGATATTAGTTATTATATACTAGTATTTTAGCATCTTAATTGTATAGTTTATATATTTTTATATAATTAAACTTCATCATAAAATAAAATATTTTAAATATATGTTTGGTTGGTGTGGAAATAAGGGAGATTGAATAGAAATAAAAAAACTATAGGTTTCATATTATTTTTTTCCACAAATCAGTGTGAAAATGCTACTGCATTTCATCGATCTCAAACATAATTAATTATGAGCATTTTTTATACATGAATTGATCTTAGTTTTCGAAAAATAATTGATTATCAATTCTTCACAATCAATTACTTATATTAAAAATTGATTTTTTCTATTTTACTTAAACTAAATACTCTTATTTTACTTTATTTCTCAACTATTTTCATTTATTCTACTTCTCTCTTCTCTATTTTCATCTGCTCTAATTTTTACCTATTTCATTATTTCCTACATATTGTTTGCTGAAAAAAATGGCTTTAAGTTTATGTTGAGGGTACTCTTTATAAAAGTAGATTAGATGAAAGAAAATGTATACTTCAACTAAAACTTTAAGGAGAAATATGATAAGAATCAATAAATTTTGGATGATTAATTAGGGAATGACTTTGTCGCATTTTGTTCCCTTGTACCCTTTTATATTACGGAATTGGAAATAGAAGACTTCCATGCGCATGCATGGACTACGGTGCCTCTTCCAAATTAAAGAAAATTGCATGCTGGCCGCGAACAGAGTGTCCTTTGGAAAATTAGGAGGAGATTTAGGTTTAGAATTATTGGTCACTCTTGACCATTTCGTTAGGCGATTGCTTCCTGTCTTTTTATCATTAGAAAATGAAAACGATGTTATTCATTTTGGAATATTTTAAGTTTGACGAAGTGTAACGAATCTCCTATTGATGACCCTGCTATTGATTAAGATAATCAAGCCTTTATTATAACCCCCTCACTAAAGCTTGACTAATACCATTTACTAATTAAGAAGATTCGATTGTCGATTGGTTTGACATAACTACAGTCGCTGTTTGTCTGGTAACATTTCCTACACAATATTTGTGCCACGAGGCAAGAAACTTGGTTTAAATATAATTGGTATTATATTAGTACATTGTTAGCCTTCAATATATATAAAAATGGATTTAATTAACCTTAAGATGTTGATTTTATTTTTAACTAATCGTCTGCTAAAGATGCAAAAGGATCTCTACTTTTGATTGGGTTCACATTAATATTGTTTCAATTGTCAAAGTATAGACAATGATCCGCTGGATAGGGTCGGAGAGAGAAAAGAAAGTCGTAAAAAGATATAATTAATCTTGCCCTTTAGGCCTTTACAGATGAACTGGCTAATTTGGAAATTGATTAAATATCTCTTTCACGTCTTTCTCTACGTATGTTGATGATGAATTAATTAGAATATAATCTGACTGAGTCAAGTAGTAGTATAGATAGACGGTTCCCAACTTATAATGACCTCACTGACTTTATATTTCGTTAATAATAACAATTAATTAATTTTACACTTACACAGCTGGAGATTTACCATATCTATCAATCATTTCTATAGGAATGATCCAAATCCTTATAGAAAATTTGAGTTTGGTTTCAGTCCTCGGTAGTACTAAGTCGTCGTC
>CM023942.1:21274442-21316245 GCA_013407115.1 Glycine latifolia | reverse complement strand
ATTATTATTATTATTATTATTATTATTATTATTATTATTATTATTATTATATAAAGAAAGGGATCAATTTATTTAAAAGAGCCTTTTTTTAATTTACTCTCCATTCTTATTTGATATTCATTTTTATAAAAAAATTGCAATTACACACTATTGTAGAGAAAATAAATAAAAGAAATTATTGGCAACATATAATGATGAATTATACTTTATTTCCTTGTAGTAGTTTTATTTTTTCTATATCAAAAATGATCTTATAAAGAAATTGTAAAACTTATTCTCACAAAATTCAACTTAATCAACAAAATAGTAACTAATTATTTTTTAGTCTGTCTTACCTTCATGTGACTTATAAGTTCTTATTTAAGTTGGACATTCCCACATGTGAATATGTTTAATGTTAGAACTTTTTTTAGCCCACATGTACAACTTATAAGGGTATGTTAGCGGCTATATTATTTGGTACGGATTAAGGGTATAAATTATTATCTTTGATATCTCTCTCAAAGTGATTACTAGAAATAGTATCACTAACCATATATACTTTTACCATTTAATTTAGCACTCTCCTGATTATTCAATTTAACTCTTAATTAATTATTTTATACACAAAAAATAATTCATGCATTTTTATTAAAGAACGTTTCTAATATTTGAGCTTAGTAATTTCATATCCACACACATATGTTTTTATTTATTTATTTAGATCCATGATATTTTACCATGAAAAATTAATATATTTTCTTTTAACTTTTATCATTTTAATTTAATTAAAATGTAATTGCCACCCAACTATTAAAATATTAATAAAATAGAAGCAAATAAATTAAAATACTAATTTATTTGATTTTTCAAATAAAGAAAAATAGGAAAAAAATATGATATTACACATTCACACTTTGGCTTCCCCTTGAACATAAAGACTATCTTCACCCATGATCTCCTTCTTGTAAATGTATCTTCTTGATACCCAAAAAAACGCACCTAAATTGATAATCGATAGAGCTAATAGAAACCCATAATAGTAATCCAAGTGACAGTCGTTTAGGTTGTCACCTATCCAACTCTTTGCCTCATCACACTCGGTACTCCTTGTAATCTTATCAACCAGCGTGACCAAAAAGCTGTTCAAGAAGTTCCCAACACCGATTCCACTAGTGAAGAACGTTGTTCCAAGACTCCTCATGTCTTCTGGGGATTGGTCATAGAAAAATTCTAGCAACCCAATTGCATTGAACACATCGGCTATCCCAATTAGAACGTATTGAGGCAACAGCCACAATATACTCATTGGGACAAGGTCTTTAGGACCAACTACTTGCTTTGCTTTTATGACATGCATTCTTCTAACTTCAACTACATAAGCAATTGCAATGGCCATAATTTGGATTGAAAATCCAATTCCAAGCCTTTGGAGCAACGTGATCCCTCTAGGGTTGCCAGTTTTTCGACGCATGAATGGCACCAAGTATCGGTCATATATTGGCACGGAGAGAAGCATAGAGAGTGTCACGAAGCTCCCAAGCGAAGCTGCTGGAATTTGAAAATTAGGACCAAGCTTTCGGTCTAAGGTTATACCTTGTTTTACAAAAAGAGTGTTAATTTGTGCCCATATCGTGCTAGGAATCAGTGTGACAAGCCATATTAGGACCATGCCAAAGACAACCTTGAATCCTTCCACTTGGGTAACGGTCAATGGTGTTCTTGAAGAACCAATATTGCTTCTTTCTTTAATTGCAGCCTTGTCCAAAAACCTGAATATATAAAGTTCACTCGCTTAAGCCATGTTTGATAGGGTACAAGTATTTCATAAGTTTTGAAAATTTTAAATCTAAAATTATTTTTCTATTTTATAATTTTTAGGGATGACTTGAGCCAGGATGGGAGCTGAGAGGTGCCAGAGAATTAGTGTTAAGATAACAAATTCCATTTTAGTTTCCAAATTTTACTGTATATTATATACCCCACCATGTCGGCACTACCAAATACCATGAGCCATGATCAATTATTGAATTGTAACTCAATCAAATCGGTCCCCTATACCACATTGACATGCACTTTATAATTGTGCACAATTATCTTTACGAAACTGTGTGCTCGCTCAAATGTTTTCTTTTTATATTTATCTTAATTATTGGAGTGCAAAGTGCACACATAGTTCTCTCCCTCCTACCAACCTCAGAAAAAGAAATAGCTAGATTAATTCTTCCAAAAATAAAAGAACATAATTGTGTACCTCAAAGCTGGTGTATGATAGATTTGCCTTTTTCCACCACTAATATAATGTTGATGCTCGTGCTCATAAAGATCTGATGAAGGGTTAATAGGGAGTTCCAGTTTTCGGTTCCTGAAGGCAGCAATTGGGACACGAATTAGGTCTCTGGCAGGACTTTTGGCTTCCCTAATTTTGTGGCGATAAATTAGAGTACCTACATAGAAAATTACAAGGGACAATAGAAGACCAATTGTTGGGATGCCATAGCCTAGACCCCATCCAAAATTCTCTTGAATGTAGACTAAACCTAAAGTGGCTACCAAAGCACCCAAGAATGAGGTGAACATCCACCAGTTGAAAAAAGAGGCCTTTATCTGTTTCTCATTGGGATTAAAGTCGTCAAACTGGTCTGCACCAAAGGTTGAGATATTGGGTTTGGTTCCACCAGCTCCAACTGCCATAGTGTAGAGTGCCATGTAAAAAAATGAAATTTGTAAGGTTGAAGCCTTGTTGCAGATGCCGTTGGTGCATGTTGGCCTCAAGCTCTCGAGTGATACAGCTAAAGTGAGAAGAATCATGCCCTGTAATGAGGGAGGCACAAGTATGTGCATAAAGTGGTATGCTAAACACATGTGCATGTAAAATTATATATATATATATATATATATATATATATATATATATATATATATATATATATATATCATGATGATATTTGGACACTCACAAATTACAAACATCAACACCTCTAAATTTTCTTTTTCTATCATATTATATGTAATAATACATAAATCATTCTATATTTTAAACATTTCACCAACATCTTTAATTTTTCCCATCTCTCTTGTTATCATATTATCAATTAGAGATAGAGAGAAATTACAGATATTCATGAGATGTTCTTTATAAAAGTGCATGCCATGATGTCAACTTATGAGTCTACTGATATTTTTCTCTCTCATTTTTTTCCTACCTGTTGAATAGCACATTAAGTACTGTCTACCAAACATTTTCATGTGAGATAGTTTGTGATAGTTAAATCTTAGCTTACCAAAACATAAATGAGAGATGACAGAGTGAATGTCCAGAAGCGACCCAAGTAAGAATCTGCTATATAAGCTCCAAGAATTGGTGTTATCCACACAGATCCTGACCAGTTATTCACATTCCTCACAGATGAAACAGTATCTTCATGAAGTTGGGTGGTAAGGTAATTGATTAAGTTGGAAGCAACTCCATAGAAGGCCATCCTTTCAAATGCTTCATAGCCTGCAATATTGAGCAATAAAAGAAGTAAAACTCAAGCATCATATATATCAAGTTATATAAAAGGGAACTTTGATATATATTTTCATGTTGTTTTCTCCTCAGTAACAGTCCCTAAAAATAATAGTACCTATTAGCACTAAGAACCAGAAAATAGAGCTAAACTAACGTGCAAGCATGCATGGGAATCATAAAAACAAAAACCCTAGCCTATGTGGAAAAAGGTTCACATATAATTCTTTCTCTTCTTTTCTATAGAACAAAATCTGCAAGATTGAAGTAATCTTCAAAAAGGTTGAAAATATGAGTGAAGTTCATGATCAAACAAAGCAGATTCTTATAAAAGCCCAATAAACAGGTTAGAAACTATTATTATGGGTCATCACCAAGAAGAAAAACGCAAGCCTTCCATTTGCCAGTATTCGATGAAAGCGCAGGCTGGCCGCGGAAGTCAACAGTACCATCTTGGGTATGATCATCTAATTTGGCTTCCATTAGAAATATATTATAGGGAGAGAGCAGAGTGATACTAAAGAAGCAAGCAATAAAAGGAGAACTAGAGATCAATGGTGTTAAGAAAGAGGTTTTGGCGGCCATACATATATATAGTGTAGGCACTCAAATCACCTATACTTTAATTTCTTGCATGCAAAAAAATTATTAGAATGAGAAAATTATTTGTCTAACGTCATTTGTTTTTTTACATTCCCTTAACAGTTAACACGCATTATAAAATGTATATACTATCCAAGAGAGAGAGGCCTGTTTCTGTACATGAACTTGAAAATAATTAGACAATTCTTAGCAACTAAATATAACAGCCGCATACCTTCCATAGTTAAATGATTGGCTTTAGCTAATGTTAACATAGACAACAATCATTACACATGCAGCAAACGACCAACTAAATTTGGATTGCTTGCTATATTTTACCGAACTGGCAACAATGATTTGTAGTCTTTTGTTAAATTTTTTAAAACGAGGTAATCTTTTCTCCATGTACCTCAGTGCATACCAAGTGCGTTGGTCTCCAAAAACTAGCTCTGAGGGCATTGTCAATTTGTCATGGCATGGTTGTAGACGATAATTTGTCATAGCATGGTTGTAGATGATAGGATGTAACTTAAATCGCATATATATTAATTCGACACATTGACTATCACTGACTCCTTAACACCTCGACCATAAAATGTATGAGTGCTGTGAAGAATTATTCATTGACTTAAAAATTGAAAGGTCTCCATATAGATTCACACCTTATGATAAACTTTTATGTGCGCGCGCATTGAGCAACTTGCACAATTTGAAAAAATCTTTATGGTAAAATTAAGCCTGTAGCCACAGGGATGTTGATATGGGAGCGTCGTCCACCAATTCTTTGGATAGTTGCTTATAATAATTACAAGAGCAACGACCTATTTCATTCATCACACGCCTAGATATTTCTCATTCCTAGCTAGCATTGAGTTTTTTCATCATTCCGACTCCGAAATTACAAAGGCCAGTAGTGTTGTTGCTTATTATAGTCTCAGAGTCGGTTGATCAAAAGGTGTTAGTGTCACTGACTGCATAAAGATATGAAATTGAAATTGTGTGATCAAAACGGTATGTGTAGCTACTAAAAGATGCTTTTAAGTAAAAGAGTTAAAAGAAAAAAATATTGAAATTATAGAAACTAATTAAATAACTAAACCATTTAATAGAACAACATAAAAAAAATCTTGACGTTGTGAATCATGGCTAGCAAGAGGTTTGAAATTGCGATAGTAAAATTCGTTGTAATTTTTAACATTGTGGAAAATTAAATTGTTGATAATCGTGGCCGATGTGACTATAATTATAATTGTGATGCGATCATAGTGTACCCAAAAATCTAGAGGTTGTGATCAATCATGACAGCAGACCAGTGTTGTTAAATAGTGGCCATGACACTGCCAAGGCAGAACGGTGTGGCAGACTTTTTGTCAATCGTTGTAGGAAATTTGAGAAGGAAGGCTGCCATGGCAGCACCATAGGACACAATGGTGTGTTTATAAGATGGAATTTCGGCCTTACGTCAAGTTTTGTCAGCCGCCATCGATAACACTACCTCATAGTACTGTTCTTTTAAAACCTATACTGCTTTTGCAAGGTTCTGATGCTTTTTCAATATTCATACACAAACACTTGGCTAGTGAGCTAACCACCATAATTGCAATACCAACAGTATGAGTGATTTTATTTTAACCATTAAAAACTTCAAATCAACAACTATCTTTTTTCTCTCTTTCTCTCTCTTCTTATCACATTACATCATCAATCAAATTAATCACTTAGTTTTTTCTTTCTCTCTCAAGTTATAGACAATTCAAAGTTGTCCAAGAAACATTTTGCCACTAGTATACCATTAGACAAGTCATTCTAAGTCATTATCCTTTGATCAGTAATTCAAGAACCATTAAATCCATGGTCCTCATGGAGGGGGACATGCAGAAAGAACAACAATTCATTTTTCAGCACTCTTTTAAATACGTTTTTTCTTATTTTGAATGAATTTCTTGTAGTTCACGTTACATTCAGAAAAAAAAAGGTTAAAATTAATTAGAAAAGTTAATTCACAGGAAATTTACATAATAATGAAGAATATATTAAAAAGAGGGCATGTATAAACCGATGTTTCCTGTAGTATAATAGTCAAATGATTTACATATGCATTACCATAAGTTCTATATGTTCCCCTTACTGTTCTAAACGAACAATCTAATCATAAGCAGTGTTTGTTGGTCCCTGTTTTGCTGCCAATGGTTTTGGATGCTTGTGCTAGTTAATTTGTTCTTCTCCCAGTTGGTAGCAAATGATTATCGGCAAGAATTAGAAATGAGTAACAGAGACGCAGTATATTAACACATAGCCAGCTAACTATTACTTACTGAAAATGCAGCATCTGCAACTTGCAAGATATATATATATATATATATATATATATATATATATATATATATGGACGACAAATTAAAGATAAGAATGGTGAACCCAACACTTTGCTTGGCAGAGAATGGGGAAGAAATGATTGATCATATTTGACATCCAATCCGCATCCTCAATCACTTGACCCAGTAATGATGAGAAACGAACCCAATAAGAAATTAATGTAGACACAAGTGCAAGTAGTGTCATTGCGTCAACAGTCAAGTGTCAACCCAACCTGAGTGCAACTTTAGTGGGTAGAAGTGTCATTTAAAAAGTACACTAGCACACAGTATTGTGTGATAAAATGAATTTAGATTTGATAAGAATATAAATTTGATTTTTGTTAAGTATATCAAAATTTTATTGATAAATAATTTGTAAATACTTATGTAAGTAAATCATTTATTAAATCTTAAAATCTGTGCAAATAAACTTTTGGAACCCAATTAAGTAAATTCAAAGGCAAAAAAAACCCCACACAGCATTGTGTTACATAATGATGACTTTTTCTAATGTTTGAGAACTTCATAGTTTCAGTCTCAGGCTCTTAGCCAGTAAAAAAACAACGCTAGCTCGATCCACCAAATGCATTCCTACATTCTACAGTAACATCTCGAATCATGTCGCCCCTCATGTCTGCCAATAGAGCTGTTACATTTATGGTCCATTCTTTGTTCCATTCAACTGAGGATTTTAGAGTGTGGTTAGAGCAGCAGAAGGAGAAAGTTAAAAAGCCTGTTGGAGGATGTGATTCTTTGCACTTTTATATGGTCAACTAGTATATTGTGTTCTGTTGAAGGAAATGAAACAGTAGGATGGCTACAGTGTGCCACTAACATTTTGACACGAGTAATCATCAACGTCCATTTCAAAATCAGGTAAATTGGGGTAGAAAAAGAAAGAAGAAAACCCAAATGAAAATAAATAGAGAAAGCAAATAATAAATGTGATATATAATAGAAAAAGAAAGAGAGACATAGAAAGGAAACATCGTGCATGAAAAGAACTTTTCATTTCATACGAATATTAAATAATAAAAATTAAGTGATGACATGTATTTTAATACTAATTAATATTTATCAAGCGTTAAAATAGTTATAGAAAAAAATGACATTTTAATACTAATCAATATTAAATCTTTGATACCTTGAACTACTTCATTTTGGTTGTATGTGAAGAATAAAGTTTTAGTGTATCTTTGGGAAGACGATTTCAACCCACCAAATTAAATGTACATTCAACTCAAAAGATACAAAAGAATTCCTTTTATCAATGTATGTTCGCCACCTTAACAAAAGATTTTTTTTCTGATTTATGAATTTCACCAACGAATTTCCAAACATATCCTGAGTTGCTAAAAATGAGCTGGGCTGATAGAGATACTTCAAGACTATGTATCAAATTAATGCACAGAAAATTAAAATTAATTGAGTACAAAGTTATTACGATATTACATCATGCAAACATCCTAATTTTGAGTCAAACCAAGTTTGACTCAACTTACCATGGTTCACCTTCATTTCACTACCAAACCAAATCGTAGATAATCTTATCCAGGTTGCCAAATTTGTGAACAAGTGAAGCATGCACTCCAATTGTGTCCTTGGAGTAAACCACTCAGGTTTGGCTTCCAATTAATCTCAGAGTACGCCGACCTTCAAATATTGTTTTTTTTTTTTCTATTTATCATTATGATATTTGTGCATGTATGACTAATTACAGTAAAAAAAATGGTTAATCATATCATCTTTAGTTGAGTTATTCTTTTCAATAATTTTTTTATTCACAAAATTTAAATAAGAAATCTCTATTTATGATGATCGAGTCTAATTCTACTCCAACTAACTATATGTTAATTTTAAATAATGTGTTTATGCTAGTATTTGTAATTTAATTTTAGAAGATCTTAATTTCATAAAATTAATTTTATTAAATGTGATTTGAGGTTAAGTCATATATGCTCAAAAAATTTATCTTAAAAGTAAATTTATACTAGAAAACAAGTTTTTACTAAAATCTAGCATAGATTTTCATATTCAACATAAATTTATGTTTTCTTCTAATTAAACGCGTTTGAGAAAAATCATTACCATTTTTTATATCGTGTCCAGTTGGTGTTTATGTTTGATCAAGTATCAGGCAATATTAAGTAATTAATTAACCCGTTTTCAGATAGCAAAGCAAACATCCTTGGGCCAAACTTTGTTGCGAAATCGTATAACATTGCTACTTTGTTGGGGCCTTATAACAGACCAATTTGATACTTTGGATCATCTCAGTTTCGCTTACCAAATACAAAATCACAAATACAATCAAAACAATGGGAAAAGATTTTACTTTGTTTCTTGAGTTTCAACGAAGTTTTCATTTAGTTCCATTTGTTTTACGTAATCTCATTTGTAAGTCGGATTGTAAAAGTATCACAATTAACTAAACTAAAAGAAAACTACTGAATTATATATTGGATGTAACTACATTGATTAATGACATGAATAAATATTAAGCTAAATATATTATAGATATATATTAACATGATTTTTAATTTATACTAGTCACTCGTTGAATTATAAAAATAAAAAATAAAAAGAGAGAGAGAGAAGCTTTTATTAAAGTCACATTGATATTCTTTATAAAATCTTATTTCGCATTGAACAAATTAAGGCAGATATTTAATTATAACTATTAGTTATTAAGAACTTAATCATGAATGAAATAAATAAAAAAAGTTATAAATATTTTTCAGAAAAGAAAATGAAACCATTGCATTGCAACCATGTAAAGTGTAAACTGTACCCGGTTCACATAAGTCTCGTCTTGATTTTTGTGTATTGTTTCATGGAGTCTTCTAATCAATTAGGCACTAAATTCCAAAAGCTAAAAAATGAACGATAAAGGCAGTGGTGCCCAATGGCCCAAGTGACACCCCAACCTAAGATACAACATGACTCTGCATATTGGCATTTGCCCCAGCAAAATCTTTAGTCATTTATTTATTTATTTATGGTCACAAACTCATTATTTATCGAGTCATGAGCTGATGATTATCTTTTTGTATATGTCGCAACTTAGAGCTGAGCTGTGAGTCACTAACTAATTAACCTGTAGTTGAGATAACATTATTGATCAAGGGGGGAAAAGTTCAATAGAAAAGCAGGAAAAAAAAATCAAATAATTGAATTTGGAAATATTTTTCTCAAAAACAATGAATAAAGAGTATTCACAGTAAAATTATATTTAAATCACTTTGAGGATATGAATGATGTTTGAATTTACAACTTATTAGGTGCAAAATTTTATCTTATTTACTCGGATAGTCATTTGAGGTTTTCTTGATATTAATGGTACGTTAATTTGGTTCAGGAACGACATTAAAAAAATACCACTACAATGCTAGTAGAAAGTGACGCTAGTGTAAATGTTTTCTTTTCTTTTTCTATCATTTGGAAGGTACTGATGCTGTCGGTGAAATTGAAAATCATGAGATTGAAATAACTTGGACATTATGTCAGTTTTTTTTTATCCATGAAATATATTATTTTTTAATTAAAGGTTAAGATTTTTTCATTTTTCTTTATTTTCTTATTTTTCCACTTTGTTCCTCTGTCCTCATCTCTCCCAAGTCTTATCTGCTAGTAACAATCAGTGTTGTTACCCCCAAGAACCAACGACGGCAAAATCACCTCAACCACCACGGTGGCAACAATGAATGAAGCCAACGATGAAACCATTAATCCACCAACAATCCACACCGTGAATCCATTGTAGCGGCGACGGAAATAACAACGACAACAATAATTCTCTCTCTCTTTCTCAGATATAAAAATCAAGAATCGGTCTAGAAACAAAAAAAAAAAAAAAAACTCTTTCAAATTTTTGTTTAGATACCAAATATTACAAACTTCATTTTAATACTTGTTTGAAAATTTACAATTAATATAAAAATAATTTTCAGTGTGCAACTACCTAAATGACTTAAGTCTAAGGGTGTATATGAAACAAATAACATAACTAATGGTGTACATAGAGTAAATAACATGACTAAAGCTAATGTTGATACAAAAGTCACTTCTAATATCGTCAATGAGACTTGAATCTAAAAATCAAAATCATTTTTCCAACACATGTCAAACACTATAATTAATATAAAAAAAATCATGTTTAACTCATCATAAGCTCAAGTTGAGACATCTTAGCCGCAAGTTTGAAATGACATTATTTACTTACATTGGATCCAAAAATTACATCTAAATTGACAATAGTTGCATAAGCTACAAATTTTATGTTATCTCATATGTGGATTGAAATATTCAACAAAAAAATATGTGGATTGAAATATTGACTTGACTTAGATTCAAACACACACTAAATCTAGATTAAAACACATCCAAAATTGGTTCAACTTAAAACCAATTGTGAATCTATAATCAATTCATCAATGTAGACTTAAATATATAAACATTTACTAAAATCATGTTAACTTATATTTAACGTGATTGTATATCATCTAAAGTGAATCTAAACACCAGTTATCGGGTCATTAAGCACCAAAAAGACGTCAAAATCCTACATAGATCTTGTATGAATGCTGCTTCAAATAAAATTTCACCTATACACAGGGTATATTCTGGTTTCGTTACTAATCATCGCAACAATTTCCGCAATTCAGAGAGACAGCTAATTTAGCTCATTACATGACAATTTTTTTATGCTGTTATTGACTTATTGTGGTTCATCTTTCCGATATATGATCAATAATGGTCATGTACAATTAATCTATACATTTCTGCATTATAAACTAATTAGAAACTATCATTTTAATGTCATTTAAAATTATTATTATGAAAGCCGATCAATTTTATTATATAATATGATAATTTATAATTAAATGATAGTACTTAAAAGAATTTTCTATGTACTGAGAATGCGTTTTAATTGATTTTAAAAATATTAATGACACACTCTATAGTTTTGTTATATATTTTTTATTTTTAATATAGAATACAATTTATGTAAATTCGTTATATATAAAAACAACAAGGTATATTATTTTTTATTTACATTTATTTTGTAAATAATTTTGAAGGTTCCCCTGTCTCACTGTCCCAACATAAGAGTCCTCCCACAGAACTACAGTGATTGAGCCCCACACGAGCAATCCATGCACAGAAAAGGCGAAACAATTATGGTAATCACTTTTGAAATAACGAAACTGCTAAAAATTGTTACTGCCACGAGCCAATAATTGTACCCGTAAATTATTGATTTGTTTAAAAGTAGATTAGGGGTGTGTGTGTTCAGATTTTTCATTTGATGATTAGGAAAAGTAAACAACGACTACGATCTAATAAAACACACCCTCATGGTGTGTTTTTAAATTTGAAGTCTCCAGAACATGTTCACTCACATTTTGTAAGAGAGGAAACGGATAACCAATAATGTTATCCCAATAAAAGATGTTTCAAACTCTCGGCGAGTCAAGGAAAATGAGTGTTTATAAAGGAAATTTAGCATTATTTATTTTGATATCAACAATTGCTTTATGACAAAAATGTTTGAAAATAAATTCTTTATTTATGCATTTTAATAAATAGTATTAAAAAGTCTAACTAAGTTCTTAATCACTTTTATCTCTCAATTGTTTCAATAGTTTTCATATATCATTTCCTTTGAACCCTGTTAAAGGCTTAAACAATTGAGAGATATACAAAATGCATAATCATGCCATTAAGGGCATAATGTGTATCAATGAGTGTGGATAGAAGATTGAATGATACATAAGTTATTGAGTTGTGACTAACCAACACATAGGAGATGCACCAGATAAATATTTTTTCAATTCATTGATATTTCATGGTTAATTAAAGTGTTGGCAACAAGTATGAGTACTTAGATACTCAATCAGTAAGGATACAAATATAAGAGTTATCATGATGGATATTGTAATAAATCCTATCTATTTTCATTTCTATATCTTATTTATCTTATTAGATTTTTATCTTTAAATCAATTGACATTAACTTATATTATTTAATAGGTGTATAAGTTGTACGTACCCTAATAATTAAGACAAATAATGTAAGACCTTTCAACACTCCATCCATATGTTTGTCAGGTGATGCCTCTCATATCAGATTAAAAATCATTTTAGATTTCACTTCATTTTAAAAATATATTGATATTAATTGAATTTGTTCAACAATAATATAAACTACACTACCTTAAGAACTATGAGAAGTAATGTGAGACTTTTTAACACCCTAGGTAGCATTCTACAAAAACAAATTACAATTTAAAAAAATGTTTTGTTTTGTTTATTCGTTATCACTATTTTAATAAAATTAAAAGAAAATTGATCATAAATATTATCCTATTCCGTTTTTAATTTATATCACACATAAATAGAATTCTTATATTTTATTTTATCCTGTAATGTCACGTCTATCAAACACTACCTCAAGTCCTCAACCAACAGGATGATCCTACTATTTTACCCTTTTTACAAATAACCAATGTGTTCAATTAACTAATAATTTGGTCCAACCCTGTATAAGAGATAGATCAAATATTATGATTAGGTATTTCTTTTGTACGAAAGCTCCAATGGCTTCTTACTACTTCCTCATCTTGCTTGTTCTCGTCGGTGCAACTACAGCAGCTTCTGAGGCAGAACTATGCACAGACTTTTACTCCTGCACCTGCCCAAACTTGTTGCCTATAGTGAAGAAAGGAGTGACCAAAGCCATTCAGAAAGAACCACGCATGGGGGCTTCCTTACTTCGATTGCATTTCCATGACTGCTTTGTAAACGTGAGTATATAATAATTGATAATGTAGTATAATATAATATATACATTTATGTTTACTTCATTTAACCTTTTGTATAGGCTGCAAGTTGCAAAAAATTATTAGGTAGTCTGACTCATTATGGTCCAAATAATCTTATAATGACACGTAATTAAGTGTCAAATGTTATTAATTCTTGTTGTAAATCGAAAATTTTAAATATACCTCACATAAAGATTGACTGAAATTATATAATAATTAACTTGTTCCAAGTTGCTTTCATAAGATAGTGATATTTCAGGGTTGTGATGCATCAATATTGTTGGATGATACAAGCAACTTCGTTGGAGAGCAAACAGCGGTAGCTAACAACCAATCAGCTAGAGGGTTCAACGTGATTAATGATATTAAGGCCAGTGTGGAGAAAGAATGCCCCAGAGTGGTGTCATGTGCTGATATTCTTGCTCTGGCAGCTCGAGATTCTGTAGTTTATGTAATATAGATACTCCTTTCGTTTTTTCTTTTTTAATTATCAGATTTTGGGGAAATTTTATTTCTATTTACATGTTATTTATAAAATTTAAAATCATGTTAATTACTTTTTTATCAATTAGTTTTTTATCTTTAATTAATTTACACATGTATTTATTATGAAGTAGAAAGAAAAGGAAATTAAATAGGAAATTCCACACCTATTTTGTTACAGTTAAAAAAAATTATTATATTTTTTTATTTCAAGAAAATAACTTTAAAAAACAGATAAAAAGCAACTGAAGTAGTAATATTCTGTGATTCTATTTCTATCCCAGTCAAAATTCTCAATTATTATGGCTCTTGAATTAGTAGCACTTACTATATCTTTTTGTGTAAAACATTTGCAGTTAGGAGGACCTTCCTGGGAAGTGGGGTTGGGGAGAAGAGATTCTACTACAGCAAGCAGAAGTGATGCTAATAACAACATTCCCGGGCCTTTCCTCAGTCTATCTGCTCTCACAAACAATTTTGCTAATCAAGGCCTCTCAGTTACAGACTTGGTGGCTCTTTCAGGTGTTATAATAATTTGAGATGTCTTAAGTCAGTTAAAATAAATGCCTCCCAACAAAAAATAATCCCTCATTTTAATAGAAGTTAAAATAATTTTTTAAATATTTATTTATCCATGAAAATTAAAAACAATATCTGAAAATTTATAACTCACGCACCGACCACTTTACTTTTTAATACATCTGAGTTCCAAATTAAAGTTGTGGTTTTATATCTGTGGAATGATTGTGATGGCACGTGGAGTTCTTGCATTAGTAATTCATTTTGCATAATAGTAGTAGTATCTATTTAAATAGATTTCGCAAGAGATGAACTCATTAAAAATTGAGGAAATTGCTGTTCTTCCCTTTCATTTTAACTTAAACGAATAGATGTGATATTCGACCCAAAAAAATGAATGGATGTAAAGAAAGTAATTTTGTGATTCGGCCTTTTCAGAGCTTTTTCCATAAAATAATTCTTTCCACTTTTAAGAAAAATACTAAATATTTTTTACTTTTTAGTTTTTAAAACGCGCATAATTATTATAATCTTTTGAACATATCCATAATTAAAAACTCACTTTTTCCTAACGAAATCAAACAAAAAGGTCCACTGTTTATTTTTTTCATGCAGTCCAACAAAAACTCATTGTTTACTCATCTGCTATCCATTGAGGTATGAAATTATAACCAATTTATTATTTATTACTTTTCTTATTATCCGGTTTACTTCTTAAATAATGTGATAAAAAAACTCTTCTATTTCAATATAAAATCTCTAGATAATCAAGGACATTATAGTTTTATTTCATTCTATCTCATTCTATTTGAGCTCGTCTCATCTTATCTCTTCTCAATTCATTCATTCATTATTAAATATCTCATCGTATTGATCTAGGTGTCTTTATTTGTTTCTACATATCAACGGATTCTAGTATTCTTAATATTGGTTATTGCATGAGAAACCAAACAACCATTTCCTGGTTATTATTGTCGTAATTAAGAGTGTTGTCCTGTCTATTTATTACCTAAAATTGTCACTCGTCGGTTAGAGTTTTGCTCAACTTATTTATTGCCACAAACAAAATTACCACTCTGTTGTTCAAAAGTTGTGCTTGGAAAAATATTTTAGTGAATTTGGTCATTTCATTTTTTTCTGGAGAATAAATAATATTTTTTACTATTTTGAAAGAAAAAACACATTTTTTTCCTGAGTAATACCTTCCATTTCCTGCACTGAATTGTGCGTTCCTCTGCCTCTGTAAGAATACTGTCGTACTGAAGAAATGAAAGGATCCTGATTGAATTTTGGCTTCCCATATTCATTTTTAGTGTTTCAAACTTTCAACTCACTAACAGCAACTTTTCAATAACAGGGGCACATACCATTGGCCTGGCTGAATGCAAAAATTTCCGAGCACACATCTACAATGATTCCAACGTTGATCCCTCCTACCGAAAGTCCCTGCAGAGCAAGTGCCCCAGGAGTGGAAATGACAAAATACTCGAACCCCTTGACCACCAAACTCCAATCCATTTCGATAATCTATACTTCCAGAATTTGGTGAGTAAAAAGGCCCTTCTTCATTCTGATCAGGAGCTCTTCAATGGCAGTTCTACTGACAATCTGGTAAGAAAATATGCTGCCAATACTGCTGCATTCTTTGAAGACTTTGCCAAGGGCATGGTCAAAATGAGCAACATCAAGCCTCTCACAGGAAGCAAAGGCCAGATCAGAATCGATTGTGGGAAAATCAATTAAAAGTTAGCAAGTGATGATGTCTAGTATGTTTTAATATAAATTTTATTTCCCTCCTCCAAAGTTATGTCAAATAATTTGATACTCTCGCACCGTCAAGCAACCTGGTTAATCATCAATACACTATGTAGTTTTATATGTATACCATATATGCGCATGACTTTGTGACAAATGAACGACAATCAACATAACCAGCAAACTTGTAGCATCAAATGAACGACAATAGCTAGCTATCTATCCAAAAAAATTGTATCTCTTGGCATTTGCCTGGTTAAGTTTTTAAAGAATCATCAGCCTAAAACAGAGCAAGGCATTAAATGAATTATAAGAATACCACTAAACTCCAAGAAGAAATTTACAAGAGAAATAAGAAAAAAAAATTATAAGGACAGTTAATGTGTTAGTGTTAGGCTAAACAATTTTAAATTCGATTATTCCCACTAGACTACTACAATATATTTGGTCAGAGATGGCTGGGAGGTAGTTACTTCATGAAAATCACGATATCTCAACTATAAAACATTACAACCTACCGAAACAAAGAAATTTCAAGCTGCTATTTATAGTTATATTACATCTCCTCCACTTAATCCAACTCATCACCAGATTCAACCTCCAGTTCGAATTCATCAATCTCTTTAAAGTAAGCTTTCTGTTTTTCTATAAATTCTTGCAGCTGGTGATTCTTGAGCTCATCTTTTTCAGATGACAAAGCATGCTGTTTCTGAAAATTCAGAAAATGTGCATCAGACACTAGCAAAATATTTATTTTGGCATGATTGAACATGAAACTGAGAAACAAGAAGTATGCAGAATCTATGGCCTGTAAGCAAGCCCCCTGCCAAAAGAAAATGTCATGAGCAGGAGGAAATATAATGACAAAGGAAATCTAAATAGTTGGGAGTCACAATAACTATCTGAGATTGAAATTTGATCAACTTCCATTGTAACCACTATAAAACTATTCCAAATCCATAAAAATAGTGGTCCAGTGAAAAAGGCTCCCACTATATCCCAATGGGTGGATAGGTTGTATCTGAGGTTATATAACCTGTGGCAAGATCACCAGGTGGCAATCTTAACATTGCATCAAGATTCACCCTTCACACAAATTAAAATCCTACAAAAGAGTGAAATACCCATTATATTTTAGATGCAAGTTTCATAGACATTCTAAAATTGTTTATGTAGTTTCATTAAACATCAAGGGAGGTTGACGTAAAATTGTTTGATGTATAGATGACAGACTTGTGATTACTCATGTGGAGTCATTCCAGAGAGATTGACATACGCACTAAAAAAGCAGGAATACTCATCTTAAACAATAAACAAACAATCCTCAGAAAATGCTCATTGCAATATTTTTAACAAGGACAGATTCATAAAAGATCAATTTCTTGTTGAATAACCAATTCAATATCCCTAGAGTCAGAGGGGTTTGAGTTTCCTAATAAAACCACAGAAACTTAGGAACACAACAGTAAATTAATACCTTTGTACGAGGAACTGTCATTGCCTTCGCCTTGGGTAGGTTTGCACCTTCAAACTCATCATCCTTCTCACTGTTTTATCATCACAAAATCATACACAATAATTATATAGAAGAACTTCCAAGAAAGAGACAATAAAAAGCAAAAATGAAACACAATTCCCTTAATGAAAACAACCAATATAATGGATCTATCCAACTATAACATAGATACCAACAAAGAATCGAAGGAAACATAAAATGTTAAGGGTATAAAGCATTGTAACTGCAAAGCAGGACCGACTAAAAAAAGTGAAACAAAAAGGGTTAACTCTGAATCAGTAATCTATTCAGGAAAGCTTCACAAGGCTAAGACTTTTCATGCATTCATACATATATGCCTAATATAGCCAATCCAAACAGGAAACTCCACAAATACTTTAGCAAACTCCTTTCAAGAACTGTGAAATGTTTAAGTAGCAACGCACTCTCTAATAAACTCCAGTATTACTTCAAATTTAGTAGAAACTACAGAATAATAAGTAACTACCAAGTATCAGAGATCTTGGAATTGAGCGTGGTAGTGAAAGGAACAGCCACTGCCTTTCCTTTATCCTTCTTTCTTTTATTTGAAGAACGTCTTCGGCTGTACACGACTGTAATAGGCTCAGAGGCTTCAACATCAACAATCTCTGAAGAAAAAAAAGGAATCACCAAAAAACCGATAATTATAGGCAGTAACTAAACACAGTGATTAAACATGGTATATTCAAATTGAAGTATTGCTAAGCTGGAATAAAAGTTTTGGTTGCAAGACAAATTGAATTTGAGAATTGAAGGGGGGAGTGATGAAATTACCGAGGAGAGAGGGAGAGGGGGTTTTGAGAGATGGCGTGGAGGGAGAGGGAGAGGAAGAGGTAGGGTTTGGGGCATTATCGAGATTATTGGAGGTGGTGGTGGTAGTGGCGGCAGCGGTGCTGCATTTAGCGGGTGCTGAAGAAGAAGGGTTGGTTATGGTTTTGTGAGGTTTGAGGGGAACAACGGAGGGAGAACAAGTGTTGGTGCGATCGGAAAAAGGCTTTCTGCGAGTCACCACTCGTCTTTGGTTACTACCAGCTTCCATTCTTACTTAGGCCTTTGCCTTTCCATTGTTCTGTGGTTTAAGAAAATGAAGAAGTTCATCATTAGGAACACAAACTGGAAGTAGAAGATTGAGGAAGAAGCCTCTGTGTTAGCGGGATTTTTTTTATTTTTTTCGGTTCAAGGCACGGACAACGCAACTTGGGTTGGGTTGGGTAATATCAATAGGCCCATCTTCGTACATATCCAACTCTGAACACATTCATAGGCCTCATTAATAGCTGAACGTAGTTTTTTATTTTTTTTTATTAAAACCAGTCTGCTATTAAGTTTATACTGGAATTTATAATTTTTTTATATTATTCTGATTTTTTATTTTATAAAAATGTATTTTAGGATAAATGTTTTTGAATATGTGTATAAAAATCATAAATATTAGTATATACTTAAATAATCATGTATTTACAAATATTTTATATCATTCCACTTTATATAAATGTGTCTTATAAAAATATTAGCTTTATAAATATATTTATACTTTTTTACTATGTTACAAGTACAAAGTATTCACCGTAATTTCCTACTTTCCCTACTCTACACACATAATTCTTCTTCTTCATCTTCCATGAACCCACCAGACTGTGGTCGTGATTGATAATTTGTTTGATGCTAAGCATTATTTTACAAAAAGATAATTCTTAAAAGAAAACGAAGTTCTCTTTAAACTAAAATATGCATGCTGTCTGATATTATATGTATCGAATAATAAATAAATAAATAACTATTGATGGAAAGTGGTTTCACAATAATCTTAGGTGCCAAGAGAAACATTGAACTGAGAGTCTGACTCAAGTCCTTAATTAGTGGTTCAATGTATCTTTAGGGGGTTCAAACCGCATATACAGTTTTATAAAGGGAATTAACAACTATCCAGCCTGAAAAGTACTGAATCTGATGCCCCTTTTGCCTTTAATATTGCTGTATATATAAAATTATTATGTCACCACACTCCAGTCCCGATATATCAATAGTTGTATCTTTTTTTGTAATCCATTGTTTTTAACGGCTTTACCAGCTCCAAAATATTAGTATACTGTGACTTTTATGATCGCTTCACCAACTTGTCAAAATTGTGGTGCTCCAAATTAGACGTCATGAATAATATTATATAACAACAATTTAAAATATAAAATAAAAATCAAGTTATGCTTGACATGACATTTATATATATATATATATATATAAAATAATTTTACCAATATGAATATATTATATTAGGTGACCTGTTGATACCGAATCCAATCGAGGGAACATAAATATGACACGCATGAAGATTCTTTGCATTTATTATTTGTCTTATAATAAAATATTTAAAGAATTCGTATCTTTACTTGACGCTAAAAAAAAATAACAACAATTATACATTCTAGACCCTTAACACCATCATTTATAAATAAATAAATAAATAAAAACCCTTAACGCCAACACGTGTGCAGTAAAAAACAACAACACGTGTTTAAAGTTAATTTATTTAATTTTAGAATATATTTGGATTTAATAGTAAAAAAATACATAAATTAAAGTTTTTATATTTTACTTTAATTTACTAATTCATTTTTTGTTTCGTATTTTTTTTATTTGAAATCAGTTTTAAAAAGATAATTTTCTAAAACGCTTTCAGATAATTAAAAAAAGTACCAAAGTAAATTAAACTAAATATGTAAATTATAAACTTAATCAATTCATTCTATCATAAAATATTTACATAATGCAATAATAACTTTATTATATTTATCCTCCATTCTTTTTGCAGACATATTATTTTGTTCCATCCATAATTAAACACTTAAGCATGCCTTTATGTATCTTAAACAACTACAAAAATCCACAAGGTTCATCACTTCACCTAAAGCAACACCGTCCTCAAAAAAAAAAACCAGCGTAAGCCTCCTCCTGTTTAACCTTTTCAGTGTTCTAATAAAACAGACAGAAACCCCCCTTGTAACAAACCAAGGGGCCACAAAAGAAGCCCAAATTACAACCTCACCCTCATCTCCTTAGCTATAAATACTCACCCTCTCCATCTCTTAACCCCTCATCTCATCACCCCCACCTAGCTGGTAAATTCTAAAGATCGAGCAACAAAAGATTCAACATGGATGCAATTCAATTGTGGGTTTCAAAGCACAAGCTAGTCACAGTTGGTAAGTTAGGCACAACTAACAAGTTTTCTCCCCTTCCCCCACATCATCCATCATTTATGTCCTATATTTTGATCATAGAGAAAAGGTCTCTAATAAATACATTCTTTTGGACACTCTTTATATCATATTCTATTTAATAGTTATTTCTGATTTTGTAATTTTTAATCAATTTTATCCAATAAAAAAAGTATATGTAAAAGAATGTATTAAAGAGTATATTTTTAATAAAGTTCGTAATCGTATCACTAATCAATATCTATTATAACAAATTTTAAAGTTGGTGATAAATTTAATTATGACTAAAATAATTGGTGTTGGTTTTAGGGGGTCTGTGGGCCTCTGGAATTGGGGCATCGCTTGTGGCTTATTCACGTACAAGGTCTCCAATGAAGCCTAGTCTTAGACTTATCCATGCCAGGTACATTACATCACATGTCCCACAATTCACGTACTTAATAGTGTTCCTTTTTTAAAAATTGAAGACAATTTCAAAATATTTATGCAGAATTTAATTTTTATTTTTGTTGTTTTGGATTGTAGATTGCATGCCCAAGCGTTAACACTGGCAGTGTTGTCTGGTGCCGCTGCTTATCGCTACTACGAGAATCGTGCTGATGAGCCAAAACCACAGGCCCAGAGTCCTGCTCCCAGTGTGGCCCAGCTTGTTGAATGGGAGATCCTCAGTCCTTACTAAGAATATTAAATATTAAAAACTAATAATGCAGATTTAGGAATTTATATTTCACATAGATGATGAGGAGAGGGTCCTCTATGATATCATCTACTTGTTGTAATCTTTTGTTTTTCTTTAATTAGTATATTTAATATTATCAGAGGGGGGAAACAGAGAGGTTTCCCTACTGATCAACTTGGTGATTGAATTGTATAAAGCCCATATAAAAGGGAAATGGAAAAGACAAGTATCTTTATGTGCTCTTAATTGGTTTTTAGGGGTATGAAGGGTTGTTTTTCATTAGTTGGACCTCTAGTCACTTTGTTTGGGCCCATTGCATAGTACAAAACGGTTCAATTATTAACGGTGTCTATAAAGTAGATGGACATGCAATATCTAACACGTTTTTAACACCCATACCTATTAGGTATTCAGTTCATTTTTTTTAATTAGTTTAAATACTTGAGTCGACACTTTTATAGAATTCAGTTATTAGAGTTAACAATTTTACATGAATTGACATATAATAGTATTATTAAAAATAGTTTTTTTTAACTTTTAGAAAAGTTAACTTAAATATAATAAAAACATTAAACAATAACGTCTCTCATTTTTTTTAAGATTTATCATAGTAGAAAATATAAAAATTAATGTTTTAAAAGGCGATTTTTTTTGTAAAAGTATAATGTTAGATACCAGAATAATGAAATAATATTTCATCCTTCAAATTAGAGTTGAAAAAATAGATTACTAAATGTGAATTAACTAGTACAAGATTATTATAGTTTATGAGAGATATTTGTGGTCTATACTAAAAAAGAGTACATGTTTAAAAATTAAGAATTGACAAAAAAAAATGACTTGAAAAACCCTCAAAGAAAAGAAGGGAAAATCATTTAAAAATTACTACATATTAAAGTATATTAACCGACGGAATGACCCGTCATATTTTTTAAAATAAAAACTAAAACTAAATTTAAATTATATTAAAATTGATAGATTAATTTCTTAAAAAAATTGAAAGCATAAATTTTAAAAGGTAAGAAAATTGAATAGATATTGTAACATATCTTTGACAAGTAAAATAAGAAATTGCAAAATATAAAAGAGGATGAGAAATGACTATATAAATACGGTAAATATATCAAATGGTATATTAATCCAACAACAATAAGGTATAATATTATATACATATATGTATTTATTTTTAAAGAAAAAATAGAGGCGAACCAATCCATTTGGAACCGTCAAATCAAGGAGTTAGACAAGATAGGTCAAGGCAAACTAATAGGCTGAAATCTCCACCCGTCTCGCTGACCCACATCCAGCCGGCCCACCTGGATGTGGGTGATATAAAAAACCAACTCTCGGGTGTGGCTCCAAGTGTGGGAGTAGGGAGTATAGTTCAACGAAAATTTTAGTTGAGTTTCAACCTATGTCTCCTTGTCTTGTGACTTACGTGCACCAATGATATACCTTCTTTCTCCACTTTCACCTAAACCCCTCATCCCTCCACTCTGATCCGACCCGACCCGACCCAAACCCAAACTCCACTTCCTTCCACAGTTCCACTCCCATGTCCTTCAAAATAAGAAAACTCAACTTCGAACCCATCATGTCCTTAATTAACAAGAACAGGACTAGGAGACCGTCAGCTCCCTCCCTCAAGAAATAATGTAACAAGGAAATATAATTTTATTTATGCACTTCCTCTTAATTTCATGTTTAGTTTGACTTGAATAAATAATTACTTTTTTCTTTCTAACTTTTCGTGAGACTTAAAAATAAATATTATTAAACATAAATATGCACTTTTTTTTCTCTCAGCAATATATGCACTAAATCATACGATAATATTACTAAGGTGGCAGGAATAGAAAAACCTGTACTTATACAGTACAGTTTTGAAGCAAATAGATAATCTTTTTAGGCAGTGCGATCAAACTTAACGTCTTGAACCATATTGATGCATTATTTCTTTCGTCAGCGTCAGGAAACAATTAAGGGTCATAACTCTTACAATCTAGAAACTGTATAGTGTATACTTTCAAAAATGTACCCCTTTATGTATATAATAGTTCAAAAAGTCCAGGGTGCCCAGTAGAAGAATATATGTGTCCATTGTAAGGAATAAATTAAAGACCCAATATACTTCATTATTTTCAAATTAACACGTTCGGTTGTTTATCATGCAAAGACCATTTTTATAAGCTGAAGGATGGTGCAGCGCCTGAGTGACCGTGAGGTCACGTGTCTTCGGTTCATGATTAACTTGAAAACATTCATCACTAGTCTATTCCATGGGTAACAAGTGTCAACTTTCATTGCTTGAAGTTTCAGTAGGCCACATCTTTGTTACCTTTTTTTGTACTAAACTCCGTTAGGGAAGGTGCCATTTCAAGTTTTACGTTTCTCATCCGGTTAGCCTCATTCCATTATACTTTTGACCTTAAGAACATTGTTTAATTAGGAAATTAACCTAATTGGCATGATTTGAAGAAAATTAAACTCATTATTAATCATTCATTACATTGCGAGGTTAACAGCCTATATAATTTTCGACTCCTCAGTCCTCATATATATTTAATTAAATTATATAAAATAATTAAGATGCATTATATGTGCATTTGTTTATGCATCATCATATGTATATATGTGGGTATATATTAGATATATAAATGCTGGCTCCATACATAAATTTGATCAACCATCAACTACTTTTTATCATTCTCTTACAGCTGGCACATATATATTTTCATTAAAAATTGGAAGCTATCTTGTACGACGCCTGATTCCTCAAGGAACAATTGGCCAGTTAGCCAACATGAAAGAAAATGGGGGAAAAATAATTGGAAAATTGCAATATATTTAGCAAACATTGGATTACTGATTTACTCTTCTTGATCGCCACTTTTGCCCCAATTCTTTATTGCTTGTACCACAGCTTGTTTCACAACATGTGCATCAATTGTCTCCACTTGTTCTTCATTCTACAAAAGATACATCATATATATTTTTCCGTCATTATTATAAATGAACATACATTGGAGAAAAAAAATGCAAGAAAATGTATAATATTAATTCGTTACTGAAAGACATTGTACGTGGTAGACAATTAATGAACACTCTATTATTATTAGGGTTAAGATTTAACACAATATATGTATGACCATCAATTAATGCACACAGTAACTATGTCCCTTTACTGGCGTCCCCCAATGAGGAACGTTTTATAAAAGGACAACACATGTGACATACTAAAGTATTGATAACACAAGGAAAAGAGAGAGAGATCAAATGATACACATGTTGCAAACAAATAAGCAATTGAAATATAGTTTTCATTTGCTGTGTATGCATGTATCTTACTTCTCCAACTGCTTGAAATCGAAAAGTGTCTGTACAAGAAACCCTAGCTTCAAGCACAGTGAGTCTCATCTCTTCAAAGGCCTCCAATATGGAAACAAGCAGACCCGAACACTCTTTTGCCGAGAAAACATTTATAAGAAATCCCTTTTCTAGGGTTTCTACTGTAACCTGCACAAGTCCATTCACCAAAAATGCCACTCCAATCAATATTTTTATATTGCAAGGAACTTGATCAAACATATATGTACTGGAGTTGTTGAATATAGATTATGCTGTTAACTTTTCTCAATTAAGAAAATACCATAGGCAAAGGGTTGTGGACACTTGAAGTTTCTGCAGAGGCTATCTCTTGATTCAATCTTTCTACCTTTTGCTTTAACTTTTCGATATACTTTGATGCATCGACTATGATCGAGGTTTTATTTAGCTGCCATAAACCATACATATATAATAATAATTAAATAATTTACTATCTCAAATAAGCTACGTATAATTGATAGGAAACAACTATATATATACGTTGGTTTACAAGACATATGATATTAAATTAAAGAAAATTGTCAATCACTATTTTCAATCATATTATCTTGGAATAATTAATATTCATCATAAATCACTTTATTTCTTTGTGCTTCAGTTTTCTACCCAGATTTGGAGATGAGAGCATAGAAATATAATCGAAGATGCAAAAAGAATGAATATGGATTAGGTCAATAAGGAAAAAGGAAATTATTATATAGAGCTATGTAAGATTTGAATAATAAGAAAAATAGCAAAGAAGAAGATTGTTTCCTTTAACAAAAATGGAATCAAATTCGAAAGAGGAATTGAATAGCAGAGGGGAGTATATATAAGTGTATAACAATATTATTGTCTAACTGAACATTCTTTTAGGCAATTGGCATATTTCCTTGAGAATATTCACGGAGAAATATATCCAATGGAAAGAAAGATATCAGAGGAGAAAATGCAGGGAATTACAGCATGAGAGTTAGTAATAGAACGAAGATTTTGCAGCTTCTCATGCAGTGCTGCTCTCTTTTGCTCTTTGGAAACCATTTTGTGTGCTCTCTCTTTCTCTCTCTCCTCTTGTGATCCTTCTTCTGGCTTTCCTTCTCTCTGGTGATTTTCTTTTGCTATCAACTCTGCAGAGTTCTGTGGTCATTTAAAAGAAAGGGATGAGCTCTCAAATCCATATGATCTCATGTGTTTTCTCCCCACATGACTGTCTCAGTTTATTCATAAATAAATACTATATACATTTTGGTTGAACTTACAAAAGTACCCTTTTGTTATATATTTTGGAGTTTTTCCATTTGCCCAATTTTGAAATGCTTCTTTTCTCTTTGCCAAAAGTGTTAACTTATTGATTATTGATGTGGCAGCTAGAAGATTATGGAATTTCATAAATATAATACATATATAATATAGCAGTATACTAGCTAGATCATTGAATTGGCTTCTTCTTTTATTATTATTTAAAAAGGGTGTTGGTTTATCATGTTTTCAAAACAATAATAATTTGTCAACTTCTGAAACAAATTTTAAAAGAAAAAAAATAATGATTATTTTCTAAATACTAAACTTTCCCAAAAAATATGTCGAGTGATATGCATTACCTTATCAAAGTGTTATAATGAAATCATAAATAATTCATCAAGAGGAATAAATATATACTTTGTAAGTAACTTATTTATATAGTTGAATGCCAGAAAAATAGGAACCACTTAGTTTTTAAACTAAAGAATATGAGTATATAGCTATGCAGGTTTATGTATGCCGGATGGCAATAACTATCCCTTTTTTAATTATGTGTAAAACGTCTGTCTGTATGTTCTCAGCATTTTGGTGGCCACTTCTTGTGCCTCCTTCTTGCTTTAATTAATAATAAATGTTGTGGCTGTTAAAAAAAAAAACAAAATAAGGGTATATTAGGAAAAAAAGAATATCTGGCATAAGTTTTTGAGTTGGAAGAAAATGGTAGAAGGGGAATCATCAACTCGTGATAGTGAAAATATGGCCATCGAAAGAAGTGAAGGAGAAGCAACAAAAGGATGTTTAGTTGTGATTTTGGAATGCCTCCAAACACTCCTCACGGGGGCTTTTTAGGCTCTCCTCCACTCTCGATCCTTTCTCGCACCAGCAATCAAACTTTTGTCTTCTTTCTCCTTCTCTCTCCACACGTGCCATCATATATATATACCCTTCTCATCGTATGAGACACCTAATTAAGCTGATTTTCATTTTTCTTTTATGTTTCCCGCTTGAAAGTGAAATTAAAATGTCATGATTTATATGCTTTTGTTTCGTACATATGTTACGATTAATTATAACATGTATACTTGCTAGATGGAGGTTCCATGCAATTCCAAGAAACAGATTAAAATCCATTATTAGCTTTGAAACCGCATCAATTTTCATACATAATTATCTCTTGTCTAGCTTCCATATATATCCAAAGCTGTACATAAATTTGACATGGATGTTCACATGATCATGATATGGATTTCTGTATATATAACTTGAACTGTGGTATTCAAATCACGGACACTGAAATTACTGTATCCACTTTTTCCTAGTTGCAATTATTAGCTTGTCCAATAAAGAAACGCTCAGCAGATATCATAATAGTTTATATATTTTGATTTCTTTTTTATCTTCATTGAAAAAGGAATCTGATTCTGATCTAAATTTCTTTATTTTGTAAAGATATAACCCAAGTCACGTTTACTGGTTTACTAGCCAACTTATGTACACTATGTATAAGTAACAAGTCCCATTAATTAAGAGAAATAATTTGACTGTTATAAACTCAAGTCTTATAATTGTTAACACGAGTCAACTTTTTTATTTTTCATAAGTGAATAAAATTAAAGAAAGTATAAAGGGAATTTTAACCACTTAACAAGCTGATTGTACTTGAATAGCTTTTATGCATGACTTGATTTCTCTGTAGTGTTAACGTTGGATTTACTTTTCACTTGATTCAACATAGGAGTTTGATTAGGAGGAATATAAAAATTTTTAAAAAAATGGATGACGGTGACTTAATTTGTATGATCTCTAGTTAATTATATTTGATTACAACGTAACTAAATTACTTTTAGGCTGGGGACTCTAGATCTTATTAAATTGTACTCATTGGCTTGACTTAGATCATTTCCAAAGTAGGTGTATATCTTGCGAGATTGATCGTTTTATCCTTTGTCATGTATGGATGTATAGAAAATTTATTTAAGAACTAGACTGTGAAGAAGTTTGAGGTTTCTTGTATATAAGTATTGGAATACCTCTTCTACTTCTTTTATAATATATTTTTTCTAATAATAAAAATTTATTAATAAAATAAAAAGAATAACTATACACCAATTTAAAAAAGATATATAAGTACGTACATTTAACTTTAACATAAATTCATGATCCATTGATTAACATTCACTGATAGTATTGGTTCAAGTTAATCTAGGTAGCAAACTTTTATCTTTTTTGATTGGTGCATAATCCAATTGCTTGTATTTCTATGTGTTTTTAGTGCAATTTCGTATGTGGTTAGAATACCTCTTGTACTCTATTGATAAATTCCTTTTACCTATGAAAAAATAGTTAGACATATATCCATGATCACATTCTTATTTAACAAATTAGATATAGTAATCTAACAATTGCCTAATGTTTTCTGAAAATTATATAATCTTTTTGCCAATCACATGGACTAAATTACCACATGCTACGTACGTTTCCCTGCCTGTGTTGAGTTAAGAAGTTAATTAGGAGTCTCTATTAATGTCAAATTGTCAATAATTCAAGTAGACAGAAATGCATTGCTGGAAGGAGAAACTTCAGTATTAATTTCACACGGGATTTGTCTTTTATAAGAGAGGTATGAGATATCCAACCAAAAGGGGAAAAAATGGGATGGGACTCTACCCTGATCATAATTTTTCTTTTAACGCTAACAACACCTAAATTAGAATTTCTTTTTTAATCTTAACTAAATTATAATTTTGATCTCCCTAAATTTTTAAATCTATAATTTTTGTCTTTCTAAATATTAATTGTAACATTCGATTCCTCTAAATTTATAAATAGGTGATTTTAGTCCTCCAGATAGATTACTAAAAAATAAATCTGATTAATTAAGTTAATTATAAATTAATTAAAATTATTAATCATTAAAAATTTAATAAAAATATTAATAATCATAATTCTCCACAACGCTATGTTTCTCTCCTTCCTCACAAACACTTCTTTCACTTTTATTGTCACATAACTCTACCAGAGCAACACCACATTAGTGTTAATAATTTTTTATTAAAGTTTTTAATGGTTAATAATTTTATTTAACTTATAATTAATTTAATATCTCTAATAATTACAATTATTAGTTAATAATTCACCAAAAAGATCAAAAATATTAATTTATAAAACTAGAGTATCACACAATTAAAAATCAAGAGGATTAAAATCATAGATTTAAAAAACTGGATTGAACAAAATTATAATTTAACCTTTAATCTTTGAAGTTCATAGTTGTTTGTGGTTTTCCCCATGCTTCCGAGCTCAAAGGTGTTGTTCCGCTGAACAAAGACATTCATAATCGTGACAATCTATGGTTTTAGGTAGAAGTAATAGAAATGAAAAGAATAGATGGAAAGGCATGAAAGAGACTGATGTACATGCATCCAAGCATTAGAATGCTACTATTTTTATTTATTTTTTGTTGTGTATGATGAAAATAATAAAGTTTAACCTTAGAAACTAATGAAAAATTATCCTAAATCTCCTCATCCAACGTAATATTATTTTCGTCCAAACACACTTAATTATAAAGTTGTAATGAAACTCCGTGTGTATTAATATTGATATAATCGCATCTGATGACATTAAAATGTTAATAATAATTTGACCCATTACCCATATATGGTCGTTTTTCAGTTTTCACTAGTAACTTATACGTGTATTAATATTACCCTAACACAAACTGAGCAAAGAATGTAAGATTTTAATTCAAGTCATTCTTTAACATGAATGTTGCCGTTGATGATGATTGATGAGTGTATTTAATTATAATGAGCTTATATACCAGCCGAGAGATAAGCCGTCCAGTAGTCACAGGATATAGATATAAACATATGATATTTGAATGACAAGGATCATATGATATGATATGTATTTAGAGCTGTTGGTTCTTGTTGCTTCCGCGTTCCAGTATTGTCACCATTCCACAAGGACAAATCACGTACCCACCTCCATTCACATGCGTGCCCATTAATCATCACAACAAAACAATATCCTCCATACACATATCCCTGCTCCTACCTTGTCTCTTGCCTTCCATAAAAGTATTTTGTTGCTCTGAACTCTCCTAGAGCCTTTTAGATTCCATTAGTGTGCTCAGCTAGTTGCTAGTTTTCCCCTGTGACTCCCAATTTTCCCTCCACAGCCTCGAGCACAATGCTTTCTTGGACCCTTATATATGGACCATACTCCTTCAGACCACCTTCGTTTATTGTATAATTCATCTATCTATCTATCTGGATTCCTCTGTCTTTTATTAATCTATCAACAATAATATTTTTCCAATCATGATTTGCCGATTAATTAAAGGACACAATCAATAATAAAAAAAAATTCATAATTTAAAATTTGGATTAACTTCTATTATATAATATTTTTTTTATTACTTCAATTATGTAGTCTTTGTTTAATAAAAATTAAACTGTTAATATAGAGATTGTGAGTTTATATATATTAACATAATTGTACTTCTTTTTTTATCGGCATACAATTGTACTTGATACAGACAGGCAATTCTATTTGGATAGAAATCTGATCCTATTAATACATCACATTCATATTAGTATTATACATTATATTGTTAATATAAATTCACAATGTATATTTATATATTAATAGTTTATTTTTTATCAACTAATGAAAATATATAACTTTAACACTTAAATAACTATTTTTATCTGTTAGTAATTTTTTTTATAATAACTTTAAGATATAAAACAGCAATATCGTCACGAGGGTAGTTTTCTATGATGGAATTTTTTTTATCGAAGTTTCCCTATTGTCCCAAAGGGAAGACATGCACCCATTAGTTATTTCATCTTGGAGGCTATTATGGTTCAAATTTAATTGAAATCCGATGCTGGAATTCATGGAGAGAGAGAGATGAAGTAATAAGGGCTTTTTGTGATTTTAAGGTATCTTTAGTGGTAAATCTTAAATTGAAATCTTAGATCACTTTTTGATAATTTTTATAGAACCACATAAGATTGAAGATCTCTTAAGATCTCTCTAATTTTTCTTTAATAGTAGATCTTATTTTGAGATCTTAGGGAGAGATAAAGAGGTAAAGAATTTATTCTTTTTTAAACTATGTGCAGATTTTAAGGGTTCTTTTATAAGAACTCATCCTCCATGTTGGAGATCTCTTCACCTCCTTTATTGGAAGATCTAGTGAAGATCAGATCTTGAACTCAAGATCTTTACTCAAGATCTAACGTTAAAGATGCTCTTATTGAGTTTTTTGAGTCATCATATTATATAGATGTGAAGTATCTAATAATTTTATTAATTATTATTTATTTCAATCAAAGAATATTATTAATCACTTTTAATAAATTTCTCCTCCAAATCTTTATTTTTATTCACAGAATTTAAATCTTGATATTTTATTTAAGGGATTTAAGTTCAGTTTAACTCATATATATAATATGTTATATAATTAAGTTTAACTTAAATAATTATGAAAAAATAAATTACCATTTAAATAAATTATCATATATAATAAAATTATTGAGCTTTAAAATAATCATTTTGAAAATTATATTTACGGTGAATTCTAATTAGTTAATTAATAATGTGAAAAATTTATATGATCAATATGCATGAAAGTTAAAGTCTTTATAATTATGCATTTACTTTAATTAAAATATAAAATAAATTATGTTTATGCATTAATTGAATGAGACATATAGCTAAATATAAGCCTCTTAAAAACACATGGTAACAGAAGGTTATGCTAGTCAATTCCAAACATTGAAGTTCAAGTTAAAAGCAAAGGTAAATATGTACTGACTGGCACATCATTGAAAAATTGACAATAAAGAACAGGACTTGGTTGGGCGTGGGATCGAGACTAGCTAGGTCATTATCATCTATTTGATTTAAATGTATCGTAAATATGTGGCACAAAATACAAAATTATACAGGCAAGTCTTTTGTCTTGATAAACAGTGGCATGTTATAATAACATTTAATATATATATATATATATATATATATATACAATATACTGCTGCTTTTTTTAGAAGAAATATATCAATTAGCAAGTTACACACTTAATAATATATATTATAAGAAAATTATAGGTATAACTTGATAACATACTTTTAAAAAATAGTGATTGTATATTAAGAAGTTTCATAAACAAACATTTGTATATATAAGATACGAGAGTATGAAAAGAGGAATTCTTAATAATGCAATTTAAATAAATAGTTAAAATTAAAATTAATTGCAATACTATTGACTATTCACAGTCCTGATTAAGTTCTCTAACCTCACGTTTTTTCTATATTTTTCCACTGTGTACACACATTTTATTATTAGGTGTGAGCATTTCAACTAAAATAACTCATTGGCTTTGATTCAGAAACTAATAATTGAGTGAGCAATTAATGTTGCGAAGAATTAAACTGCATGAGCATGCTTGGTGAGGGACACGGGCAACATTGATTGATTAAGATTTTTTTAGACTACGAACATAATTGTTCGAAACAAATAAGAATATTGTAGACAGTAAATTTTATTTTGAATATTTAATGTAATTACATATTTAGAAATTAAATTTAAAACTAAAAATTATGTTGTAACAACTTATCCAGATAATTTACAAGTGGTTCATTGATTACGAATCACATTAAATTTGCACCGTGTTTTTAAGAATGAACGAAAATATATTGAGATCTTAGATCACTTTTTAATAGTTTACATAAAATCACATAGGATTGAAGATCTCTTAAGATCTCTCTAATTTTTCTTTAGTGGTAGATCTTATTTTGAGATCTTAGGGAGAGAGAAATAGGTAAAAAAATTATTCTTTTTTGAACTATATGCAGATTTTTTAGGGTTCTTCTAAGAGAACTTATTCTCCATGTTGGAGATCTCTTCACCTTATTTATTGAAAGATCTAATGAAGATCAAATTTTAAGCTCAAAATCTTTACTCAAGATTTAGTACTAAAGATATCATCAGTTGTGATATCCCATAGCTCTAATTAACTTCATATTTCTTGTTAATATTGGAGCCTAATTAAACCCTTTATAGCTGGAGTGTCCTTGGAGACTTGGAAGAGTTGTTAGTTGCAATAAAGTTGGAGACTGAGAAGATTCTGTTTTGGATTTGAATGTTTTTACTTACGCATGTTTCATGATCGATGAATATGATATGTACGGTACGCTTTTTGTATGATTGGAGTCATGCATCTACGTATATAATATGCCGAATGATTACTATATCATGCTGCTTAATTGCATATATAGATTAAAGTATGCTATTATTTCGCAAATTAATTATTTAAAATTAGTAAATGATATATGATGAATGCGAGTAATGTCAATATTATATATGTGACGCTGCTGACCTGTACGCGTTTTGGTGTCCATTAGTATAATATCATGTGACCAAATGTGACCAGAATGAAACCAAAAACAGAAACATTTTTTAGGGTCCAATTATGCAGAGAACTCTATTGCTCAATTCAGAAAAGTTTCTCGTGACATTCCAAATTATTTAAAAAATGAATCTGAAATGTTTGTCTCTATATATGAAAATGAAATCGATAGCAGATTCACACACACAGAGCCTCCATTTTATCTAACTGGCTATACGGTAGATCAGCATAATCCAAAGGATAAAATGAATTATCTTTCTGCCTGACAATATTTATCTATTATATATATAATATTTTCATCAAGTTGATTTTAATTTATATGAAAGACATAACAGTTATAAAATAATGTAATAAATGTTAAAATTATATCATATAATTTGATATCTCATTTTATATATATATATATATATATATATATATTCATGAGATGAGTTTAATTTTCTGTAAGCTAGTTATTTTCTCTTCTTATGCCGAACTATTTTGTGTTTGTATTGAACATTAGTATGCTATGATTCTTGTTACTTGCGAGATACCAAAGCTCACGTGAGTTGCACTTTGGAAAAGTACATTCACATGCCAATGTGTGACAATGGAAACAAAACTTATTAAAAGTATAAAGTTGAGTGACAAGTGCTTTGGTTGTTCATGGACTGGTAAGAGAATCCGTATGTAGCATTGGCCACAATGCAAGAATCTATCAAGATAATATAAACAAGAAAGCCAAACATTTTATTGTATATACATACACGTATCTACAAACATGAGGTAACGAGTATTGGGGCAAAGGGTGTTTCACAGGTTACAGTAAGTTTGTACATTCGCCTCAATCTGATCCAATTAAAACACATTGATTTAGGTTTAGTCATTGTTCAAGGTTTGAATCCAACTAGATTTGTTCAAATCTGACAATCTTTAGTTTGGATAATGGGTTTCATTTTTAAACTTGTGAATCGATGACTTAATCTATTGGCATGATACTTTTTTAAATTATTATTTATATCATATTATACTATATATATATATATATATTGTTTAATTTTTTAAGAGAAAATCTAGGATCAATATGTATTTTGATCGGTAGAACCATCCTAACTAAACCGGTTGATTGAGTTCAAGTTTGAAAGAAAAACAATACATAAATCCTCTCAATCCAAATTAAAGTATTTTGATCGGTTTACCTAAATAATTTAACCAAATTGTATCCAACTTGACTAATGTACACCCACTTAAAAATATTTTTCAAAGAGATACTTGAATTGATAAGTTAAATTATATTCATTTTTTAAATTTTAAAAAAGACATACTTGAATCATTTATTTATTTTCTAAAAATCATATTTCTTTTCTTAAGAGATGAAACGTGCAACATTAATTAGTCTATTTTAATATAATTAAAAGGATATTTTAGTGTTAATGAATAATTATGAATGAGACTTGCATGTAGCATTGGGGGCGAATGACCAAAAGGGACAATATTATTTGGAATTTATTAAATGTGATTAATTTTTAAATGAATACTTCTTAAGAATTTTTATAACTTTTGGATATGAAATCATAAAAGATTGATAACTTTACTTTTTTTTTACTTAAAGTCGTAAAAATTGTAACGATTAATTTCAATTTTTTTAATTTTTTATTTATATGAAGTTGTAAAATTTATAATAATGACTTCAAAGTCATTTTATTTTTTTCATTTTTTAAATTAAAACTAGCTTTTTAAAATTATAATGACTTTTGATTTTTATTTTTTATTAAATAAAACAATTATAAATTAAAATTAATTTAGAATTCATTCATAACTAATTAATTTTTTAAAAAAAATAGTACAATTTTAAAGAAGTTAAATATTTTATAATTTTTAATATATAAATATATATATATATATATATATATATTAAATAAGGTTGAAGTCATCAATTTTTTATGATTTCATACTAAAAAATAGTAAAAATTCCTATGATTCACCCTTATTTGGTTATTAATTCAAAAATTATCTTCTTTTGATCAAACCCCCTTATGACAGCTCCCAACAACTTTCGATAAGCATGAAGTCAATTTTAAGGAAAAATAGGTAATATATTGACATCATAAATAATTTTATAATATCATTTAATTACAATTTAATATATTTGATATTTTTTTAATTTTTATGATAAATCACTTTGAAATTAATATTAATTTATGATTAAATGATAATTTAATTTTACATTTCAATGCATGCATGATAATTAAACCCTAATTTTAAACACTCTTATGTGTGCTTACTTTTTCATTGAAATATGAACCATTAAAAAGGCATTTTCATAAATATGAGAGGGGACTGAGGGGTCTAATCGAATTTAAAATCCTTCTAAAAGCTATTGTCGATCAGTACTACTTTCTGATTTGGTCAAGGTGACCTATTACACGGATAATTTGAGCCATTCAGTCTGAAATATTTTTCATGTTTTCTATCTTGTAAGTAATGTGTATTACGACTCTGAAAGATAACTACACATACCTTTTTTATATATAGATTTTAAAAGATTAAATGAAATTTCAAATATTTTTATTTCATTATTTAAAATTGTAAAAATTATTAATAATTAGTTACTAATAGTGTTAAAAGTTACATAATAAAAAGGCTTTGTTTAAAAATTGAAATTTATTCACATTAATTATTTATCCCAACTTTAATAATAATAAACTTCACCAAAGGTATTTATAAAGAACAAAATTAAGAAAGTCAAATAAATAAAACTTCTCGTAAAGTTAAAATTAATTGTTGTCTGTCTCAAGTTTTGAAAAAAAAAAGAAGTCATATAATAATCTCTTCAAAAGTAAATGTACATAAATTGATTTTTTTTCTTTTTTTTTTTCTCTTAGATGGACGTACCCAACTGTTTATCATGTTCAATGTTGAATTTCTTATCCTCTTGTCTTGCATTAAGCTTTTCTTCCCCTTCTTCCAAACCCTTGTTTTCTTTTTTCTGGTAACAATTCAATCTCAGGCTTTTCAACCGAAGGAGAATAAAAGAGTCACTGTCCCCTGGTCTTCATATATGTAAACGTATAGTTGTTATAGCTAGCTAGATACACGTACCCCTACATAGCGTTTTGCTGTTGTGTGTGTTCCATTCAGTACAAGGCAATTTCTGCAAGTAGATAAAATCTTTGCACTATGGACAGCTATACCCTCTTGTCCTTTCTCTGCCATAATTTTGTTGCCTACGAACTTTAGTAACAATATACACTATTAAATCAGCAACTTTGTTTTCTTCTTTATTATTATTAATTATTCTCTTTATCTGCAAATTCTAATGCATGGGTCCTTGAAAAGTTGATAGTATCCTATTATCAGATTTTAACATTGCTGCATGCTGTTATAATGGCTGCCAAAAGCTCTTTTGTGTTCCAAGTTATTACCGCCTTTAGGTTTGGATAGATTATATATACAAATTGGTCGCTTCTCCAATAACATAGGAAAAAGGCACCTTCGTGAACATATAATAAATTAATTCAATTTTGTTAAGTATTCCACTTAACATTTTTAGTAATACATCTTAAATTAAGATTTTAGACTATTTTTTATAGATTTTATAGTGTTATATAAAATTAAAGATCTCTCATGATCTTTTTCATTTTTTTCTTTAATGGTAGATTTTATTTTGAAATATTAGGGAAAGATAAATAAGGAAAAATTATTCTTTTTTAAACAATATACAAATCTTAAAGGTTCTTCTACAAAAATTCATTCTCCATTTTGAAAATCCTTATTTATTGGGAGATCTTGTGAAGATAAGATTTTGAGATTAACATCTAACACTAAAAATGTTAAATTTAATTAAAAATTAACATAAAATGCTTTTATTTAAAAATGTAATATTTATTTATAATCGTAATTTTAATGAAAAACAGTGCATATTTATTTGTTAACTATTACGGCCTTAAGATAATGGTTAATTAAAATTGAAAAAAGGGATTTATAAAAGAAAAATAATTAATTAAATCATAAACAAATTAAGCTAACCGAATTCATAATTATACTTTTAAATGCATTATGCCTAAAGTTTAAATTTTAATCAAATAAATCAAGTTTTGTATTTTCTACTTGTATAAATTAAGGCTCATTAATTCTTCTCCTTTATAGCTCTAGTAGACAAATTGCAATTAACAGACGTTTCAACAAATAAAAAGACATTAAAATGCAAAATGATAAAATACGATTATATATACGAAGCAAGAACTATTTAATTAACATCAAATAATTTAGGATTAAACCCATTTTTGTCCTGTATTAGTTTCATGATTATATAATTTTGGTTTTTCAAAACTTTTATTATTGCATATTTGATTATGTTTCCAATGGAGTACTTATATGAGTTTGTTTAATCATTGCTTAATTTTTTAAATATTGGAATAGATGACATGAGTTGTTTATATAAATAATTGTTGCTTAAAATATTTATACAATAAATAACATATATTTTTAAGCATTGTAAAATCCAAAAAAATAAGTTAAGTATTTATTTTAACAACCTTAGCATTAGAGTGAATTTTTTTATAAATTATTTAAATCTATCTGAAATTATATAAAATTAAAAAAATTAAGATAAATAACTTTCTATATATTCAACTATGCATTGTTGTTGTTCTTAGCGTTTCTTCAACTTTTTAACCGAACCGAAATTTCTAACATGACCCTAATATATTGAAATGACAAATGTCACAATCTAATACATATGATAACATGACAATGACAATGTACTGACAATATTATAATTGTACAATTTTAATCTCTAATGCTACATTATAAGAGCATCTCTAATCATTTAGATTTTTTAAGCAATTTCTTGTGTGGTCTTTATAGTATTTTTTGTGATTCCACATTGTCATGTCACTTTTAAGAAATTCATCTAATATTTTGCTCAAATACAAAAACTCACAAGAAACTCAAAAAAATCTACATATTTTTTTAAATAAAACTTAACATTTTTTCAGTTTTTATAAATATAAATTAAAATAAATAAAATGAATGTGCGTAACAATATAAAATAAAATTTTACATAATTATAATTAATTAAACACAATAACATCGAAATAAATAAAAAAACATAGACCTCAAAGAAAAATATTACATAAATTTAGTTATTGTTATTTTCATTTCCGAAACGTTCCCAAATATGTTCAACTAAATCTGTTTGGAGTTGACGGTGTTTTTGTTTGTCATGAACATCTTCTTTCCTTTGAAGGTATGTCGATCTGATACTAGGGTGAACACCATACTTTGAATGTTAACGTGTTGTTACCTACATTATCGTAATCAATATTACTTTGATATGTGTCACGTTTGTCCTCAACAATCATGTTATGCAATATGATCTATGCATAGATGATATTCTTCATTTTAGCAATATATCAAAAATGTGTCGAATCACGTAGAATTACGAATCGAGATTGGAGCACTCTGAATGCCCGTTCTATGTAACATCCTCAAAATTATATCTTGAATTTATATTTGAATAGAATTTATTTGAACATAAATACTCTAAAAGAATTCAGGTAAAACAGTCATAGAATAAGCATATCTAAGTAAAATTAATAGAAAGAAAATTAGGCAAACCAAAGTCAAAGCAAATTCAATGTGAAGTCAATAAAGTGATTGAGACATAATTAAAAACAAGATTCTTGAACAATCTTGAATGAACATCAACGTGGAAGTCTAGGGACTTAAGAGTGAAGAAAGATCTTCAGCCAACCTGCCACGTATACTTAAGCCATAAATGAAGGAATATTTGTCATGAGTAGATTAGGATAAATATCTTCAAGGATAATTACCTTGTAACTAGACTAAATCTAACTGAGTTGAAATCTAATTAATTCACTTACTATCTAACTAAATAATCTAATATAAATAGCTGTTGAACTTCCAAAATTTCTACACAAATAAAATCTAACTCAAAAACTCTCTCTCACGACCTATAAACTTTTCACTTGGTACTTTGCTTTCAAATTTCATTTCCTTAATTTCTTAGACCGTAGCCTCACTTCTATCATCTTATATACTTCCATTTTCTTCTTTCTTCCACATAAAGACTTTCTTCCTTGAAGTTATTCAAGAAAGACAACCATCTACTCAGTTCATTTAAAAAATCAGACTTACTTGAGATAGGCTAGACTTCAATATCTAGTTAAGCATTTGTTTAGATTAACTTATATGCTTAATTAGACAGACTTATAGTTATTATTTAGGATGAAAATTTATGTTATTTGAAGGATATTTTAAGATGTGAAAACGATGATTTTAACCATAAGATAAGTGATGATTTATAAGTTAAAATATTAGTGATATTGGAAGTTACACTTGATGATTTTTAAGTGATGTGATGATCTATAGGAATGGTTAAAATTAATTTTTGGAAGTAGAGGTTGAATGGTATAGAGACAAATAGTTCAAATGCTTGAATATTAAATTTGAGGATGAAGTAGTAAGGTGGTAAGTGATGATTTCCTTATTTACGAAAATATCGAAACCCGACCAACCCGAACACAGCTATATAAGTTATAACCATCCAGATTGTACACACTCCAGCCAACCTGGACATAACTATCTTTGTTATAACCATCCATGTTAATCACACCTCGGTCATCCTGAATACAATTACTTATGAAACACCCCTCTAGGATAAACTCACCCCATACACTACCCATGTTGTAACCATCTAGGTTCAATTCATCTCGGCCATCCCGGATACACTACTCATGTTGTAACCATCCCGGATACCCTATGCATGTTGAAACCATCTAAGTTAAAACTTACCCGGTCATCCCGGATACAACTACTTATGATACACCCATCCTAGATAAACTCATCCCGGTCATCCTGGATACAACTACTTATGATACACCCATCCCGGATAAACTCACCTCATCCATCCCAGATATAACTACTTATAATACTCACATCCAATATAAACTCATCCCGGCCATTCCGGATACAACTACTTATGATATACCCATCCCGATTAAACTTACCCCGGTCATACCGAATACAATTACTTATGATATACCCATCCAGGTTAAACTTACCCCGATCATCCCGGATACATTATGTATGTTATACCTATTTAAGTTAAACACACCCCAGTCAACCCGGACACAACTATCTATGGTTTAACAATCCAGGTTGTACACATCCCGGCCAACCCGGACACAATTATCTATGTTATAACCATCCAGGTTGTACACACCCCGCCCATCCTGTACACAAACTATCCATGTTATAACCATCTAGGTTGTACACACCCCGGCCATCCTGAACACAACTATCTATGTTATAACCCTCCAGGTTGTACTCATTCCCTATCATTCTGGCTACACCAACCCGGTATTCCCTACCATGCCAGATAGTCATCTATCATTAAGTGAAAAGAAATGTATTATGGTTATTAGTTAGGCTACTAACATGATTTTTTGTAGCTTGAGGATATTCAATTATCCTTCCTAAGTTAGTAGAATTTTGTTTGAATAAGGTCTGGCAGTTTAACCATACTTTTGATACGTATGATATTATGATGGAAATATTATATGTGAATAATGGATTTTTGATGTGATGATATGTTGATTCATATTTCCAAGTCCAGTACGAGATTTGTGAAACATAGTATGAGACTACATCCAGTACGAGATGTAGAGACTAGGTGCAAATACATGGAATGACATGCATGACTAGTGTAAGACGACCGCAACATTTCTACACGAGGTGTAGTTACATACAGTACGAGATGTAGAGACCATGTGCACCTGGAAAAATTCATTTCATGCATTCATATAGTTGCATAATTATTTTATGATGATTTCCTAACATACTAACGTGTTTTGATGGTTTAGATTTTGCCTACTGAGAAATTTTATTTCTCACTAGATTTGTTTCATGTTTTGTTTTAGATGACATCAATCATCATATTTGTTGATGCTTTAGAGCTTGGATGGTATATCGATGAAGAAAGAAACTGTTATATCTTAACTATGCATCCAGTCATCCATGTATATATTTATTTTGGTACTCATTTTCTAATATATGTACTTAGTGGATGGTTTAATCCAAATGATCCATTTCTACAGTTTGCTCCAGTTTATCCAAATCCAGCCATGGAACCAATAAACGTGGGCAAAGAAGAAGAAAGTATTGGAGAGATTTTTCGAAACTAAAGACATGGGTGTAGAAGTTTGTACCAAAATAATAGTACTAATTAAGGAAACTACGGTGCTTTCTAGAAGTTAAAAGTAATAGCAATGACTTATGTAACTAATGAATTTGGTTATATATGTATGTGTATATGTGTGTATAT
>CM023942.1:20975578-21274432 GCA_013407115.1 Glycine latifolia | reverse complement strand
ATATATATATATATATATATATATATATATATATATATATATATATATACATTCTACATCTTTTCTTGTCGTTGAGCAAATAATTTTCGTTTTTCTCTTTGTGGCATTGAGATGATCTTCACAAATGTAGCAAAGTCTGGATAAATATCATTGGCTAAATAGTATCACATATTATATTAGGTTCTATTCACTGTGTATTGCACTGCAGGAATACATGCCGACAAAACTTCATCAAACACATTAGATCCATTTAACACAATAATGTAATTATTTGAACTCGTGGTGCCAAAAAATGTATGCCAAATCCACAAGTTTTGTGATGCAACGGCTTCAAGAATGATTGTTGGGTTGCGATGATCACCTTGACAAAATTGACATTTCCATGCAACGGAACAAAATTTTCGTTCCTAATACATACAATCAATGGAACCTAACATACCTGGAGATCCCCATGTCGTCCTATTTGTAGTAGTCGTTCGGTGTCTTTGTTACTTGGTCTCCTCAAGTACTCATTCCCAAATATAGTGCAGATGCCTGATACAAATCGCTCCAAGCACTCCGCCGCGGTTGTTTCACCAATTCGAACATATTCTTCCACGTTGTTAGCAGGTGAGCCATAAGCCAATACACGAAGTGCAGTTGTGCACTTTTGTAATAAAGATAGTCCTTTTTGATTTGGTGCATTGAACCTCGTTTGAAAGTACTCATCATGATTGCTGAGTTCATCTACAATACGAAGAAACACATGCCTTCGCATACGAAATCTTCGTCATAACTAAATCTCTGTGTATACAGAATTTACTGAGAAGTAGTCATTGAACAATCGATCATGACCTTCTTCATGATTTCGATGTACCACTCTTCTTTGCATACGCCCGACGGTGTTTCCATGTAGTTGTTGATGGCTCTGAAGTATCACCCTAATGATTTCTTTCTTAGTGTTGTCTTTCAATTTCTCATTTATCATTTGATCTAAAACTTCATCTAAATCGATGTTTGGATCCATTATATGGTATCTGAAGTGTTTGAAATGATAGAGAAGTGTTGCGTAATTTGTATGAGAACATGTGAAAATAATGAAACATTAGTCATTTATATAGCTTTATTTCCAACGGCTAGTTTCATAACAGCTAATTTTATAACGGCTAGTTTCATAACCTAAAAATCCTTTGAATATAACATACAACAAAGACCTACATTGTTAAGAACTGCATACAAAGTAACTGAATAAGCACTAATTCGAACATAAGGACTAAACTTTTACTTGAACAATTTTTTTCCTAATATGGGCACAATACTTTTCGTGGTCTTGGCGTTGTTGTTCCGACATGTTGAATGTATCCTTCATGAGGATTTCATACTCCATGCGCCATTCCTGATCTTGCATACGCTTTTCTTGTGTCTCATTTAACTGAATAAGTTTTAATGTGTTTGCATTATTCTCATTTATTACACTTCCTATGCCAGATAAATTGATATTCTTTGAAGCTTATTTTCCTTTGCTATTTCTTTTTGCTGCTTTTTATCCCATTGGGCGAGACATTGGCGATGACGCATCATATTCTTCGGCTTCAATGGGTGTCTCTGTGTTAGAAGACAACAAGTAATTTCCACTGGCAAAAACCTTTATCCTTTTTGAAGTATTTGACATAAATTTTGCATTGAATTTTGGTTGATCTTTCAACAACAACCAAGCATGCTCAACCTCAAATTTTTTACCTGTATCCTGCGAGTAAATCAAATGAACATTAGTCATACAATCATTCTTTGAACTTCCACTTCTCCTATGCTTATCTGCTTGTTTGTAACACCCATTAAACTTTTGAACTGCTGGGTGGATCCTGTTCCATCGAGATTTCAACTGAGTCGAGCTTCTTTCACAAAATAACCCGCTTTCACGCACATCGTCATTGTTGTATGCATTTTTAATCCTTGCCCAATATTGCTTTGATGTTTGATCGACACCGATTATTGAATCCTTTGACACATTGAGCCACAATCGGACGAGAATCACATCTTCTGCCACCGATAATACTGTACGAGTTTTTTTTTCACTACCATTGCGGTCGCCCTCATCTAGTTGAAAATTTTCTACACCAATTATGGATTCAACTTCATTGATAGGGGGTGAAATATTGGATAAAGAAGGCCTATAACACATGTTTGGGTTGATGGGGGTGATCATTGACTACAAAATTGTGAATTTTGAGAACTATCACCGGTAGGTAACTCTACATTAGATGAATGATGAATATACCACATGTGTGGGGGTGATGGATACATAATATACTAAGGTGGCTTTTGCGAATTTTCACTGGTAGGGGATGGTTGATGATACATAACGTATTGTGGTGGATGTGGTGGATTTGCAGCATGTTCACTGGTAGAGGGTGATTGATTTTGCAAATAATTGTAAATATTTTGATAATTATACTGATTGAGATCCATTTCAGAGAAAATAAAAAAGATTGAGGATAGATTGGAACACCAAAAATTAGAAGTGTGAATTGCACTGCGAAGAAGCAAAAAAAAATCACCTATATTTATAAACAAACATTCATTCGACGGTTATTTTCCTCCAACGGTTATATTTGTTAACGTTACTTTTCTTTGCATTTATTAGTTAAAAAAATTGTTGTGCATACTATTTTTTTGCATTTGTTTAACGTTACTTTTCTTTGCATTCAACGGTTATTTTGGATTTATTTTCTTTGCAACAACTCTTTTTTGTTGTGTGCATACTATTTTTTTTAAAATCACCACACGCGTTCGTCCTTCCTCTTCTTCATTATCCAGAAGCTCCTCTGCTCTCTTTTCTCAACTCACGAACACACAACCTTCTCTTCCACTCAGCCTCTATTCTCTCTTCACTCACAAAAACGTCCCTCTCTTCTGCTCAGCCTTTGCTCTCTCTCTTCTTCACTCACAAAACGCGTCCCTCTCTCTTCTCCACCCACACCTCTATTCTTCACAGAACGTGCTCCTATCTTCTCCACCCACACCCACTCAAGAGCTTCGAGAAGGTGAAGAACAAGAAGAAGAAGAAAGACCATGATGTTGTCGTCGTCGTCGCAGTCCGTCACTGTCGCTCCTCTCTTCTTCAAGGTCAGTATTGGTCAGATTTTTGTTGGAACTGTTCATCTTCTTCCTTTGATTCATCAATTTGATGTGCATGTGGTTGGGAATAACGGAAATTAATGAGTTTTACGCCAAAATAATATTTTTATTTGGTAATAAACGATTCCTTATATAAGGAATCCAAGGTCCGCGGAAGAAATTGGTTTTGCCATATCACTGTGCTCCAACGTAGATAAACTCTAAAAAACGAGTGCTTAGACTAAGAAACACAATAAACATCTTCCATTAAAGATGCTCTAAACATGTTATCAGTGTCATATTAACATATGTATTGGATTGTTAAATCATTTTATATGTCAACAAATCAATGTCACGTCATTATTAACGTATGATGTCAACAATTTCCATAAATAAATTGATAATACATTAACAATGAACTAAAATTGTTAAATATTAAAAGCTTGAAAGATCAACTGTGCAATAATTTTTTAAAAAGATAAAAAATTACATGATCTTAAAACTATAGCAACAAAAAGTGAATTTAACTCAATGAGTTACTAAGAAAATGCATCCAATATAGTACACCATCTGAAAACCCATTCTTATCCCCTGACACCAATTTCATTTCATAGGACGTATATATTCATTAAAATTTGTTCTAAGTCTATATTTTCAGTCTACACCTTGTAGGTAGCTAGGTTGTTACTCATCCGTATTTATTTGATTATTATAAAAATAGAACATCTTCTATATAGTACACGATATGAGAACCCATTCTTATCCCAAGACTCCAATTTCATTTCATAGGTCTATATACATTCTGCTTTAAAAAAATAATGATACATAAATATTTTATTATTTGAAATATCTTTCTCTTTTTATCTAATTTTTCCTGTAATATCATAAATCTTATCATATAAATTTTTTCCTTTTTTAACTTTTTATGCAATGATTTTTTAAAAAAGCTCTATATACTATATACATTCAGATTTGTTCTGACTCTATATATTGAGTCTACACCTTGTAGGAGGTTGTGACTCACCCATATTTATTTGATTTTTATATAAAAATATATAACATCTACTAGGCACCTATATCATCATGGAGATTCTCTTTCTACTTATTAATTATTATCACTCTTCCAGATCCCAGTTCACATACTAATTTGAACGATAGAAGCATGTTTGAATGTCGATCAGGTGAAAAAATCCAAAATTATATTTCAGAATAAAATCAGTTTGAGATTATATTTGGTTACCCTTCAAATATGTTTCACAGTAAAATTTGACCAGTAAACTTAATTTTGTAGAAACAAAACTTGAGATGCTTTTATAAACTCAAATTCTAAACTTAAGTTTGAAAACTTCAATCCAAACATGCACCAATAATACCTTTGGAGAAACATGGCTTGTTCATATGAGCAGCACCTTCATTCTTTTCACTATAGGAAACAATCTGATCTGGTGGGTCTTTTGATCCGTAAAGGTTTGGGCTAGCTGCATCAATATCCATCACAGAATAAATAATAAAATATTTAACTTCCACGTTGTTTTGGAGATCGAGTTGAAAAACATGCGATACAGACGAAATAAATTTACTGTGCACAGTTATTTTTTTTCATACCACAAAGATTTCTTTTTTGAAGTATAAGGGTACTTCTCCCATATATAAAGAAGAATGTGATCTGAATAACATAAAAAACATTAATAATAAAATGCAAGAAAAGACATGAATGAATAAGCTAGATATATACAGTGTTGTGACTTGTGAGGTGTCGTTTGTCCGAACTTGAGAGCTTCTTCTTCACAAGGCTGCAAAATCCACCACAGCAAACAATGAAAAGCCTCAAAATAGCAGAGAGAGAGAGAAACACTTGAGCTTATCAGGTCTTTTCTAAGAGAGACATTTCAGCAGTATTTTTATTTTATTTTTGTTTTCAACTGTTTGTGTTTCTATTTGTGAATTTGCGGAGAGTGTTTGGAGTGGCAGAGATTGTTACGTTATTTGTGTTTTTCATATCTGTGATTTGGTAGCGATTGATGCAATCAGTCCCCACAGGAACAAGGGTTCAAGTCATGGGGCACTGGGAAGAAGAACAGTCACAACTAAACCATTTGAAGAGAAGAGGGTTAAAAGAAATATTGAAAAGGACATTACTCCAAATTTGAAAACCACGAGTCTATAGGGAGTGTCAGGTGAGTGTGAGGTTAAAGGAGATCCAGTACAAATACTATAGTAATAGTACACCCCGGCATTATGCATGGAATACATAATACTAATTATATCTAGTATAATAAAAAATATAAAAAAAGTATATATAAAAAAATCTAGTTTATAATAATAATAATAATAATATCCGGTTGGTTCAACAACTATATATTATTATATTATGAGAAAGGCCAGTAACATACATACTCCTCTTAACCTACACTTTATTATTTTTAGACTTAAAAGAGTGTATTAAAAAGTGTGTTGTCATCATTTCTCTTGTTATATATATATATATATATTTCTAACACATATGATTCATGCACTGATATATGGAATCTCATTACATTTACATGAATAAGAATAATATATTTAATAGAAGAATTCGTATTTAATTTTCATCATATATGCAAAAAAAATTTGGACTAACAAAATTAGGCACATTTATTATCTAAGACGCAAAAAAAAAATCTTATACATATATATACGTTTAGAAAAATCTAGTAGCTGAGTTGAGGCATAAAGATTTATTAGAATTATTGAAGTTCAAAGAACATTACTTACATATGACATGTATTTGCAATATATATACACGTTTAGAAATATCTAGTAGCTGAGTTGAGGCATCAAGATTTATTAGAATTATTGAAGTTAAAGGAACACTACTTACATATGACATGTATTTACAAGTTATGGATTACAAGATCTTCTTATTTAGAATGAGAATTCATATTGCATATGAAAAATAGATTATGCATTTCAGTTATATTTGTGAAAGTTTTTATCAATTGTCTCAAATTTGCAGATTTGCAAATCAAACATAGGTTCAGATATATAATCTAGTTCTACATCAAAATTTTACACATTTTAATTTTATAATAATAAAAATCATATTAAAATTTTTATAAGAATAAAATCCAAACATTTTAATTTTATTAAGAAAAAAACATATTTTAACTATTATTTTATTATTATAATCAGGCTGTAACTGGAGTGGCACTTTATAGTTGAAGTGAACAGGGACGTCTTATGTATATTTTGAAGAAGGCCGGTAATTATTTTAGGAAATTACTATTTCCACTCCTCCTTACTAATACACACTCATTTTCTTTTCTTTTCTTTTTTGTTTTAAAAAATACCCTACCCTCCTCCCTCATCACTTTCTCTCTCACACTCTTTTGGAAAAAAAAAAAACTCCCCTTAACTGGAGTGGCATCATACTCTTAACGTTTTGCCTTTTGTGAACCCTCAATAGTCAATCTTGTTCTTAATTGATTTCATCAAACCCTAAATGTCATTTCAATGGGGAAAAAAACTCTTCTTTCCCCTAGATCTGTGCTTGCCCAAAAAAACACCAATTCAAACCCAAAACCAATAATCTGAGGGGATTTTCACTCACGATGTATGAGTGTGCTATGATTTCGATCTTTTGGATGTTTGGGATTGGATGAGCGGAGGCTCTGCAGTTTTTCGTTTGATATGGTTTTACTCAAGACTGCAAACAATATGGATATCAGTACATAAGGGCGGTGGAAACATTAATATGGGGTACAACTAAAAAAGGGTACGCACTCAAATGCTTAGAGCATATTCTATAGTTGTTATTGTTTATAGGTGTCGTATAGATGTGGCCATGGGTGGAAATACATTAGCAGGGGGTGGATGTTGAATATATATGGTATGATCTTATTAATTTTGGTGGATGTTGTAAGTTTATCCCTTACGTTTGGCTCTTGGTATTAATAGGGAGTAACCCTTGGATGTGTGGTTTGGGGTCTTTTGCTTCTTGAATGTATGCTGATTACGGTACTACTTGTACCTTATCTTAATATATATTATTATTGTTGTGTTGTCCCGAAGAACATGAGGGGGAGTGTGCATTTACAAGGGTATTTTAGGTTCATAAAAAGAAACGGAGAGTGTATTAGTAAATAAGAGTGGAAATAGCAATTTCTTCATTTTATGATGGGTTTATTCTGAGGCCCATGTAGTAGAGCCCGGTAACATGGTTCTCGTCTTTATAATATTGTTATTTACATAACCTGGTACCTCTACATATTCTACCGTGTTGTTGCTGAAAAGTGAAAACCGTTGTCTTTGATCTCGAGAAACAGTTACACTGTAGCATGGCCATTGCAGGTGGGAGAATGATGAAGAAAGCAAAAGGATAAAAAGAAATGGAAGGATAACATCAGCACTCAAACCTTCAAAAAGATTTCTAGATATTTTGTGTTTCTAGTGTTCCTACGCATGCTTTGTTTTTTGATATAGAAAACACTGTATAGCCTGAAATTTTTCATCAGAATGGCTTTGAAATTTTTCCTTCTTATTGATCCTTGCTGGACAGATCCCGAAACTTAGTATACGGGGGTGAAATGTTTTTAGTAATAAGTATTAAATAAACATTGAATTATAATAATTAAATACATCATATTATTATCTAAGTTATAAATGACATTTTTTTTATCATCAAATTTATCTATAGTAAAATATGTATCAAATTCAATTATATATATATATATATATATATATTTAATTTAAAAGATTATTTTAATTAAATATATAAATAAAAAATTCGTTGTATCTTGGTCTTAAATATAAGTAAATTTCAATTTTTTTTAAAAATATCCTTAGGGAGATTTATGTTTGACATTAAATTCTAATAAAGGTTAATTTTAAAAAAATATATTTTTTAATTGAGATTTATATAATTTAATAAACATAACTAGTTTCCTTAATAAGAGTGAATTTTTTTTTTTGCTTATATATGTGACAGAAGAAAGTATGCATTTTATAGTAATATTTTATAAGCATTAATTATCTCTTTATACAATGATTCATAATTAAATGACATCTTTTGTACTTTTCGTATATTGTGACATTATATTGTGGTTTAACAATAGAGTTTAATGTCTATGTACTGATGATGGTATAAAATAGTTTTATATTGTCATCAAATCATAAATCATCATTTGAATTATTTTAAGATAATTATTTTAAAAGTCAACAAATTTATCTTATATGATGAGTTGTGATTAAATGATGGTAAAAAAAATTTATAGTGTCAATATATAATTATTTTTTATTAAATATATTTAAACATTCTTCTAATAAAAAATTTATATTTAAACATTTTTGCTAATATCTTCAGTTTAGGAGCATTGTTTGCTTAAGGGATGAAAAAGCATGACAGGATATGAAACATATTTTCAGTTGTCTTAATTTTACTTTCAACTTGTATCTTCAGTTTAAGAATGTACAAGTTCCTTAGAAGAATAAGAACAAAGCAGTAGATGACTCATGACAGTATATATGGGAACAATGGAATCAAAGTAAACAACAACAAAAATGAGAAAACAGAGTCCAACCATGAAGAAGAATCCACACTCATGACAAACACAAAAAATTCACCATGTGTCTGAAATCAAGAACGCAAAAAACCAAAATAGACAAACTACAATAGAAAGATCCATATTTGATGGTTGCTGGAAATTGACTCCCATGGCCGAGTACGTCCACACTCACGAAGATGATGACAAACCAAGATCCTAGTTGGTGGGTTGTGATGTGAAAAATGTGGCAAAACTTTTTATCGGTGTAGTTTTTCATTTTCTATCTAATGGTCGCTAGAAAACTCAGAAACGACATCATCCTAGGTGACAAAGGGTTTTATGGTTTTTAGAATTTGGGGAAAATGTAGTTAACAAAGAAGAAGACAAGGTTTCAATCATTGCTTTTATTAGGAAAAGCAAAATGGAAAAGAAAAAAAAAATCAAAGACAACCAAAACCAGAAAAGGTAAAGGATCAACAAAAAATTTCTATGGTGGGTGGTATACAGTGTTATAAAAATCGGTCCGCTGACCCACTACTTCGGCCGGACTAAGTTTCACAACTATAGTGATATGACTCTTATACCATGTTGGAATTCATAATATAGAGGAGAGAAAAGAGAAAAGAGAGAAAAAGAAATGAAAGAAGCTTTGATTAGCATTGACCGAATTAGCTTTCAAGAATTTGTTATTACAATGAGTTATATAATTGTTTACAAAAATAACTAACTTACATTTGACTAAGTTGACTTTAGTTACATTATGATCAAGTTGAAATAACCATAATCAAGTCTGTATCTATGCCAAGAGAAAAAGTGCTCCATTGTGATAACAAACTATAAAAAAAAATTCAGTTCATTAAGTCAGTGCCTCCTACTTTGAAGAATAGATCTGGAATTTTTATATTTTTTAATCAATAAATGTTAATTATTAATTTATGTTAACAGAAAAATTGAATCACAATTTTTTTTTCTTAACCATCAATGCAACTTTTATATCTCCAGAAACTAAACTATAGGTGGTCTCTAACTCGTAAGGTCGGCAAGCTGCACATTACTGCAGAAAGGATGGAAGTAGTACGTAGTAGGAAAGTTGCACATATTTGAACGGTATGCTCAGCTGCAATCATATATGGACCACATGGGTTAGTTACTTGTTTTTCTCTTTTCATTCCAAACATTATTTTGAATTTGGTTTATTAACATTTCTTGTCTCTAACGATCTTTGTAAGGATGGTTCTGTCATGTTTGATCTATGGGGGTGATAAAGGTAAAGTACTATTGTATGTTTATTGGTTAGTTTAAAGTATTGGTTTATTGTTAATTTGTTGTAATTATGAAATATTGAATACAACATTCTTTAACCCACTAAAGTTGACCTAATAATAAGAGATTAAATAATATACATGAGGGCATAAATTTTAACTCATATCATTATTGTAAATATAAAAAATAGCATTCTTTAATACTCGTAATTCTTTTGTGTTAAAAAAGAATTTAATTCTAATCATGATTACATGTTAATGATCGTTAATGCCTATTGCCTAGCAATTAATTAATGTATAGCTAAGACTCTTCATGTCATTATTATCAATGCTTAATGGTTTAAATTTCCAAGTGATATATAAGATACACAATTAAAACACTAGACTAAGAAATTGACGGTGCATAAACCTGTGATGATACATTGAAGATAAAGCTGATAACACTGCGGCATGGGTGGATGTTCATAGAGGCAAGAGCTCGGAGGAAAAGGATTTGATTTTTAGGGTTCAACGATCCCACCCTCTTGACATGAAACCACGGCTTGCTGTGTTCATGGCTTCCAATATCAATGAAGATATGATCAGCAGCTTTCAACTTGTTGGGAGCCACATTGACAAGTCCTGCAAAGTTTACAAAGGAGACACCATGATTGCAGAGGTATATATGTGGTTATGGTTATAGAATTATTAATTAAGCAGATTTTAATCTTGAGCTTAATTTGCATAACATTTTTAAGGTAAATATCAACAAGTGGCCTATGGTACGGTTAATTTTGCTAAGAATATTACATACAACTTTGCAAATCAATAAAATTTATATAATGAGCATGTCACTGGCATCATGTCAAGGCAAGTAGTATATTTGGAGTATCTTTTTTGTTCTGGCACTTATAATCCCAAAAATGTAAAAGTAAAAATTACCCAAATTAAATTCCTTTTTCAATAATTATTTATAGAAATATTAGTCAATCAATTTATGTACCTCATTTTTTTAAAAACACTATCATTTAACTTCTTAATAAATTGATATGAATAAAATATTTTATTTTTTTAGAAAATTAATTTATTTTATTTTCTTCTCTTATAAATACATGCATATTAATTTTTTTATATTTAAATTGACTCTAATTAAATACATGACTAAACCTAGATCATAAAGGGGAAAGACCCTGATTTTCTCTTAAAAAATAAAGGCTTTTTACACTACACACTAACGAAATTAAATTACAACATACTTGCAGGTAATCGATGTATATCCAAGAAGCAACTTCAGCAATTGGATAGAAGGCTTGAAGGTGAAAATGAATGCAGGGGTGGATTATACTTTCATTGTTGCGTTGCTTGTAATACTCACAGTAGAGGATTACGTATAATATTGATCTCCCCCTGGACAAGGCCTATACTACTAAAAACTCCAATAAAGAACTAGAACACATGATAGAATTAATAAAATAACTAATTGTATTGTACAAATGTATTATGATGAAATGTAATAAAATTCTCAATCCTTTTCATTCTTTGAAATTGAGGGGAAAAAAGAAGGTAAATAAGGGAATAGGCTCTACTAGTTTTCAATATATTCCATTTTCATTTTATCAATCCGAAACAATAAAACAACCCTAAGTCAAACATAATACAATTATATTTCACCCTCTTCCGCGTATCCAAACATAAAGGGCGCCTCGGCCTAGGTTTTTGACTGCCCACGGAAATAATCTAGGTATATACTAGGGAAATAATAAATTTAAAAATTTGATAAATGTTTTAAACAACCCTAAGGCAAACAATATAAAATTCAATTCTTTACTTTTTTTTATACGATTTATTCCCTAGTTTTGACTTCTAATCTTACAAGCATTGCAATATCAAAGCATCTCTAGTAAAGATGATGTGGCCTAGTCTGACCTTGCAACAGCTCTAATGTCTAATCAAAGTTAATTAAAAGTTTATATTTTGATGAAATTTGCAAACGTCTTTGGTTCTTATTTAGTACCGATATTTGGTATGCCTCATATATACTTCTATTTGACTTGTTTTTTTTTTACAATAATAGCTTTAAAGTTAGAACTTATATGACTTTGTACATATTACCTAGTCCTCTACCACTAAATCGATCTTAACGAATTTGTTTTAATTTTTGTAAAATATTTCTGAAATATGTATAAAAACAAAAATTAAGTAAAATAAAAAGTGCACATATACTATATTCAGAATTTGATATACAAATATTTAAATTCAATTGAATAACTAGTCATCATATGTGTGTCTTTCTAAAAATACATTTTTTCTGTTTCAATTTTAGTGTTCTATATCTTTTAATTAATCAAGCAATAAATGATAAATCACAAACACTAATTTATCAGAACACTATTTTCAATTAAAGCTTGAAAAAAAATTGTTATACATCACCCTATCTTTTTAAACACGTCCGCATAGAGGACACCATTAATATACACTAACAGCTCGCCACATATAGATAAGATAACTAGGGACAGAGTCCGTAGCCTACAAGAACCGATCACATGTAGTCAAGTTGCTTATATTAGACCAATTTGGCTTGTGATCATAAGAAAATGACAGGGAATAATAATCGTTAAAAGAAATGATGGACCAAATGACAAGACATGCAATAAATAAATACATGTATTGTTGACACATTATGTATGTATTTGCATTTGGGTTTCTTGCATAATAATGGTGGCCAAATTTTGTCACCTTTCAACATTAAATTTGGATCTCGTATTATATGCATGCAGGGGCCGGAACCAAGAAATAATTTTAACCCATGTTAAAAAATTTGATACACCATACCATGTCACTTGTATTATGTGCTAAATTTTATTTTTAATCTTAATTAATTATATAAATATATATAGTTATTAAAAAAAATTAAAATTAACTAATATCATGTCATTGCTCGTTATAATTAAAGTGGTTCCGCCACTGTATGCATGCACTTTCAACCCTAAATTTGGATCTCACATCCTTGGTATTTTACATTTTATATAGCAGGTCTGTTCTAGATATACCAATTTTACAACAAACAACAATGACATCCGAAAGTATAAACCGAAGTCATCAAGTGCCTCAACTATCAAATGCGTCTAGAATTCTCTCTCTTTCTCTCCACGTCTCCCTCTCCCCTAATAAAACATTCTAAATATGGGGAAAATTGAAAAGGAAAAAGAAAATACAAATTTACGAGGTGCTACTGAAAGGCTTTGTATATGTTGGTGGAGATAGCAATCACACTTGTTATACCAGCTAGTATAACCATGACCAGTGCAATAATTTTGTCCCTTTTTGTTGACATACAGTAAGAATCCCTGTCATTTTTTGAAAAAAGAAAAAACAAATTATACAAATAAGAAATGTGAACCACTAAAATTGATATTTTTAATAAATTTCAATCAGGGAAAGACGGAATACTGTAAGATAGAGGGTGACTAGCATTTCTCCATATTTATTTGACTATTGTAACTGTGCAAATGAAAAGAAAAGGACTAAGATTATGAGAGAGAGCGAGAGAGATTACCTTAGAACAATAGCACCAGGGAAGACAAAGGCAAGGCACACCGCAGATGTTGATCCCATGAACTGAAAGATGTACCATATATCTGGGACTAAAATAGCAGCTATGTAGCTTAAGGCTAGCAGAACTAGAGTGAGGCTCACAAATCTCTTGCTGTCTGTGACTAGAGGAGACTTCTTAGGGAAGAAGAATTCATCTACGTTGGTTCTCAAGGAGAAGTTGAGGAGAGGGAAAGTCAACATAACATGCAAAGCATAGCTTAAACGGACTAAAACATTGAGCAATGAACCAAGTGCAGAACCAGCATTCTGGTCAAAATTGACGAGAATATCAGACTGTGTTGAATCCCCAAACAAGAGGTACCCAGATAGGCCTATTGAAAAGTAAATGACACCACAAAGCAGCAATGCTATTCGAACCGCTGTTGCCATTTCTGATGGCTTGGCAAGCTCAAACCCAATTGGATGCACTGCAAGTTTTAATTAAAACAAATATCAGCAATCAAATATTTAGGTGCTTTAAAGTTTAAAGGAGGTCTAATGTAACAAAATGCAAGGTAAGTAATTAGGTACGTACCATTAAAATGAAATGTGTAGGCTGTGACTATGACTGGCACTGCAGTAAACAGATCAAAGAAAGAGGTATGTTGGTCCAAACGAGGAATCAGTCTAGGGGACTGTGTTCTTCCTTCTACAATAGCAACTATTGCCAACACGGTACATATTGTAACAAATGCCACGGCAAGAAGAGTTGATATTGCAGAACTGAACTTCAACGACTCTGTATGCAGCAAACAATAGCATAGCATGGCACAACAAAATAAAATGTTAGTCCTGGCTACGCGCATCTCATATATCAATAACCAAAAAGACGAAATTCGCATTCTATTCTCCAATCAGAAATGAAGTTTCATCTAATAACCTATCTTGTTCTTTAACGCAAACTTTTATTCTGCAGATGATCCAAGTGAAACTTCAATACTGATTATAGAACAACACTAGAAACACTTAAAGTAACTGCATCTAACCAAAATGGTAAGGTAAATAACTAAATATTAAGGATTTAATTTGGATGAAAAGGTAAAAAAATTTGCGGATGTCATCATAATAAAAAATTGGGTATCATAAGTCATAACCACCACCTAAACATTAATCAGCCTGGGATAGGATCAAATTAGAAGTCAACAACCAAATAAAGATGTAGTGGGCACTGACCTACGCGACGGTACAAGACCAATGGAAGCAAAATTAAGAACAAGACAACGAAGAGAGCAAATTCCCGAGAACTCCACCAGTGAATTCCAAACCACTGTTGCAAAACACCCAAGTGTACTTCCCCTTCGCGTTGATTCCCAGAAAACACATCCGCTGTTCATTGCATCAAATAACACACATGAGTACATGACACAGCACATTAAATAATTAGCGCAAGCTAGTCCAAGTAACCAAAATTAAGTTCATAATTAATCGAAGTAACTAATATTTGCTTACCAATAATAATTAGGTACATAATTAAACACCCGAGATTAGTGATTACAACAGCGACTTGAGCTGCCACTGCTCCCAGGGGTCCAAAGGCTTCTCTCATGACGCCGGCATACGTCGTCGTTTCGCCGGCACGTGTGAATCTCATTAGGAACTCCACCGATAGCTCGGCAAGAAACGCAATCACGAGAATCAGCACCAACGCCGGAATCACGCCAAGGACCTTGAGAGTCGCTGGAAGAGACATTATTCCGGCGCCGATTATGCTGGTGGCGACATTGAACACGGCGCCGAACATGGTGGCCGGCGGAACATCCTTGGACTTGGATCCCGGGAGGAGAGGGGTGTGTTCTCCGGGCACCGGCGACATCCCGGCGGTGAATGAGTAAGAAAAACGAAACTAAAGTTGTTGATGGATTGTACAGATTACAAGATTAACGTACGAAAGGTTGGATTTATGTTATTGGAGTGAAGAACTTTACAATGATTAAGGTTATTGGATTACCATAGTGCCATTGGTAAATGGATACGTGGAGGTGTATTGGGGAGAAGAGTGAAGGGTAAGATTGTAAATTGAAGGGGGACTTGTGACACGTGGTTTAACTGGTGTTATATTATGAGTGACAGGTTGGAGGGGCATCGCGAGGATTCGTCGTGGTTGTTTAGAGAATGAATGAGAAGCGTAAAGAATGTGGACACCAAAAACCAAAATGAACTTGGACGGGGAAGCGGATTATGGTGAATCTCATGCAGCTTTTCTCTAATTGGTCATCACTCCTGCCTTTCAAATCAATACTTAAAAATACAGACGATTTCAAGCTTAAAAATAGACTGATAATAATTTTATTTTCTTTTTCTTCTTGAAAACATGATAATGATACTTTTCTTATTTATACACTTTTTTAACTCATTCATATTCATTAAAATTAATAATTTGATTAATTATATTAAATTTATTCATAATGTGTATTACTCTTTCAAAAGTATCCTTACTTATTTTTTAAAAATTAACTATCTCTTTTTCACTTAATTAATTCTCATTTAATTAATTAATATTTAGGAGAGAATATATAATTAAGGATACTTTAGCAAAAAATAATTAATGTTTCTAAAAATTGAAAAATGATGACAAATAAGCTTTTGAAAAAAATCTTATAAATAAGAAGCCACAAAGGGAATAACATCTTAAGAATTACTATAAGGGCTAAGGCTAACCAATGCCCTAACTAGTTAAATAATTAAGAGAATAAGGTTTTATTAAAAATCATGTGGAAGCATATTTTAAAAATCACACGAGAGTACATCTTTTTGCCTTTTAACAAAATCTTTTCTTCCACTTATATTTAATTTTTGACCTTATTTACTCATTTATTCAAACATGTCATTCTCTTTTCATAAAATATTATTTTAGAAAATAATTAATAATATATAGCAAGAAGAATACGATCGATATCGAAATTAAGATGGTTTGAGACTGATTTAAGTGCTAAGGGTCTATAACCTTAAAAGCAGGCCCTTGTTTGAACCGAAATAACTACAGTTTCAAAATACAGGGTGTAAGTGCAGTACTCAATCTCACCTTTAAATTTAATTACATCACTTTTTAAAAGATAAACTTATCATTTAATAAATTAAATCAAAGGTCCATATTATTCTCACAACTATAGAAGATCTTAATCCGTATGAATCTTTGTAAAATCATCATATTGCTAATTCTTTGGTTAGGCTTCCCTAAAACTTGAAAAGACTGGATATATATATATATATATATATATATATATATATATATATATATATATATATATATATATATATATATATATATATATATATATATATATATATATATATATATATGCATGGTTAATTACTGATCAACCCCTGAACCATTCAAGTTGGTCCATATAGCAATTCCGCTTGTCCCTACAGCCCAAAACAACCATCACTATTGCCATCACTTGATCTTTTGTCTTTCATATGCCATGCATGTCCCCGTGCTCAAAAGGGAATGGGATTGTGGTATGAAACACAACACTTATATATACATTAAGTAAAAATAATGCCAACAACACAAATTTTTTAATGTAATACTTATTATTAGTTAAAAATGATTAAAAACTACAAAATAATAAGTTAGACTCATTAATGAGACTCACAATGTTCAATGAACTTTAATTTGGAATAAAAAGGGAACTAAAAAATGTCAAAGAATGTATTGTTAATATTTTTTTAAAACAAGAATATAGAGAGAAGAGAAATTGATGGTAATACCTTAGAACGATTACAGCAGGGAAGATGAAAGAGAGACAAATAATGGTTGTGAATCCCAAAAATTGAAAAAAAAAATATTGTCAAAAATGACTTTTTTAATTGTCACAAAATGTCAATTTTTTTGTAGTGAGACACCGGACTTACCAAAACTTGTGTACCTAAAAATAAACTCCACAATCACATATGTTAGCAATGCCACCAACATGATCACCACCAACCCCGGAACTATGCCCAGTACCTTCATCGTCGTCGATCATGGTGGTTGATATGTTCACCACTGCTCCAGTCATAAATCCATTTTGCAGACTCTAATGATCTTTCGGCAAGTAATGTTGTTCGTCGTTCGGCGGCAGTAGCAATGCAACATGTTGGGTTATGTTGGACACAGATGCAAGCTTCATTTTGGGTGTCGTTGAATCATCAAATATTGTAATTGGAGACCAGGCACAAATACTTCTTTTCAGAGGCAGACCGAAGTGTAAGAGAAGGGGGGCAAGTGGCCCCCCTTAAAATTTCAAGTAAAATTACAAATATACCCCATTCTATTTACAAATTTCACAAAATACCCCTTGTTCTTCTCTTCTCTCGTTCCCACTTTCAAGTGCTCCCCCTTTGATTTTCCTAAAAAATGTTTAGCTGGCAGCGTGAGCCAGCATCAGCAGCAACACCACGCGTTCCAAAAGGTGTTCAAGGCGTACACAAGGCTCTGGAAGCACCAGCAGGAGAACCGCGCGAAGCTGGTGGAGTGAAGGTTGAAGCGGTGGGAACTCGGCGAGATCGCAAGCCGAATCGGACAGGTGTACTTCAGGCATTACATGAGGAGCAGCGAGTGCAGGTTCCTCGTCGAGGCCTACGTCTTCTACGAGGCCCTACTCAGTAGAAGGTACTTCCAAGGATCTGAACCCAACACCAAAGATCTCGGAGTAAGGTCCAAGGAGTTGAGGTTCTACGCACTCTTTTTGCTCGTTTCAGTTATTCTCAATGTTACTGAGATGGTTAAGCACCTCATTGAACGCTTTGGGGCTTTGGTTGAGGATTGCAAAACTACCTTTCGGGTAATGCATTGTTTCACTTCTCAATTTGACTTCATTTTTTGTTTCAACTTTTTGAAAGCAAAATGAACTAACTAATCTTCTTTTTTTTGTGTGTGTGTTGTATGTGTAGTTGTTTTTGCTAATGAAGTTGTTGGGAGTGAAACGATGTGTGATGTGCTTGGTGTTTCCTTTCTTGTGTTCAACACTGAAAAGTGAAAATACTCTGACTTGGAGATTAAGTAAGAAGTTGTTATGTGTAGATCAATTAGTTCCTGGTCATTATATGATACTTGACTTAGGGTATGTAGGTTTTGTCTGAGGATGATTAGAATAACTTCTCTTGTTTTGGGCTATATGATAGAACAGAACAACGGGGATTTGAAGACTTGATTTGTGTACTGACCCCACCTAGCCTCGGTTGTTCTTCCATGTGATATAGTTGGTAGAATTCATAGTTGTTTTTTTGTATGGAATCTTGTCACTAAATTATGTTAGTTTCATCCTTTGATAACAATCCCATTATAGGATATTTCTGTAATTAGTAATGTAATCTTTGTTTCATTGACATGTGATTTCATATGATAAGATTGATGAGTATCTAATGGATATTTGTTCAAGCAAACTTTTTATTATTCCCTTTGTTTTAGAATATGTTATTTTCATAGTCTTAGCGGCAAGATTCTCTTTTGGTCACACCTCTTATAGTATGAACTATGATGAAATTCCAAAAAAATAAGGTCTAGAAGGATGACATTGTAATTATTTTTATTATAATATATTTTTGTTATTAAAATATATGTATTTGAACGTATTGAGTGTGCCATTGATTAATTTTCTGCATTGCTTCTTTTCCTAAAGATAGAATTTTGGAATTTCTTACACTCCAAATACCCATGCCTGCATTTAAAAGTTTATTTGGCACATAATTAGAGCATGAACTGCATCAAATCATTTGTAATTAAGTTAGTCATAGTAAAATAGAATCTTTGGCAGTAAAAAAAACACTTTTATTTGCTAAAACCTCATGACCCATTAATAAAGAGAGGGTTGAATGATTTAATAAGATTACTAAAATATTTTACTGAACAATAAAAAGTATTAAAAAGATGAGTGTTAACATTTTTTATTTTAAATTATTGGATATTTATTCTTGATACTCTTGTAATTTCACATTCTCTTAGCTTATCTTCATAAACTTTTTTGTTACTAAATTCAACTAAATTTGGGTTAAAGTCAAATGTATATAATCACGATTAAAATTGTTAATAATACTAAATCTATAACTAAATTAAGTTAACAAAATTTAGCATTTTTAACTTTAACCCAAAACTTCATGTAGTTTAGCGATAAAAAACATACAGAGAAAGAGAGAGAAGTTGAGAAAGTATAAAAAATGAATAAAATATAATTTATCCATCATTTTTAATTGAGTAAAATGATAATTATTTATTGGGATTAATAAGTTAATTAAAATATGTTCAATAGTCCTTTCTTTGTTTTTTTATTAGTCCTTGAAGATTATAATACATATAGATAAAAGAAAATTAACTAATCTCCTCATTTATATTAAAATTTATTTATAATTTCGTCATATGTTCATTATTTTTTCCATTTATTACTTTAATATTTTATACACTATTTTTTATAAGAGTATAATTAACAAAACAATAATTAACTAATGCTATCATAGAGTATCTTTCATGAAAAATTTATTTTGAGCTTTTGAATAACTTTTTTTGGCTTTCATGATGCCAAGTAAGATAAGATGAAAGATTTTTTTTTTTTTTGCTTTAGTATATAACCCAAGTTGAGTTCTTAAATTTTACTTTGCACAACAAAAAAAAAGAAGGAAGAAAGACATTAAAAACATAATATATTTTTTTTAAAAAATTCCCTAAAATTTAACTTCCAATATGAAAAAGTCTTAAATAAGAATAGTGATATATCTGATATATATAATGGACAGAGTTCTTAAGCTTAGAAACTCAACTCAAGAAACCTATTAAAATGCTCTTAAAACTTTATAATAAAGCAAGAAGTTCTAAAATGTTAAAACTAATTAACCATTGACATGGAATCCGAAACCCGTGACAAAAACTGGGATAGTGGTGAAACGGTCAAGGACAGTGACTTGAGAGAAATCAGGCACTATTCTCAGTGTTTGAGTTTTTCCAGACAACAATGCACTAACCCCCATTGATGAGCATATTACAACAAACACCAATACTAGTAGGATTGATATTGAAGAACTATACCTCAGTGAATCTGTACATATAAAAGATTGAAAACAATATATAAACTGTGCTTAATTAGCCAATTGTTCTTAATTAAGATGAAGGGTTAAGTTTAATTTGCCAAGAAAAGAAAAATTTCTTGTGCATTTGGGTATATTAGTAATATTGACCAACACGTCGTAACAAAACAAGTGGAAGCATTATGAAGATTGCAACAATAAGAAGAGCAAGAGCACGAGAGGTCCACCAGTTGATGCCAAACCATTCTTGTAGAATACCCAAGTGTGTGATTCCGTTCGACTCGTTTCCAGAGATCTCCTTCCAAAACAAAGCCAATGAACCCAGTCAAATTTATATATATCATAGACAAGGAATAGTTATAAACTATCTAGATACTGGACTTAGATTCGGTCCTCATCGTTGTTATCATGCACAAAAATAAAAATAAATAATGAGACTTACACATATTAATTATTACTTCTAATAAATTTAGTTAATAAATGCAAATATATTTTCCCTAAAGAAATGAGAGTATATTTAAAAGGTGATCATATAGAAAGTGTGTGATTCCCAAAACAAAAAAAAAGTGTGATTAATATTTCTTATATTTTTTCTCCAACATTACTAAAAAAATTAAATGCTTATTAGGCCTATTAAATGATTTTGCTAATATTACTCCTATAATATTATAAACAAAATATTGGTTCGCTGAACCACACCGAAGGTGCCCCCACCAAACCATGGATATTCTATTTTCAAGAATAAAATCACCAAAATTACGAATAAGGGTCATAAAGAAAAACTAAAAAAGTAATGGCATTCAAACACTTTATTCACATTTTTTATTTCTCATCCTATGATAACATTTCACTTTTTGACAGTGCAAATTTGCATCCAAAGATGAATCTTACAACATAAGTAAAAAATTGAGTTGTTGCAAGTAAACTTAACTTAGCTTCTTACTCCTGTCCTGATGAACATGAGATAAAACAGTAGAAAGTAGAAAGAAGGAATTGAAGGTACCAAGAACAATGAAATAGATGATGAGGACCCCCAAATTGGTTATGATGACGCAAATCTTAACGGCGAGGGATCCTATGGAGCCAAAGGACTCTGCCATCATGCCAGCGTAAGTAGAGGATTTACCGGAACTTGTGTACCTTAGCATAAACTCCACAGTCACATCTGTTATCAGTGCCACCAACACGATCACCACCAACCCCGGAACTATGCCTAAAACCTTCATGGTCGCCGGAATGGACATGATTCCGGCACCGATAGATCTCATGGTGGTTGTTATGTTGAACACCGCTCCGGAGATTGATCCATTTCGCGGGTTCGGATTTTCCGGTGGTAGGAGCGGGGCAGTGATGTTGGAGCTGGACACGGATTCTTCAAGCTTCATTTTGGGTGAATGTTGTGGATTGGATGGAGGCACATATACTCACCCATTTGGTTTTTTATCCTTTCTCAACTACTACTACCAGTACTTGTTTTTTTTATTTTTTTATCAACCATTTCTTCTGAAAAAAAACTAATTCATTTTAAAAATATTAGAGTAAGAATATGGGTTAATTTCATTTATATTTTTTTAACGAATTTTATTTTTTAAATTATCTTTTATGTTGATTAATGGAAAATTTAATGTTGTAAGAATATATTTTTCTATTTTGAAAATTATTTAGTTATTACCTCAAGAATGATCAAACGTCCAGAAAATCAAATCTGAACTAAATAAAAAGGTAATTTAATATGACTTGGATAAGTTAATACCCCTAAAGGATAAGTTTTCTATATTTGGCACAGTTTTAAATTATTAACAATAATTAATTATAAGAATTTATTTTTTATATAATTAATTATAATTATTAATGTAAAGTTTTTTTTATATATTTTCAATCAATTAAAAAATGATTTAAATACGATTTTCAATATTATAATTATTATAAAAGTTAATATCTAATAATAAATGATAAGTTACTATTACTAACGATAAAACAGAATTATTTTACTATGAGAATATTTTATTCAATTATTCTATTCCAAAAAGGTTTTATTCAATTGTTAACATTACCTTAGCTTTTAGTTTGAGTAAAATTGGATTTGAATTTCTTAAAATGTCAAATATGAGTATTGTGAGCCAAAAAAAAGCTTAATTGTAATAGTATTTCAATAAAAGATGATTAATTAGATTTTTTGACAAAAGTAAATCATGAAAATTAAAAAATTATTCATAGTTCGTACATATAATATAGTAATAAAAAATAAATTTAATTTCAATTTTTGAATTAATTCATTAGTAAATATTATAATTACAAAGAGAATTTAACGTAATTAATTTTATTGATAATTTAATTTAGCACAATGCATTTTTTTAGGTTTTAGACATGAGGTTGAACTCAGTGTTTTCTTGGTTACTAATGGATCTAGCCCAATGAAATGGCCGAACAAGCGTCGCCAGGGGAAAGAATATTCTTAATGGGAGGAATTGATGTGAGAAACAGAAATTAGAGCCTTTTCGTCGTGCACATGGCTTTTAATTTTCGTTCCAATGTGGTGATGAATAGTTTCTATATGTGACATTATCTCTGTCTGAAATTTAAAAGAACAATTAACATAGATTGCATGAAAGAGAGAGAATTGAATTGAATTGATCGATTATTTCATTCATTCCAATATGGGCGATCATTTGGCGAGGGCCAAGGATTTTGAGAACAAGGCAGAGAAGAAACTCAGCGGTTGGGGCTTGTTTGGCTCCAAATTCGAGGACGCTGCTGATCTCTTCGACAAATCCGCTAATTCCTATAAGCTCGCTAAATCATGTAACCTTAATTTTTACGTCATTCATTTAATCGCTGGTTAAGGTTGTCACACAAATTTGTTCACATTTCAGGGGACAAAGCAGGATCCACCTACATCAAATTAGCGAGTTGTCATTTGAAGGTAACTAACTAACTAACCAACAAACTTCTGGATTTTTATTTTATTTTATTTATTTGTTTATTTTGCGTTCTTTGATTTGATTATCTCTACGCGCTATGATGAATCGTGTTGTTGTAGTTGGAAAGCAAGCATGAAGCTGCACAAGCTTATGTTGACGCTGCGCGTTGCTATAAAAAAACTAATATAAATGGTATGTGTGTGGTTATTTTACATACATTAGGATTAGGATTTTTGAACAATTGAACATATTTTTCTGTGTGTATGCTTGTTGTCAAAATCATATGCCTTTGCACGTGACCAAATTGTATAATGCATGTCATCACTTAATCGAAGTTTGATGTTAAGGTTCTTTTTCTCTCTCTCTTTTCAATGCAGAGTCTGTATCTTGCTTAGACAATGCTGTAAATATTTTCTGTGAGATTGGAAGACTCTCTATGGCTGCTAGATATTTGAAGGTATATAGCTTATAATTTCTTTATTTTAGTGTGGCTAATGTATATTTGGTTATAAATGGTGTCCTTTTTCCACTTGGCTATCCTTTTTGAGACATTCTTGCAGGAATTCTCGTGAATGTATCATGATTGGATTGGATTTTTCTTTTGTATGCACAGGAAATTGCTGAGTTGTACGAGTCTGAACAGAATATCGAGCAGGCCATTGTTTATTATGAAAAATCAGCTGATTTTTTTGAAAATGAAGAAGTGAACACTTCTGCAAACCAGTGCAAGCAAAAAGTTGCTCAATTCTCTGCCCAGCTAGAACAGTAAGACTCTCTATTTTTCTGCTTGTTTTGATCTTGTTTGTTGATGTGAACTGTGAAGGCCTTGATAATAATGCATGAACATCTGCTCAAGTTTTCTTCTATTGTTTTGATCTTGTTACTACGTTTTTTTTTTTTGGTCAAAACGTTTTTTTTTTGGTTTAGTGTGCTGGCCTTCTTGTGTCACCCACTATTATGGTTTGGTATCTTTTCTTCCCCCCTAACATATGCTCAAGTTTAAGAATTTGCTATGGATATGTATGCATGATTTTAAAAAATATTAGTCCATTGCTGCATTTAATCTTATTCATATATTGATGTGTACGGTGGTTTCAATTTGAGCAGGAAGTCTAGAATAATGTAAAGAAAACATTTTTTTTATAAAAGAAACTTTATAATAGCCTTCTCTATATGTTAAATTGAATATTAACTGTTTTATTTTTTTTTAATTCTCCAGATAACAGAGATCAATTGAGATTTATGAAGATATTGCTCGCCAGTCTCTCAGCAATACTTTGCTGAAGTATGGAGTTAAAGGACATCTTCTTAATGCTGGCATTTGCCAACTTTGTAAAGGGGATGTTATTGCTATTACCAATGCACTGGAGCGATATCAGGTCCAATATTTTTCATTTTTCAAGAATTTACATCTTGAGACCGGTAAAATCACCAGTTACTAAATTCTTTGGATATGTATTTGTTTATGCAGGACTTGGATCCAACATTTTCTGGAACAGGTGAATATAGACTTCTGGCAGTATGTTGCTAGTTTTGAACATTTCAATAACTGGCTCCTCTGTTATAATGTTCTTATTGATGTTTGGTTTTTATGATAAATTTTATTCTTGCACGTACTGATTCATTGCTCATTTATTTCTGATGATGATTTTAAAAAAATGGGCAGGATATTGCTGCTGCAATTGATGAAGATGTTGGAAAGTTTACTGAAGTTATCAGGGAATTTGGTAGCTTGACCCCTCTAGTAAGCTCCAAATTGTTGTAAAATGAAACAGTTTTTCGTTGACGTATTCGGATAAGACTTTGTTGTTCTTGTTGTATAACAAGATTTTTTCCAATATAGTGAAGATTGTATTCTTGTTGTAGAATAAACTTGTCATAATTGTTCTTGTGAAATATTGATTTGTTCAGTTAAATATAGGTTGCAGGATAGTGCTTTTCAGTACTAGTTAAAAACTGACTCTCTCTGTCCACTTTTCATCGCATCTCTACATATTGGGAAATATGGGTCACACACTATAAAATTGAATCAAATTTTACAATTTTATTTGTGAGAAGAAAATTGAGGAAAAGTAATCATCATTATTTTTCGTGTAACTATGTTCAACTGAGTTATGAACTGTTGTCAACTTAGACTCCTTGTTCTGATCTATTTATTTTATTTTTTTGCATACCATAAATAGCTTTGATCGCAGTATTTAATCAGCATTTCATGTTTGCGTGAATGTTGTGTAGGATTCTTGGAAGACAACACTTCTTTTGAGGGTGAAGGATAAACTGAAAGCCAAAGAAATCGAGGAGGATGATCTTACTTGAATTGCACCATAGTCTTCTTTGGTTGGATTTCATGTTTGCTGATTTGTCATCTTGTATTATGCTTGTTTGTCCAATTGTTCATCTTACTAGTAATATAAAGTGTACCTGCATGCTTTGGGTTTCAATTGAAGTAGTCGACATAAATTCTTGAAATGAATGTTGAGGTAGTTCCGCAGTTAGAGTCTGATTTGATCCACACTTTTATTGGATTTGCATATCTCGAGGAGTTGTCACCATAAAGAGATTTTTTTAGCAACTTATTTGGAAGATTGAAAAATCTCCATAGAATGTCTCACGTCTCACAGTACTATTATCTTTTAAGCCATTTCATTTTGATACCATCTGAATTATGATGGACAAGTGAAATAGCTGTTGGATAATACTACCTCATAAAAACCAAGGAACATGCTTAAATTAGTTATTTTTAATTATTACTAACATAAATTCAAATTTTATTCCGCAAATGTCCTTAAGATTAATTGGTTGGTTATTAGATATAAAGACACTATTCATAATTCAAGAAATACTTTTTCAAGGAATGAGAATAAATTAGCATTGTTAATAACTCATTAAATGCATTTACTTTCATGGGAATGAGTGATATTTCATGAATTTAGATCTACTGATTTTCTTAAGATAATCAATGTGGTTTATGTTCTCTTTTTTTCACATTTTTAACTTAACGACATTATTTCTTTGATATTTTCATTTCCTTTAATTGTTTCATGACTAACGATGTTTTCCTTAATATGTCTTTTCTATTTATTTATTTATTTTTGCTTAAAAGGAACGTCAAAGCCATATACATCACATTATATCTAGGTAGGGAAAGATCCCTATAATGATAGCATAAGTGGGACATTACATAATTTGCTGGATCATTTAGAAGCAAATTAAGAAACTGATCAATGAAAGATTTCCCATATCTGAGCAAGCCGAAATTAGGTCGTTGAGGAAGCACACCGAGATTGAACATATTAATCATATCTTCCCTTGTGTTAAATGTATAATTTTTTCATATACTACTTAAAGTACTTGTTAATGAACGAACTTATCACGGTGGCCTTCTTTGCACCTCGGAATTTCCATCTCTACAGTATAGTATATGTGGAAATGTGTCTTTTCAGTGTTTTTTTTTTAATCTTTCATATCACAATTTAAATTAAGTAAAAATCAATATTAAGACTGAGTTACAAACATTTTTTTTAGGTATTATCCCATAGTTATTAAAATGAGATTATGTTGTTCATTTTAATTAAATGCGAAACTAGTATTATTCTACTGTTTTATTGAAATAACATCTATGTTAACTGAGATAGTAAAGACTCACGAGTGAATGGAGAAGGGTGGGGTGCTATATGATTTGTTGTGGTGTGGACAATATGTGAGGCAAAGAATTCTATGGTGTTTGAGAAGAAACAAGTACATATTATATCTTGGAGTTGGCTCAGATGGAGAAGGAGGGAGTTTATTGGTTATTCAGTGGCTCTTGGTTTATAAATCATTTTGCTTGTTTAGGAGACACAACACAAGTTAGCAAGGATGTGCTGGAAAAATAAAGGGGTTTTCGAGGTAGATACAAATGGGTGAGTGAGTGGGTATGGGAGGCAAGTGGTAGATATGATTATACATGGGGTGCAAGGAATGTAGTGGAATGAAATAAGTGTATTGGTATTTTTTTTTTTATGGGAAAATGAATGTATTGGTTGTATATGCACCATAATTTTTTTATATCAATGCGTGGGGTATGTAAATTAAGATGCAGAATGCAAGAAAGGTGTGATACAGAGAAGTGAGCAAAAAGGTTGGTGCTTTCTAGGAAGAGGTTGAAGTGGAATGAATGAGGAACTGTAAAATGTTGGATTCAAGCATAATACAAGGGTTAGTCGTGGAGTTTTTTTTTTTTTTTTTCATCATGCAGAAAAACTAAACAACAGACAGAACTAAGGCCTAACATGGAGAGTGCTACAGATTAAGAGAAAGAGGGCAGTGCTCCATGATATTTAACTTAACAATATCAGACGAGCCTAATTTAGCAAGCTGATGATCTGCACAGCTGTTATCCTCCCGCAGAACTTGGCCAATCTGCAGCCTCCAATCTTGACCAATGAGAGCGCGGATATGGTTTATCAAGGGAGCATAGACATGGAATTTGTTAACTCCATTCTTTGATACCACGATTCCAAGCCAGCACGATACCTTGGGAGATAATAAGTAGTTCTGCATGCAGATGCAGGCTTCACGTGAAGCCGCAAAAACCAGAGAACCCAACTATCTAATGTGTCATATTGTTACGAATGAGACCTCCAATTCTAGAGCCTCCAGGATTCCCCAAAGAGCTTCCATCTTTGTTGAGCTTGAAGCATATTCTAGCACGAATAAAGTGAAGTCAATCCTCCTCCACCATGGTAAAGAAGTCAGGTAGTCAGCAGACAAATCGTTGAAGAGAATATGCATATCAAGAACAAAGGAGTCAACCTTATAACTCCATGACCAACAAAGGTTGACTTGTGGTAAAAAGAGGAAATTAGGAAAAGGTACTGATTTTGATTCTTAACAGTTATTGTTGATAAGATAAAAAATTAAAGATTATTCATTTCAGAATTGTAAATGATAAAAAAATATGTTTTACTTTTTTATATTTAGAGTGTTATTGGTACAAAATATGTATTAGTTTTACAGATAATTTATCTTTATAAAAGAATATGATCATCTTTAATGAAATTCTTTCTTTTCAATCATATTTTTCTTTTATCCACAAAATTTAAACTTGAGACTTAACTTTACAAGGGGATTGAGCATATCATCAGTCAAACTAACAACTTGCTAGTAAAAAAATTATTAACCAATATCATTTTTAAGAATTAATCAATAGGAATTTTATGTGCAGTATATAATAAATACTTTTATGTAATGAAGATTAAAATTAATGATTGATACTAATTACTAATATAAAATTCCAAATTTAATTGTAAAATAATACTTGAAAATCATCCTTAATCATTGGGACAGCGTATTGGGTTTGCGACGACGTTATTCAGTTTGGTTTTGGTTTATCTTTCGCTCAACTACTAGGAAATGCAATTACAAGGAGAGGAACGATTCTTCGACTATGCCTTCCATTCCGTGTGAATGACCAAATTTAGTGGGGGTTTCATTCCACATTTTGTAATTCAAGTAATTAATTCTAAAATTTCCAACTTCTAATTAATTCACTTATTCGAACAGAAACGCCATGATTGTCATTTTTATTAGTGGTTTGACTAGGGAGGAGAATATTAGGCCAACCTAAAGCTCAACGCAAAATGAAGCAAACAGAAGTCTTTTTATTAATAATATTGTACTTAATCATGGATGACATCTACGTGTTTTAGGTCCAACTGAGCATAAATCTTAGTTCGAATTCGCTTACCAAGATGGACCAAAATAAAAAAGAAAAGAAGTTGTTCAAAAGAATTGGACAAAAACCATTTTTATTTTCTTGAACAGATGTCAAGTGGATTCATGAGCTAATTCACCTTATTTGAATGAAAAATAAAATACAGTATAATAGATAGCCAACAAACAGCTATAGTAGAGAATAGAGATTGCAATACAAGTATACAACCTACATCTATTCGTGCAATGGTTAACAAATGGTGTTTGGGTGATTGTCAACATGTTAGTTGCAGCTTAGTTGTTATTAATCTTCCATTTGTTATGTGTTACTTAGCTCTTAAGTGCTCATCTCTCCTTTACAAATATTTTTTTATCCTAGGAATTGAAAACGTATAGTATTAAAAAGTTTGCACTAATTAACTCATATAATTTACTCAATCAATTAAATTAAACACACATAATTCTACTTTACAAATATAATTGTGCGTCATATACATTTAATATATCATCAAATAAATACCAATGGCATTCTATATGGTCGCTGGGCACATCAAGTTGGTTCTCTTATCAAGCTCCTCCAAATTGAAATAACAGTCATACTTAAACTATAGCTAGATATTTTATAATAATAGTTATTTAACAATGATATTTTGAAGCAGGTAATCAGATAAAGACACCAAAATAAACAATATCGCATAGTTCTTCAAAGTGATGTCATCTTAATCAATATTTATTTAATTTTTAATTTTTAATAGGCCAGCTATATAGAACCGGTGAGTCGTTGCATCATGCATGGTCTGTTATGTAATGTGCACCTCACGGAAGCTCAGCTCAGCCGACATAAAAGAAGATATTGACCCTGTAAAGAAAACAAGAAATTTTTTTTTTTTATATAAAAATTGGACGCGGTATAAAAAAATTATAATACTCATATATCATGTTGAATAAATGAGTGAAATTTTCTTAGTTTTAGACATATATGTTTAAACAATTATTATTTATATTTATATTATTTAATGAGCCTCTAAAGTAAGTAGTCTTAAGTTTGATGTGAGTTTTAAAATATACTATTAAGATTATTTCTTTTGCAAAATTAATCATATATGTTATGAAAAGGGGCCGGAAAAAAAGTAATCATGAATTATAAACAAAACAAAACTTGAATACAATTATATACATAATTTTATACTGACTGTTCTTTAATGAAATTAAAATTTCACTTCAATAAATTTTGTAATAAATATTTTATTAAAATTAATATAAATTATTTAAAAACTCTAATTATAATTTGAAAACCACGCTCAAAACATTTTTTTATACATTCTGGTATATTTATTCCAATCTCACCACTTGGTTGATATTAATGAATTCCAACACTTATAACATTTATAGAAAATTAAAAATCATATAAATTTTATCCTTATAAAGAAAGATTGAAAAAAAAACGAGTGAGGCAAAACGAAGGAGAAATGAAGAGGTTATTTCATATTTGCATGTTAGCGGCCAGTGGGACCCGTCTCTCCCTTCTACAATGACAACTTTCCAGATAAATTAATTTTTCTTTTGTTTTCTTCACGCTGTGTTTGAATTTTGAAAAAAAGGAGGAAATTAACAGAGAAAGATATAATAGGAATAATATAGATAAAAATACATTAAAAAATTACTGTTTAAATGAATAGAAAATAATTATTAATAAAAAAAGAAAATTATTTAATTTTTAAACACTTAAGAATAATTCAGCCACCTCCCCTCTCATTGATTTTGTCGTTGTTTTATTTAAAACTCTGCATCCTACCACCAAAATTATTTAAAACTGCTGTTCCAATCATTTTTTTTATAGCTTTTTTTCTTTTTATTTCTCTCTTTTTCTTTTAGCCCCTAATTTATTTTAACTTTTTATTTATTTCTACTTTATTCTTCCTCTCTTTCTTTACCATATTTTTTTATCTATTATTAAATTTATCTATCACTATCCTAATTAATTTGGATTAAAAATAATGTTAATATTAATGTTGATTTTCACGCATCTAATTAATAATTAATAAAAACCAAAATACTATATCCTTATTTATTATCCTCTTTTTGACACAACCACACGGTATAACTGTTGTCATGGTTGTCGGAAGAAGAAAAATATCTAATTTCCAATTTCCACCCCTCAAATGAATTTTTCAACTTGTACTTCCCTTTTACTTTTCTGGGAAGTCGCATTAAGCATTTGTTTGACCATGTTCTGAGGAACAGTTCCTTTATTGCCACATCTAACTGTTCTACTTTGTTTCACGTTGTACAGATTGAACTTTCCAGAGTTTAGATTCGTTAGTTGTTTTGTGAGTTTTGCAGAGAATATAATTCTTCCTTCGATTCAACGCTTCCTTCCTCTTTTGTCACCTTACAGGTACCTTTCTACTTGAACTTAACTCCTCATACCTTCAAAGTTTCATGTTTTTGCTCTTTTTTTTTTTTTTTACTCTTTTCCTTGAGATGAATTAGTTGGTATTATCAGAACTATATTTTATTTTTCCTAATTTGTGAATTTTAATTAATTAAAGTGTATAATTATCTGTTTACTGGGTCATCGTCGCATATATAAATCTGAATTTTTTTTTTCTTTGTTCTTATGGATTCACATGAAATTTGATGTGGATTTGAGAATTTAGCACAATTGTTCTGTTCTTATCCTCGCTGATTTTGTTTTTACCATTGACTATAAGGTTCTGATTTTGATTTAGAAGGCTCAGGCTTCATATCAGAATGGTTTCCGTTGATAATGGTAAAGATGAAATTGAAGAATCTAATGGAAGTAAAGTAAATGAGTTTGCTTCCATAGATATTTCCACTTCTCGAAGAACATTGGTGGGCAATGAAAATCCTCAAAGAAAGTTCCAGGGCACCTTGAGTTCCATTCCCAATAGGATCAACTTCTTGAAATTTGGTTCTGCATCTGCCAAATTCAGGAGGCTTGCTACTGAGAAGGACCAGATTTCGCAAGCCGTGCCTTCGCCGGGTTCTACTGGGTTAAGAGAGCGCTTCGGTGGCATGTTTGCTAAGAAACTTGACTGGGGTTCACTCAAGAAGATGTGTGTAGAATGGTTTAGGGACCCAATGAACATAGCCCTTTTTGTGTGGATCTTGTGTGTTGCTATTTCAGGTGCAATTCTGTTCCTTGTCATGACTGGCATGTTGAATGCTGCGCTGCCAAGGAAGTCGCAGAGAAACGCGTGGTTTGAAGTGAACAATCAAATACTCAACGCACTGTTTACCCTCATGTGTTTGTACCAGCATCCAAAGAGGATCTACCACCTTGTCCTTCTGTGCAGGTGGAGTCCACAAGATATCTCAAGGCTTAGAAAGGTGTATTGCAAGAATGGGACTTATAAGCCCCATGAGTGGGCACACATGATGGTAATGGTCATTCTCCTTAATGTGAATTGTTTTGCTCAATATGCACTTTGTGGTCTAAACTTGGGGTATAAAAGATCGGACCGTCCGGCCATTGGAGTCGGAATATGCATATCTTTTGCAATTGGTGCGCCTGCAGTCGCTGGTCTGTATTCCATTCTTAGCCCTCTAGGTAAAGATTATGATTCTGAGATGGATGAAGAAGCACAGGTTCAAGAATCTGTTGCTCAGAAGCAAGAGCCGCTGAGAGTGAAATCATTTCAGAAGAAATATTCATTTGCCAACAGACAGCAGCGAAGGGTTATCGAAACTAGACCACAGTGGAGTGGAGGAATACTTGACATATGGAATGATATTTCTCAAGCATACCTATCACTTTTCTGTACTTTTTGTGTGTTTGGTTGGAATATGGAGAGACTTGGTTTTGGAAACATGTATGTTCACATTGCTACTTTTATGCTGTTTTGTATGGCTCCCTTTTGGATTTTTATCTTGGCTGCTGTGAACATTGAGGATGAAACTGTTAGGCAGGCTCTAGTAGCAACCGGGATCATTCTGTGTCTTTTTGGTTTACTGTATGGTGGTTTTTGGAGGATCCAAATGAGAAAAAGGTTCAATTTGCCTACTTATAACTTCTGTCTTGGCAAGCCTTCAGCTTCTGATTGCACACTTTGGCTATGCTGTTGCTGGTGCTCTCTTGCTCAAGAAGTGCGAACGGGGAATAGCTACGATATTATAGAAGACAAATTATGCAGGAAAGAAGTTTATTCTAGTGACCAACAGCTAATCTCACCTTTGCCTCGTGAAGATGTGGCATCAAGCAAATCTGGCACAAGTTCTCCTTTGGGGATCAAGCCATCTAGTCCTCTAAATTCAAGCGGTTTCGTTAAGGAATATTATAGTCCAGAGAGGACACTATCTACTGTAAAAGAAGAGGTTCCTGAAAGAAGTAAAGATGGAACAATGAACCCACCAACTCCTCCATCAATACAAAGAGAATCTCCTTAGTCCATAAACGTAAAAAAAAAAGACAGGGATGTCTTCTGCTCCCTAATAAACATGGCATTGTATGGGATGATGGTCCATCAAATGTTATGCTCAGTGTATCCTAAGCCATGGTTCTATTCTCTCAGCTCTCTTTTAATCATGCATATCCACCTTGAATTTTATCTTAGGAAGTACATTTTAGATGTTGATTGAGCCACATTTGTGTAATTGATTGGGTAGATGTCTGTGTGAAGCCAAAGTCCTTTCTTTCTTTTTTGAGGTTTCTTTACAATTTTCCCCCAATGTGAATTGATTTAAATGACAGAGGAAATGATTGTAGAGAGCATTGTACATTCTTAAATCTTAACGTGTGTTCCTTCTTGTGAGAGTAAAATAAATGATTGTGTACATACAACCAGGTTTGTTTTCCAACTTGTATTTTGCAACCTGCTGATCTCAAGGCATTGATGAAATGCTTATACAGCTATCCTTGTTCAATCCAAGATACAAAGCGCACGTTTGTATTGGTGTGTTGCTTTTGGTCTCCTTAGTTTTTCAAATCTATAATTTTGGTTTCTCTTAATTATAACATTTGGTTCTCTTAGTTTTATAAATTGAAGATTTTTATTCCCCTGATAGATTATTAACTAATCATTGTGATTATTAAAGATATTAAATTAATTATCAATTAAATATTATTAATTATTAAAAACTTTAATACTATTAATCTGAACGTGGTGTTGTTGCACAGTATTGTAGAGAAAGGATTATTAATATTTTTATATTATTTTTTTAATATTTAATAGTTTTAATTAATTTATAATTAATTTAATAACTCAATTAATAAGAATTATTTGTTAATAATTTATCAGAAAAATCAAAATCACCAAATTATAAAATTAGGGAATCAAGGAATCAAATGTTATAATTAAAATTAAGAGGAACCAAAATTATAAATTTAATAAATTAGGAGACCAAAAGTATAATTTAACAAAAAATTCATTTACTCTACTGTAAATTAATGTACTGAGTTACAAAGGAGCTATTTATCAATCCCAATAAGCAGCATCTTTTAGTAAATTTGGATAGGGGGTTTAGGAGACCGAACTACCTGATTTAATTATATTTTTTTTATTTTAGTTTATATTATCAAATTTGTTTGGTTTCAAACTTAAATATAATTTGATCCAATTTAAATCTGTTTTGAATAAATTGATTTTTTTGTTTACTTAGCATTCTAACTCCTACAAATATATGGGTAATTATTATTTTATGTACAATTATTTAATTATATAAAATTAAAGTCATGTTATTTTATTCTTTCAATAAATAAAATTATTAAAATATAATATTTAATTTGGTTTAAATTTAAATATAATAGTATGAACATAAAAATAATATTTTAGAGATAACTAGTATTTTAGCTTATGTATAATACCTATTAAAGATTTGTTTTTATATAATTATAATTTTAAATATAATTCATAATAAATACATTTTTTTAATCATGATATCAACATGAAATATTATTATTTAAAGTATTGAATATTTTCATTAAAGATCGTGAACACACACAAAAGGATGTGGTGTTGGTTTATAAATTATTAACACATTAAAATTTATAGTAAATAAATTTGTAAATATACAATTTTTTTAAGACTTTATAGCGTGGACAAATAGTTTAACAAGATCATCGTTACAGGCAATGTCACAATGGAAGAAGTGATTAGAGTTATTCAGATTTCAGAAGATTAATAAGAATGCACCCCCCTTGAGAAAATGCTCAACCACAACCCAATTGCTAAATTCACAATTCCAGTTAGCACAAAGCCTTCAGATTTTCTTTGCCCCAAGAAACATACAAATTAAGGATTTATGGTATCAGCACTAAGTTAAATTCTATTATCTATGTCCAGTTTGTAGAGGTATAAGTATATCTCTATTTCAATTTTATTCTTCACCTTTTTCTCCGAATAAAAGCTTCTGATAGAGAGACATCAAATGAAATAAGATATACTTTTTGGTATTGGCTATTTTTCTTTTCAATTTTTTTTTTTTTTTGTTATTTTAGATGTCATGCACACATAAAATGATATTCACAAATCCATTATAACTAAATATCTTTTTATAAAAAATAATAGATCACTTTGATAAAGATTAAGTAAATTTCTTATATGAAAAAGTATAAATGAGTTGGGATACTAAAATTTATTAAGGTTATGACAGACTTCAAGGTTAAAAGAATGATTAATATTTACAAATTACGCACAAACAAAATTTTTACATCGAGAGCACAAATCAAACTCATGTATTTTTAGGATATGAGTTTGTTCTTTACCAATTCAACTTTACCAACCTTTATTGGTTGAGACCGAGTAATTAAGCCATTGCAATGAATTGAACATATATTGAATGTATGTGACTGAGTTGTGTCCTTAATTTTCATTCTATCCTTATATCAGCCATCAGGTATCCAAGCCTATTGGTAAAAACTTGTTTGGGATGTCTAAAATCAGACTTTTTAATAATCCAAGCATTCCATTGAAAAATAGATCTATTTAGTTGACAGTTGTTTTATATACATACAATTTGTTAAAACAATGATACACTAATATTGAATGAAGGGCCTTTTGTTTGAGTTTTGCCCTAGACTCAATTTCTTTGGCACTTTGACTGAGTTGTCATGCAGCTTCTCGTCTGTCCTTTCTCCATTCCCATGGCTTCTCAGGATTTTTTGAAACCCATAATCCAACACGCTTTGCTCTGGCTTGTTTTTCCCACTAACATAAGAACTTAAGAAAGTTAGCTTTGAAATATAATGAAAGAATCAGAACATGGGTTAGTACTTACTGTTTCCAGTTCCGGTCGTTTGTCATAGGCTGCGTAATGCCATGCTAAACCCTTCTTTAACATCATTTCCTTGTCACAAAAGAAAAGCAAAATGAGAAACTTAGAAAGTAGAAACATGTATAGATTAAGAGCAAAATAACAACATGTATACATAAAATGAATACCTGTACAAAAACGCCATTACAATAGATATCACCTACACAACGACCATAGCGATCTTCTCCATAAACAAGGACCCTCAAAGGCTTGCCTTGAACAATCTTGGTCAGTTCAGTTTTAGCTTCCTTTCCATATGGCATTGCACTTTCTGGTGCATCAATTCCCCTATTTTGTTTCCAGAGTTCATTAGTGGCTTCCACAACAACTTAAACACTCTAACACTAGTGCTTGTTTAGTCATTACCTTAATCGAATCCTATACTTCTTAGCTAGGATTTCCTCGTTTTGAACAGGAATCACCCTAAGTAAGCACACAATTAGAAGAAAAATCTGGAGTGTTGGAAGCATAGACATAAGGAATTGGGAAACTACAAACTAACCGATATCCTGAATCAATGATCTGTTTGTGCAATGCATCAGCTTCTGTAAAGTTCCTTCGTGCACGCGCTTCTGATCTTCGCACGGCTGCTGCATGCACATTTCCAGGGACAAATGCTGATTCCCTGGGGTCTGTTGTGCTAACATACACAGTTACAGTGTCACCATCTGCTACTGCCTTTGCATCAACCTAGTCCCATTGAGAATAATGATGATTCATGCCATGTTGTCAACTACCACATTTTCAGCTCAGGTATACTTATGACTTTATATTATGGATTGAATGGAAATGTTAAATTCTTACCGGCAAGGTGTGCATTTCAAATTGAACTCCATCAGGCAAGGATGAAGGGGGTTGGGTAGTTCCTTGAACCAGGGTGTGTGGCAGAGGAAGACCATAGAAAGCCAACAATCCCTATTAAATTAAGCAGCATAAATTTCATCCACTCTGAAATTTGTTTTTGTTAGGTGACTTAGGTAACATACTAGTACAGTCATACTTAAATTCAAAGTTTGGAAGAGCATGCAAACCTCAACATCTGCTTTTTGATGTCTTCTCAAGGTCTGAATGACAAGTCTTGCTGCTTCTTCAGGTGTCTTAGGAGGAGGTTTTGCCTCTTTCCAAGCATCTACTAACTTTCTATACCTTCAAAAACATTGTAAGGAACAGAGAGTGCACACATAGTTCAAAGGTAAAGGCTTGTGAACGTTTTACAGTATTCAATTTAAGTCCCGTTTGGATAATCTTCTCCATAAGTACTCTCAGGAGAAGAAAATAAGAAAATCAAATGAATTAAGTTTCTCTAGTAAGTTAAATCAGCTTGGGGAGAAGTTAAATGAGAGAACTTGTATAATCACCTTATACATAAGCTAATTTTAATTTATAAAAGTTTAATTCATTTTGCTTTCATATTTTCTTCTCCTAAGTGTTTATTAAGAAGTTTATTCAATGAGAGCCTTCGTAAGAAGAATGCGGTAGGTGAGTATACCAATTAGCCTGAGCCTTCTTAGAAGACACAACATGCTTGCTGAGTCCTTCCGGGACCTAAAAACATTTTAAAAGGGAAAACATAAAAGACCTCACAAAACCACTATACCAAATTGGCCGAAAAGCATAAAGACTTCACAAAATTAACATGCCAAATTAGCAGAAAAAAACAGAATTACACTAAGTGTAAGTTGTCATGCTTTCAAATTGCGGTCGCAGTTGCTTTGTGGTGAGTCAAACGCTATTTAAATCCATGGAACTAAGTTCCAAAATTGAAGGGCTAAGGGAGCAAAATGTGTATGTACCTGGGAGGTGATGTCAAAGTGAAAGAGATCATGGGCAAGTGCTGAAACACCAACGGTGGCAGAGGAAACACCGTGTGGTCCAAGTGATTCCGAATCACCAGCTGCTGTGGGCTTGCAGCAATGGCTGTAGAGGAATCTCAGGGCGTTCCCCATGATTCAATTTTTATCAAAGGTTGAAACTTTGATGAGAGAAATTGGAAGAGATGAAGAGGGAGAAAATCTAGGGGTGTGGTAACGAATCTGGTATTTTTATTATTGGGATCAGGTTATCCTTACAAATGGAAATGTGCAAAAAGAAAAAGAAAATAGAAAAGAACAGGTGGCGAGTTGTGATTGACTGTTGTGTTGAATTCTTATTTTTTGCGAAATTATTGTGATGACGCTGTCGGAGAGAAACTGTGGCAGGTCTTTGTCAACGGTTTAACGTGAAATGTGGGAAACGCTTTTTAATTTTGAGTATAAAAAAGAAATTCTGGCTTGGTTTAGGGGCCATTGATGGCGTGGTTAAAACTAATGTGATGCTATCTTTAAAAATTCCAGGATGTATCTAGGCATGTGCAAAATTTTAGGAGTTCAATTTATATACACGTAAATTAATCAGAATTTTGTAATTGTTATTACTTTTAAAATGATTATAATAAAATTTTATTTTATTTATTATAAATGATGATACTATAAAGATCATTTATACTATTATATATTATTTATTGAAATTTAAGTACAAATACAATGTGCAATGGATCTTAATTAACGCAACGAGATATTAAATGTTTATTTTTATTCTTTTAAAAGATATTTTTTGAATTATTAATATGTAGAATTTTATTTTATGTACTTAATTAACTTAATCTTTTATGCACATAAAAAAAATTAAATTTTTTTTGAATTATCACAGTTTCCTTAAATGATTACTTTTGGATTCCATTAGTTAGTATAATAAAAACTCAGAATATGTGACTACTTGGTTGGAGTATTAGACAATGAAATGTAAATTTTTTTCCTATTGATAAATATTAATTGTTAATTTATTAATTTTTCAAATTACAGACAATCTACCCCTTCATCCGTCCACTTTGTTAGTTTATAAATAGTTTTGTTTTGTTCGCACTTGGCAGGTACAAATTATAATCTTTTGAGATATTTTATTTCACAAAAATGGAGATAATCGGTAAGGAAAAGTTTCAGAAGATTGTCTCGTTCAAAATAATAATTTTTCATACTATATAGTGTGGTAGCCAAAAAGCCATTTTATTTTACTACTGACTATATATTGCCAAGGTTGGCCCTGCATCAACAATAGAGAGATAGGACCGGAAAACGACAATGCAGTGCAGGATATCATTTCAAATGCCTAGCGAAGAGCTTCACTTTAATTTGAGAAATTAGCTGTGTATTATTTTTTATAATATTTTATATTAAAGGATAGAGAAGACGATGGAAGAAAGAAAAAAGGGTGATAAAATGATGAATGTAATAAATAAATTCTTTTACAAATAGTACAAATCATACATCAACATATATTATTGGTGAACTTTATTTGGTGCGTAACTTTTCCTGGTGCCCGCTTTAGGTTAAGGTAAGGCAAGTTGCAAAAAAAAGTAACATCATAGCAATCTAACGAATTGAATCCTCCCTTAAAACAAATGGACTGTGATCAAGAGCTTCAATTGTATGATTAATTTATGAGAAATGTCTATGCAAGGCATGAACATCAATCACACTGTGCCTAAAACATTAAAAATCACCCTACCCTTTTTCTTTCTTCCACTTGCTCGAGGCTTCTAACATCAGAGACGTTAACTTTGCATCAATTTTCCACTGAGACTATTAGAATCGCGAATGTAAGAAACTTACTAGCTATTATTTGATCATTTTGTTTTCAGCTATACATGGCAAAGAAAACTAATCAAAGTTTCTTGTTGTGTGTCATCAGGTGGTAGTGGAAGTGAAGGTTGGTTTTCATTGTGATGAGTGTATCAAGAAAATTCTCAAGGCCATCAAGAAGATTGAAGGTAACATATTAATTTCCCAAGTTCACAATAATCAAACTAGATATACTATTATTTTTTTATGATGATCTCTTTGCTATAACGTAATTTTTTACTCGTTGCTTTGCAGATATTGAGACGTGTAACGTGGACACACAGTTGAACAAGGTCATCGTTACAGGCAATGTCACAACGGAAGAAGTGATTAGAGTTCTTCAAAAGATTGGCAAGAACGCTACACCATGGGAAAATCCTCAACCCCAACCCAATTGCTGAATAATTTATAATTCCAGTTACCACTTAAAACATAGCCTTAAAGTTTTTTTCCCTCAAGAAACATATAAATCAAAGGACTTATATCGTATTACGCACGAAGTAAAATCTTATAATCTATGTAGAGGTTTATATTATATATCTATTCCAATTTTCTAATTCTCCACCTTTATCTCCAAATAAAGCATCTGATAGAGACGCATGAAATGAATAAGAGATCAATAAAAATAATGATTCTACTTATTTGTATACAATCTATTTGTTTAACACTGTTTTACCGTGACAAACGGAACAACATAAATTGGATATTTGTGATTTGTCATAGTAGTATAGTACTGATCCTAAATACAGTTGAATATATAGAAGCATACGTTCACATCAAAAATTATGTTTTATACCTAATAACAACAAATAACAGTCAATTGTAAGAGTAGCAGTGATTGTTGTTGTTGTATTTGTCTCAGATGATATACATCACATTTCTATCAAATATAATAATGATGTACTAGTATTACTAGAGTGAAAACCAAGAAATGGAGGAGTATAGATGAGAATCTGCAGTGTATTAAAGCATACACTAGATTGCATTAAGAAGTTTTACTGTACATTTTGATGAGATGCAATTCCACTTTTAAACATTTATCTATTTTATGAAATAACATATATCTAATAGAAAATTGGGAAGGTTAATTGAAAATTAATTTAACATTTTGATGGTCAAGAAAATAATAAGCTCCAGGCAAGGTGTTCGTTCGTAGTGCATATTTAGTGTATAGTTCAGTTGGAGAATCACACGTTTCAAAGTTTAGTTCGATGAGAAGTAAGAAATTACTACTTCTAGTCAAACGTCAGTTTGGTGGCATGGCAATTGAAAAACAGAGCTTATTTTGAAGAGGAACGAGACAAATTGTCATATTTCTTTTTGGAGAAAGAAGAAAAAGAAAAGAAAATAACACAAGTGTTTGCTGTAAGCATAAGATGTTATAACTTGAAGAAGGTTTCACTGTCCAGGGTTAATGATTCACCAATCCTCCTTCTCAGTTTGCACATTAGAAAAGTGAAAAATCTCCGTTTGACTAATGAGCTGTAACAGATCCCAAGCACAACGGTATAAATAAGAACTAGTAAAATATTAGTTTCTACCTGACTTTCGTCAAGTAAACTTTTGCGCCAATTGACTAGTAACTTGATCTTATAGGATTGTGTAATTGTGTTTAATGTTTATGATATTTTTGTCTTCGGGACTTAGGCCACCTATGGGACAGAATTCGTGTGTCTTATTTGCCTCCTTTACGTACAATTACTTGTCAACACAATGGGCATTTTGTTTTGGTCTCTAATATATTACGCATTGAAAACGATTGAAAAAGTATCTAGCACTAATTTTTCTTTAAAAATGTTATAGAATAGAAAAAAAATAAGATAGAACCATTACTGTAACAAAAAAGACAGAAAAATAATAATCTTATAAAGATATTATATAAATTAAAGTCACACTACTAGTAGTTCCATTGCTTCCTAGTATATAAACTTTTCAGTGACTATCATAAATAATTAAGAGAAGAAATTAAGATTCTATCATAAATTAAAATTAATTATAAAAAAAATAATTTTATCATTGTGTTTTCTTAAGACGTAGAGATATCATGAGGAGACTTTCGTCAAACTGCCACCCTACACATAAAATATCAGCAGAGTGCCAGTCGAACAAAACAAATTGTCGAAATGCCACGGGACATATCTCGCTGCCGGTAAAAGCGAATTAGGTGGCTTACTTGGCATGCCCAGATTGGTTGCATGGGGCTCCCCTGACATGGTCTGAGCTCGCTTGGTGTGCTTGCGGATTCATATCTCGCTGTGTCAGGTTGCGGAATACATTGTGTGGAGTTCGCTGGTTCGTACAGCTGATTAGGTGTACTTCGCTGCTTCATGTAGCTGACTAAGGTGTGTCAGTGACAGGCTGGAGCTCGCTGCTGCTTGTAGCTGACTATTATTTATTTAAAAAAGGCTAATCTGAACTGCAAGCATTTGTTTGTACGTGTAATGAAAGGTTAAATTTTATACCAAAAAAAATGTTAAAAACACATTATTTTTCTCTGCAACCCAAAAATGAAAAAATATCATTATATTTTTTTTAAAAAAATATTATTATTTTCACCTCTTCCAAACTAATCCATAGGTATTTGGTATTAAAAAGTACTTAATTTAACCGAGTAACTGGGGGCATGGAACCAAAGAACATGAGAGACATTTGATAGACAGTAGCAGCAAGAAGATGAGCAGCTTGAATTGGCAAATGGCAACTGTGCAATGGTAACCATTTCAATGAATAGAAAAGGAATATGAGACAAACATACGCAACACATGTGGGGCATGGGATTATTTGCTGTCACTGAAATGGAGCCCTATCACTCATGCAATAATGGCTCTCTCTGTGTGAGATTATTAGATAAAAAATAAAATAAAACGATCAATGATTATAATATTTACTTCATTTTCTGTCTAACATCATATTTGAATTGATAAATAAAAATAAAATGATATAAGATTAATGATTACTATTATTATTAACTTAAAATAAAAACATTTTTCTTGTTTCGTTCAATGTCTCTATTTTTAATATAAATTATACGATAGTATAAAGCAAAAATAATTTATTATTCATTTTCACTATTAAATAAAAAATAAAATTTTATTTTATTCTAGCTTGCTATAAAATATTTAAAAGGAATAAAATTATTTATTGCTCTTTATATCATTTTATTTTATTTATCTCATTTGATTTATTATTAATAATTTAAATTAATTTTATTATAAAATATTTAAAGCAGTAAGCTTACCTAAAAAATTCTAAATACTATAAAAAGATTCATTAAATTGATCAAAAGTTAAATAAAACATGAGTTATCATCAATTTCTCAATATTTGTTTTGAATTTCTACATATCAAACAGAAATTCATTAAATTTGTCTCGTTTGATAAAAATTTCCTAATAAATATTGAAATATTAATATTAATATTATGATATACTAATAATAATAATATTATTATTATTATTAAAAATGTTTTATTAGTTTCATATTTATACTATATATTAACGTAAATTTATCATATTTTAATTCAATAATTTAATTTTGTTAGATAAAATTTATTCCAATAAAGACATACCAAATGTTTAATTGTTAACATATTTTTTATGTAACAATAATACTATTATAGCATGTTTAAAGTTTAACCACTGAAAAACAAAAACTCAATAAAGGTAGGAAAATACACATTAATTCTGTGAAAAATGGCTTACTTTTTTAAAAAAATATGATTAAATTTGAAAAAATTAATCTCATAATCGTTCAAAAATCAAAACTTGAAAGAATAACTTTGAGATTTCACTTGCAAGTAAAAAATTCTAATTACAATAATTATAAAAAATACTGAAAAACAACATTATTTCTTGCATGTAAACGTGAGTTTGAAGGTTCAGGCTCTTTGAACATAATTAAATAGATAAAGCATACATCCATTTCAATTCCATAGTTGAAATTAGTGGCAACAGAATATGCAGAGATGAGAGAGAGGGATATGACAGTCACAGGTTTGTGATGGATCAACAGAACGATGTCGTCACCCCTTGACCATATTTGGAAGGTAGATTCTGCTCACCAATTTCCACGTTTTCAAACTGTACATAATCAGCTATCGAACCTAGCGAAATGCACTACATATCCAAGCTATGAATCCTAGCGAACTTCTCTCCGACTGGCACTGTCACTGACAAGTGTGGAGCTCGCTGCTGCTTGTAGCTGGTTATGGTGGGGATTCCGCTGTGTCAGAAAGCGAGATTGGACGGACAGCTTGGGACACTTTTAGGGATTTTAGGACCACTATTTAAGGGTAGTGTCCCCTTCCATGGCCGTCACTCACTCTCCTCTCACGTTTTTCTCCTCCCAGCTGCATCTTCAGGTAAGTTTTCTTTCTTTCTTTGCTTTGTTTTATGTTTTTTTATAATTTGTTGGTTTGTGTAGTTTAGGTTGTTAAATATTGTTTATGTTAGAGATTTAATGTTAATGGTTTCAAATATTTAATATTAATTAGTAGTTATTTAGTTAAAAGATATATAAAATATTAAAGTAATTTTATGTTTTGTTAAAATAGTTAATATATTAAAATAAATTGAATTTATAGTAACTTTAATCAAATTAAGTATATATTATGTAGTTGATAAATATAATGTTAAAGATCATTAGGTTTGTACTCTGTCATATTGATGATTAGTAATTTTTTTTTATTTTTGTGTTTATATTTTTGTAATTATGTAATTATTTGTATTTTAATTTAAAAAAATATATTATTTGTGTAGTTTTTGTGTGTTAAATAGTATTTATTTTGGAGATTTAAAATAGTAGGCTAATTTTTTCGTTTTTTATTTATGTTTTGCATGAATGTGTAATTTATATTTGATTTGAAATATGTTTTTAATTTATGTAGTTTATATTTTTTATTTGATTTAAAATTTTATCATAAATATAATTAGATAGTTTGATTTTTGAATTTTGTAATAAGTTGTTAATTTATTAAAAATACATGTTTTGAATTTTTTTTGTGTGTATATTTTTATTATTTTTTTTGCACTTATTTTGAATTTGTTTAGCATTTGTCTCTTCTTTTAGGTTAGTGTTTATTTGTATTTTTTTGTATATTATTATAAATTGATAATTTATATTTTTGTATATTTGTAATTTTTTTTATAGTTATTTTGTATCTGTTCAGCATTGGCCTCTTCAGGTTAGTTTTTGGTTTTGTGTATATTTTTTGACATATTGGTAATTTATATATTTAATTTTTATTATATTTTTTATTTATGTAATTTTGAATTGTTAAATATTATTTATATTGGAGATTTAAAATATTAGGTTTGAGAATATTTAAGATTAGTTTATAATTATTTAATCAGAGGATGCATGAAATATAAGAGTTTTTTTTTTGTAAAAATGCTTCATTTAATATTTTTAAATAAATTTAATTTATAGGAACCTTATTCAAATTAAGTGTATAATGTACTTGGTAAATATAATTTGTAAGATACAAATTTATTAAAATTAATTATATGTTATAGTTGATAAATACAATTAGTTTTGCACTATGTTACGTTGATTTTAAACATTAGGTTACATGATGTTTACAATTAGTTTGTAATTATTATTTTTGTAGGATAGATTAACAAAATATAAGAATATTTTATTAGTTGGTAAGTTTTAACCTTCAGAAATTCATTTATTTAAATAAATATTGTGAATAATGTTTATCTAAAATATTTAAATGAAGGTTTTATTTAATAAAAATAATAAGTAAAAAAAAATTTAATTGAACATTTGATTTAATAAGAATTATAAATAAACATTTAATTTAATAAAAAAAATATTTTAACATATAATAAAATTAATACGTATTGATGTAATAAAAATAACAATTTAATATTTAATAATTAAAGATTAAAATGAAAATATAATAAATAAAGTATAATAATTTAAGATTTGATGTAATAAATAGAGTAAGTAAAGTATTAATTTAATAAAAATAATTATACGTGTAATAAAAATAATTATTAAAAAATTAAAAATTCGTTATTAAATATATGATGTAGTTAAAAGTTTAATTAAAGTTTTGATTTGATAAATATAAAAATTATAAATTAATAATAATAACAAGTTAAGATTAAATAAGTCAAGATTTAATAATTAAAGATATGATGTCATAAAATTGTAATTAAATATTTGAATTAAATCTATGTTGTTGGAATTGTTGAACGAAACATGACTTTATCCGCATTCCCCAACAAAGATTGTGAACATCAATTTATATGCAGCTATTTTATAAATTATTAAATTAGTTTAAATTAGTATAATGTACACGCTGCTGATACGATTATGTTTAAAGAATGATGAAGAATTAATTTAATAAAAAATAATTATAAGTATAATAAAATTAATTATTAAAAATTTAAAAATTAATAATTAAATATATGATGTAGTTAATATAATAATTAAAGTATAATAATTTAAGGATGGTGAAGGTCAAGGGCTTGAGTGAACGATGGATACGGAAGGAAGACAGACCGAAAGGTGTTTACGGTGAATTAATCAAGGGAACATATTTCGAGTCTGGCGAGGAATTTTGGGCGTTGGGGTTTGAGGGATCAAGGTGAAGCGTCATGTCCCAGCACTGACAAATGGAACTTACTCAAGACCCATGCCACATTTTCAAGTACCAAAAGTTCCGACTTTCCGTAAAACCCGAACACCCAAAATTCCTCGCCAGACTTGAATAATGCTCCTCAGATTCCTTCTCCATAACACATGTTCGTCTGTCTTCCTTCCCTATCCGTTCTCACCCTGAAGCCCTTGATGTTGACCATCCTTTAACAATTTGTATTTTTTGAACTATGGTTGCATTTAGTGCTGCAGTTGCATCCTTTTTTTTTCCATAGTCTCGGATACATTATCCGGCGATCATCAAAAACCAAATCCAAAAAACTATCAAGCTTTGTTATGCTTCCTAATTAGTCACGCCTCATCCAGGCGCAAGTGGTTACGCCCGACATAGGCGGGGTGCACCACTCCACACCCGAGTTTAATCATTCCACACAATAGACCTCCGCAAACTCCCTCAATCGCAATTCCATGGCCTTCTTGGGTGAAACAGGGTCTCAAAACATTGGTAATTCCAAGTTAGCATTTATTTTTCCGAATGGAACCATAACACACAACGAAATCGGTGTTTCTTTCGTATGTGATACTCCTATACCAATGCGAGTTTCCGATGAATGTTCCTTTCAGTCACTGAAGAGTAGAATGCACAACACCCTTCTTCTCACAGATGACCAGTATGTGGATGAAATTTACTATCGTCAACAGTCAATCAATACAGTTAACGGAATTTTTTTTCATTCGTTGCAACTAAAAAATGATGATGATGTTTGCACTATGTTGGTGTGCCATGAAAAACTCCCGTCTGTTGGTCCTATAGAATTGTTATGTATGATAAGCAGAACACCCCACGGTGTACTGAACCTACTTCAGTCGACCATGACTCGTACTCATGATGCCCTCTTGTATTACAACGGCAAGTGGAACATACCACGACGAGGCAATTTTCTGGGTTACTCGTTTACTGGAACAAATCCTAAAAGATTTGAAATTCCTTCTGGATGCAATATAGAAACACTGAAGCATATAATCAAGCAAGTTGCTCCGCCAGGAGTTCCCCTTTATGGAATTATTGAATCACAGGAAGTCAAACACTTGTTCTTCCGACAACCAAGTCACGCAAAGTATTCGGATACCTTGGTCGAATACGAAATAAAACAACTGAATAACGATGAAGATCTACTTAAGCTGTTAGCAGAAGCTAATTACTGGAAGCGTTTCTGTCCAATAGAAATTTTAGCTACTTTTCACAAACCGGCAATCGAACTACTCGAAGATGACATGTCCGCTGCACAAGATTTTCCCAATTATGAATAGTTGCGTCATTTTGATGTTTCAATTGTTGTTCTTAGTACGTTCTGATGTGTTGCTTTGTAATGTTCAACTTATTGTGTTTGTGTTTGTAATTGCAACCCTTTGTACGTTATGTTGTTTGATTAGGTTTCCATGATTGTCTTTGACTATGTAAGCGTATATGAAAATTCACATTAGTTTTGGCTTGTTAAATATTATTTATATTGGAGATTTAAAATATTAAGTTTGAGAATATTTAAGATTAGTTTATAATTACTTAGTCAGAGGATACACGAAATTAGGTATAGTCAATTAAAAATGACAATGTTGTTACATTAGGATATTAATTTGGTTGTTAATGAACGTATAGAATTTTTTAATTTTACATCGAAAAATTTATATACAGTCATGGATGACGAGCAACATGTTCCACCGACACCATCGGATGCGTTGAGCATCATTGACCCAGGTCCATCAATACGGTCTCTCCTTACACTACAGGAGAAACATATATCCACGTATGTGTGGAATTCTCAGGCTGATCCAACCATGCGGGATCGTATACTTAATGTTCGACATGCTGCGACACACAACCATATGGCTATAGCTGAGGATATACACCCCTGGCTTATAGAAGCTGGCTTTTATCATGTTGCGCGTCTGCGCAATCACGAGGTTCGTATATTCAGTGTTGTGTTAATTTCTTATTAGATGTATTGATTGTATTGTGATGTATACGTAACTGTTGTGTAATGTATGTTTTTAGATCGACCATCACCTTGTCTCCGCGCTTGTTGAGCGATGGCGTCCAGAGACACGTACGTTTCATATGACGATGGGTGAGGTCACAATCACCCTGGAGGATGTACACCATCTGTTGGGTCTGCCGACCGATGGTCATGTTGTTTGTGGTCATCACGGACGACATAACTTTCGGGCCATCATTGGTGACATGTTAGGGGTTGAGGCGGCTGCTGATCGTGATTTGCACGGCGGCTTGTTAAACCTTCATTTTTTGCATGAGCAGTTTGATGTTTACGAGGTCCACTCAGGCACTGAAATAGGACGCCGTAGATACACTCGTGCTTTGATATTACGCATATTAGGCGGGATGTTGTTTGTTGAAACCTCTTCGAGCTTCGTGCCAGCTCGTTATTTGTTATATTTGGATGATTTCCAGCGCACAGGGACATTCAGTTGGGGCTCTGCAGTTCTTGCAGCATTATATAGGGAGTTGTGTAAGACCACACGTGCTTCACGTCGTGAGATGGGTGGATGCGCTTTGTTGTTACAGTTGTGGTCTTGGACGCGATTCCCGACCATTTCTCCTAGCCTTCCTACAGTGGAAGACCATCATGTCCTACAGCACGAGATATATGGCCACAGGTATTTTTTATTTGATTATTAGTATTCCTCATTTTTGTTGTATTCGGAGTATATGTTGCATATAATTGTTGTTGTATTTGTTGCAGATTTAATGTATACCATACGCGACAAACTGTATATACCAACATTCGCAGATATCGCCATCATATTGATGTCATGCGAAGGAGAGACATACGTTGGAGGCCTTATGAGGTTGTAGACGCAGTAAATCCACCGGATGTTCACATGGCTAGGAGATGGTTGGCTGTATGCCCTCTTATATGTTATGAGATTGTCGTATACCAGCAGCCGGATAGAGTTATGCGTCAGTTTGGGTTCGACCAGCCAATTCCAGAGAATCCTATTAATTGTAGTGAGCTGCTGACGATTACTATTACGGGCAAGACAGACGTGGATTGGAGTCGGCGTCATGTTTTCTTTATTCAACAATGGGAAAATAGAGACGCCCTTGTGTTGCAGGACGTGCAACCTATGCGGAGAGACGGATACCTATCTGTCAACAGCGAATACATGCAATGGTACTACTCAGTTACCCGTCGTTGGATGACCCACAAAGCGGCTTTGAAGGCACATGTGGTATGCATGTTAGTTATAATTGTGTAATTTGCAGATTAGTTTACGTGTAATGTTCACTAATAATTGTTCATATGCAGACCGATCGAGCAGAGACTGTTGTCCACATGCTTTCACCTGAGGCACATGGGGCATTTGACATGACTCAGATGTACGACGAGGCGGTTCGAATGTTGGCTGCATGCGACGATATAGACAGATTAATAGATCCTGGAGATGCTGCACCGCCACCAGTACGACGTCAGACTGAGGCCCCGCCAACAGTGGTTCGGCGTAATCGACGTGCGCGTCACGAGGGGTTACCCCTTCACCACTCGACTCCATCAGTTGCAGATACCCCAGTGGTTGTACCACCTATTCCTCCACGTCCTCCTGGGATGTTCTTTGCACCTGGGTACCCTTCGGGCCGCTCACAACAATATTGGTGGCCCCCCCAGTCTGTTCCTGGATCACAGTACCCCCCTTGGGGAGCTGGACCGTCGATACCGCATGCCGATGTCCCACATGCATCATACCCCATGCATTCTGCTGGCCCCAGTACAGCTGGGCCAAGTTCATCAGGGCCGACTTCATCTGGTTTGCATTACACACCCAGATCAGACACATATGAAGACTGTTATAGGCCCGCTGCTCTGACTCCAACATCAGAACAGGATATGGTTTTTGGGACTCCTATTGAACGGTCGTCTCATGTGACATATTCTCCGAGTTTCGGACAGTATTCTACAAATGAAATCATTGCGGCAATGGATGAGGGACCTGAACACAACGTGGACGATGATTCTTATGACGTTCGGCACATCATTAGGCGGAATCCGGTTAGGGAAGCGCGCTTTCGATGCAATCTGTCACCGTATGAACATAACATGAGCCGCTGTGGAGGATTCCATGAGGGCCACCAACAAGATGACTAAATAATTTTTTTCCCTATTAGTGACAATACGATGCTCTTTAATTCTATGGTAACAGACTGTGATATGGATGACTGTATAAACTTTTATGATTTTGATGTATTATGCAAGACAATTGGACTCTACTAATATTCGATAATTATTGTTTATTAAATATTTAGCACGATTAACAATAGTATAACCACCAAGTACACTATTGGTTCTGGTTGCGTGATGGGCAATTACGCCTATTGTGGCCGACAACCTTACAGTAGCCGCATGTTGTTCGAGTCGTCGAGCCTTCCCTGGAGTCCATTTCATTTCGTATACGTGTACTGTTTGGCCTTCCTTTTGTACGTCTCAGCGACACATCTGGTATAACAATTGGTGGTACAGTTGGTGGTATGAACTCCTCATTCCCAATGGGAAACCACTGCGGTGCATACACTTGACATTGATACACAGCACTGTATATAGGATCTACATATTGTCTAGGATCATGGTGTGTGGATCGACATGCTGCAATAACATGGCTACACGGGAACCTATATGCAGTGAACTCACCACATTGACAATTTCGTTCAGCTAAGGAGACCGACCATTTTTTACCGCCCGAATGGGTTCGTATATTGTACGTTTCTTAAACCTCAAATCTCGTCCTAAGTGCATCAAAACAAGTGACGTAGTGCGTTGCCGATTTATCAACCATCCTCATATATTTTTGCCATGCTAATTTGGAGAAATGATTACCTGTCGCCATCTCCTCATGGGCTTCTTGACCATGTGCTACAAAGTATGACACTAAACGCGCGTATGTGAACCGGACAAGGGACGTAATTGGGAGGCTTCTGGCTCCTTTAAGTACCTTGTTAAAGCATTCTGAAAGATTCGTTGTCATGTGACCAAACCTTCTTCCCTGTTCATCATACGCTATACTCCACTTCTCCTTCGGGATTCTATCAATCCATGCTGCTATTTGAGGGCTTGCTTCTTTAAATGTTTGTAATCCGGCATCGAAATCTAAGCGCGAGGTTGTATAAGCTGCACATACAAACACGATGTAAAGAACAACACATACGATGAATATGGTAACGACATGTAAAAACATTGTGTTGCAGGCTGATAGACATACCTAATTTCTTCAATTGCTTCTTCAACATGACGTTGTTGAATCTGTGATTAAAATTACTCGCCAAATGCCGAATGCAATACACATGGTACGCCCTTGGTGGATTCCATCCTAGTTCGACATTGTTTACCGCGGCAATTATGCCAGCATGTCGATCTGAAATAAGACAAATTTCATCTTTTTGCGTAACGTGTATACAAATGAGTGCTAAAAACCATGACCAATTGTCGATATTCTCAGCGGAAACAATCGCAAATGCAATAGGAAGGACGTAATTGTTTCCGTCAACTGATGTTGCAATGAGCAGTGTTCCCCTATATTTCCCATACAAATGGGTTCCGTCGATGCTTATAACTGGTTTGCAATAATTAAAAGCATCGCAGCACTGTTTGAATGTCCAGAACACCCTATTGAACACCTTAGCACTTGCATCTAGTTGACCATCAATAAAATGGTCGTGCAAATCCAGCTTGTATGCAGACCCAGGAGAAAAATGTAACATGTAACCCAACCACCTTGGCAAAAACGCATAAGACTCATCCCAATCTCCAAAAATATGAACAATGGCCTTTTGCTTTGCCTTCGTGTATGATATATGAAATCCCAACGTTGTTGCTATCCTTTCTTGAATCAACCCAATTTTAACACTGGGATCCTCCCTAATCATTTCTGCATTTCGTCAAACAATCCTACATTAATAAATAATTTAATCAATAATCGGACTTCAATTTAAAATATTTAACATACCTAAGATCAACGAACATATGACATTTGAGTCAAGTTGCTTGTGATCTTGAGATAGATTCTGACCGACGCATGTGTGTAGGTTGTTCCATATGCCTACAACCCATTCGGTGCCACCTTTTTTTTGATATGCCCTCATCCTCCATGGGCAACCATCCAAATGATTTTCACAAACCATAATAAGCCTTTTCGTGTCACTTTTTTTTTACAACCGTTGTGCGATGCTCGGCCATACAGTATTGTTTTATTGCCAATTGAACATCCCACTTGCTGTCAAACACCTGGTCCTTATATAGCTCCTGTCCCATCTGCCAGTTAGGTATTCGCACTCCTTGCATATCCTCAGTCTCCTGATCTGGGTATTCCCAATTAATATTCGTGTAATGACTAATGTCTGACCAAAATGGAACATTGCCCCCCCTATATTATGCGACATTAGCCACATTGTTCACTAAACCTGCAAAAAAAACTTAACACTATTGACAACAAAACAATTTTAATCCATACCTACAACGGGAGGCTGCTCCTGCATTCCCACATTGCCCGGAGAAGGAATTCGAATAGCACGATCGAAATCACCATCTACGTAGGTATCTGATGAGTCACTGTCTGGAACAACACCTTCATCCACCTCTTCCTCAGAAGTATCCGTAGGCCAAGATGGGTCGTAGGCCGCCACCATTTCATTCTCCGCTGCTTGACTTGGTGGTGCTGGTGTGTCGGATATATCCCTATGTCCATAATCCATATCTTGGGTTTGTTGGGTTGGTATTGGTGGAGATAGGGAGACATCTCTGTCTTCGGGATTCACCTGTGGCTCTCTATTAATGTCAATGGAACCAGTGGGTTGGACACATTGTTGACTGCTTGATTGACCACCACAGTTTAATTCTGCATACAATTCGATAAATCTAGGATTTTCTCCATCGGATCTGCATGCGTCAGTAACTAACGCTAGATCGTCATCATCTACAATATCCACAGCAACCCACTGCACCGGGTTGCCCGATGCACATCTAGCAGTCAATCGAGATACACATTGTCCGTGTTGTAGTCTCAACTTTTTGTAAATCAGTTTCATTATATCATGGTGGCTGCATCCTTGGGGCATGCGAAACATTTTACTTTCACCTTCAAAAATTTGACCATTAGATCCAAAATATCTACTCCCATTATAATACACAATCGTGATTAGACCATTTCTACTATTACTCATTTTGTCGTAAAAAACTAAAAAATAACAGAACAATGCCTTTTGGACTGAAGAATAAAAAACAAAAATAATAGAAGATGGCTACCAATGTAAAAATAACTGGTGTAAATAGGACTATATTCCCTATGCAATATATGAAAATATATAACCTATTTCGTTGTGTGAAAGTATTTTGGCTTCAAAAATCACAAAGCAAAATAACATCTGAAAATTTTACAAAAAAAAAACTATTAGAACATGACTACTAAAGTAAAAAAAAAAGAATGTAAATAGGACTATTTTCTTATGCCACATAGGAAAATATATCACCTATTTCGTTGCGGTAAATTATTTCTGTTTCAAAAATCACATAGCAAAATAACACGAAAATTTAAAAAAAAATTATATAAGATGACTACTGATGTAAAAACAAGGAGTGTAAATAGGACTATATTTCTTATATAATATAGAAAATATATCACCAAAATAACGCAATATATATCGAGTGTAAAAATAAACTATAATAGGATACAACTTTCTAAAATCACAGAGCAATAACAGAATATTTTTCGAATGCACGTCCAGTGAAGCTGAGAGGGGTATATATAGGGATCAATGAAGAGTAAGTTCGCTGAATAGGGAAGCAAAATATTTCACATACTTTGCAGTCTCTTCCAGCAGTTCATAATTAGCTAGGTTGTCTAGCTAACTTCACTTAGTTAGCTACAGCACCAAGCGTATTTGGTACATCACCATCGTACATAATTAGCTAGGCTGTCTAGCTAACTTCACTTAATTAGCTAAAGCACCCAGCGTATTTGGTACATCACCATTTATCCCACGTTTTGAAACCGTGCGAAATTCATTACATAAACAGCTATCAAACCTAGCGAACTTCTCTCCGACTGACGCTGTTAGAAGACCTAATTAGCTATGAGCCCTAGCGGATTACGTTGACCATTGGTTGGCTACCAACTCAGCCAATGAAATTCGCTGGAATGCCTTGTGGATTTTACAGCATGACACTTTGACAATATTTTTTTATGTATTGGCACTTTCACAATTTATTTTTGAAATTGTGACAATTTGGCAGTTGTGTCTATCATGAGAAATTTAAAAAGATATGTAGCCAACTCATTTGTACGATCCTTTTTGTCTGTTTTTAACCCACGGGGTAGACGGATAGTAAGTTCCTTTCGTTTTAGAACAACGTGTCAAAAATAAACTCAAGCCAATCAAGAAAATAAAATTGAAGCCTTCTGAAAATAATCGAATTGATTTGCCATGCCCACAAGCCATACAATTTTGTTATCTCTTAGCCAAACTCGTAAATATAAAATTTGGAAATTACAGCAGATATTAAGATCTGTAACACGGACAACAAGCTAAGTAATTATCATTAACAAAGAAACTGACTTTATCTTTATGGAAAATGTAAAGAAAGAAAGCTCTGAAGTCATTTGCGCTTGACACTTTTTTATGTACATAGCTATAGCTGGTGGGGAATGGGCCGGGCTGCGTCTACCTGGGCTGGTGAATACCCCGTGGGCTCACCTTGGGCTTCACAAACTTGGGGGCCTTTTCCACATACCTCGGCGCTTGGGCCCATCCTCCTCCACAGCTTCGCCATTTCAGCACCCCCAACGACACCACCTCTTTCCCTTCCTTTCCTTCGTTTTCATCTTCATCTTCTGATCCATCCATCCAAGTAAAATAAAATAATTAAACAAAAACATCAAGTAGTAAATGAGAGAAATAAATGGAGATAAGTTAAGTAAGTGAGTTACGGAGATCTAGGTCAAAGTCGAAGTCAAAAGCGTCGTCGTTTTGGAACTGGGGATCTTGGAAGCACTCGCGGAGCCAGTAGTCGCGGAACCAGGGGGAGGAGTGAACGAGGTCCCACCATTGGTCGGAGAAATCCTCCACCGTCCGATAGGCGAGCGGCACGAACATCGGAGCGTTGGGATTCAAGCTAGAACCGGAAATCACTTCCATTGAAACAAACAGGATAAGGAGATGAGTGTTGAATAATGTTTGTGCTTATCCACTACATAGTGGGTGGGTGGGTGGGTATTTATAAGGAAGGACATAGACTTGGGTTGGGTCGGTGCTATTACATTGCACACGTGACATGCGTGTGGTATAGATGATAGTAACTGAGGCACGGTTTTTGGATCAGATTCAGCTTATGGGTATGGGTATATGGGCCTAGAAGGCTAGACTTTACCACAATTCCATCAACTTTTTTCTCCTTCTCATCTTCACTTCTGCTGGTCGGTTACACCTAGATTAATTAATTATACTTTATTTACGGATGCTTTTTAAATAACTAAATAAATTACAATATTGATTGTTAAACTTTTTAATTAATAATTTTAGTTTTATTAGTATTCTTTTTTAAAACCAATATATTTGAAAATCAAATCCTTAATTATTTTAGGTGTATCGATTTCTTTAAAGTGTACGGTTATTTGAAGAAAATGAAATTGAACTTATGTGTTTGGTAGAAGTTGCAAAATAGAAAATTTAAAAATTGGGGCGAGGATAATTAAATTGATAAAAAAAATGGTTATATTTTGTTTATTGTGTTTGTATTTTCATAATAAACAGTGTCATGTTATTTAAAATAATTTTATAAAAAAATGATTAATAGTCTTTTAAAATTTATTTAAAAATAACATTTGGAGCAATGATATTTTAGAAAAACAATATTCCTTTTAAATATACTCATTTAGCATATATCAAACAAAAGACATAGACTAAAATATTTAATTTTCAATATTACCATATAATATTGTCCTAATAAATGCAACGAGATTTTGTTGGAATTAAAGCCGTAACTAAGTATAAAAGTTAGACCTCAATCCGATCTGATGTTTTTTTTTAGAATAGATCGACCATATACTAAAACAACCGCAAACATAGAACCCAATCATGTCATCATAGTTGGCTTCGGTTCTTTTGGGCAATTTCTTGCAAAGACTATGATCAAACAAGGCCACTCTGAGGGCAACCTCTCGTACTGACTACTCCCTCTTATGTCTCCAAATGGCTATCCAATTATTCAGGTACATAACATAAACACCATTGAATTGCTAGAACTATATATACAATTAACGACAATTTTCATGATGCATCATGTCATGTGTCCCTGCAGGGATGTTGCGGCAGTCCTTGAGGCTGACAACGATGTCATACTCATATGCACATCCATCGTATCTCTCTCCGAGGTTCTTAGCTCTATGCCACTCAATAATCTCAAAAGACCAACACTCTTTGATGTCCTTTCAGTTAAAGAGCACCCGAGAAGTCTTCTACTTCGGGTACTTCAATTTTTTAGCTTGCTTCATTTGTATGATGATGATCCCTCTAGTTTTGTTTGTCTTAGTGAGAACGATTTATTGTACGAATGAAGAAATGTGTAAGAATACTAATATGCATAGTATGTAAGTTTTATAAAAATAAGCTATGGGTGATTTATTATTACTTGACTATTACACACTTTGTTGGACTTGCTTGGGATTGATTTTTTTGTATAAATAAGCTATGTTTCTCCTCCCTTCTAATTGCGGTAGCTTTACCCATTACAAACTCGATAATAACTGAATTTTTGTCAAACTCTATAAGAACTGAAATTTTGTATAAGTAAGCTATGTTTCTCATATTTTAAGGAGATCAAAATCAATAGTCATGAATGGACAAATTTGGTGTTTTATATTTTATAATCATGGACAGCTAGTTATCTTTAAAATATAACAAATTTGTCAAACTTATTTCACACACAATAAGGCATCACATAGAATTGTCCCATATAATTTCCATTTCATGTTTCAAGGACATTGCTTCCATCTTTCATAACAGGTATTGCCAGGGGTCAGACATACTGTGGACGCACCCAATGTTTGGACCAGATAGTGGGAAGGATGGGGGGAAAGATCTAACATTCGTGTATGATAAAGTTCGAATCCAAGATGAAGCTATATGCTCTAACTTCCTCCACATTTTTGCAAGCGAGGTAGGTTGATTGCCTTAGTCAATTGCCATCAATGACAAAACCTTTCCAACTAATGGTGCAGCCAATGAACAATGAAATATTAAGTATCAAGTTTGTGTTTTGTATTAGCTTTGGATAATATCACCTTAACATTAGTTATATTCTAAAATCAATGCAGAAAAAAAAAAAGTAAAAGATAAATCATGACAACTCAGAACAGTTAATAGGAACATGGCAGATGTAGCATAGGCATGGGCATGGGTGTAAATAGAGGCTTTCCCAAGATATTTGTACAAATCAATCTTAGAACTCTCACCCACAGCAAGTTTTAACTGCCTCTTCAAGTTCTAACCTTGGAATGGTACTGTTTGGATTCCAAAAGAAGCGTGAAGGATTTTATTGGGACTACCTCATATTTATCCAAAGGTGATTTATCATCCATTTCACCCTGCTTTTCTTAACAGGGCTGCATGATGCTACAAATGCCTTGTGAGGAACATGATAAAATAGCTGCCAAGAGCCAATTTATCACACTCACTATAGGCAGGTATATATGCTACAACTTTGGCCCTCTTTTTTATCAGGACATTGTCAGAAATGGATATCAAGTCCACACCTATTGATACAAAAGGCTTTCATACACTTGTTCAATTAGTATATATCTTCAATCATTTTGTTTTGAAACGTTCCCCGTTCCCCCTCCAAAAAGCTTTCCTTTCACTTTTGGTTTGCAACTAGGCATGGTACTAATGTGGTTCTTTTTACAGCTTGTTGCAGAAGGACCCCACCATCAGAGATAGTTTTGACTTGTACAGTGGATTTTTCTTACATAATAGGTTCGCTTTACAAGTGGTATACAACTGCCATCCAGATGGCTATTTCCCAAAATATAGTATTGAAAATTGTCTATTTATACTAGGAAAAAATAGTAATTCACTCTATCGAAATTTGGAAAAATTGAAACACAAACAAGTAAATGAAGATAGACTAATTGAATTGTGCTAAATATGCAGTTGGAGAATCTTGAACATGCCTTGCACGAAGTCAAAGAGATTCTGGTTCAAAGGAAGAGTGAGAGGTCCCGAAAAGACTGAATGCTGCTGATATATAATCCTCTTGTTGACAATGGTTTGTTAGTGTATAGTCTCAATTACTTGCCAACAGTTGCGGCATTCTACACAAGTTTCATTATACTTTTATCCTCTCAGTAGAGAGACAATTTTTTCGCATAATAAAATCATGTGAAAATATAATTTGAGAAGATCGATTTCTATGAATCTCCATATTTATGTTGGTTCCTTCTCTTGGTATGAAGGTGGCTTTTAAGTATAGTCACAAGTTTCATTTAGTGTATATGCCTTTTAAGTTCATTTCTTTCCTTCTCTTGGATATGAAGCGGCTTGGCATGGATAAGCATTAAAATGAAATGAAATTATCATTATTTTTCACAATCTGTCCACTGCATTTATGAATTAGGAGTCACTTGTCATGATGAATTCATTTTTTGGATGAACCTGGAGTTTTCCTAGCTGAAAGTAATGGATTAATCTCTCAAAGTGCTGAGAGCTAAGGGGTGGTCATGATGAATTGGATTCATGATAAGTGTGGGTGTGTTTATTAGCTCTAGTAGCATGTACATGTTCTCCGGATCCATGCCCTCCAATTCTGTCCGCAGTCTACAGTTTTTGCTAAAGCAAAATAATTTCCTTTTCCATAAATGCTAGCAAAAAGTATCGTGAGCATAATCAGCATATTGTTTCAATCTTGATTCAAATATCTTCAAGCAAGCAAAGCAGGAAAACTTTAAATATTACATTCATGTAAGAAGCAATGGACACATGATTCTGAATTAAAGAGGATAATTTGATTTTTCATCTTTAAATAGTAGTAATACGATAACACAAACTTTTTAATCATAGTCATTAAAATTAAATTTCCATGGAAATGATCGCGTATTTGTGAAAAATGAAAACAAAACAATAATTTCACCCCATTATCATTTTCTTTACAATTATAATCACTTGTTCAATAAAATGAAAAATAATACACATATTAATTTGTGATATAGTTGATTCGTTTCTATGGTCCAAATCAGATTTGATTGATATATTCCTTTGCGTGACTCCTAAGCTATGCAATTTTGAGGTAGACCGTTTCCCTAAACTCCAACCTCCTGGTTTCATGATAGAACGTCTTGTGCTTGTTAGGCCAATACGTTAGCCATATCCAACCCCTTATCTCCCACTCCATTGTCTTCCCCACAGCACCTTTGTCCACTTTCCAACACACACTTTCTCCATATTCATCGCGTGCAAAGATAATCCCTCCTTGCCTCGTGAAAGGACGATAAGCACTCGAATACCTAATGGCGGATCAAAGACTCTGAGTCAGTCAGTGGATATAATATATTTTAAAATAAATAATAATAACAGTTATTGACTGTACAGCGAGTTCAAAAACATAAAAATCGTGGATAAAATTTTAAAAAATCATCTTATTTATTTGTAGTTTCATTTCATTAAAGGTGTGACCAACAAGTATTTCGTTCGAGCGGTAATAAATTCAATTTTTTAAGTAGGAGTGATAAATGAGTTGGAAAAAGAAAATTTAATTTAAGATGATCAATTAGATTTTTTAACAAAAAAATTAGTCATTTTTAATTAAAGCAGATGGATACTTCGTATGGATATGATAAATAATAAATAAATAAAAAGTGTGTGTGACGGTGTGGATATATAGTACCTGTCTTTGAACCATGACTTTGGGTTAAACAACGCAACCTTTGAAGGCTTTGTGGAGAACACTTCCTTGCCATCGGTGCTATCGTGAAGAAACCAGTTCAAGTTTGCACTGTAGCCATGAACTGATTGCTCGAATTTCCAGGGCTTTAAGCTCACAGTTGAGGACTCTCCTGCTGATACGCTAAGACCTATGTAAGGATTTGGTGGCTCGAATGAGGCTTCTATGCCTTTCTCCACGCCAAACTCTATTCGTGGGTTTTCCGAGGATTTGCCAACGGATACGGTTAGTACTTGGTGTTGAAGTGTGGGGGTGAGTTGCAATGAGATTCTTGAAGGGAAATGTTTTTCTGCTGCACCTGCTCCTCGTTCTCTCATCAGAATGTCGTCTACCAGTTTTAAAACATCGCATCTTTCCACAGAAATGTAAATATTGGTTAATTTAACATGATAAATAATAAGAAAGAAAATCACTCCACGTGCATATGTAAAGAAAATAAAATGATGACAAGTCATATAATGTTAGTTGGGTGTTGTAAAAATTTCAAAAAAAGTTTATGCAAATTATCGCTCCTCATTTCTAATCTTTTTTTTTCTCTCTCTCTCCAATATAGAAAGATGACATGTAATTGAAAAATATTTTTTCTCTCAATTTTGAGATAGAAATTATCACTTTCTAAGTTCTTGTCTCTTTTTTCTATCTTTTCAATGGAAAAATGATATGTGATTGGATGTTTTCTCACGAATATGTTGATTTTATTGTGTTGAACTTGAGATACATAGATATGATCACTTTCAATTTCTTATCTCCTTTTTTTGTCTTTTCAATAGAAAAAATGTCATGCGGTTGGAAAATAATATTTTCTCTCCGATTTGTTAATTTTATTGAAGAGTCATTTTTTTAGATGAATTTTTTTTTTACACATATAGCAAGTGATATTAGAGAAGTTATTACATAGTTTCAAATTAATCAATATGTGCTCATAATTCCAACTAATCTTTATACAACATATATATAACTAAAAAAATAATTTACAAAAGAAAGAATTAATAATACTTTTGCTATGTGTTATGTGTTATATAGAGTCCTTTTAAAAAAAATGTGGTATATAAGGATTTGTCAAAAATTCAAAATCATGATAGTTTCAAATTATATAATAATTTTTGGTGTCTTTTTTTTTTAGTGTGATAATTTTTCGTGTCTTCTAAGATACAAAATTAAATTAGAAAATTTCTAATGTTAATTTATTAAATTGTGAGATTAACTAACACAATATCAAATTAATTTTTTTTAATTGGATAAATATTATTTGATTACCTTATGTTGTCAATGTTCACCACGATTTCAACCCACCTCTCTTTGATTATGACTTTGTAATTGAATTGAAGAACACCTTCAAGCTGCTGATATTTGAGAGAGAATTCAAGCCTCTCATCAGCTGGATGGTTGTTTGCATTCACAACATCCATGTTTATGACAGGGCAATACAATTGAATTTTCCACAACCCAAACGTTGAGAACGCATAAGAAAATAGAGGAGATGGTGTTCTGAAGGTGGTGTGATCAGTGTGATGTGCTTTTTGGATCTCTACAATCCAATTTGTGATCGCAAGGTTCACAGAACGCATCCACAGCTCTTCCAAGTTGGAACCTAAGAGTTTCATCAGAAATTTTGATGCTTGCCTTGATTGACACCCTGCCAATTGTTCTTTCAAAGTGTTAAGGCAACCAGAACGAAGATCAGAAGGGGCTTCGTATATGCAAACTAGGAACAAGAGGGTGAGAAAAGCAAGGTTGAAAATGTCTTGGAAGTTGGAAACAGAATCAAGTTTGGGGAACTTGATATAGGGAATACTGTGCTTGTTGGAGCCATAATGAAGGATATCTTCTATGAAATTAACAAGGAGGTTGGAAAGAGTTTCATCATCTGTTAACCTAATGGTTTTGGTGCTAGGTTTGAAAGGTTTAGAGGTCCAAAGAGAGATGGGAATATTGAAGTCTGCCACAATGGCTAAGGAGATTCTTGAGGATTGGTGATGATTTTTTGCTAGGATGAGATTAAGAGATGGTTGAGATGAGTTTGTGGAACATATGCTCAGGGACATGGAAGATGTTTTCCATTCTGGGATTGGTGGAAGGTCTTGAATCCATGAAAACACATCAAGAAATCTGTAATAAGCCATAGCAGAAAATTAACCCAGCTAGCTATAACTCTATGGGTGTTGTCGTGTGGGGCTTCATATATTGGGCTAGTTCGATCTCTATTTAACGGATGCAAAGCAAATTAGCAAAAGGATTCTGGTTGGGCAAGAAAAGTCAAAAGTATGTTGTGCACGTGATTAGTACAACGATTAGCACCTGGGAAAAACAATGATGGATTGTGTGTACTTACAAGACAAACTGATTTTTTGTGTGTTCTATCGTTCCCATCGCATGTGCTGGCTAGTTGTCTAAAAATGCATGGTTATTTTCGCATGATTACAAAATGCGATAATAAAAAGAAAAGAATGATAATTATTTTACTTATTTGGATAAGCATGTTCCACTTCACTAACAAAATAATAGTTTACCCATGTAAGTCTTTTATATTTTTTATTCTTTATGAAATCAAGAAAAAAATTAAAATAAATATATAAAAGTTGTTTGCATTTATTATTATTATTATTATTATTATTATTATTATTATTATTATTATTAACAAGTTTCGCAAGCATAATTATTTCAAGTGTGTTCTTTTTATATAGTCAAATTTACACACTGATTTCCTTCTTTGACGACATGGATAAATTGAAGATGCCAATTCCTTACAGCTGAGAAATCGTCTTTGATTGTCCATATTAACTATTAGAGTATCATATCTGTGGTACTTATGTGGCTTGACAATAATGTCTAACCTTTGAATCCGATTGGCTAATAACACTAAGTTATGTCTCTATAATGGAAATATTCGTTCTCCATAATCGATGATATGAAATTTCTCTTCAGCAAATTAAACAGAAAAATAAAATAAGGAAGACCAATCATAGACTTAAGAACATTTATTTATTTGACGTGTGGAGAACTTCACAGGCTACGGCATCTTTTGTTTGTAAAAAAGTGCATTCGATTCTCTACCCACATGCGTGAAAATTTTAGCTAATAGATAGTGCTTTAACGAATATAGGTAGTCTTTTAGCTAGGAATTTTTTAGCTGAAACTCAGATTCGTGTGCAATGAAATGTTTGCCACTAATAGTTCAACCTCGCAAGGTTAGCGAGTGCTCACTTTGTTAACATTTTCCCTTTGTGCATGTTAATAATGGCCATAGAGTGGAGGCATGACCCTACCAAGGGAAAAAGATTGATTATTCGTGATAATTAAAAAAAATAAAATAAACATCTCACACCCCCTGGTCATTAGAAGATGAAATCAACATTTTATGGAGAATATAAGTTGTGTTGTGTTGCTGATTAAAAAAATATACGCTGTGTTATTTTAGATTATTATGCTAAAATAAAGCATGAAATAATTCGGAACATGTAATTTTTAAATTCTCAATAAACTTAAATAAAATAAAAATATGTTTTTTTGTATTTTTTATAAGTTTTTTAAGAATGAAAAAATTAACGCATGATATCGTTTTTGAAGATTAAAGTTTTAAAGCCTATATAAAGGGAACCATAAAAATTTAAGCCTATATAAAGTTGTGTTTAGATTAGAGTTGTGCTATACATTAATATTACTACAAAATGTATAAACACTATAAAATATAATTTAATTAAAGTTTTTATTTATTTATAAAATATCAGAAAATTTATGATATTTACACACCTTATACAAGCACTTCAATCAATCGAATTAGACGATGGTATTAGTTCTTAATTAGAGTCTAATGCGTGGACAAAATGTTTTAATTACTAGAGGAGGAAAAGATTTAGAAGTAGGGAACATTTGTAATAAATTATTTCAAATCATGTGCATGTATATAACGGTTTTTCGATCGATGGGGAAAAGGCTGAAAGCTATATTCTGAATGTTAAGTCTGACAGTTTGGAATATAACTTCAAATGTTATCACACTCGGATACGCAATTCATCAGCTCAAAGGAAAGGAACATGAATAAGATTGGACCTTGATGAGTTATCAATTTATCATTATTATACGAACGGTATGTACCCGGATGCATGCTTGTATATATAAAGTATTTTCTTACTCTTTTAATTTGTTGACCAATTTAATTAACTTTATATTTTTTTTCAAGGAACTTTATATTGTTAATACTTAACCTTTTATTATGTTATAACTTAATTAGTTAAAACTAAAATTTTAGTTAAAATCATAAGTAGAAAACTAGTGTGCACAACTATAAATTTGACGTTAAATTTTAATTTCATTTCGAAATTTTCATTTAATCGTAGCAATAAATGGGGTCAAATCAAATTTGAGTGAAGAAAATTAATCCATAAGTAGTAGTCTAACAACAATGGTAGTAATGTAGAATATATGAAGGAAATAATGGTTGCGAAATGATCAACGATCAATGACAGTTGCAGTAGTTAGGGTAGTGTGGCGACAACAATAACTATTGTGGTAGAAGCATTAGTTATTGACTGTGATGCAGGTAAAGTGATGGTAAGTGTGGCAACAACAATAAAAATGACAATAGTAATATAGTAAAATAATGAATAAAGTGTTAGTGATCATAATAACAATCTAGTGGAAGTAGAAAAAGAAGAGCAACTAAACATTTTGATGGAGAAGGTTAGGAACTATGAATATGTGATTAAGAGGATAATAAAGGCTGCCAATTGGGAATGGTTAAATTCAATTGTATTATAATTTTATGAAATTAAGTATTGAATATTGCACTTCATATTTTAAAAGACTTTTTAAAGTCTAAACACTTTATTTAATTTCATGTGCTAATAATTCTGTGTCAAACAAATACTACGAGAATGATTTATTTCTTAAAAGATCATCTGATGTGATAACATGACATGCCAGTTACTTGACAAAGGTGATAGAAAAATATTTTAATAAATCCTTATTCCCCACAATGATGTAAAATACTAAGAATAGCCTAATTTCTCAAGGAAAGTAAATTAATTAGTTTTTCTTTCTCTTTTTTAGGAAAAAATAGTTAGTTGAAGTATGCATATTTGACTCGACAATTTCTAACCATAATAAAAGAAATGGTATGATAATGAAAATCTTTTAACGATGCATTACCTGTGCAACATATAACATTAAATAATTATGTAAAAAAGGTTATACACAAAATAATTACATTAATGTTAAACTCGTAATTCTTCAACCTCTGAAATAATTGGCCTAGGCACTTTCAAGAAAAAATAAGGCAAGCTACTAATCTAGGTTAGAAAGTTCAGATGCTCAGCATATATTGTTGACTTATGTTTCTCTTGAAAGCAAAAAAGTAACATAATAAATGCTTCCACCTCTGCTTGGCTGGTTTGCTGCCTAATCCACACCTAGTTTCAACATATTCATATCGGTGGGTTTTTCTTTTTGGGAAGCATATTATCGGTAGTAAACCTAATACGTGAACATATTCCTACTTTAATTTATATAAATATTTAAAACTTTTGATAGGAAAGGAAGGTGTAATTGTTGTACACACAAGGAACTACTTACTTTGTTACGGTACCTGGCCATCATCATCTAGGCACACTGACATGTGTGACTTTAACAAATGCGGGCATGAATTATTTTGTTTTCAATTAAAGACCACGTCTAGTGTGAACCAACTTTATAGAAGATCTATGATGTACCATTTTTTTCTATTGTTAGATTGATCTAATTCTTACACTCATAAATTACTCTCACTTTACAAGTAAATTTTACTTGAGTCTTTAAGAGTCATTAGATCAACATTCTAACTTGACAATAGTTATTAATTTGATTTAATTATGTAATTTTCACTTTAATATTTTTGAGTTATCAAATTGAAACTTAACTTCATAATTATCGTTGATATGATTTAATGAGATCTAACATTAATAAAATATTATTAATTTTTTTAAAACTTAATCTTTTATATATTTTATAAAAATATAATTGCGAGGAAGCATGTGATTGCGATGGTGCCAATGATGAAGTATTGAACAATGGTGAAGACACTGATATTGAGGAACCACACAATGGTGTTGATGATGAGAGTCGAACGACAACGAAGGCATTGATAACAAGGAATTGCTCAACAATAATAATTTTAGTGCTGATGACGATGACAACGACATTGATAACAAGGAACCAAACAACAACAACATCAACAAGAAGTTGGATGATGACGACAACAAAAAATCGGATGCAAACGGTGGAGGACCACAACACAAACGATGCATAAACAAGATCACGAACAACAACATTGGAGTAGATGCGCACCTTAAGTGTCAACATAGACTTGCATGTCGTTGATATGAGAGTTAGACGTGCCACAACAATTTCAAGGTGCTCTTGATGCAAAAGCTCAAATGTGAATTACAGTTATACATTTCCAGTTCTTGTTCTTTAGGCATGTTCAATGTAATAATAAATCAAATATGACATATAGTTGTATTTTTCCTATGCAATTACTGTGAATTATGTTTCTATTCAGTATATGTGTTAGTCAAATTCTTTCACCAATATGTCATCAATTTTGTAACTAATTTTGCTAACAAGTAAAATGTAGTTAGGTTTTGAATCTTAACCCTAGCTTCTACTTCAATATAAAAGTTTTTTTTTTAATTATACAATTGATTCCTTAATTATAATTAAAAGTTCAATTTGATCTTCAAATTAATAAAAAGTTCAATTAAGTACTTTAATTATTTAAAATATGTGAGTTTCTTAATTATTTTAAAAGTTCAATTAGTTGTTTAATTATTTAATTATTCAATATATGACTTTTCCAAAGTATCAATCGGGTGAGATTTGGATTTGCGTTTTGAGATGTACGGGTGCTATAGCATTTTTAAGAGAGAATTGAATCGTATATATACCAACATTTCTTAGGTGATTTGTGCATATTATTGATATGTTATAGGTGATTTGTGCATTATTGCTGGCCTTTTATGTATAGGTGCAATTCAGATATCTGCCACTCATCGTTTATGTAATTTTGCTGATGTTTAGTCACCTTGGTACAACTTGTACCCGAGGGTTGACATATTGAAATAAAAGTTTTATTGACCTTGTTAAAAAAAATATTTAAAACACTTCAATGAAATCTTTTTATAGTGAGATATATAAAATTTGATTAAATATTTTAATAGTTAAAGAATCCAATTAAAGAACCTAATTGAATTTTTCTAAATAATTAAAGGATTTGATAAAAAAATTTAACAGTTGAGGGATCTAATTGAATTTTTTAAAATAACTAAATTTTTTATTAAAATTTCTAATAATTAAAAGAATCAATTAAACTTTTAATTATAATTACAAAATAAATTATATAATTAAAACTTTTTTATCCATAAAATTGAAGTCAAGTGTAAAAATACTTACAATAGTTTAAACCATTTGAGTTAAAATCCGTTAATATTAACGTGAAAATTACTTTATGACATTTTTACTTGGTTCATTTGATTGCATAAAAATACATTGCATATAACATTAACATACGAGGGATAATGTATATAATATATAATATCAATAAACGAAGGATTAAAAGTGCACGCAATTTCTATAAAAAAAATGCACATAACTTTGCTAGTACTAAATAAATAATATAATATTATAAAAATATATAAATAATAATTTATATTTTTCAATATTATATGTCTTAATTAGACTTGTAAGAAAAAAAATAGTTAATATTTATCCTTGTCATGACTTTTAATTAATTATTATAAAAATAACAAAAAAAATACTGGATAACAAATATATTATGTAATATTATTTATAATTAGATGATAATATAAAAAATATTATAAGTTATTTTAATTAAATTAAAAAAAATGGATCGCTTCTTTTCAATTATTACCCCTATTACACATATTGACGTTATATTGGTTATTATTTTTTAAAACCTATTTATTCACATTATTACGTACTTTTTGCCTTGCGTTTTCAGCAAATAGGTTCTGCCCATGCCCATCTCACATTAGGAAGGTTATTTTTGGACATTTACCTTTACATACTAACTGGCACCTCCCTCGCGCATTTCTTCGTTTCCAAACCCCAACCACAGAGTCTCCATTGCTCCTCGCTCTCTCTATTGGTTCACGCGCGGCAATTGGAGATTCACGCGCCACCATGGCCTCACCACCGACACTCCCTATCTCCTCCCAATCCAGCGCCTCCGGCGGCGCCGCCTCGCAGTCCCAGCCTCCGATCGCGACGCCGGCGTTCCGCGCCTTCATCTCCCGCATCTCCTCGTCCCTCCGCCACGCCTTCGCGCAGCGCCGCCCGTGGACGGAGCTCATCGACCGGAGCTCCATGTCCCGACCTGACACCCTTGCCGAAGCATACTCTCGGATCCGCAAGAACTTCGGCTACTTCCGCGTCAATTATCTAACCCTAATCGCGCTGGCGCTCGCGGTCTCGCTCATCACGCATCCGTTCTCGCTCTTTGTTCTCTTCGGCCTCCTCGCTTCGTGGTCGTTCCTTTACCTCTTTCGCCCTTCGGATCAGCCTCTAGTGCTCTTCGGACGCACCTTCGCCGATCGCGAAACCCTAGGGATCCTCGTTGTGCTCACCGTGTTCGTTATTTTCCTCACCAGCGTTGGATCCTTGTTGATCTCTGCATTGATGGTTGGATTGGCGATCGTGTGCGCGCACGGCGCGGTCCGCGTTCCCGAGGATCTGTTTCTCGACGATCAGGAGCCGAACAGCTCCGGATTCCTCTCGTTCCTCGGTGGAGCCGCCGCTTCAGCCGCCGCGCCGGCCGTCGCGCGTGTGTAAACGGCGGGATCTGGACGGACGCTGTGTCCAGTGGATTCTTCTCAGGTTGGTTCGGCCTTTTTTGTTGTAATATGTTGAATTGAAAATTGTTGCGATATTCTTTGCCTTTTGAGATCCAAAGCGAATTGCTTAGGGTTTAGTTCTGTTACTACTTACTACTTTTTGTTTTGCGCCGAGATATTATTGTGCTATTAAACCTCAAGTAATGCAGCTTAGTCATTGATTTTGCTTCTGAAATTGTTCGTCATTTTCGGTAGATTTGTATGTGCATTTTTTTCTTCCATAGTCGTAATGGTAGGATTTAATTGTTGGAATTGGACTACAGATTCAGATAATGAGACTGGATTTTCAATTAAACGATATATTACTGTGAAAACTGAAATGTACTCTGTTGTGCTTGAGATGTAGTATATATATAAAAAAGAATATTTGTTATTTTTTTAATCTGAGTGTAACAATGGTGACTAATTGAGTGTATTCAGGGGTTGGTTACTCGGCTTGGGTTAATTTTCTTTAGATGTTTAATGGAACAAAATTTAAGTGTTTTTAGTGTTATTTTCTCGTTGAAATTAGGGAAGGGACCCGTGGCTTGGATTATATAATTTTTTCATTAATTTTTTTGAACATGTAATAATAAGGAATATAAGTTGACTGGTTAAGAGCTGCAGATGTTTTTGGGTGCTTATGGTCAGAAAGATAGTTAACAAATGATGTAGAAAGCGTTGAGGGTTTTCCAAGTTGCAGCTACTCATAGAAATCATTTTATTGGTCGACTTCCTTCACAATAAAGAAGCATATTGTATAATCTTAGTTTGTGAATTGTGATTATGTCATTTTACCCAAATAATGGAGTGTGTTAAAAAAGTTGTGTTTGAAAGCATGAATAACAGCAAACATTGGAAGTGAGCTTACAATAGAGCAGTTAAGATGGAATATGCAAGTCGTTGCTAATGGTTGTAAAAAAAACTGAAAAAAATCAAACAATATTTGTTAGTATTAATTGCTTTTTTTTTTTTTGTGTGTGCTGGTAAGTGCGTATGTAATGAAAGAATCAACCATAATTAGCATTAAAATTACCTGGTATTAGATGCTTGTGGGTTAAATGAAAATGGGTCCTTTCATGCATATGATACAACTCAATTTAAAATTTGATCTGATAGGATCTATTCTCAGAACAGATCATTTTCATAAGAAAAAAGTGTTTAATGAGCTTAATTTATTATTCCGATTTAATTTATTTATCCTTTAAGATAATACACATATTTTAAAAAAATCGATTATGTCAATTTTTATAACAAAAATAATAATTGAGTAAAATATCTTCATTCCATAAATGTATTGAAGAAAAAAGTGAATAATCCTTTTCTTGGGTATTTTAAAGTAGCAAATAATTTAAAACAAATATTCAGAGTTACACATAAAATGAGGGTGAAGGGTTATTTCTCAATTCTTGTGCTTAAATTTATTCTTAACTCGATCTTTGTGATTGAAAATTCATTAAAAGGCTTTGTAACAGCAATATTTGTTCATCGAGCTATAAGGATCTTTCATTATGGTAATTCCCCTGTGGGCCTTAACAGTGCATGGTGGCATGCTATGATGGTAATGGCAATATTTTCTTGTTATAACAAACTTTGGGCTTTGAAGAATGGACTTCAAGCCTACAATGAGACTTCATGTTTCAAGCTAGGACCCTTTTCTGTCACTAACCAAAGTTATCAAGTATCAACCCTCAGGTTGATGATAGTATGCTTCAATTTTGATGAACAAAAAAAGAAGAATGTTTCAATTTTCAATGGATGAATGACCAAGGTCTTGAAACCTATAGAGAACAAGGCAATAACCAACTCTGCGACATCAATTAAGTTTGTCCGGAAAAGTTATCCACTCATGTCCATAGCAAGGTAGGGAGATGTTGAAATGTAATTAAATTCAAAAGGCGGAAGACAAAATCCGGTTCTTGCCTTGTGAAAATTATTTGTTGATTTGCTATTGGGCAGTAACTCATGTTACAAGTAACGTCTTCATTACCGAGATCACCTATTTTTAGTCACTATTAATTAAGGACAAAATTCAAATAAAGTATTATGGTGATTATTGACCTTGTTCTCCGATCAAATTTGACATTTCATTTTAATAGTTTTCTATCGATTTTAGTTTAGGCGATAAAAGGAGCCGTTGTCGTGGAAAATATCAAGTTTTTCAGTAGTTTCTAAAGCTAACTTGACCCTGTCATGCACGGTCACATCAACATTTTTTTCAATATTAAATATCAAATTAAAATTAATAAATGAACTAAAATTACATAATTAAAAGAGTAAATTATATTTGTACTCCTTATATTTTGTTCAAATTTTATCCGATATTTCTCTCTTTTTGCACATTACTTTTACATCCCTCTATTATGACTGTTATTTAATGTCAATTAAAATATGTGAATAGACAAAATTGTCCTTACATCTTAATTGTAAAACCCAAATTATCATATCCCAATTAGTTTCAAAATTTAGGATTCACGTTTCATTCTTCTTCACCATTCACAAATATTATTCATCTTTCTCTTGTTAGCGAGTTCTTCTTCAGCGTCCAGGAGATGCGAGTTCTTCTTTCTCTCACGACGTTCACGTTTCATTTCTCTTCACCGTTCGCGAGTTCTTCACTGTTCTTATTCCAGTTCACGAATTCTCCACTGTTCCTTTTCTAGTTCTCGAGTTCTCCACTGTTCATCTTCCAGATTGTGAGTTCTCTATTGTTCCTCTTTTAGTTCGCGACGTTCACGAGTGCCTTTGTTTGCCTTCCTCTTCGATGTTCACAAGCGCTCTGTTTCTCTTCCTGTTCCACGATTTCTATTCATGTTAGGGTTATGCTTGTAAGTGACCATTGGACCTTGTATATAGATTACTTTTTAAAATTATTTATTGTTACCTATTTCTGAATGGGATTTCAATGGGATACCAATTTGAGACCACTTATGATTTTTAAAAAATCATGTGTTTATTATTGTTGATTAAAATAGTGTTGATGTTTGGAACCTTTGAAAATACAGTGGATGAATTGGAAATCATTTGTTTATTATTGTTTATTAAAATAGTATTAATGTTTGGGACTACAAGAACACAATGAATGAACTGGAATATATGGGTCTTGAATCAGACAACATGGATATTTTGATCCACTTTACAAACCAATGGAACGAACCAAGTGAGATATGCAATGTTGATCTTGATAAGTTTGGAATGTTCAACGCATATGACTGTGTGAATAACATTGCTAATGATTTAGACTTGCCACCATGTCACCTTTTATTTTGTGATTTTGGTCCACTATTAGTGGTAAAATTCTTTCCCTTAAGACTGATCATGATGTACTGAAAATGTTTGCTGAAAATTAAAATTCAGTTCATATGTATGTTAGTAGAACAAAGGATGAGAACAAGGTGAGTTCACGTTCAACAAAAAGTTGAGTTTACGTTTAATTACCGAAAAAATAAAAAGAAGTTTATTAAAAGATGATGGTATTTTAGACATAAAATTTTATTAAAAGTCATATGACCAGTATATGCCTAATTTTTGCTAAATTATTAAATGATGCTTAAGACAGAAGGAGTTTGGATATAATGTTAGCTAAATAATTAAGAAGTTTTTTTTAAGGTAAAAAAAGGGAGAGATTTCAAATAAATTTTGAATAAAACGAGGGTGCATGAGTGTAATTTATTCTAATTAAAATAATAAATAAGCAATCTGAATTTTAACAATAATAGGAAAACAAAAAGTGTAATTGATTTTATTTAAATAATTTACAACATCAAATTTATGGATAATTCGTTGTCGCCAAGCTATATACACACACATTAGCTGAAGTATTTGTTATTGTTTTCAATATCATATTTTTTATAGGGATGGATCCATGAGCGTATTAAAGGAAGTATGAATTTTTTTATATAATTATTTAAATATTTTATTTTTAATAAATAAAAAATTTTAAAATATTTATTATTAATTTTATCGATAAAACTAGAAATATGATTTGCTAGAAAATTTTCACCAAATATCAACTAAAAATTTACTTTTCTTGTATATTTTATTTTATTATTATTTTTTATTTTAATTTTTCTTGGTTTCCTCATATTTACACATTTTTAGTGTCTTCCTCTTCCTCTATTATCTCAATCTCATCTTCTTCTATACCTGCTTTCTCTTCTATATTTTCCTCCTCTGCAACTTTATTACATTCTTTTCATACACATTTGATGGTTGAAGGATTATTATTTGAACTTAATGTTTTGATCATATTTAAAATGTAGAAAATCATTTTTTATCTTTTTTAATGAAAAGACTGATTATAGAATTTTCAGTATAAGGATAGAATGACTTAAAAATCATAGCTTTCAATCTTATTCGCATAATTCTCAATATGCTTCAGTGTACAGGTAAGCGACCTTACAAAGTATTGTTATGTGGAGGATATACATAGTTGGTAATCTCCTAGATTATAAAAAAGAAGTTAAATTGTAATCTTAGTCTTTTTAATTTCTTAAATATATAATTTTGATTTTCTTAAATTTTAATTGTAATATTTAATTTTTCTAGTCTTGGTGATTTTGATATTTCTAATATATTATTAACAAATAATTCTAATAAATTGAGTTATTAAGTTAATTATAAATTAATTAAAATCTTTAATTAATAAAAATTAATAATCCTAGTTTTTAACAACACTATTCTCCTCCTCTTATCTGTAAACACCTATTCCACATTTCTTGTGGTACACAATTCTATCCTCCTCTTATCTAAACACCAATCCACATTTCTATTGGTACTAACACTATATGTTTAATAGTTTTTTGTTAATTTTTTTAATGATTAATAATTTTGGTTTAATTTATAATTAATTTAATACCTCTAATAATTATAATTATTAGTTAATAATTTACCAGGGATCAAATTACCAATTTATAAAATTAGGGGGACTAAATGTTATAATTAAAAATTAAAGAAACTAAAATCATGAATTTGAAAAATTAGGGAAATCAAAATTGTAATTTAAGATAATAATAAAAAAAAGACATATTGTATGGTTATATTAGAGAGAATCTCGTTAAATAAGATATAGGTAAGTGAAGTTTGCATATTTTAGAATGCACTAATTAAATTTATAGTAAGTTCTAATATATAAATTAGTATCCTGACAAAAAACTTCTAATTCGTATAGAACATTGAAGCAATTAATATTTGTCGATAGTCGAGTTAGTCAATTTGCTGAAGTCTCTGTTCATTATGTCCATGCTGAAATTAAAATGTTAATGGAATGATTCGTCATTTTCTGTCTCTTTTTTTTTTTTATCATTCTTCTGTCAATCTTTAAGCTACGATGTTGCAATTTTCACTTTTCATAACTCTACTATTACATATTCTTACTTTTCACTCCATTCTTCCTCATTGCAGCACGTTCCAACAAATACCATTAAAGACTCGTCCCTCACTCTTCCATAAGAGATTACCCTTTCACGTTGCCAATGCTTCCAACGCCAGGTATAATTTTAGCAGTTACTTACCATTTTGACAACTATATGTTAGGGACATTTGTAAGTGTTAATTAATGGGGTTGTCTTGCGAATTTGAAATTGTACCTTTTGGTTGCTACATGATGCTCCAAGAAATGAATTTCAAGACTATCATGGCTAGTCACAACAGACACCCATCGATTCGGAAGTAGCAAAAGTGTGTGAGTGGCATGATGGTAGAGTATGTACCAAACGGTGGGCAAGTTTTTGTAGAAAAAACAAGATAAAAAAATAACGCATGCATATGTGAAATTATATCAAGAGAAAACCGAATATAAGAACATTTTGAGGGCATGTGCTTGGCACTAGGAATGGATGAACACACTAAGCAATCTACTACCAGTGAATTGGACTTTAAACTTGCTTATTGTTAACATATTTATGAACTAATGTTATAATTTTCTCATGTAATGGTTTATTTTCTCATGGAATGATAACCATATTACTAAAGTTTAGTATTTTTTGTAAGTTAAAATTTTACTAAAATACACTTGAGTTCGATACAAAATTAGTATAGTACAATAATACAAGAATATACATTTTCTATCCAAATTTATAATCTAATATAAAAATGATTAAACAAAAGAAAATAGATAAAATCTCATGACACCATCTTTTTCATAATATTACTCAAAATGTATGTATTTCACCCTCAATTACATTAATTTTAATTACAAGTTGCATATTCATTTTAAATTTTCAATTCAGATCATCCTATGGTAAATATTTTTTAAACTTCACATTATACCATAAATATTAAATAACTTAAATTCAATTAAGATACTCAATCACTCAACTTGTGTAAGTGTAATTTGTTTCCTCTAATAATCATTTGTAGGCTATTGCCAAAACATTTCTTAAATAGGCTAGTTTTAAAATATTTTTAATTCGACTAGTTGTGTAAATCATGTTTAATTAATTTCATTAATTTATGTATACGTTATTTTTCTCATATAAATGTATTATTAAAATTTATAAATGATAAAAGGTACATGTGTTTGAATTTAAAAGTATTCTTAAAAGGAAGACTTTTACAAAATATTGCTATATGTCAATGAATTTAATTTTCATATATTGTTAGAGTGAAAATGTTACACTATTAATTAATAAAAAATTATGGTATATATGACTTTTAAGACAATTTCTATAAAAATTATTATATAACACATTAATTCTTAAGACCTATCAAAAAAGTTGACCATAATAAAAAATTATGGTAGGCTATAATGTTTGTATAATATTTTTTATCAGTTATGTTTATGTATGTGACTTTTAGTACAAAAATGCAATCATGTAGAATACATGCCACGGGTGAGTGGTAAAGTTGTTATTCTTGCAGTTGACACATGATATCAAGGGGAAGACATTTATATAATGCTTGATACGGCTACAGAATCAAATCGTATAATTTAAAGTCTGTAAGCTGCAATTTTCAATGTTATCATGAAACTGAAATTTTATTATCAGGCCTAATTTACTTATATTAAGCAACCTAGTTGATAGTCATAGTGGTATATTGTTTTCATCTGAAAGTTGCTTGTGGTTAAACTTTTCTGAAATAGCATATCTTTTAATAACGTCATCACTGGCGAGGGACCACACCGAGTACAGACAATGGAACCACTGAACAAGGTAGAATGGGATATTTTTGTGAAGCTTTAATTTCTACTTTGTAATTCAGGTTTGGGCTTTAGATGCGGTTATTTTCTGTATATTAGATTTCCATGTGAGAGAGAAAAAACAGGAAAAAAAATAAGAGACAAAAGTTTGAGAAGTATTTAAAGAGTTAAATGAGTTAAATTTTTAAATAAATTTAAAATACAAGGAAAATAACAATATTTTTTTGTTTTTTTTTCAAGAAGAGGAGATAAATGAGATTTGAAAAATAAAAAATAAAATAAAATTTCAAAACTTATAATATTTTTCTTTTGCCAAAAAATAAAATATATATTTTTGTTAATTATATTGATATTGATTGAGGGTTAATTATGACAAAATAATAAAATTATATTTTTGTGACTTATTGGTCATGGATCTAATTTTATTGGTGGCTATTTTTTCCATATACAAAGATAAAATTGCTTACAATATCTCTCTTACATTAACATAACAAATAAGAGCATCTAAACAATGACATAAATAGTTTTTTTTTTACATTGATATTGATAGGATCATTTAGAACTCTTATCATTTTTTTTCCTTTCTTTCTCTGTGATTGACTGACATGTGTGGATTTAATCTTATTGGTGGCTATTTTTTTCTTTATTTATTTTTTGGTATTAATTTAAAAATGTAAATAATTAGATTGCTTTAATATTTATCAATGACAATATGTTATATTAATAGAATGTTCTCATGCAGTCAGTGCATTATCCTTACTCACTACAGTGCTTATACGGAAGTACTACTTGCTAGGTACCCCCTCAGGCTATATATGTGAGTCTATTAGATGCCTTCTGGCATTTCAATTTTTTAACCAAATTTCTTTGTTTTGAATATCACGAGAGTGTCAAATTTTCACGAGTTGCAAAAGCTTTGGATAACCCAATGGCTGCCAAAATGTACTTTGTCACAGTCTTCAATCCGGAGGAACACTCTGAAAGCATGGTATTTTCTTTAATATACTTTCTTCAACCTACACTTACATAAAGATATGATATTAATGTCCTTAGATTTCTACTTAGAATATTGTAATGCATCATATAAATCATGACATTTATCTTGATAACATGATGTGTGTGCCATACATACCACGTTTTTTTTACGGGATCTTAAGTAACATTGATCTTCTGCATTTCCTCAAATTTCAGCTTATCCCAGATGCTTTTGTGAAATGTACACGCTTACAAGGATGGAGGATCCCTGCGGATGTCATCCTCACAAATGTTGGTAGGAGAGTTTGGAATGTGAAAACACGTCTTGTTAGAAACAAAATTTACTTTTGAAGAGGGTTGGAAGGTTTTTCAAGAAGAAAACTTTTTCGGAAAAGAAGATTATCTTGTTTTTAAGTATGATGGGGCCAACATTTTCAAGGTTGTAATTCTTGAACAATCGTCACGGTGTGAAAAGACAGAAGCTGAAGTAAAGCAAGATGAGGTGATAGAGATTACAGATGATGAAGAACATGAAGAAGCTGAGGATGATGACAATGATGATGATGAGTATAGAGACATGGAAGAAGAGAGTGAAGAATAACATAATGCTGAATACACGAGGAGTCAAACTAATCCTCTTAGAGCCTCCAAAAGTAAGTTCAACTTTATGGTGAAAACTGGTTTTTGTTTTTGTTTTTTGTGTCTCTATTTTCTGTATTTATGAGTGCATGAATCAGCCTTTACCCTGATGATTGATTTATCTGGTTTAGGAGAGAATGCATCTAGTTCCAGTCCTATGGTTGAAGGTCCTCATCTTGAAGACTATGAATTTGATCCACAAATGTATATTCATCAGGGAAATCCATATTTTGAAGCAAAGCTCCTCAAATGCAGATCCAACGAATTGGTTAGAATCCTATATGGTCTCTTCTAGTCCTCTCCTTTATAACTTGTGAATACAAATATTGGCTTTTTTGGCATTGGAGCACAGCTTGTAGTTAAATTTCCTCTGGACTGTAAACACTTTTAAATCTCTCTATATTATTATGTTCATATTGAAATTAAAATGTTAATTGAATGATTCTTTATTTTCTGTCACTCTTTAAGCCCCGTTGCTGCAATTTCACTTTTCATAACTCACAACTATTACATGTTCTTACTTTTCACTTCATCCCTCCTTATTGCAGCATGTTCTAAAAAATGTGATTAAGGACTCGTCCCTTACTTTTCCAGAACAGATTGCGCTTTTACGTTGCCAATGCTTCCAACGCGAGGTATTTACTTACCATTTTGTCAATTATACATGTTAGGTACATTTGTATGTATTAATTAATTGTGTTGTCTAATTGAGAATTTAAAATTACAATTGTGTAACTTTTTTGTTGCTACAGGATACTCAAAGAGATGAATTACTAGACTATCATGGCTTGCCACATCGGACATCCATCTATTCCGAAGTAGCAAAAGTGTCTGAGTGGCATGATGGTCGAGTATGCATCGAAGGGTGGAAAAGTTTTTGTAAAAAGAACAAGATAAAAAAAATGATGCATGCATATTTGAAATTATATCAGGAGATGATCAAATAATAGAAACAGTTCAGGTGCATGTGCTTGGTGCTAGGATCGGATGAACATACTGAGCAATCTACTACCAATAAATTGAACTTTGAACTTGCTAATTGCTATATTGTTAATATTTTTATGAATTAATGTTTATAATTTTCTCATGTAATGGTCTCTGGTGTTTTCTCATGGAATGATAACCATAGTTATATATATTTCACTATTTAATCTCTGAATAAGTAAAAGCATCATAAATTAGTTTCAATTTAAATTGCTTTACGAAACACCAACCACATGAACAAATTTTTTAACGGATCATGTATAGATTATTAATATAGAATGATAAATGAGTTATGTACTTGAAATGATCAACTATGCATGTGCAACGTACCCAAAAAGAAAATGTAACTGAGTTTGCCAAAGAGATGCAACAAAGGCGCAATCGGAAGTGTTTGCAGTGAAAGAAACATGCAAAAGTAGGCACATGAATAATACAAACACGTAAAAGCAACTCATTTCTTCGTAGCAAAAAGCCAATACATGCATGATATATTTTCTCCGTATGTAAATTTAAAAGGAAAGATAATTTGGTTTCATCGTAGCTTCAGCTTTCCATGTGCCTCTGAAGTTTCAACACTAAATTATCCGAGGCCTGATATTTGGTTACAACTTACAACGACAACTCAATTAAAAAATATTTGATCTTAGAAGTCCAATATAAAAACTCATAAACCATAACGACTAAGACTGATGGGTTTACGGAAAAAAAAAAAAAAAAAAGACTAATAGGTTTATATTAAAAAGGAAAAGTGCATCGTCTACGGGGTAATGTTTTCAAACATGCGTTTTCCCTTTCTTTGTCAAAACTCTCAAAAAATGAAATTTAAAAAAAAAAAAAAAACTCGAAACAACATCTGATTATCATGCACCAGCTCCTGTAGATTGTCGTCTTAACTCTTCATCTGCATTTCTTAGAAATTGATCCCAACCACTCCCCGGGCTGGTGTCCAAGTAATCAAATGGGACTGCTGTTTTAAGGCCTGGCCTAACAGCACAACGATCTTCCACAATTCTAAACTCCACATCATTTCCTTCACTATGAATATGGTCCAATTCATCCCATGTAAACAACAATGACAATGTAAAGGCACCCCAAGGGTTGAAATCCACAATCTTAACTCTTTCATCCTTTGTAATGTAAACATCAAATGTGTAGTTTTCTGACTCAAATTTAGCCCTCACATGATTGTTGAAAAATTCCTGTATCAGCAAAAGGAGATCATTCTTCTTTTCAAGCAAAACAGGATAAAAAGTAGTAACCTCCCGTTGAGAAATTCCAATTAATTTCTGATTCCGTACATAACATCGAAATTCCATATCTGGTTGAAGGGATGGATACCATTTACGGAGAGCAAGAAAGAAATTCTGGGGTCTAGTTGAAGATTTATCCTGGCATGAATCATACGCATGGCACAAGTCATGGACCAATGAGTCAGATGCTCGAAATAAAAGTGCAATCTCACTGAAACTGGTGCACTGAAGGGTACCAGAGGTGCTTATCCAAGCTGAATCTTTCGGGGCACTCCAATTCAGCTTAGGGAAGACCGCACCCCCAAGGGACTCAATGGATTCCTTAATTTTCAATTCAAGTTCTGGAAAAGAAGGGGGTGGAGAAGCTTCTGCTTCATCACCAGATCCCTCTGACACCTGAAAATCTTCTTCCTCATCTGGGTTATGAATTCTATTGGGTAATGCATCTTCATTTAAGACAGAAACAGGCAACAGGAAGGGCCCTGAGTCATCAAGAAGGTACTGAATAAATGATTCAGGAAGCTGATGAATTAAGGTCTTGATGGATACAGATTTGAACTTTGGATACCATTCCTGAATCTGGCATTGATTCACCTCTTCCTCTTTCATATTTCTGTAACAGTGGTTTCTCTATCAAATAAAACAAGCTGAACTTCCTTTTCTTCTACTATCTGGTATTCAATAATCAACATACGGGTTAGAGATTAGTTTTTGAAACCTAGTAGCTGTCAATATAGACCATCACCAGTGGGTTAGGACCAGCACACTAAATTAAATGAAACAATTAGCCCACATTTTAAATGGGTGGCTATATGCATTAACAGGAAGCCTATATATGCACAAAAATGCATGCCAATTACCAGTAACAACAACTAGAGATATTAAAATGTAGATTATGTAGTCTATATTACCAAATATCAACAAAGCTCGTATACTAGTAGGCAATGCAGATATTACTTTGCTTGGTTTCAAGACCATGGTCATTTCATCCATTGAAATGTAATGTTACTGTGAAGGTTGATAAGAAGTGGCTAGTGCCAAAAAGACAAAGGAAAACACTAAGGTCCAATTGTAGCCCATTCTTCAAAGCCAAGGTTTGGCAAATAAGCTAGCCTAAAGGAAAGATGGTGCTTGTCATTACCAATTTACCATGACTTCCTATACCAAGTTACCAACAATTATGAATTCCCTCTCCTTCTATACCCCTTCTATGATAACCACTAAACCAATTCTGCATCCAATTTACCTAACTCTATTGACTTTAAACCTAAAAATGTCAAATACAACACGAGTCAATGTAACTCAACATTGAAATTATAAATGAATACAGAAAAACCATCTATATATCTCATACCAAAATACCAAACTCACTCAAACAAAAATATTAATCTACAGAGTCAAATGCTGAACTGAAAAATCAAAAAATCACAAAACAAATTGAATAACATTGTGAAGAAGCATAGGGAACGAGAATTACTAGGTTTGAACTATAGTTAATCCTGATTCCTGCCAATACTAGCAACCTTGGCCTAAAATTCCTGAACAGAAAAATGACAAACATGATGAGTTGAACTAGCAGGCATATAAGAAAAATCACAATCGATGAGAAAATCAGAAAATAACAATCAGAAATTGCAATGAATTTCTATTCGAGACCTGATTCAAGTTCGAATGTTCGATTTGAGACGCGATTTTGGACAATGGATTTGGGAGCTACGGTGAACGAGCTATGAGTTAAGGTTTTCGCTGTTGAGTTGAAGGAGAACGTACTCAACGTAGATGGATTTGCTATATCCACTCCCCTTTTATTATTTCTTTAAATTTTTACTTATAAATATTCTATATTCCCAAAATACCCTTCTACACTCCCCTTATATATTATAAAAAAATGCAAACCCTATTCTCTGTATTCTATCTCATTGTTCTCTAAACCCTTCTCATCCTTTCTCATCAATTTTCCCTCCTCCCATCATATGTCAATCGAAGGTATTAAAATTTTACCTAAAAATCATTCCATTATATTGAGACTTTAATTGTTAGAAGAATACACAACGATTGAAACTTTGAAAAATCAGGTACATGCACAAAACTTTGTTTCTTTCCTTTTCAATTTTTTGATTATGGAATTGCGAAGCATTGTTTCATGATTACTTCAGAAATTCGTTTACATAGTGTTGGTTTAGATGTATCTCTAAAATACTTTCTGGAATAAAACATCTTTAAAAATATTCAGAAAATCACTTATTAAAATATAACAAATATATTCTAGAAAGTTGTTTCCGGAATGTGTTTGGAGATTTTCTATTCCATAAAGTATTTTCTGAAATACAAAATACAATGTTCGGGAATCTATATTCCAAAATTTTAAAAAATATCAGTAAACATTGCAGAGACTAGAAAATAAAACCTGCAATTGGGTAACAATATCAATGGTGGTGGCCACCTTAGATCCTTCTTGCTGTTGCTTGAGAATCCATTCATACAATTTCTCCTGTGAAGAAATGTAAGTAGCGTTATTCACATAAAAGAAAAAGGGGGAACAAATAACCAAATCCTCAACAGCGAGCAAAGTTAAAACTTCAAACACATCAAATTGGGAAATTTAAACAGTGCTCAAGTCACTTGATAAGCCAATATTAGGAATAGGTAAAACCACGGACTGACAGAAAACAAAATCTAAAATCAATTGTTTACAATAACCTTTAAACGGTAAACAACAATTAAAAAAAAGAGCGTGCTTTCGTTCAAAGTGGGTGTGTGCACATATATGCAGAGTTTAATTAATAATTAAATTTTCTTTAAAAAAAAAAGTAAACGACAGAAGAGCTTATAAGAACTTGTCGTTCACCGGCCTGGAATGAGAGTTTTTGTTCGTTCGCGATGACAAAGAAGCACACAGGTAAAGTCGCTGGAAGTTCACGATAACATCGCACGATCGTCAGATAGGAAGAGGGAGAATAGGCAAATGAGTTAGATTTTCCCTATTCAGTATTCATGATGTCGTTTATTAAGCAATTATAGAATTAACGAAATGACAACGCAAATGGTGAATGAAATTGGGATGAACAACCTATTGGTGGCGCTGATCGGAACCCAAGGTGGAATCGTTGAATTAACAAAAGCTTTTGTTGGTTGTGGTTTTGAAACGAAACCCAACATGCCAGGCTTTAAGAAGGCTTAACAATAAATTTGGGGACAATGAGATAAAACATATGGGAATGAAAAAACCTATACTATCACTTGGCCTTCTTTTAAATACATAAACAATTAGTGAATGTCATGTAATAATAAAATTAAAAGCAATTATTTCATTTTCTTAAAAATAAAAATCAAAGAATTTTTTTATAAAAATAAAATAAACAATTATATTTTTTTTATCAATTACACATTTCGAAAGATCAAAAATATATTAAAGTCTTAATTTTAATTTATTAGACCATTAAACATATAAATTAACTGACACAAAATTATTTTAATTTAATCAGAAGTCAAACAAGATTGTTGTGGGTGAAGGACACATGTGGTTTATATTATTATTTTTAACTTTACAATGAATAATTGATAAGTTTTGAGATAATGTGATCATAGGTTTGATGATATTTGGCTCAACTCATTATCCAACCTGATTAAATTTTAATGTATTGGATTGAGTCGAATTTATGCAAAAAAAATATTATATATCCAACTCGATTATAAATGAATTAGGTCATGTGGGATTAATTAGGTTTGGATATGTAAAAATTATTTATATTTTGTAAAAATTAATTTTTTTAGATTAATTTATTTTTATTTAATATTTTGTAAGTATATAATAACTAAATATACTCAAAAGATGCCAAATTATGACAATATTTGACTAATATAATTAATAATTTCAATGATAATATGATATTTTTATCTTAGATAGAAACAAAGTATTGTATTAACATGAGAAAATATAACAAAATCAAGATAGTGATAAAAACAACAACTTAAGAAAAAATCATAGATGATTTAATTTAATAATTTAATAAATTATGTGAGTTAAAAAATAATGTATTTTGTATTTAATAATAAATTTTTATATAATAATAAATTTAATTATATGATTTGGAATGGGTTGTGTTGAAAAAAAATAGAACCCACTATCGGATCTGCCTATGATCCAGTCTTAATTAGATTTAATCGAATTTGATCCAAAAACTTACAAGATTAACTCGATATAATTGGGTTTGGTTAAATCTGGACCTAAGGTGAAGTGGTGAGGGGCAAGAGAGTAATTTGGCAGCATTTTGTAGTTTTGCGGTCCGGAGCTGAATAATGCAGCAGAAATGGGATGGGCATACACTGCGAAGAAGAAGAAGAAGAAGAAATAGCCGTTGGGACTTTGGGTTGCGGACAGACAAGAACATCAACATTGAAGAAAAGAACAAATAAATGTGCATAGTTTATTGTAAGGAGAAAAAGAAAAACTAGCCGTTTGTCTTTGCAATGAAAACTAAGAAGCAACAAGAGGGAGGGTTATACTGTACCTCCACACCCACCTGACAATTGTCTGTCTTCAGTTTTTGCTCTCTCTTCCCAACCCAAGATTCCTCACCCCGCGCCCCCCACTCACTCACACCATTACGTGAGCCCCCCCCATTCCTACAAAATCCTCATCCAACTCTTTCTCCTCTTTGTTACTCTTTTCTCTCTCACAATACCAATCACAGTTTTGTTTGTGTCTTATGGATACTCACCAAGTAATAGTAATAATCAATCAAAGTCTCCTACTTTTTCTTCTTTAGTTCACTCCACCTTCTTTCTTGCTCCTACTATTATTCCATTTTGTTGTAATGGAGGACAAGAACCTGACCTCAACATGTTTCTTTTACCCCAACCCAAGTAGTCATTTTTTCCGGTTGTTTTTCTGTTTGTGGATTCTCATGGTGCCAGTGGTGGTGAGTGAAGAGCGTTGGGATGGGGTGGTTGTGACACAGTCAAACTTCCTAGCACTTGAAGCGTTGAAGCAAGAGCTGGTTGACCCTGAAGGCTTCTTGAGAAGCTGGAACGACTCTGGCTATGGAGCTTGTTCTGGAGCTTGGGTTGGTATCAAGTGTGCTCAGGGACAGGTTATTGTGATCCAGCTTCCATGGAAGGGTTTGAAGGGCCACATCACGGAGAGGATCGGCCAACTTAGAGGGCTTAGAAAGCTTAGCCTTCACGACAACCAAATTGGTGGTTCAATCCCTTCAGCACTTGGACTTCTTCTCAACCTAAGAGGGGTTCAGCTCTTCAACAATAGGTTCACAGGGTCCATCCCTCCTTCGTTAGGGTCATCATGTCCTTTGCTTCAGTCTTTGGACCTCAGCAATAACTTGCTCACTGGGACAATCCCCATGAGCCTTGGGAATGCCACTAAGCTTTATTGGCTTAACTTGAGCTTTAATTCCTTGTCTGGCCCAATACCAACTAGCCTAACTCGCTTAACTTCTCTCACCTACTTGTCTCTTCAACACAATAATCTCTCTGGCTCTATTCCTAACTCATGGGGTGGTAGCTTGAAAAATCACTTATTTCGCCTTCGAAATCTGATCCTAGATCATAACTTGTTGAGCGGAAGCATTCCTGCTTCTTTGGGGAGCTTGAGTGAACTTACAGAGATTTCTCTTAGTCATAACCAGTTTAGTGGAGCTATCCCAAATGAAATAGGAAGCCTTTCTAGACTTAAGACTGTGGATTTTTCTAATAATGACCTGAATGGAAGCTTGCCTGCTACTCTCTCTAATGTTTCCTCACTCACTCTCTTAAATGTAGAGAACAACCACCTTGGCAATCCAATCCCAGAGGCTTTAGGTAGATTACATAATCTTTCTGTTCTAATTTTGAGCAGAAACCAATTTATTGGCCACATACCTCACAGTGTTGGAAACATTTCAAAGCTTACACAGCTTGATTTGTCACTGAATAATCTCAGTGGAGAAATTCCAGTTTCCTTTGACAATCTGCGTAGTCTTAGTTTCTTCAACGTTTCTCATAACAACCTCTCTGGTCCAGTTTCAACCCTACTTGCCCAAAAATTTAACTCAAGCTCATTTGTGGGGAATATTCAACTATGTGGCTACAGCCCTTCAACCCCATGTCCCTCCCAAGCTCCTTCTGGTTCACCTCATCAAATATCAGAACACCGTCATCATAAGAAACTAGGCACCAAAGACATAATTCTCATCGTAGCTGGAGTGCTCCTTGTAGTTCTGGTAACAATTTGCTGCATTCTGCTATTCTGCTTGATCAGAAAAAGAGCAACATCAAATGCAGAGGCTGGGCAGGCCATAGGGAGAGCATCTGCATCTACAGCTGCTGCCAGGACAGAAAAAGGAGTCCCTCCTGTCCCAGGCGAAGCCGAAGCAGGTGGCGAGGCCGGAGGCAAACTAGTCCATTTTGATGGACCATTGGCTTTTACAGCTGATGATCTCTTGTGTGCAACAGCAGAGATAATGGGAAAGAGTACTTATGGAACTGTGTACAAGGCTACATTAGAGGATGGAAGTCAAGCTGCAGTGAAACGTTTGAGGGAAAAGATCACTAAAAGTCAGAGAGAATTCGAATCTGAAGTTAGTGTTATAGGAAGAATTCGACACCCGAATCTTTTGGCATTAAGAGCCTATTACTTAGGACCCAAAGGAGAAAAGCTTCTAGTATTTGATTACATGCCTAATGGAAGTCTTGCTTCTTTCATACATGGTAAGTTGGCTATGATCATTTTTTTCTTTCCATGGTAGAATATTTGTTTAATATCTTAACACTAATGTTTTGACTGTTTTCCATTTTTGTGCAGCTCGTGGACCAGAAACAGCAATTGATTGGGCAACAAGGATGAAAATAGCACAGGGAATGGCTCGTGGCTTGTTATACCTTCATTCCAATGAGAACATTATACATGGGAACCTTACGTCCAGCAATGTGCTGCTGGATGAGAATACGAATGCTAAAATAGCTGATTTTGGTCTTTCTCGGTTGATGACAACTGCTGCTAATTCTAACGTGATTGCCACTGCTGGAGCATTGGGATACCGAGCACCCGAGCTCTCAAAGCTTAAAAAAGCCAACACAAAAACTGATGTATACAGTCTTGGTGTCATCTTGTTAGAACTCCTAACGGGGAAGCCACCTGGTGAGGCTATGAATGGCGTGGATTTACCTCAGTGGGTTGCATCCATAGTCAAAGAGGAGTGGACAAATGAGGTCTTCGATGTTGAGTTGATGAGAGATGCTTCAACATACGGCGACGAGATGCTGAACACGTTGAAGCTTGCTTTGCACTGTGTTGATCCTTCTCCATCAGCACGACCAGAAGTTCAGCAAGTCCTTCAGCAGCTTGAAGAGATTAGACCAGAGATATCAGCAGCCAGTTCGGGTGACGATGGAGCCATCCCTTCGACTAGTGAATGAATATTGGGTGTGATATGTGGACAGTTTTTTAGTTTACGTTTCTCTTTAGGACTAACGTAGTAGTGGTAGGACAGTCTATTATTCTTTCATTCTTACATTAATTTTTGCTTGATTGGAGTGCCTAGTATCTGTACATACCGTGCTTTCAAATCGTCAAGTGTTATCTTTAACACTTGATTAGTTCATTTCATAATAGATGATTGGTGCTGTGAGATCAACGGCACAACTGAAAATGCGTTTTAACATTAATTTATAACATGAAAATAAAAGGAATAATATTAAAGCTAACGGCCTGTAAGGGAGGAGAAAATATTTTTTTTTAAAAGTTTAAATTGAAAGAAAAGTAAATTACGAATTTTAGTCAATTTTTTATTTCCACTTTCTCTCCAATTAAACCAAGGAAAACATTATCCGTATTCTTTTCCTACCAAGTTCGTCTAATGTAACTATTATTAGATACACAACTGCACAACAAAAATTAAACATTACTTTATAACATTAAAATCAAAGGTATAAATAAGAAGAAATGTACAACTCAGATTAGTTAAAACTTAAAACACATTGAAATCTCGAATGTCGGACAAAAATAAAAGGATATATGCATATACAGCTCTAAGATAACACTAAGTTCAGTCTAAAGTAATGTAACTACATAAGATTAAATTAATGGAACCAAAATCTAGAATTACTTTTCTGCATACACAAGGCAAAAACTAGAATTTACAGCCGAGTACATTTTAGCTGCTGTCTCTCAAGTAAGCAGCCGTTTCTTCCGCAAGCTTCTCCCACACATCTGCCGTCTTCTCTGCATAGCCTGCCTGTAAAATGGATGAAGAAGAATAGTTACTGTTCTGAATCAAAAAGATAAACGTAACAGCTTACAGAACATAGAAGATAAATGAGCTTTACTTGATTTGCAACAAACCCTCGCAGCATGCTTAGGAAGTCACTATTCCTCTCTTGATCAATTCTTTCAAGTTCACTCCTATTATTTTCCTGCAAACATTCCACAATCATAAGTGATATTTTGATTTTTGACACAATATTCCATGATAAAGACTTCCCAACAATATTTCATAAATTTTTTAATTGATATTTTGTTTTTTCTTAAATCTTAATAGAAATTTGAACTAAATATGAACATTACATATAATGAAATCACATCTTAATCTGGAGAACCCATAAACAAAGATATAATGGAACAAATTGTTAAGAGATGAGAAAATGGAACCTATTTTGACAAAAAAAGCTGAAAAGATCGTCCAACATATATGGATCTCAACAAAAATGTAAATTGGAAAGTGAAAATTTTACTCCCTCTGGCCTCCAGTCTTCTCATTTGATGTGACTCATAAAATTTCCCTTAGTTCCATTGAAACAACCCAAAGGATTTTTGTGATTGCATTAGTGACAACAAAAAAGCAGATTCAATGTCCACTATAACTGAAAATAACAGATGAGGTAGAGTATTTTGGGGCAGGTGAATCATGTCATACGGAATCTACTGTTATATAGAGCCTAAATTAGCAGATACTTGATCAGCTGAATTTTTGCTTTTCATAGGATGCTTCTTCTAACAATTTCTCCAAAACAAAATATCAGATGAAGCAAACATTATAAACAAATTTTATTGCCAGTGCCTTCATCTGATTCTAATCTGCATATATACAAACTTCCCTCATCAAGCAATACAAGTTTAGTCCTAATGAAACCAAATTTATAGATTTTACTATTGATTAAATAACTGGGCTGGTTCAACCTGAAAACCCAGTGAATTGATCCTGTGTTCAGTTTGTTTAACCCATAAAGCAGGAGCGGAAGAAAGGGGAACCAAGAGCTGGAGGGGAAAAACAGATAAACAGGTCTCACTTGCAAAACATATTAGTTTGAACTGGTTTTTTTTTTAGAGTTGTTTAACTCAATAAAAAAATATTTGTTGAGCCAAATAGTGGTCGTCTAATACAAGCTATGTATAACTGTATAAGCAAGGAATGAGATGGCTTTCCCTACTCTTAGTTTTTGTATATATTATATGCTTGCATGTTTTATACTCATTATCTTATGTGGAACTCAAATGCAGTCTCCTTTACTTTTAGATATGCTACATGCTTGAATTTTTCAATCGATGTCTAATGTGACTATGTGAGACTCTGAAGCACTATGCAACATATTGATTAACTTGAAGCTTTGATATAAAATATATGCTTGGATGATCCAGTTAGTGTCCCATGTAGTATATTGATGCACTAAACAACATAAGAATGGTTATCTTTTTTTTTTTTTTTTTTTTGCTTTAACTTCAAATGCCACTTGGTGGAAGATTATTTAACCTTTTTTTGTAAATCTTGCAGGACATCTAATATGGCCGTTTTGTGCTAATTTAAATTTTTACCTAACTTGATTCCATATGACTTTCTTGTTTGTTTATTATTTGATATATTATATAATAATAAAATTGTATGTTCAATTATTGGACTAGTTCAATAAATATTAATAAAAATATAATATTCATTTTGATGGACCCATTTTTTCACCTGTTCACCAATTTAATGATGGACCCAGTTCTTAAAATACTGGATTTTACAATATTGAGATGAGATGGAAATGGATTTAGAAATTAAGTTTAAATCTATTAACCAAATTCACTATTGATTGACGATTTTGATGGAAGCAGCCCAAATGAAAAACCGGTGAACTAATCAACCTCTTAGCTTTTATATATATGTATGCTTGAAACTTCCACTCAATATCCTGCATGGAACTTGTAGTAAAGCCTCCTCATGGGGTATAATATATATTTTATATTCTACATATAGGGTAATTACACTGAATCACTGATCTATCTTGAAGTTAGTGATAATTACAACTAAACCTTACTTGATTTAGAAATTACACTTACATCCCTTATTTTATATTGTAGTATTCTCATGCTTAAAGACCCTTTATTTTTTTTAAATTACAATACCTCCCTTATTTTTATGCATGAAACATACACATTACCTTAAAATTAACAAAACAACAGACATAAGAGAGGTAGGTGTAATTTTTAAAACAAACAAGATCCAAGTGTAATTATCTCTTATTCTATTATATATATGTTGTATGCACACATGAGACAAAAGCAAATGAAGACAACAATCTTCAATATATGACCAATACGGAGACATGCATTGTACAGTATGAAAAATAAAATATGGAAAAGTAAGTTCTGAAAGTGAAAAACGAGCTAATATGCAGGGGGATAAAAGCTCAAAGTTGCAAGACTATAGCTGAGTCAGAGTTACATACGTCAAAGAAGGGAGAGGACAACGCAATAAAATGTTACCTTGATTCGTTCATACCCTCTATCTGCAAAAATTTTAGCATCCTCAGTAACTCTAATGACTTCTCTTAACTCTTCAATTTTCCGCATCCTAGATTTGTCTCCACCAAATATTTTGGATGAAGCAACTTCAAGCTTTTCCACCCGTGAATGTAAAGAAGCTAGTTCTGATGAGAGAGTTTGAACAGTCAACAATGCACTCGATCTGTCAGAAAATGCATTGTTGACAGCTAACATTGTACCAAGGTATTCATGTAGTTTATCCTGCAACATAAAGAAAATATTACTCATCAACAACAGAAAATAGTTAGGGAATATATCAGGAGGTTAACGCATCTATCATCATGAGATTTTCCACCATAGATTTATAAACAAGCTTAAAGGTTCTATCATAAGTCATAAGAATATGTGTACTTGCCAAATGTTTGATTGTCTGTGTATTCAGCTCTCTATATAACCTGCTTGCTTTAACAGCTGCAGTTGCCACATTTCTCATGTCAGCAGCTCGAACTCTCTGAGACTCAAATATGGCTTCTTCTGTCTCAAATTTAGTAAGCTTTACAAAAGCCAGACCTAGTTCACCCATTGTTTCACCCATGTCTTGCTGAAACTTGACAAGGGATTCAGCCTGCAGGTCAATGCGGATAAACAAAATCAAGCTCAGCAATCAAAAGGGAAAACAACATTGTTCTTATTCAGTTCCACATGACAAAAATGGACATGGTAACACAATTCCAAAAAAGGGGCACATTTTAAACAAAATTCAATAACCAAAGCAACACTTGAAGAGGAATGCTTATCAATTCAACCAACAAACAATATTTTTTTCAAAATCTCTTTCAAGAAGCTACTAAAAAGAACTATTATTCCCCCCATAATAAGCTATAATCCAAACATGCATCCGTAGAGTGTTTGGAAGTGCTTTTACAGAATTATTTAGAAATATCTTATAATTAAGTGTTTAAGCAGGTATTAGGATAAGCTCAAAAGCAACTTAAAGCTTCTTATAAACTCTTTCACTTCTTTCAATAATTATTACTTGGTTAAGGTGGAGATATAAGGTTGGTTGGGTGGTTGGGAAAAAAGTTTGAAGAGGGGAAGGAGGGAGAGGTCGTGGATTCGAATCCCTCCACTAACAAAAATACTAACATGTAACAACTAACTTTGGCCGATCAAAAAAAAAAAAAATTACTTGGTTAAGGTCATTACCCAAATGCACTTAGTTAAGCTTTTAATGAACTTATTGAATAAGCACATAGTTAAGCTGATTACCCAAAAGCAACACACTTACAAAAATGGAAGCTTATAATGAACTTATCAAATAAGCATTTAGTCAAGCTCATTACAGAAAAGCAAGGATATGGGCTCATGTGAGTAGGAAACAGAAAATATCTATTCTAGTTTTATCATCAGCTATGGGTTCGAATTTAAGCGATTGCACTTTGTTAAGCTTATAATGCCGCCATAGTTAATCTCATAATGAACTTACAGAATAAGCATGTAATTAAACTGATTACCCAAATGCACCATAGTCAATTACCAAACATGGAAGCCAAAACCTTATAGTGAACTTACTGAATAAGCATTTAATTAAGCTCATTACCCAAATGCACTTAGTTAAGCTTCTAATGCACCATAGTTAATCTCATAATGAACTTACTGAATAAGAACTTAGTTAAGCTGATTACCAAATGCACCATAGTTAATCTTATAATGAACTTACTGAATAAGCACATGGTTAAGCTCATCACCCAAAATGCACCATAGTGAACTAACAAACACTAAAGCCAAAACCAGTGAAACACAAAACCTGCTGAGAAACATTGCTAAGATGGTGCTCAAAATCCACCAACTTATCCTTCCTCTCCATGAACTCCTTATCCTCCTCCACAACAAGGGGCTTGCTTCCAACCCAGTCATTGGCAACAGACTGCTTCAACTCCTTGAAAATCCAGAGCAAGTCCCTCCCGCCCTTGGCCGGCTGAGCCACCTCTCCCCGCTCCGCCTCTCCACCGAACAGCTGCCTCGGCAGCCTCACGGCGCCATCGACCATCCGCGACGCAACGTCGGTGGTTTTTGCCAGCGGCAGCTGTCCCTTGGCCTCGAGAAACAGCCTGAGCTCCGCGCTCCGCCCGATCACTGGGTGCGCCGCCAGCTTCCTGAGGTACTTCTCCAGCGCCACGCGCCGCTGCTCCACGAACTCCTGCTTCTGCATCACCTGGCTCTCCACCGTGCTCTTGTCCGGCCGAACCGGTATGAAGAACCCTCGGTACGCCTCCGCCAGCCGTTCCGAGAGCGCCACAACGTCACGGAACCGCCTCCGGACGGCGAACTCGGAGCCGCCGCCGCCGTATTCAGGGAGGTTGTTAAGCGTGGTGATGAGGTAGGTGTAGAAGGTGGCGCCGCCTGGGACGAGGGAGGTGGCGAGGTCCTGCTCTTTCTGAGGATCGGTGACGGAGATGTGGAGGTAGTCGCCGGAGCCGAATCGGGCGGCGGGGGACTCGATGGCTTGGTCGTGGCCGTTGGAATCGAAGGAGGTGAAGATCGCATCGGCGTAAGAGGGAGGGTCGAGGAACGAGTTGAAAGGGGAATTAGGGCTTTGCGGCGACGTAGGAAGGTGGTGATGCTGAACGGAGGAGCCGTCGTCGTCGTCGAGGATCAGCGACTCCATTATTTCGTCATCCTGCGAGGCATGGAGAGTCTGATGCTGTTCCTCGTTGGAATCGTGATTCATCATTTTGGAAGATCTGGTTATGAGGGAAGAGGATTGGAGATCATGGTGAGAAAAGATTAAAGAAGAATGAGAGTGTGAGGAAAGGAAAAGAAGAGTGAACGAGTTATGAGTTATGACTGATGAGTCAACTCGTGTAAGAAAAAAATAAATAGGATAGGATTAGGAATGAGACCAAAGAATGGCTTCGGGTGCTACCTAAACTAACTACCATGAGAAGCGCGTTTTTCCTTGTGTGTCACACCCTTAGTTTGATACGAAACAAGCCAAGCCATTGAAATTGAAACTGGGGACAGTGTTTCCAGCATATCTTGGAATGCAACCTGCAGATGAGTTTAGAGCTCTTAGATGGATGATTAACATGTGTGATTTTTTTTTAGGATTATTTCTGTTGGTTGTTTATCATGTGTGGAGTTTGTTGTTACTGCGTCTTCCAACTGGAATCTTTGATTATATTGCCGATCTCCTCTCTTTGCTGTAATTGTGCGATTATTCCTCCAATGTTGTTTTATTTTTCTATCTTTTAAATTATTATGTTTCTTTAATTGTGTCTTGCAAGGTCTATTAAGAAGAACCTGCTAAGGCAAACTATGTTGTACTTTGTAGAGCTGCTTAAAATTATGTTTTCCAATTGAATTAGTACTTTGAGTATGAGTATTGTATATAATAAATTTTCTAATAAATAAAGAAAAGTAAATTATGCATTAATGATGTAAAATAATTTTATATTATTATTCAATCATAATTAATTATGTATAACAAGTTAATTTTTACTTAAACTTAAATTATCTAATTAATATGAAAAAATCTCATGTCAAACTTATTAAGTGTTTAGTGATATATGGTAAGTTTATTGGTTTTAATAATAACCATCTTTAAAAATTATATCAATGATAATTTATGATTGAATGATAATGTAATCTATGTTACATAATTATTAAATTCATAAATATTTTTTAATATATAAAAATTTATAATAAATTTTTTTAATTGTGATATATAGTTTTAAAATGATGATAATTTCTTTTAATAATATTAAAATTTACTTTTTTTAAGTAATCAGGTTATTATTAGTATAAAACATTTATTAGCTCTACAAATAACAAATTTTTGTATAAGATTTTTCTTTTAACCATATTTTTTTCTATCTATAAGACTCAAATTTAAAATTTTATTTAAAAAAATTGAGGCTAATTTCAAGGAGATTATCAACTTGTTGTTATATTAAAATTTAATATAGAAATGGAGATAAATAAAAAAAGTAGATTAAAAATAATTGATAAAGATAAAATGAAGATGGTTTGAAATGGCTAAATTAAACTTTCCCAATAATTTAAACTTTTGAAAGAGTTAAATGGAAGAGATTTTATAAAAATTAAATGTATAAGTTAATTTTAATTTTTGTGGAAGTTTAATTTATTTTATCCTATCATATCTCTAATCTATCGGGTAAAATTTTGGTTCAAAAACCGATCCTAATCAATCTTTGATACACCTGTCTCAACTCATCGTAATTAAAAGGATTTTTCTCGAAAAAAATAGATATGTTTTCTACATGTGGAATTAGTGATTCTAATTTCATAGAATCATTTAGTCTAACTACTACATGAAAAACATAAGCCAGATGAAAGAACAAGATGACCTAGAATATAAAAGATTATAATATAAATGATTCTACAAATTTATATTTCTATATATTCACTCATATAATATAATATAATATTGAGGATGTCATCATCAATAAAGATTTATGAATGTGTTTACTATATTTCTCTTAATGATTGTAATAATTAGGGACTGACATTTTCATTACAGAATCTTAGAAAGAAAATTATTACATTTATCATGGGCAATTAAACGATGAGCATGTGAAGATGTTTGCTTTAATTAATGCCGATTTGAAATGAAATATTTGTCTTCTTGTTACTAGTGTAAAATTCTTCAAATAATGTTACTTCGGAGATGAATCATTAAGCAAAAATGTTTTTGTTTCACTTTTTTCTTTATGGAGTGGCCTCCTCATTTTCTTGTCTGATAAGTGATTCTATTTTGTGCATGTCTCTTTTGTATCTTATTGTGTTTGAATTGAGTGTTTATTTTTTATTTTATTTTTAAAATAATTTTTATTTTCAAATTTTAAAGAATTTAATTGATAATTTGATATGTTGATAATCAATCAGCCAAGTAGGCATGAATTATTTTTGTCACTCTAAATAATTGAGCTTTGTGTTAGAGACAAACACTTGTTGGACTTCTACTTGTTAAGCAAGTAGTCACACTAATATGACGAATAATCAATTGGCTTTTCTCCACATCATGTAGAACAAAATCCACCAGATGCAATCTTCCGAAAATTTCTCGAGATGATATATGTAAACATATTAGACTTGTCTCAACTGAAAATATAAGATATTTTTAATAAAAAAAATTCTAAAAACTATTTCTTACCTTATATTCAAACATACTCATATGCATGTTAACAGAACATAGCAGGCCTGACTCATTGAAGTTCTATTCTATGGACTATGTCACAACGGGTGAACATAAAAATGACACCGCTATTAAGGGCTTAAGATGCTTATATATCCGTTATGATCGGGCTAATTTGGAGACAGTGATAAGTGAAAATAAAGGTGAAGAGATAAGTAGGGAAACTTCCTTGTTGCTAGTCAAGTAGACAGTAACTAGTAGTATAATTAAGAGAAAAAGCATAGAAGAGTGGTAAAAGTTATAGATCTGATTGATGCAAACACGCAACTCACAAATCACAAGTCATTGGTGTGGAGTAGTGATTATGGTTTTTGGCTTCTTCCAGCAATTCTTATGGGCAAGGTTAACAAAGAAGAAAATGTAACCCATTATTTTTTATTTTTTATTTTTAAAGTTTTTTCCATTTTGACAATGACGATGAATAATAAATATTTGCTTAATTGCATATGGGCGATCTGCTGATCTCACTCAGTGCATATCCTCTGGGCTAACTCGTCCCTCCTGTTTTCAGTACTCCATTTATGTTTTCCTTGCTTGTATATATAAAAGCAGTATTTTATAAGGACTTTACCTTTCCGGTTTTACTCTTTTCATTCATAATAATATTTATGGATAAAGTATTTCAACAATTTACTTTAACTTTATTTAAGTTATGGTACAATCAATGGAAAATTTGCCCATTTGTTATTCTTTTGGTTGTTACTGGTTCATAAATTTGTAAATATACATTAATGACAATTTTAAGAATTCATAAATAATTAATTATTTAAATCAAGGTTTTTTTTAATATGATGGTTACAAGCAATTTTTAAAATTAAAAACTAAGAAGAGAAACAAACAGTGTCCTTAGATTCATGGAATATTCAAGTATTCTTCCTCAATTATTTTCCTTATTCAAATGAAGAATGTTACATGAACACTCGTTATGTTATTGAATACCTAAAAAAAGAGAGAAAAAAGAAAAAAAAAGATATAGATATAATAAAATTTATTATCTGATATAAAGATATAGAAAAAAATGAAAGATATTAAAATGTATTTAAAATAATAAGGTATTTGTGTATCATTACTTTATTATAATCAAATTGGAGTATGTCAAAACATACTAATTGGTGCATAGTTAAATCAAGTTTTCAATTCAGTTAGTTAACAAAGTTGAGATGAGATTAATTCCAGCTCGATTCTTGTGATACAAAATAGTTGTATAAAATTTGTCCTTTGTACACCAACCAGCCAACAGAAATTTTCGTCCATGTGACATCAATAGAGCTAGGGGCGTTAGATGCGTCACACATGGAAGTGATGGAACATGCACATAAAAGTTCATACAGCATTATAGTGAGTTCGATGAACTTGTAAGGATTATTCTCTCACCGATCGAAACTCGTGTTAGGGCTTCATTACCATAACATGTGCATTTTACAACAAAGGAAAAACTTATCATTTTGAGCATGGTCTTTAAGAAGGTCCCATTTCTATACCGAAGAAATGATGGATTTTCTGTTTAATATAATTTCTTTAATCTCTCTAATTATTTTGGATTAGAGAAAACGTTGACAGGGGAATTAAAATTGCTCAAGTTCGCACCCACTTATAACTAACCATGAAAATGAAAACCCAAGAAATCAAACACCCCAAACAAGAATTAAGGTGGGAAATAATTATATTACCAGACAAATGAAAAGCTATTGCGAGAGAGACCAAGCACCAGCAAATTTTGACAAGGAATTGGTTTCTGCTCTTGTGTCATTTTTCAGCTTTCTTGCTTTATTTTTTGTTTTTGTTTTCACACTGTGTTTAACGACTTTTGAAGTGCTTCCTATTATTTCCATCTCAAGAATATGAGAAAGTCAGTAACAAACTCTACCAACTTTCATATATGTTGTTCTTTCTTTATTTCTTGTTCACCTATTCAATTGGTCATTTGGGTTCCCTATCTCGTGTTAAGCTTTGTCACACACAGCCTCAATTGACATGCTTTCATTCTCAGCATCTAACGGTTTTGTGACAAACCAAAATAACCTTTTGGGCCCTTGGCTACATGTTGTTATCAACTTAATCAAAGACACTATACCTTCTTACGAAAGATAGTGAGAATACTGCTAGAGGAAAACGTTCCACATATCTTCCTTGAGATTTAAGAATTTATAAATTGTACGAATTTGCGTCACGACGAATTCTAAAATAGACTCGTCCAACCTTTACCGTGTCCTTTGCTATGTCAAAGCATTTATGTATATCACAGATGCAACTGAGATATCGTCAATGAAGTCAAATAATTTCATGAGACTTATGTGAAAGAAACTAGTAAACTTAGTTAATATTTAGTTTATAAATAATTGAATTGGCTATGTTATTATAAAAATACGTTACATAACGAACAGATAATTAGGGAAACCAAATCCTCCATCACATGGTCAAACATCTGAAAAAGCTGCTACCTGTGAAATTTTGTTTAACATGTGGCGATATGGTGATCAGCCCCTGAAGATCTTCGTCAAAGTGATGATATATTGATAATTATACATCCAAGTACGTATTCTAGAGTATGACTGCAAGCTTGTGTGTTATAATTCCCCGTTGATCATCCACGTTTGACATATAGGGAGACAGGCCACCTAATTTAATACTCGATCTTAAGTTGCATTTTTCACGAGTATCTAACTAAATTCTTGTTGGACCCAATCAAATCACGTTGATTTCGACCCTATTTTATTTGCTACGAACCTGATGGCAACACCATTCTTTACATTTTTAATATTAGTTTTTTTCCTATCAATAGCCACTTGAATTAATCAAAACTCTTAGCCTAAATATCCTAACATATAAGCCTTCTTAAACAACTAGCCACTTAACAAGTTGGAGAAGAAAAGAGGGCCAGGGCATACCCTAAAGAGAAAATTAGCCTAAAACGTGATACGTAGCTTAAGAAACTGCCTCTTTAGCATTTAATCATTTATTGGTTTATTAAGATCAATGCAATATTCAAGTAGCGATAACATTGTAAAACAGAGAGTTTAGTCTAACATAAGAGATCTTGAACAACTATTCACTTGAAAAGTTAGAGAAGAAAAGAGGGTCAGGGTATACCCTAAAGAAAATTAGCCTAACATGAGATCCAGAGCTTAAGAAACAGCCTCGATAGCACATTTAATGCTTAATCATAGATCAATCAAGGCAACATTTAAGTGGTGATAACATTCTAAAACACGGTTTAGTCCAAACAAAGGGCAAACTATGTTGTCAGAAGTCATAGTTGTTTTTAATGTGTATTACTTTTTTCATCAAAGCGATTACCAATCTTTTTAACAAGTGATTATTTTCTCCAACCACCGAAACAAGAAAAAAAAAAGTCAAATTAGACTAACACAATTAATTGCACTTTTCTTCACTTTCCAAACTTTGCTTACAGTTAAATAATACTCAATCCCAAGTAACAAGAATCGCTAGATAAAAACAAAGTGCAATATGTTTGACGGGCCAAGGTTACTTGCACAGAATTATATGTTAGTTTGCTATAGGCAAACCATTTCAGGCCATATGGTAACTTCTTGACAATAGAGCGATACATAGGACAACTTGACTCGGACAGCAAAGATAAAAATGTTTTTGCTATGCTTTTTAGTTGTGGACCCTTTGAAATGTCGAATACTTTACAGGAATGAAAAAGTTGAGGATGTAATTGTACCGCGTTAAATGCCATTAATTAAAGGGAAAAAGGAGTAAATTATTCTAAGCCCATCTTAATAAATTATTCTATTCCTGAACAGTCTCAAAGTAATTATGTTTTGCGAAAATTCAACCTCCAAATTGAAGACTTGAGAAACAAGCATTCAGGAACGTAATTAACTAGTGGGTGCAACAACTTTAATAGGGTTGAACTAAGTTTCTTATAGTGCCTCTGACCAATTTGCCATAACAAAATTACCTAATCTGCCAACCTGAATGACTCAAGCTCTCTCCTTTGTTCTCCCCTATAAAAGCATCCTCCTCCCAATATCACTTCCATTGCAATTGCAACCTTAACCATCATTGGCACATAGGTATTTATTGCTACACACTAAAAGAATTATGGAAGCTCTCAAGACCATATTCTTAGCCCTTTCTGTTGTCTTAGCTTCAGCATTGTATTCAGCCAATGCCAAAATCCAGGAGCATGAGTTTGTTGTACGTTCTTTTCCCTCACTTTTTTTGTTCTCTCTTTCTCTTGTGCCCTTTTTTTCTTGGTAAGGTAATTAACTTATTGTCATTTGTAACGAGACAGATTCAAGCAACGCCAGTGAAGAGGCTGTGCAACACCCACAACACTATCACGGTGAATGGACAATTCCCTGGCCCAACATTGGAAGTCAACAATGGAGACACTTTGGTAGTCAAAGTCACTAACAAAGCTCGTTACAACGTGACCATTCACTGGTATCATATCAAATTAAGCAACCTAGCATTTCGGCTTTCACCCTTAAATATACTTTATTAAATGTCATTAATTATTAAAAAAACACTTATTCATACAACAAAGTCATATATTATATTTTCTATAACACCGTTTCTTCCTTTTATCTTTTTTCTCATCATGTCAATCATCTTGCTTTATATTCTCTCGTTTCATCTTTCTTTGTTGCATAAATTTACCATGAAATTTTTGTACCAGCACAATTTCTCTTCTATTTTTTTAATTAAATAACTTTTATACTTTTGATATAATACTTTTTTAATAAAAACCTGGTATTTTTGTATTTTTAACATGTGATCATGGTTCATGAGTATACTTAAAATTAAAAAAGAAAGTTCTTTTAGATTTTTTTTTTGCACTTAGGAGAACTAAATGCAAGAGCTTTGCCTTAATTAATCTTGTGTCCACTATGCATTGCATGCTACATGTGTAATACCTATACCTTAAACGAATCACATTGAACTGAGAGAAATCCAGATACTATATAAGTATGAGATTGTAAAATTAAATATGATTTAAAAGAATTAATTGGTACTATCTATACCAACAAGATGTATATACTTTTTGATAATCTATTATTTAAGAACTTCACAGATAAACATGTTTGACTTGAAAAAGTTATGAGATGAGTGATATGAGAAGTTTTTTGGAAAGTGTGTGGGTGAGATAAAACATGCTAAAAAGTCTCGTATTAATTTGTGGGGACAATCGTTGAGCCTAAAAGTAATTAAGAATGATTGTCAAGGTCTCGGAAAGGATTACCTATGAAAGATTCTGACTGGTAGAGAGTTTTGACCAATGAGGAGTTAAGTGAAGTATTATCGTATGAAGTATTGTAATGTAATAATCGTCGAGAAGTCGATAATTAGGATGTTAAAATATGCATGAAAGTTTTAGAAGAAAATGTTTGAGTGACTTAGTTTTTGCTGCTGCTTGTTAATTTCTTGTATGTGTTTAGGCATGGAATTCGGCAAATGAGAACAGGATGGGCTGATGGACCAGAATTTGTGACTCAGTGCCCTATTCGTCCTGGAGAAAGTTACACCTATCGTTTTACCATTCAAGGACAAGAAGGAACACTTTGGTGGCATGCTCATAGCTCATGGCTAAGAGCCACTGTTTATGGTGCTTTAATCATTCACCCTAGGGAGGGAGAGGCATATCCTTTCACTAAACCAAAGCGCGAGACACCAATTCTTCTTGGTAATGATTATAATTCACATATATGAATATTTATAATTGGTAATTAATGATGGCACTAATGAAAACGTGGAGGGAATGATTAAGAAAATGATATTGGGGGATTTGTTATTTTCTTTTTTCCTTGGACAAATATTATGCACATGATGAAGATGGTTTAACGGTGAAAATTATGATTATTATTATTAGGGGAGTGGTGGGACGCAAACCCGATCGATGTTGTGAGACAAGCCACACAAACAGGAGCAGCACCTAATATTTCTGATGCATACACCATCAATGGTCAACCTGGTGATCTTTACAAGTGTTCTAGCCAAGGTTTGATTATTTGTTAATTTCTTCATTGAACTCATCAATTAATGTGTTAATCTACAATTTACAAAGGCTACATATTTTATATACATATATAACCTTTTTAACAAGTGATTTATTTTCTCCAACCACTGAAACAAGTGATTTATATACATCAATTAATTGCACTTTTCTTAACTTTCCAAACTTAGCTTACAATTAGTTTAATTAAATAATATAATACGCAATCCCAAGTAATAAGCATCACTAGATAAAAAGTATGAGTCTTTTTTATTTTATTTTGACAAATTGCAATCGTGTCAACCAATAAAGAAAATATTAGTAATTAAGCAGAAGGATAAAAAAACAGTTAAAATATGAGTCTTTTTATTATTATTTTGGAATGAATAACTTTAAATGAATGTGTGATGAATTGAAGAGTTGACTGTACCAATTGATTAATAATTCATGAATTTGAAATGTAAATTAACATTTAAGACATTTTATTAAACCATAAAAAACAAACCTACTATCCTAATTTGATAGTATAAATATTACAAAAGACACATGCCTATGTTAAAACAAAATAGCAATTTGGGGGGGGGGGCATGAAAATAAGTACTCTTGGAACAAAAGCAAACGATTTTTCAAAGCATCGCCATGCAATTTACAACTTGTCTAAGACACATAGTAGCTTTCGAACAAAGAAACAGGGTTACCCCTGCATCCTGCAGATCCTAGACTTCTACCTAGGAAACTAAGAAAACAGAACATTATTAATTTGTAGTACAATGATTTCACAAACCCAACATATTTATTTAGTTCATGAATGGCAATATTGTAGGCACCACCATCGTTCCAATAGATTCTGGCGAGACAAACCTCCTAAGAGTGATCAATGCAGCGCTCAACCAACCCTTATTCTTCACAGTGGCCAACCACAAGCTCACAGTGGTTGGTGCCGATGCTTCCTACCTTAAACCCTTCACCACCAACGTCATCATGCTGGGACCAGGCCAAACCACCGATGTCCTAATCCAAGGTGACCAACCTCCCACACGCTACTACATGGCCGCACGTGCCTACCAATCCGCGCAAAACGCACCGTTTGACAACACCACCACCACCGCCATTCTCGAATACAAATCCGCACCGTGCCCCGCGAAGGGTTCTTCGATCAAACCCGTTATGCCGTCTCTCCCTGCCTACAACGACACCAACACAGTCACTGCATTCAGTAAAAGCTTCAGAAGCCCCAGAAAAGTTGAAGTCCCCGCAGAAATCGATGACAATCTTTTCTTCACCATTGGCCTTGGACTCAACAATTGCCCGAAAAATTTCAACGCAAACCAATGCCAGGGACCGAATGGAACGCGCTTCACCGCCAGCATGAACAATGTCTCGTTTGTTCTCCCCAACAACGTTTCAATCTTGCAGGCTCATCACCTTGGAGTGCAAGGCGTATTCACCACTGATTTTCCTACGCAGCCTCCAGTGAAGTTTGATTACACTGGTAATGTGAGTCGTTCGTTGTGGCAACCTGTTCCAGGGACTAAAGTGACCAAGTTGAAGTTTGGATCGAGGGTGCAGATTGTGTTGCAGGATACTAGCATTGTGACCCCTGAGAACCACCCCATTCACCTTCACGGGTATGATTTCTACATCGTGGCGGAGGGGTTTGGGAATTTCGACCCCAACAAAGATACTTCCAAGTTCAACCTTGTTGACCCACCTTTGAGGAACACTGTGGCTGTGCCAGTCAATGGATGGGCAGTTATCAGATTTGTTGCTGACAACCCAGGTAAAATTAATTAGTTTAAATCAAAATAGTATTTTGCACCAAAGACAAATCATTACATGTTTTTGTGGAAGGTCTCCACTAATATTACATATAGAATGTTATTAATTTTTTTTTTATGATAGCTCATATAGAAATTAGTGTCAATCATGGAAGGCATAGTAATTTATAATATTTCATTTTCGGGAGGTTCCACATTATTCGTATGTAAGAGGGGAAGATATTGTACGCAGTTTTACTCTTACATGTGAAAAAAATTATTTTCGAATTCGAACTCATGATAAACAAATCACTAAGACACATAATTTATAAGACTACTTAATAATTTTTTAGACAATCATTCATTTAGAAATCGTGACATGAATTATAAATTTGTTGATTTTTATAATGAAAAATTATAATTAATAATTTTTGATTGATTGATAATGTAAAAATTTAGATTGTCCAACATGCCCGTTAATTTATTAGTTTGATCTCAATTTTGTATTGTCTAAAAAAATATCAATTTTTTATGTTTAATGAAAAATAATTGGTTGATGTGATATGTGTAGGAGCTTGGATTATGCATTGTCACTTGGATGTTCACATCGGATGGGGTTTGGCCACTGTGCTCTTGGTGGATAATGGAGTTGGCCTGTTGCAATCCATAGAGCCCCCTCCCGAGGATCTGCCTCTATGTTAGAATAATCAAAATCAAAATTATTGAATTTGTTACCATGGTTCAGTTCCAAAATTTTCCTAGTTCATTGTTGTTTCCCTGTATTGGAGGTATTTCTCCTTTTGCTCTATTTTGTTGTTCTTTTCATATAGAGAAAATCCGGGTTTAAAAGAGATGGTGGTGTGATTTTAACACAGAATGCCGTCTGATATGGTCACAAGCCTGATTGATTAAATTGATGTTAGTTGTTTTCTTCCCCTTGTAGTTAATGTTATTAAGAAAGATGATTTTGACTATGTCTATCCCTATATTTTCTAAACCAAAGTGTCTTTTTGTGTATGTTTGTGTCACAAGAGAGAAACTGAATAGTGAATACAATGTTTAAAAAGGAAAAAAAATACACAATTTACTCAATGTCCGATATGAAAGTATTGTATTGGACATTGCAATTGATATCAAACAATAAACTAACGGGGTAGGAGTTAAATATTTTCATAATAAAGTTGGAGCTTAAAATGATAAATATTAATTGGAGAAAAAAGAATAAACGAAGCACAATATAACAAAAAAAAAAAACTAAGAATAAATAACAAATGCACTTATCTAGTTATAAATTGACATGGTGCATTTGTTAATTTTAATCTTCAAAATCATAGTAAGAATAATTTCTTGTTAGTTTGATAGTTCAATTTTTTTTTACACTAATAATATGTGCCTAATAAATTAAAAAACTAAATGGTTATGGAAAATTAAAACACGACATATTTTCATAGAAGTAGGATTGGATAGTCTCATATATCCAAATTTACGAAATAATAGTAATGCCTAGCATGATTACAAATGATGAAGTGGATTGTTGAGGTATAAGTTCTTTATGTGGTAGGCAATCAAATATACTTTGTAAGCAACTGAGGAATGTCAATTGAGGAGTAAGCAACGGGCATTACCATCTCGTCCAAATACAGAACTGTTGAAAGGCGATATAACATGACAAGCACATAATTTGCATAATAAGCATTTTGGAAACACATAATGTCAAACAATTGTGAAAAATACTTTGTAGCGAATGTCAATGTGGATACAACGGTAGTAAACAAATTATAAAAAAGTTCATTCTCTACAAGTAACAATTAATTAAGACCCAAAAACCAAAAACATCCTGGTCCCAACTTCTTACCTTTGCGAGCAAAGCCAGGAATTGGGAGAAGCACAAAGTTATATCTTGGAATCTATTACCGTTATCTATTAATAAAAAAATTACTATTAATAAAATAATGTCTTGGATGAACACATGTCAACATTGGATTAAAAAAAATTCCTCCAAAGACTCTCTATTTATTTTTTATCTCTTTCAATTCAACCTTTTCTTTTTATTTTTATTTTTCTATTCTATTATTACTACTGTCTACCTCTTTTATATAGAAAAAAATCTATTTTATTACCTATTATACTTTTTTCTTCTTTTTTTTCAACCTTTTCAATATTTTTTTCTTTCTTTTTTCATTCAACGTTTTTTTCTTTCTTCTTCCTTTTATTTCTTTTTTATGTTTTTTTCTCTTTTAATTTTTTTATTTCTAATTTTTATTTTTAGTTATTCTCTCTTTTAATTATAAATGTATATAATTACTTATTACTTATTCAAACTAATTATAATTTAATTAATTATTATTATTATTTTAGTTCAAAATCTATAAAATTATTTCTACTTTGAATAAAACAAATTTAAATAATTTTATAAGAAAAAATTGTTGATTAATATTTATATTATAAGGTTGAATAATATCAATAATTGAATGTATTAGTCAAAGATGTCGACTCTTTTAGTGTAATGTTTGCAGCTGCATTTGGTATATCAGTGGTAGGACTGACACACTTGTATCAACTAGGATTTTGTACGTGTTTGCAACTGCATTTCGTGCATGTCTTTAGTTGCATTTTGTATGAAATTTACCACAATTTTTTTTCGTATGTTTTTTTTTATGAATTGCATTAGAAATAATGTAGAAATCTTCACTATTTATTGAAGTAGTTCTTGCTGTATTTCATCTACCACCTTTTAGTCAACAAACCCAAATTACAAAAAAAAAAAAAAGTGATTATGTCTGAAGCAAACGTGCTACTAAGAAATCCTCGTAGTTTATTGTCAAAGTAGTATGAACTGTTGAAAATGAAAATATACATCTTTTATTTAGAGAAACTCAAGTTACAAATACTTTCACACACTTAAACTTTACAAGGACTACTTTGAGTTTCACTCACTCACTTTTGCTACTTATTTTCTCAAGCTCACTTTCACTCTACACTTACTTGCTTCTTCCACACCCACACTCACATCTACTCACTTGCTTTCAACCAAGACACTTGCTTCTAGCCAAGAGCCTCTACCCCTATTTATACTTGCTTTGTGAGATTTCTAGATTCTTCTCCTATCTTCTTCATTACTCTTTGCTTCACTATGTCTCTAGATTCTTCTATAGGTTTCTTCAATCTTCCTTATGTTTTCAGAAGCTTCCACAAGATTCTACAGTCTTCCATAAGCTTCCAGAAGTTTCCATAAGCTTCTACAAGCTTCCATATATTTCTAGAAGTTTATTCTTGCTTCTATAAGCTTCTAGAAGTTTCTTCAAGCTTCCATATGTTTCTAGAAGCTTCCAGACCCTTGTAGATTGTGGACTAATCTAGAGATGCAAATTGAGTTTGATTTCTAACATGAACTTCACCATGCCTTGCTTTTTGTATATCATAGACTAACACAATTATATATATTCAAACATTTAAATATCATTATTACTAAATGCATGAAGTAGATTGAGAATATCATCCCACAGCTTCCTTATGCCGTCACATTGCCAGATGTGATGGGTGATTTGGGAAATGGTGGGAAATGAATCATCCCCGACACCGAAGATGGTTGTCGAGGTTGAGGTGGAAGAATATCACGATTGTTCTTGTGCTCCGGTCCATGGTGTTTGATGATCAAGGATGTTGCATTTGCGGCAAATGATAAGACGAAGCCCATGAACAGATCTAGGTGCAATGGTGTTTTCTGCCACTTTGAGCAAGGTCCCTCTAGAAGCCACCAATGTGAATTAAACACTTGATTGTCGAAGAGATTGTTCATAGAAGCAGTTCATTATGCAATGATGTTATTGTTGATTTAAATAGTGAATAGGCTATTAATAAATTTTGTAAAAAAAAATTGCTAGATAGGCAATATTTAAATAATTACAAGGGTATAATTTTTTTGATTTTCTCAAGGCACAAAAAATTTCTGGACCATCATGTATCAAATTATGCAACAAAAATGTGTGATATACTATTATACAAAATATACGTATTATTAACTATTCATGTTATTGTTAATAATAATTTATAAAATAATATTAACTATTATTCATGTTATGGTTGTTTTAAATAATATTGATTATGAATGAATTTTTAATGAGTTTTGTAAGAAAATAATTGAAAGGTGAACAATATTTAAATAATTATGAAGATATAATTTTTTGGGTTTGACCATAACACAAAAATCTCATGATCGACTTGCTTGTAGTGGGCGTACCCAAGACCCTGAATCAATGGGGGTAAAATGTAAAAATCGAAATCAGGATTCAAATATTTAAATATAAAAGAAATAGATGCAAAAATATATGATTTTACTTAATAATTTTGTGTCGAAAAGAATGCTTGTGAATATTAAAAAATGAAGGGGTGCAAACGGCACCCTGGGCATAGTGTACATCCTTCATTGCTCAAATGATTGAAAGGAACATTTACTTGGGTATTTCACTTAAGAGTTGCAAAAAATGATAACATACTCTTAACACAAGAGACACTCTAACACTCTAATAGAAGTGATGATCACACATTCTCACATGCTATCCTCTATTGTTTTTGGCTCGGGTAATTCATCTTTATCGTATGACTGTTTATATAGCAAATGTTTCAACATAAATATGTTTTTCCTACCCAAGATATACTTTTTTTTTTCAAATTGCTACTTATTCAATATATACTTTTTTCTTTCAATTTTTTGGTTTTGATAGTTGTCATTAATAAGAGACCGTTAAGTAATGATATGACAGATGGAATACCACATCATCCTTTTAAATTTCTATGTATTTAATAATTTTTTAAAAGACATATGTTTAAAGTTGACTTAATCAACTCTAAAGTCGACTCAAACTTTTAATTTTCATATATTTAATAATTTTTAAAAAGACACATGTTTAGAGTCGATTTAGTCAACTCTAAAGTTGACTCAAAATTTTTAATTTCCATGTATCAAACCAATCATTTGCAACTCATAGAGCAAGCTTCAAATCATTCATTCCAACCTTGTGTATTCTCTTACCCTCCTAATGTTTGACTCTGCTATTCTCGAAGTCAAAATCAAAGCTTCCTTTACCTTGCTCTGCACTTGAACCCCACTGCATGCCTTCCTGGATAGCGATATGGCATCACAGGTTTTTAATGAGGTTAAAGGTAGGGGAAGGAGGAGCCACCACCATCATCTTCTGAACCTGAAAAGTAACCCAACTTCTCGAGGCAAAGTCCACGATGGAGACGCATAACTCCTCACACTCCGGGTGGGTGGAGGTGGCTACGTGGTGGTGGTGTGTGGGGTTGGACGACGAAGAGATTAGGCTAGCGTGGTATGATGGTATAGGACTCAGTTATGATTTTGTAGGCAACGAGGTTGTTATAGCACTCGATGTTCTCATTGAGTCGGCTAAGCCGACTCTAAACATGTGTCTTTTTTAAGAATTATTAAATACGTGAATATTAAAAGAGGTGATATGGAAGTGATGACTAGACATTTCATATGTTATGTCATCACTTAACAGTCTCATATTAACGACATATACCATAGCCAAAAAAATTTAAAACATTATCTAGAAAAAAATATTAAATAAATAACAATTTAAAAAATAGATATATATTAGATAAGAAAAATAAATTTAGGCTTAAAAAATAATATAACAAAGTTCATAATCCCATTCATGAAACTTGGATATTAAATTAACTGTCTCATCTCTACATTTTACGTTCTCCATAGGATAGCAACATTCTTTGAATGCACCTATTAACTTTCCACCTATTACATTTATTTAAAAAATTAAATTGTTCTCCCAAAAAAATTTCACTCAACTAAAATTTTCAAATAACCACCTCATCAAAAAAGTTTACCTTCTTCTTAACTTGCCCTTCCAAGTAATAAAGGTTCCTCTCATTTTTCTGCACTCCTCACAATAATTACTACCATTTACATGTTATATATAAACTATATAAATAAATAAACCGATTTTATTCAGTAGTCTAGAAAGTATTTTATCCATCTAATTTTAGTGTATTTATTATCTTAAAAGAATTTTACAAGAAAAAATCATTTTGATTATGATTTGGAAAATGAATTATCCAGAAGTCGTGTGTGTGTGTGTGTGATATTTTTTTTAGCATGAGAAGAAAAAGTTTTAAAGATTCCAATATGCATGCCAACTTGAGCGAAATTCATCCTTTTGTATACATGCACGAAAGTTGCCAAAGCTTACTCACACGTAATCAAAGACGAGTCTCACTGGCTCAACACTACTTGATTCATGTTTGTCAGCAACTACGTACATATATTACTATGTTCTGTATCATTCATGAACGGATTTATTAACCGCTTTCGAACTGGTTCCCCGCCACTCCACAGTCAACAGGAATTTTCTCCTCCACTGGTTTGGTACTCATGGATATGGATATAAACCTCAAGTCAGAAAAGACGTGTTACCATTCCTTGCATAAAAGTGCACATATACGACTTGGCACGTGTCCCACGTGCATGCGTCACTTCTGTATATCAAACAGGATTGTAATTAACCTTTTTTTATTTGTTTATCTTTCTTAATTAAAAAATTATCTATTATAGCTATTAGCTATTTTTTACATAAAAAAAAAAAGTAATTTTATATTTAGAATCCATTCTCCATCTGACATGTGCCTACTTTACTTGTATGCCACATATTCGTTTCAATCATAAATAGTTTTAAAAGTTTAAATTTTAAACCCTTTTATTTCTCCTGGTAAAGCTAATATCTATCGGTTCAAATGTTCAAAAACCTGATTCTGTATCTACCACTTTGCAATTTTCTGCAGATTCCTTTGTGTTTATTCTAAAATCAACGAAACGGTATTTCTATTTTGTTACAAAATCAATGAAACGGTGTTTAAATATTTAAAAATCTTTCAACATGAAAAAGGTAAACATAAGAAGTAATAACGCTTGCCTAGCTAGAAAGAAAAAAGAAAGAAAGAAGTAATAACGCTTATTTTGTATTATTTATCACTATTATTTTATTGCACACGCATCACTGAGTGTCTTCTAGTTTTTTTAGCGCTATTTTCTTATGTTTATTGAAAAAATTATTTTTGTTAAATGAATGGAAGGAGAAATTCATATTATTTTACGTATTAAAATAAATATTTTAACCAACAATAAAAAAAAATTAAAGTGGATTTCAACTATTAAGTTCCTTCTCCACATCCATTCTAAAATTGAATTTTAGTTTTAAAAAAATGGTTGACTATTAGTTAATTTTATAATTTACCGAAGCTCACTTGTTATTTTTCCCGTCATTTATAAATCGCAATTATATTGAAAGCTACAAGTCCAATTTAAAGGTAAACAAGCAGATCTCGTACAATCGGGCTACGGGCCCAGTTTCGTTTAAACGAGGCCCACTTTCCAGACGTCAGCAACATAGACGAAACTGCAACCTTCGATTTATTTCCGCTCAATATAATAATCATAGCAAAGATTAACATTACAAGATATTTTATCTTTATCCAATAATGAATAAATAAACACAGTAGATATTTATTTAGGTGTTTAGCAATGGCATAATTGAGAATATACGCAAAAAGTGAGGGACATAACAGAAAAGACGGAAAAAAAAGAAGAGGAAATACTTGACAGGAAATACTTGACAGGAAATAAAGAAAACGATGTGCTCGTTTTAGTGGCTCGGGAAGGTTCGCGCGCCACGTGCCAGCTGGTTCGGGAGTCCGAAGCATGATAACGCGACTAAGAAAGTGCCACGTCATCACATTTCTGGGGTGCAATTAAAAATATCAGAAATATCTAGAGAAGGCTATAAATAGAGATTCCAAGGTGCCAGCCCAAAGATTTTTCTGAATCCGCTATAGCTTGCCATTGCTCTTCCAATTAAGAAGCCTGTTGTTACATATTTACTCAAACAAACAAAATCTCTCTTTATGTTAACCTGAACACCCTGGCAAGAAAAAAAGCCCTAAGTCGAAAAACAGAGTTCTCTCTCAACTTCAACAGCGTCAGTATCGCAGGTTAGTAGCATTCTTCCATTTCTTTCTCATGTCTTAATAACTCTCTGTTGCTAGTGAATGATTTTTATTCCCATTTTAGCAAATTCCTTTGTGCAATTTTTGTTTAGGATTATTTTTTATTGTTTTTAGTTTTTAGGGTTCTTTTTGTTTAGCATTCTTCCATTTCTTTCTTCTCAATAACTCTGTTTCTAGTGAATGATTTTTAATTCCCATTTTAGCGTATTCCTTTGTTTTGTTTAGGATTATTTTTTATTGTTCTTAGATTTCAGGGTTTTGCTTCTGGGTTATTTATTAATCAGTGTCGTAATTTTATAGGGTTTTTAAAAGAAAATATTAAAAAAGAAGAAGAAAGACCTGCTCAGCAAGTTTTTTATTTCTATTTTTGGAGTTTAGCTTTATCTATTACTGGGGGTTTACGAAAATTCGTTTCTTGGTTGATTTTTTTTTTTAATTTATATTTTTCCACCTTCGTGTTCTGTTTTGTTCTCTTGGTTACTGAAGAGTTTTGTGTTTTTTCTTCTCCAACAGATTGTTAATTCACTGATTGAGTGTGTGGCGAAGTTTGTGTCTTGAATTTTGTGGACATGGGTGCTTATGATAAAGTTTCTCTTAAGCCATTGGATTCTTCTAGAAAGAGGAAAAGTAGGAGCAGAGGGGATGGGTCCAAATCTGTGGCTGAGACTATTGCAAAGTGGAAGGAATACAATGAGCATATTTATTCTGGCAAAGATGATAGTAGAACAACTCGTAAGGCGCCCGCTAAAGGTTCGAAGAAAGGGTGCATGAAAGGGAAGGGAGGACCTCAAAATTCGCAGTGTAACTACAGAGGAGTTAGGCAGAGGACATGGGGAAAATGGGTTTGTGAGATTAGGGAACCCAATAGAGGAAGCAGGCTTTGGTTGGGTACCTTCTCTTCTGCCCAGGATGCTGCTCTTGCTTATGATGAAGCTGCTAGAGCTATGTATGGTCCTTGTGCACGCCTCAATTTTCCCGAAATCACAGATTATGCTTCTGTTAAGGAATCGTTGAAGGACTCTTCGATGGCTGCATCGTCGCCTTGTTCTTCAGCAGCAACTGCAGCATCTGACACTACTACAACATCGAACCAGTCGGAGGTTTGTGCAGTTGAGGATGTTAAGGAGAATCCTCGATCTGCGAATGTGAATGATAAGTTTAATGATTGTCATAAGGATTACGTATCTGCCTTGCTAACTAGCAGAATGAAGCAAGAGCCTAATTATGAGGCTGTGGATCACATGGACACCGGGGCTGGGGAAATTCAAGATGTCAGACCAGAAGGAACACATGATATTGGAGAGGTTGCAGAGGATGTAAATAAAGATCAGATGGACTTGTCATGGATTGATGGCCTTGACTTTAATGACGATTACTTGAAGAGCTTTTCCACGGATGAGTTATTTCAGGTGGATGAACTTTTGGGGCTTATAGATAATAACCCAATTGATGACTCTGTGTTGATGCAAGGTTTGGATTTTGGCCAAGTGGGTTTTCCTGGAGATGGTAATCCTCAGGTTGACGATACTCTTTCAAGCTTTATTTATCAGTTGCAAAATCCAGATGCCAAGTTGTTGGGAAGTTTGCCCCATATGGATCAGACACCATCAGGTTTTGATTATGGATTAGATTTCTTGAAAACTGTGGAGCCAGGGGACTATAATGGTGGAGGGGAAGAACCACTATTTCTTAATTTGGATGATGATCTGAACCATGATTCAAATGGCATGCAAGTAAGGAAGGATGGCTAGAGAAGGCTACGTGCATCTGCCTCATTTTCAACTGGTTCGAGCATCTGCTAGTAATCTGTCTCTTGGGCTGTTGTCCCCTTTTTTAGCTATTTAATATGTGCATAATAGGAATACAACTATACAACTAATACAAGAAATGTGTTTTGTTTGTGTTCTTTTCAATATGCTAATTCTCTGTAAGATTTTTTGAAATGGAGAATTTAGCTGACTATATTTGTTAATTCTTTTAACTTACATAGTTACATGTTTTGTGGGATTCAAATTGGACTGCCTTTAACTACATAGGTGTGGCTGAGGAGACTGTTTAAAGTCGTTTGGCTAACTATAGTCGAGCATATCATATCATTGCTCACTTTCTGTGTATGCAAACTGAACGAGTAGTGGAATGTATATATAATAACTATTCTGAATTTTGTTACTGCCTTTGTCGTGTTCTTTATTTATAATTATACTGGCTGTCCATTTTGGTAGTTCAATTTTTTAATCTGTGGAAAAAAAAAACTTTTAATGTTTATCAATATAGAATATAGAGAGTAATAAATTAAAATGCTTAGAAAAAGTCAATATAAAATGTCGTAAAATATTATGCTTTGGATTGGAGGAGGAGTTGGTTCAACAATTGGGTCAAGTTTTGGACGGTGCTTTTCCATATCTGATTCTGAGGTGAGCATGATATGTGGCTTTGGAGAACTCGTGGTGCATTCTCCGTTGCTGAAACTTACTCCGCCACTTCTAAAACCTTGATAGGAAGATAACCTTGAAGATAGGGATTTTGGTCATTGGATAAAAGTTACAAATAGTTTTTTTTATTGAAAATATATCTAAAGAATACTTTAAAATTTTCCATTTTTTCTAAATCTGTTTTTTGAATTGTGTTGTCCCTTCAAGGGTGTTAGCTTTTTCGTGGAAATTGTTGCGAGAACGAGAAAGGATATCCACTCAAGATGCCTAATTGTGAAGGGGAGTGGTTATTGAAGATGCACAACACTTGTTTTTGTCTTATTCGTCTTCCATACAAGTGTGGAATGCTACATATGATTAGTGGGGGTTGAGATTGACACAAATAACTGTTTACAGCAACACTTTCTGCATAGCCTATTTTTTTTAGCGGGAAGAGACAATGTAGGATCCATGTCTTTGGTTTCACTGTAATAAGGTGATTTTCAACAAAGTAGTTCCTGATATTCACAAAGTCATACGACAAGTTTCATGGGTTTTGTTCAGATATAAGGGGCCTTGCTCGAGTAACATTTCTTGGACACAGCTTTCTACACCATTCACAATTTTTACTACACCATTAATTTTCTGAAAATCCAAAAATACTCCTAGCAGCTTTCCTCTTATATTTGTCAAACAGTTTATGTTGGTTGCGCTTTCCCTTTTTGTTCACTTATTCACTTTATTTTTGTGCCATTGTCGTTGCTGGAAACATTGTGCATTGGTGGTTTTCGGTGGCATTGTGTTGATTTCGTCGGAGTTGTGGTGTGGTGGTGGCCGTCGGACTCGTGAAGTGGTGTCGGGGTTGCAGAGGTGGGTGGTTTTGGTTTTTGTGTGTCGTACGGATTAGGTAATCTGTATGTGATTTACGGATTGGGTAATCCGTATGGAATTTACGGATTACCTAATCCATATGGTTCATACAGATTACCCAATCCGTATGATGCATATGGATTAGGTAATCCATAAATTTCATATGGATTACCCAATCCGTATGGTATTAAATAAGCAATTTGTCAAGAAAATTTTTAAAAAAATGGTTAAAACATGTATTTAAGGAAAATTCACCTTAGTTTTAACAATTAGAATTGAGTTTAATTTCTAAAATTATTTGAGTGACTAAATACGGAAAGTCAATTTTTGGATTCAATTAGAATTGAGTTTAATTTCTAAAATTATTTGAGTGAGTAAATACAATTTAGAAATTTGTTGAATTATTTATGTAAATGGTGATCTTTAGATTTTAATGAGTAATTTAATAAATGTTATTTTATGGATGGTTATGTAAATGGTGATTTATTTGTGTGTGTTTTTAGTAATGATTAAATAAAATTTGTAGTTGTAAGGATGGACACCGATGAGTGGATATATGAAAGTATTTTGTTGGAAGAAAATTATATGGATGAAGACATCGAAGCGGACCCTGATGCGTTTGAAGACAATGATTGTGTAGTTGATTGTTCTGCAGCATTCAACACGATTGAGCTATTTATGTGATTTTGAATGTAGTTAAAGTTGTTAAATGATTAAATTAAGAAGATTAAAGATGAATTATTCATTTGTGTAGTGTTTGAATCCTGTGATCCGATATTGAAATGGGTTCGTGCGATTGCATTTGAGAATGGTTTTGTAGCCGTTATAATGAGGAGTGACACAAAAACTAGAAAAATAGGAAGGACGTCATTTGTGTTAATTGGTTGTGAAAGGAGTGAAAAATATAGACAATGGAAAAAAGGTTTGACACATTTGACCACTAGCACTAGAAAATGCGAGTGTCCTTTTAAGTTACGGGGCAAACCAATTCCGGGAAGTCAATGGTGGATGGTGAAGCTAATATGTGGCAATCATAATCATGCTTTGGCTAAGTCATTCTGTGGACACCCATACGCTGGTCGATTAACTGAGGAGGAGAAGATCATTGATCATTGTTGCAGATATGACAAGGTCGATGGTGAAATCAAAGAATATTCTGCTAACTTTGAATGAGCACAATGCCAATAATGTCACAAGTTTGAAGCAAGTATACAATGCAAGATATGCATACCGCACGCGTACAAGAGGTGGTAATATTGAAATGCAACAGCTATTGAAACTTCTTGAACGTGACATGTATATTCATTGGCATAGATTGAAGGATGAAAGTATTGTACGTGACTTGTTTTGGGCACATCCGGATGCAATACAATTGAGTAATGCATATCATATGGTGTTCTTGATTGACAGCACCTACAAAACAGACAGGTATAGATTACCTTTACTTGACATTGTTGGTGTGACACCTACTGGGATGACATTCTCAGCTGCATTTGTCTATTTAGAGGCGGAATGTATAAGTAATGTTGTGTGGGCCCTTGAACGGTTTAGAGGGATTTTTCTTAAAAGTGAATTTTTCCCTAAGATGATTGTCACGGATAGAGATTTAGCATTGATGAGTGCAGTCGAAACCGTTTTTCCAGAGGCAACCAATTTATTGTGTAGGTTTCACATTGACAAGAATGTGAAGGCAAAATATAAAACTTATATTCTGCAGCAAAATGCATGGGATTATGTCATGGATGCATGGGCAAGTGTTGTTGAGTGTGCTAATGAGAAGAAATTTGATGATTGTGTTATGAAGTTTGAGGTTGCATGTGCTTCGAGGCCAACATTTATTGATTACGTGGAGGACACTTGGTTGAACCCTCACAAAGAAAAATTTGTGACAGCATGGACAAACAAAGTCATGCATTTTGGAAATACAACAACAAACAGGTAAATTTCTGCTTAAGACATTGGTTAAATTATCATTTAAATTATCATTTGCATACGTTTAAAGTATTTCAAATAAACTATCTTCGTATCATAACTTGCAGGGTTGAGTCTGTCCATTGGACTTTAAAGCGACTACTACAGAATAGTGTTGGTGATTTGTACATGGTTTGGGATGCGATGAACAATATGATCACCTTGCAACATATTGAAATCAAGGCATCTTTGGAAATAAGTACACATGTGGTTGGACATGTTTTTAAAGTTACGTTATACAAGAGACTTATTGGCATGGTGTCCAGGTAAATCAAATTACTGCTGAGTATAAGCGGGTGCATTATGCTGAAAAAAACCCATCTCGTTGTGGATCCGCTAATCCGTGGGGCAACATCGTACGGATTGGGTAATCCGTATGACTCATATGGATTACTCAATCCGTACGATGCTGCCCAACGTATTAGCGGATCCGTTTTCGTCATTAACGACCTGCAACAGCCTCCACACACCACCATAAGCAGGTATTAAGAAAGAAACCACTCACCAGGGTCACAAGACGCACAAACAACCACCACCAATCAAGTATCCACGAACAAAGCTCCAACAAGGTGCGACCGAATAAATGGTGCGGCGGAGGGAACAGGAATGAACGACCTGGTTGCAGAGGGAACAAGAACTGCCAATGTCGTTGCAGAGGGAAGAAGAGCGAAGTCAATGCGGTGCTTGCCGGAGAAGAATGCGCTCAGGGAAGAAGGAAGAAGAAAACGTGATCGTTGAGAGGGAAGAAGAAAAGTTTTAAAAAAAATTATATAATTAATTTTTAAATTAAAGGCTATAATGGGAAATTAAATGTGTAAATATGGTGTATGAGAAATTGTGAATGGTATAGGAAGCTTGAGCCACATTTCTTATCCGAATTGGTGTTTAAGTCGGGCCATTTTACTAAATGGGGGTATTTTTTTTTAAAAATTACCGATTGGTGGTGCTTTTCAAATAATTTACAGAAAAGGGGTAAGTCGTAAATTTTTTTACGACTTCTAATAAGAAGTCGTAAATATATTTACGACTTAATTTTTTTTTTTATTTACGACTCCTAAATCGGATACAAAATTACGACTTTTAAATGTAATTTATTTTCCATTTACGACTTCGAAGTCGTAAAATAAAACCGTGAATAAATATACGACTTCTGAATGTTTTTATTTGTAATTTTTTTTATTTTTATTTTTTAGGAAGTCGTATATTATTTTACGACTTCCATATATTAATTTTTGTTTTTTTGGTAAAGTCGTAAAATTTCATACGACTTTACCTTTTTTTTTTATTTCTTTTACCTTTTTTTAAGATAGTTTTGTTTAAGTTTTGTTTAATTTTTTTAATTTATTTTGTTTAGTAAATTTTAATAAAATTATTTTATTTATTATTTAATAATACACTAATTTTAATATATTTGTTTGATTTAATATTTTGTAAATTTTTTTAATTTTGTATTCAATATAAACATTAAAAGAAAATATAGTTTTGTTTTGTTATTTATGTTTGTTTTTTTTTATTTTAATTGTTGTTTCTTATTTTTATTATAAAAATTATGTTATTTTGTAATTCAGAAATTTACAAATTAAAATATTTTAATTAAGGTATTATATGATTTTATTTGATATATTTTATAATGTATATATTTTTATGTTAACATTTGTATTTAAAAAGAATTAAACATATGTATTTTCAGTCCAGCTTTTTTATTTGTATTTGAAAAGAATTAAACTAAAAATTTTACTATTTCCATGGTATACGTTAATTAAAATTTTACAATTGATTTCTTTTGTAGTTTTGTTAAAGTTTTGTTTAATTTTTTAATTTATTTTGTTTACTAAATGTTATTAAAATGAATTTATTTATTATTTAAGAATATACTAATTTTAATATATTTGTTTGATTTAATATTTTGTATAATTTTATTTATTTTGTATTGAAAATTAACATTAAAAGATAATATTATTTTGTTTTGTTATTTATTTTTGGTTTTTTATTTTAATTGTTGTTTAGTATTTGAGAGAATAATATGTTAATAATTTTTGTTAACAATGACAATATTATCAACATATAAATACAAAAGACTTATATTAAAATTACAAAAATTAAAAAATATTACATAATACTTAAAAAGAAAATTTAAAAGTGGGATGACGTCCCACAACGAGTTCTTCTTGAATTGCGTCGAGGTCTCTCATCTTGTTGCACTGGATTTGTTGGTTGTTGTTGACCTCTTCCTCTTGTTCTCGGACGATCACGTCTAATTGTTTGGTGTTGTTGAGCAACAGGATCACCAGCCTCACCACCATCATCATCATCATCATCATTGTTTGAATTGTTGTTATCATCTTGCTGCTCATCCTCATCACCCATGTCTTGCATTTGAATAGGTAATGATGGACGATAGCAAGAGGTTGAAGGTGGTAGGTTATATGCAGATGGAGGAGTATTAAAAGTGGTTCCGAACCCTTGTGAGAATCCTTCAAAAACATTTGAGGTCGAAGGAACTTGGAATGAGTATTGAGGCATATGTGATGCGAACCCAAATGGTTGTGAACTTTGTGAACCTTGTTGAGGCATGTATCCAGAAAAGTCCATTGATTGATAAGAAGAACCATGTGGTTCATGATGTTGGGGCATATATCCAGAAACATGCACTGGAGGTACATTGGGTTGAGCATGTGATTCATGGTGGTGATGGGCGGGATAGTACTGCAAATTAAGATTTTAGAAGTTAGAAATATATTTATCAATAATAATAGTAATAATTGACAAAAATGATAAAATAACATTTAAACCTCAGAATATACTCTCCCCTCACGCGATATATATCGTCTAGTTCGACGTATATACCATTGCATGTATTCAAAATTTTCATGCAAGATGCCGTTATCCATTTCACCATGAATAATATAAACATTCCAATGATTCCATTTATTTATCCAGTGGCGATGTTGATGAGGCCAAAAAACATCTGTTCTCCCTCTCATATCTATTTCGTGGAGTTGGTCCAGGTTTGGTGGGTCATCTGGAATATGTTGTCGCATTCCGAATTGTCTCATGACCCTATCTACTGCATGCCATTCCACAATTGCAAAACATATAAGAGGGACTTTTGCACAAGCTATCATAGACACCTCAATGTTATTAATTAATGGCCTTATTTCAGGTGTATCATAAGGTGTCCACAAGAACTGCAACACAAGAGTGATATTGTCACATATGTTGTTACCAGTAGGAAAAATAAACAAAAATTTAACATGAAGGAGGAAGAATCGAACCTCATGCAATTGTAGTCTGTCGAATATCATGCGTATCAATCTGACAGAATTGGTGGGAATGTTAGTTTGACTCATCGGTCGAGACCACCTACGTGCAAGAGGAAAGCCAAGTCCTTCTTGCACTTCTTCATCAGAAAGGGCATGTATATACGGGGCAACACATTTGATACGGTCCCACGCCCATGATTGGAGGAGCAAAAGACATCCGCCTATTTCAGTTTGCAAGGGCTTCACAGCCCCGATCTAGTGCTCGGTAAAGGGAAGCTAAGACTGCAGCGCCCCAACTATAGTGACTTGCCTCAGTCAAATTTGATAATAGAAGGAGGTACATAAAATGAACCCGTGCGCCAGATGTATCTGGCATCAAACAACCGCCTATGAGCATCATGATATGAGCTCTAGCATGTTGTGCAATGACAACATCATCAGCATCATCAGGAAGTTGTTGAAAATTTTGTCGTAGCCAAGTTAAGTAAATAGTTTTTCCCTTTACATACTTATCTGGTGGACTCTGCCCTAGTAAGACTTGACAACAGTGACGCACATCTCCAATAATGGCACCAGTTAATGGAAGGCCGTCGATTTTCAGGCCCAATTGCAACGCCACATCTTGCAATGTTATGGTGGCCTCCCCATGTGGAAAATGAAACGTGTGAGTTTCTGTTCTCCAACGTTCCACCAATGCAGTTACCAAATGTTGGTTGATATCAACTTGACCGATAGTCATAATATGACCAAAGCCAGCTTTTGTTATTGCGTTTTTCACACGATTGTCTAATTGATCAAAGTGTCTCATAGCCCAAACAGAATGCAATCTCGGACGAATCATTCTTTCTTCACCTTGCCAAACTAAGCTTGAAATATGGTTTTCTTGTAAGGGCAACAAAGACTCATCAATAGGACCACCAGATTGGGTATTTGCCATGGCTTACGAAGAAGAAGTAGAGTGAAACAAATGAGGTTGGAGAAAAAAGAAGTAAGGTTCCTGAGAATGAATGACCTTGTGTTAGTGAATGGAAGAGCAAGTAAATGAAAATAGAAGGAAGGTTCGTGAGAATGATGAAGGAGCAAGCTTCTGAGTAGAAAAGCAAGTGTATGAAAATCACTTTAAAATAGTTTTCTATACTAGGCAAGTTAAAAAAATGTGGCATTATTGTTGTGCATTGCTTCCACGTTCAAAGCAATGAATAGTCACATACTATTCATTTATTTGTCTTTAGCCATTGAAAATGTCATAGCTTTTACTATCTTTCCAATTCACGGGACTTCCAGTAATGGCATGTCTTTCAAAATAAATATGAACTATTCATGGTCATGGCTTTCAGAAGTACAATAGTCACATACTATTCACACCATATGGCTACATTATTGTTTTCTTTAGACAGCTCCATTATTATTTTCCTTAGGCACAGCTTGAATGGTCATCTCATACTGTAAGTTTCACGTGGCTAAAGTCAAATAATCTTATGCTATAACCTGCTCTGAACCATTATTTATATCATGTACAGCCTAAAATCAAATCTATCACCAAGGCATGTGCGTTCTAAACTCATATAATGTTATCCTATAACCTGCTCTGAACCATTCTTTATGTCATGTACAGCTTCAAATCAAATCTATCACCAAGGCATGCGCATAGCCATTTCATATCATACTGTAAATTGGTTCAATAATTATTTTAGGAAGCAAGCTGGCTTTGTTATTTTTACAAATGTTCTATTATTTTTTTCAATGCTTCTATTATTTTTTCAAAGCTTAAAAACATGATTTTTTCAAAGCTTAAAAACATGATTTGCCCGTGCAATTTTTTGGCTATTTTCCATTGAAGTCAGATTGCTTTTCACGACTTCAAAGTCGTATATACTAGCACGACTTCTAAGTCGTTTTTGGCTCCACGATTTCTTCACAAAATTACTATTCCAATTGCCAATTATTAGAGGAAGTCGTATAGGGTAGCACGACTTTAAAGTTGTGACATACCACACGACTTTAAAGTCGTGTTGTGAATAGTAGTTTAGGAAAAAAAATTATTTAAACAAAGGCTTTAATAATTAAGGTCAGAATGGTATGGTTTTAAAATAAAATCAAGCAAATATGTTTATAAAAATGTGTCTAATAATTAGCCTTTTAAGAAATTGGGAACAATAATATGGTTTTAAAATATTGTAGTAATTAGGGTTTTAAAAAATAGAGTGTAGTAATTAGGGTTTTGTCATAAATGTTTTGACCATTAACTAATATTAGTTAGGGTTTTAAAATTTATAAATGTAACTTGGTTTTTATAAATGGTTTGAGCATTAACTACTATTATTTAGGGTTTTAAAAATTATGGTAGTAAGTTAGTTCATCAAAAGTTGGGTTTTTAAAAAAAAAAGTGTAGGAATTAGGGGTTCAATAAATGTACATGGAAGTCAAGTATGTACGATTGACCTTATGTCATACTTATTTAATTGCAAATAATTTAACTATTCATGGAAATTTTCTGATTTGATTTGTCATTCATGTTGCTTCATGTTCAACCATGTTTATTATAAAGCCACGTTTGAAGCCATTCAACAAACACTGCTATTTCCTCATTTAACACTACCATCCTAAAAAGTGAACAACAGATTGTTCAAGTCTGCTATTAATTTGTTCCTTACAATTTTCCAGGTATGTTTATGGCCTTATGCTTCATATTTTATCATCGCATTCTCCTTACCATGTTAACTCGTTCACATGTTGGGTAACAAATTACAATCAAATTTTCTGATAGATGGATAGCGAAGAACCAATAATCAGAGACAATGTTAGCGAATTTAGTGAAGAAGATGAACAGTACTCATTTCACGAAACTGGAGAAGCAAGCAATCAAACTGAAAGTCAGTCTTCTTTTTATTTTGAAACTATTAATAGCCAAATTTCAGAAGATCAACAGTACTCAAATCCATTTACGAATGGAGCGGGTGAGAGTATGAATGACCTTTATGAAGGCATGATGTTTGAATCAAAACAAGCAGCTGTGAATGCCATAAAGGAATTTCATTTTGTACATTCATTTAATTTTCATGTTGAAGAAAACAAGAGTGATAGGTATGTTGTTAAGTGTACTGAATATGGTAATGGTTGTCATTGGAGGGCTAGAGCATCGTTCAGCAAGTTACGTAGGAGGTGGGTCATGAAAAAAATAACTGGACCTCACACTTGCACAACATCACATTTATCACAAGATCATCTTAGGTTAGACTCATCTGTTATTGCTCATAATATTGTGCACTTAGTAAAAACAAATCCTGGTATCCAAATTAAAACCTTGATTGTAGACATGATGCAACGGTTTGGTTATAATGTGACATACAGAAAAGCATGGGTAGCTAAACAAAAAGCACTTGAACTTGCATTTGGAAGTTGGGAAGAATCATATAGGCATTTGCCTGTATGGATGATAGCTGTTCAACACTTTCTACCAGGTACAGTTGTTAAATACAAAACATCCATTTCAATGGAAGATGGTGAGGATGGCCCTTCGAAGGTGATTTTGAATCGTGTGTTCTGGGCTTTTAAGCCATGCATTGAAGGCTTTAAATATTGCAAGCCGATTGTGCAAGTAGATGGAACATTTTTAACTGGAAAATATTGTGGTACTTTATTGACTGCCATTGGACAAGATGGTAGTAGAAACATTTTTCCACTTGCTTTTGCAATTGTTGAGAGTGAGAGCAAAGAAGCTTGGATGTGGTTCTTGCATCATTTAAGGAGATACGTTACACCCCAACCGAATTTGTGTATTATTTCAGACCGGGGAACAGGTTTGCTAGCAGCTTTGCGATCAGACAGAGTTGGGTGGACTACACCGGATGTATCTTCTGTCTATTGCATTCGCCACATTGCTTCAAATTTTAACAAACAGTTTAGGAATGTTGACTTAAAAAAACAAGTCATAAATATGGGTAATCTTCTAAACATTTCATAAATCAAAGTCTTACATTATTATGCATTAACCTAATTATTCCTTATTGTTTTTTATTTTGTCATAGGATACGAGTTGAGAAAATCTCGGTTTGAGGCAAAGTTACTCATAATGCGATCTGAGTTTCCACTTGCAGCAGATTGGTTGGACCAGATTCCCAAGAATAAATGGACACAGGCATATGATGAAGGAAAACGGTATGGCCATATGACTACCAACCTTGCCGAATGTATGAATTCTGTATTGAAAGGAGCCCGAGCATTGCCTATTACTGCCTTAGTGAATGAAACATTTAATAAAATAAATGATTCATTTGTTAGTAATGGCATGAAAATCATGGCCATGATAGAGGCAGGATATAGGTACTCTGAAGAGGTATCTGTCATGTTGCAAGAAAATCGACACATTGCAACCTCACATTATGTGAGGATGTACGTTCGAGAAACGAGGGAGTTTGAGGTTCAAGAAATTGCAAACACGCGACTTGGGCGACGAACAATGGCATGCACTGTCAAATTGAACGAATGGTCATGTGATTGTGGACAATTTCAGGCCATTCGAATTCCTTGCTCGCACGCAATTGCAGCGTGCGCTTCTTGCAATTTAAATTACGATGACTTTGTTGACCCTGTATATAAGTTGAAAAACATTTACAAAGTTTATCAACATCACTTTCACTCCCTTGGAAGCGAAGACCAATAGCCTCAATATGTAGGTCCATATTTTATGCCTGATTCTTCAAAACGACGTCAGACATCGGGAAGGCCAGCTACTACTCGTATACATAATGAAATGGACGAACCAATTCCAAATAGGCCTAAGAAATGTTCATTGTGTAGAACTGAAGGACATAATCGTAGTAGCTGTCCATACAAGGAAGTCAACGGTTAATATTATTTATAGTTTTTATATTTTTATTTCATTTGTATTGTTCATTTCTAATGTTGTTTTAATTTTAACAATCATTTTTATTACTAAATTATATTATATTCATAATATTGTCATAATTGTTAACAAAAATCATTAACATATTATTGTGTCAAATATTAAATTTTGTTAACAATAATTGAATATTATTATAAAAAATTTAGTTTAATTCTTTTCAAATACAAATGTTAACATAAAAATACATACATTATAAAATATATCAAATAAAATCATATAATACCTTAATTAAAATATTTTAATTTGTAAATTTCTGAATTACAAAATAACATAATTTTTATAATAAAAATAAGAAACAATAATTAAAATAAAAAAAACTAACATAAATAACAAAACAAAACTATATTTTCTTTTAATGTTTATATTGAATACAAAATTAAAAAATTTACAAAATATTAAATCAAACAAATATATTAAAATTAGTGTATTCTTAAATAATAAATAAAATAATTTTATTAAAATTTACTAAACAAAATAAATTAAAAAAATTAAACAAAACTTAAACAAAAATATCTTAAAAAAAAACATAAAAGAAATAAAAAAAAAGGTAAAGTCGTATGACATTTTACGACTTTACAAAAAAAGAAAAATTAATATATGGAAGTCGTAAAATAGTATACGACTTCCTCAAAAAATAAATAAAAAAATAAATTACAAATTGAAACATTCAGAAATCGTATATTTATTCACGGTTTTATTTTACGACTTCAAAGTCGTAGGTCGAAAATAAATTACATTTAGGAGTTCTAATTTAAAATACCCCTTTTGGTAAAATTGCCGTTTAAGTCGTAGAAACTGTTTTCAAAGTCTCTAGTGCGTTTTTTACGCTTTTACTAATGATGTTAGATTATGCTATGCTGATGTAAACTTTTTTGTATCTTTTTTTCTTACAGGGTCACATTTGGTGTTCTATTAATAAAGAATTCTCGATTTTTCTTTAAAAGAAAATTATTATACTTTCGTACTTTTTTTTATTTTTAATTTCGACAAATGTTAATCAATATATTTAAAACAAAAGTATTGATTAAGAAATTAAAAATATAAAACATTGAAAATTAGTTATTAAAAATAAAATATCTCAGTTAAAAAATAAAAACTAAAATAACAGATTTATTAGAAGTCAAAGAGAAAATATTTTAATTAAAAATAAAAAATAAATTCATAAATTTAAAGAAATAAGAGAAAAAAAATACATTTTAACCATAATTTAGTAAATCCTAATTTATCATGTCCCCCATATACAACAACTACTGGAAGGCAATACTCTATGAATTGTGGACCGCACCACTTGGCCATCTTACACATCTCAAATCATTCACAGCCTTTGGTTTAACTGATGTTTTATTTATTTATAATTGACGTACCCCACCCTTTACCATGCTTTGTGTTTTCGATAAATATTTGCCTTAATTTAATATATGTACTTATTTCTTTACGTTTGTATACACAAAATATTCAATGTTAATATCTGTCTTTAGTTTAAAATACATTTAATTAATAAAAATGTATATGCAAATTATTTTTTGTTAAAATAGTTTTTTAAATAGGACATAAATTTAATACTCCTTGTAAATATTAAATTATTTTAAATAAAAAGTATTATGAAAAATAATTAATAACACTAAAAATTTGTAAAATATTAACAATTTAATAAAAATCAATAATTTTATATTAAATCAATTTTTTGTGCAATGAATATCATATCGATTATATTATTATAATATTATAAGTTTCAAAATTATTTAATATTTTTAGAATAGAATATAACCAGGGTTGGGTCTAGTAAAATTAACTAATCTCCCGTAATATGATTAATCAATATTTGTATTCCCAAAATAATATGAATATTTAATATCCTATCGTTTTCTCATCAAAGATAAAAATAAATAATTATATAAAAAGAGGGAATAGAGCTCTATTAAATTCGTATAATATTTTTATTTTGATTCAAACCTAACGTTTGCCTAATGATATTATTTTTTTATATTTTTGTTTCACACCTAGCGTTTGCTTGTAATCAATTATATTATTAAATTCACTATTCAAAGTCAAAGACAACTTTATTTGAGTTTTTAATTTTAAACATTTTTTATTACTAAAAGGAGTACTGTTCTATTTTTAAAATAATTAAAATTACTAATTTTTAATTAAAATGATTTCTAATAAAAATTTATTTTTGAAAAAATGAATATATAATAATTTCTAAAAAAATAACCACACTATTATTTTAGAAAATAATCAGTCAATCTCTTAAAACACATATTTATTAAATAATGCTAAGGACTGTATTAAATTGTTAATAATCTTTTCATTTTTAAATTTTTATCATAAAAATTAAAAACACCGTCAACATTAGTGACGTGTATTGAGTTGATGTAAATGTTTTTGTGATTTGTGAGATTCAGTTGAGTGTATTTTGTTTGGTTCAGTAGACTAAAAAATGCTGTCGCAAGTACCTGTTATGCCCCCGCGTTTAACCGCGAATAAACCACTGTTCTCTCTCATGCAACTTCGCGAAGTTCAAGTTTTTTTTTTTTTTTAATAGATTCTTTCGCTGCTATGCTGTATCTGTGTCTGCTTTTTCTTCAAAGTTCACACCTTTTCATGTCCCACTTTATGCTTTCTTCTCACTCCTCTATGCACTCACTTCTTGCTCAACGACCCCCATTCCAGCACCATCATTACCTCCCATTCAGGGTACCATAAACTTAATAAAGTCTTTATTACTTAGCTTCTTGAAAAGATTTTCTTATATGTTTATAGTAATCTTTTTTGAAAAATATGGAGTTGATTTTTTACTTAATGAAGGAAATTCATTTATTGTGAATAACTGCCTTCTTTTTTTCTTCGTCTGAGAAACTGTTTTCTAAATTTGAATTTTTTGTGATGATTATAAAAAAATTCAATTAATGATTTTTCAATTTTCTTCATCATTTAAAGTGAATCAATTTTATTTTTTATTTAGGTTCTTAAAATATAATTAAAAAAATTAAAGAGTTAATATTTACTTAACGATTAACAATTATTTTTTTAAAAACTGTTTTCTTATTTTGAAATTTTCTTCTTATAAAGATATTTCTTTTCTATTTATGCATGTTCTTCATTATTTAAAAATAAAGATTTTATTAAAAAAATAACATATCATTTCCAAAATAGAGGTCTTTCTCATTTTTTTAATTGTATATCCATTCAGGGTAACATAAAGTCAGTAAAATCTTCATTTTAGGTCTTTATATATATTAATAATAATTTTTTTGAAAAAAATTAAAGAGTTATTATTTACTAAATAAATAATATTCATTTATTATGAATGACTTTGTTCTTTTTTTAAGAAAAAAAACTACTATCTTATTTTGAATTTTTTTCTTTTTTCTAAAACATCTCTTCGTTGAAGTTGATAATTATTTTCAAATTTCAACCAATAACATAGTTAAAAAAATTAAAATCAACCATTAAAATCATGTATTTAATTACAAATCCCTCACTTGTAACTTATAATTAAATATGCAATCTAAATATTTAATTATAATTAAATATTTTCATTTCTCACAATAAAAACCATGTATTTTCATTTAATACATTTCCTATCATTGGTAACAAATTATAACTTCATTTAATACAAATCCCTCACTTCTCACAAAATTAATGTATACATAAAGAGTAAATAATCTTAGTTATATTTTTTTTTACATGATGATTTAATTATAAATTAGTTGATTTTACTGTAACCACATTAAATGCGCTGTTATAAATTAAAAAAGTAAATAATATTTCAATAAAAAATATATTAACTTAAAAAAGATTTCACATCAGAATTCGTTTTATACCTAGAGATTGCCGGCCTCAACTACACTCATTTCTCTCTCTCTCTTCTCTGTTTTTTCTCTCTCTCTCTCTCTTCTCAGTGATGCTTGAAACTGTGTTTTAGATTCTTCTCAGAACACAGAACACCAGCTTTTCCCTTTTGGTAAGGATAGATTCCCTCAGTTGAGTATCATCACTCTTTGCTTCCTCTGGCTTTCCCAGAAAATCTAAATGCCCCTGACGTATTATACTTACATAATTACATTCATTTCTTTTCCAAGTCAATTTAAAGTCTATGCTTTGCTGATCATGTGCTTGATCAAAACCTGCCGAATATTTGGATTCTCTGTGGAGACTTGTTAATCAAAACCAACCATTTTCCATAAATAAATAAAAAACTCTTTTGGCCCTTTGGGGAACAGAACACCGTTGCCATTTCTGTGTATGCACAAGTGGGTATCAACAGATAATGATGTTTTCTCTTTGTCATTTCAGTGTATAATTCAGTGCTGAAGCGTAGAACTCTTCACATGTGTGAATGTGTTTTCTTCTCTTAACTAAGACTGCATTTTGACACATAAGGGCGCTTTCCTTGTTGGGGGGTTTGGTTTTTGGGGGGGAAAAACATGACACAGTTCAAGTTGGTTTAGTTTATCTTCTTCTCCTTCTAGTAAAACATGTTTGTGCCTATTTATAAGCACACCATAACATACACGAAATAAAGCTTCATTTTTTTTTTCTGTGCTTTTGAAAGATATGTATAATGCCATGATGTATATGAATCCATTGAATATTTTATGTCATTGATTAGCCTGTTTATTGTGTGCACAGATATGAATGAAGTCTTGTGAGTGAAAGTTTGTGTGCCTAATCACTTCTGCAGAAGCTCACAACATCGGCAAGTTAGTTACCTGTCACAATCAATGGCACACAGAAAAAGGCGTTTAGATCAACTAAAGCATCCATTCAGTCCTCACCGTAAGCCTTTCCTCTCTTTTTTTGTCAATTGATCACCATGAATGACAAAGAAAAGAAAAATAATGAAAAGAATAAGGGTTTTGTTAGTTTAGGACATTTTTTAAGCAAGTAAAAAGGAAAAAAATATTCATTATGAAGATTATAGGAGAATGTAAAAATTGTCATGAATAATGTAATTTTGTATATTTCAATTTTTTTGTCTTTTTAATTTCTTCACCAATCGGAAAGACACTTATTAGCATTTTTCAAAGAATAAATACCAATCAATTATAATATCATGCCTTGAAACTTGATCGATGTCAAAAGAGACTTTAGTTTACAGGACAAACTTGATTGGGCAATTTTTTTTGTCATGAAACTTGATCAATGTAAAAAGTGACTTTAATTTACAGGACAAACTTGATTGACCAATTTTTTTGTGACGTGGGTATTGTCTATTATTTTCCAGAATCATATATTCACAATTTCGCATTCTTTAGCAAAGAGAGACTCTTTTCTTTTAACCAATTTGGCTTCATCAAATTTGTCTTTGTAAACAGCATTTGAAGCAGTTGCATTTGGTTCATGGCAAGCTGTGGAGTTCATAAAAATTGAAGCAGGAACTATGTCCATGCATTTTGCAGATAATCATCATATGGTTATGGAGAAAGGACCCTTGTCAGATATTCGGATAAGGTCAAGGAAAGCTACTTTACCTGATTGCTCGCGTTTTCTTCGTCCTGGAATTGACGTATGTGTGCTATCTGCCCCTCAACAATCTGATGATGCAGATGCAGGAATTAATCTCGACCCTGTAAGTGTTCCTCTTACACTGAATTTTAAACATTTAATTTGAGGTTCTACAATTCTGTAAATCATGACATTTTTGGGAGAATCTACAAGCCTTACGACAACATCACATGGGCAATGCAATCTAACTTTTTCTGAGTGAAATTTCTTAATGAGATAGAGTGACCATGAAGCATTCATAAAATGATGTATTTATGTAATAGATAGGTTCTATTCTTCCTTTATTTGGACACTTCTTCAAGAATAAATAATATTTAGTGATTTAACAATGTACATATGTATGGTAAGTTTCTAAGTTATTTGTATGCATTTTACTGGGCAATCACTATGGCTTTTCCCCTTTCTTGATTTTTTTTCCCGTGCATCACTTGGCCTGTGCTTATTATTATTGTTGCTGTTGCTGCAACTTGAACAAGACCTCTGTTTTAATTTGAGAATTTTAGTTTCCAAAATGTCCAGTATGACTTACAGTTTCTTTTTTAAACTATAGGTTTGGGCTGATGCCAAAATAAGCTCTGTACAAAGAAAACCTCATGACTCAGAGTGCTCGTGTCAGTTTTATGTCAACTTCTATGTTCATCAAGGTTCACTCGGTGCAGAGCTAAGAACACTTAATAAGGAGATCAAAGTAGTTGGAATCAATCAAATATCCATCCTCCAAAAACTTGAAAGTACTCCTTGTGAAAATCAGCACTACCGGTGGGCATCATCGGAGGACTGTTCCATTATATCACACACTAAATTGCTTCTGGGAAAAGTGTTATGTGATCTTTCATGGTTAGTTGTTACCACAGCTTTAAAGAAGAAGGTTTCATTCCGCGTAAGATCTCTAGAAGACAAGCTGGTGTATCAAGTTTTGGAAAGGGATACTACTGTTAGCACTTCATTGAACAATGAGTCTCACATTGATGTTGTGAATTTCAAAAGAGAAAAAGGCATGTTAGTATCCATTGTTTCTCAAGTAGCTACACTTAAAACTAAGAGGGTTGAACCTGAACAGGAATTCCATGAAGATAAAGAATCACCATCTTACAATGTTGAGGGCTTACGGCGTTCCAAGCGTCGGAATGTACAGCCTGAGCGTTACCTTGGCTGCGAAAAAGTTTCCCAGATTGATGTTGGTTCTTTCAGAAACTTACCACCAGTTAAGATAGACACTTGGAAAGATGATGATGTTGATCATGAAATGAATATACCATTAGCTGGCCTGTTTAGTTTGCAGAAGAAGTATTTAGAAGGGGATACTGACAATCATCAAAAGGTCAAGAAGGCGAGCACGTGCCGGGAGCTTGTGGTGTACAAAAGGAAGAAGTCTAAATCCCAGAAAGTGAAGTCAGGAGGTGATGATCAGAATGAACATCAAAATCATCTTGCTATTATTCCTCTTCCTGCTCAACATGATCCGGTAGAAGTTATACATTGTGATGATCTAAATGACAAGGTTACTAGAAGTTATGGTCATGAATCCTCTGAAATTTCTTCCAAGTATCATCATCTAACCGGTACCACTTCAAAGAAGAACGATATTAAATTGTTAACTTTTGGGTCCCATAATCATGCTGCAAAGTCAGATGATGCAGACAAGAGTGATGATTTGTCATCGAGATATCATTATAGTTATGGCGCCCCTAAGTCACAGAGAAAGGGTTTAAGTGATCTGGATGATATGGTGGATCTTGGAAATAAATGGGAAGGGATTAGTTCCAGTAAAGGATTTCAAGGGAAAAAACAGCGTACAACATATTTAAGAAGTAGAGATCATGGAGAACAAAAAAGATACAATTATAAAGACAGGTCCTTAAATGCAGCTGCCTACAAGGATTTGATAAATTCCTACTTGAAGAATATGAATACAAGACCAACCAATGAAGAACCAGCTATTGCTGACCAGTGGAAGCAAAGTGAAACACCAAGCAACATTGGGCCAAAGACGGAAACTCAGATGCTCGATGAAGAGGATGCGGAAGAAGAATCTGAAATGGATATGCTGTGGAGAGAACTGGAAGTGTCATTGGCATCATGTTATCTAGAAGAAGAGACAGAGGTATGTGACAATTTGGCCTTTAATTTCCCTTATTTGTTTGTTTTGTTTTGTTTTTCCTAAGGCTAATTCTGTTCAACTATTTAACAGGATTCAAATGCTTCTGTTTTCACTGAGAGTCCGGAAAATCCGAACCCAGGTTGTCCCCATGATTTCAGAATGAATGAAGAAATTGGAATTTACTGCTATAGATGTGGCTTTGTGAGCACTGAGATCAAATATATTACACCACCCTTTGTAAGTGAAGTTTAAAACATAAAAATATCTCCTTGTGAATTTGCTCTTAAGTGAATTTATATATAATTTTCTTACCTGACATTACGGTAAAATTGTGCCATGGTGACCAGCTGATCATGTGTTCAAATCGGAAATAACCTCTATGTATATGTAGGGATAAGACTGCATACAATGGTCATCCCCATACATTCGCAAAGCGAGGATTATGGCTACTTAGCCTTGTGACATGACTACATTGATAGCTGAATTGTTCAATTTATGAGAAAGGTTAATAAAACTTGGCTGCTTGTAACATGTAAATTGGACCGGACCATGAACACATGATGGTCTTTGATAATACAATAATTTCTCCAGCATGTGACCACAAAGTCACAAGGCTACTACCTCACCGTTGCATCAACTCACCATCTTGATGTATCATGCATTAGGAAGATATTTTTTCGGTTTGCAAAATCTATCATAGAATTTGTACATGATATTAACCTCATTCCTCTGTTTTGGGATAATTTGTCTATCTCCCGAGTCTGTATCTGATTAACTTATTGTTATTTTTAGATTCAACATTCAGTCCGACACCAAGAGGAGAAGCAGAGCCCTGAAGAAGATTCAAAGACCAAGCCTGATGAGGATGATGGCATGGATCTTTTGCCAGCTCTAGACTCTCCTGAGAATCTTGTGTCTCAAGAAAATGAAAATGTTTGGGCATTAATTCCAGAACTTAAAGTGAAGTTGCATGCCCACCAGAAGAAAGCATTTGAGTTTCTTTGGCAAAACATTGCAGGGTCCATGGACCCGGAATTGATGGAAACAGCATCCAAAAGAAGAGGTGGCTGTGTGATATCCCATACTCCTGGTGCAGGAAAAACTTTTCTCATTATCGCTTTTCTTGTTAGCTACTTGAAGTTATTCCCAGGGAAGAGGCCACTAGTCCTTGCTCCAAAGACAACACTCTATACTTGGTACAAGGAATTTATCAAGTGGGATATTCCTATACCAGTGTATCTGATTCATGGTCGTAGAACCTACCGTGTATTCAAGCAGAAATCGTCAATTGTTATTCCTGGAGTTCCTAAGCCCACTGATGATGTCAAGCATGTTTTGGATTGCCTTGAGAAGATACAAAAATGGCATTCGCACCCGAGTGTTCTTATCATGGGTTATACTTCCTTTTTAACATTGATGCGAGAGGATTCAAAATTTGCACACAGGAAATATATGGCTAAGGTATTGAGGGAAAGCCCCGGGATCATGGTGCTCGATGAAGGGCACAATCCTAGAAGCACCAAATCTAGGCTGAGAAAAGTTTTGATGAAAGTGCAGACAGAATTGAGAATACTGCTTTCTGGTACATTGTTTCAGAACAATTTCTGCGAGTACTTCAACACTTTGTGCTTGGCAAGGCCAAAGTTTATTCATGAAGTACTGAAAGCATTGGACTCGAAATACAAGAGGAAAGGGAAAGTCACGAAAAAAGCGAGTCATTTATTAGAGTCGCGGGCTAGAAAGTTCTTCTTAGACCAAATTGCTAAGAAAATTGACTCGAATAATGGTAGGGAGAGGCGGCAGGGTCTAAAGATGTTGAGAAATGTGACAAATGGTTTCATAGATGTGTATGAAGGTAGGAGTTCTGATGGTCTACCTGGTTTGCAAATTTATACATTGCTGATGAATTCAACTGACACACAACATAAGATTTTGCATGAACTGCACAAGAAAATGGCCAGAGTCAATGGATACCCTCTGGAGTTAGAGCTTTTGATAACTCTAGGTTCAATACATCCTTGGTTGGTGAAATCAGCAGTATGTGCTCAGAAATTTTTCACTCCGGCGCAATTGATGGAGCTAGAAAAATGCAAGTTTGATCTGAGAATAGGGTCCAAAGTAAAATTTGTTTTGAGCCTTATCTACCGGGTTGTCAAGAAGGAGAAGGTTCTTATATTTTGCCACAACATTGCACCCGTAAAGTTATTTGTGGAATATTTTGAGAAGTACTTTGGGTGGACAAAAGGTAGGGAAGTGTTGGTGCTAACTGGGGAACTAGAGCTGTTTGAAAGGGGAAGAGTAATGGACAAGTTTGAGGAGCCTGGTGGAGTAGCAAAGATACTACTTGCTTCAATAAATGCTTGTGCTGAAGGCATTAGTTTAACAGCTGCTTCAAGAGTGATCATGTTGGACTCAGAGTGGAACCCTTCAAAAACAAAGCAAGCCATTGCCCGCGCCTTTCGCCCTGGTCAGCAGAAAGTTGTTTATGTTTATCAGCTATTGGTGACAGGTACATTGGAGGAAGATAAGTACAAAAGAACCACTTGGAAAGAGTGGGTTTCAAGCATGATCTTCAGTGAGGCCTTTGTGGAGGACCCTTCTCAGTGGCAAGCTGAGAAGATTGAAGATTATATACTCAGGGAAATGGTTGCGGAGGACCGATCGAAATCGTTCCATATGATCATGAAGAATGAAAAAACTTCTACCAACAAATAAAAAGGTAAATACTAAATACTCTTTACCTATTAAAATCAAACATCTTTATCTATCCTATATTGTCCCTGAGTGCATTATGTGCATTAAATCTCTTACATTTGCAATTGTCTGCAATCTGCATACTATTTAGGCTTGTATGTTAACATTCGAATTTAGGATGAAACATGCATCATGTTTGACCAACTTCTGTAATTTTATACAATGTTCTTGAGCTTATGGGACATTATTGCGAAAATGTTCGTCCTTGTCTACCACAGACAGCTAATCTTAATTCAAACCTAGATGATTAATTATAATCTGATAGAATACTGTTTAACTACGCAAAATGGTTCTTGGAAGTTATTTTTAATGAGAAAGTGTGTAAAGTGAGAAGGTAAAAATGTATAATTGTAAATGTGTTAATGAGGTATTTCAATTCAAATCACTAGTGAATGTACCTTAATTTTCTCATTTTCACGCATATATTTTAAAGACAAATAAATTAAAGGAAACAAATTCAAGTCACACTTACCTTGCTCAATACAGGATAAGCAGCAAGAGCATCAATAAAGGACGCAACCCCACATCTAAATTCTGAACAAGCTTCATCATGGAAAACCCAATATGTTTTGTTTTTATCCGAATTCCAATATCATGAACACAGAACACCCCAGTCCAAAAGATGGGACTGGTGCCAATTGAGTTATATAGGTGTTGCCAAATGTTCAATTTTTTCAATCTCTATCCTCTTTGGTGAAGGTGAGATTTAATGTCCATCATTGCTTAATTTAACTAGCATAGCTGCAAACTGTTCCTTCATTCCTAATCAATTCAGCTTTGGTAAGTAAACATTTGCAAGCCTTCTACTTTCACCTCTTTTTCATGGTTTAACTTCTTTCTCCTGTTTATAATGCTCAATTTATATACAACGTACAATATTCGATTTCTAGATCTCCGCTTCAGCATACTAATAAGCTTAGCGCCAAAAAATTCTAAGTATTATGAATAGGACAATGTTTTATGAGCAACAGAATGGTATAAAGAAAAGCTGTTTCCTTATTAATTTTTATGCGCGAGTATAAAAAGAAGATAAAAGTTAAAGAGAGAACTAATGGTATACCATGTTATGTTTTTTATTTTCAGATAATGGAAGTTATCATCCTGCAAGACAGAACACAATCTGTTACAGGAATTAATGTAAACATCTAGTTAACTATACCAAACACTGGTGAAGTAATAGTTGAAGTATATATCTAAGACATACTTAAAAAATATTTTTTATCATCAAATCTTGAATCAATTGATATAAGATTGTTTTAGCTTAACATGTGTTCTCAAGTTTGAGTACTGAATATATAATTGTATGAAGAGTTTTGTTGTCCATAATAATTTTATCTAATTAACACGATTTTTTTAGTGGAACAATATCTCTGATTTAGAGAAAAAAAATATTTTTTTCTTTAATTGATTGTTTGTTGTAGGAGGAAAAAGAATGAAAGAAATAAAAAAGGAAAAATCAACATTTTATTGTTTTTTTCTTTAGTTTTTTAACAAATAAAAATAAAAATATTTTTTCTCTGTATTAATTCACTTAAGCAATCATATATAAATGCATCGACTAAACTAAGCACCAGTTGAACTTGGACGGTATGATAACAAAACAGTAAATATATGAGAAATGTTTCATGGGCACTTATGTTATAATACATCTAGAGAGAGAAAAATATATAAATATTATAGGATTTATGATGTAATAAAAAGAAAATTATGAAATGTTTAAAATAAACAAGTATTTATATATTATTATTCTAAATATATTATATTTTTTCTTGAATGGTTCATATAAGGATCTTGGAGTTTTTTAATACTTGCGATTGAAGTATTATTACTTCAGAAATTATCTTGAGAAAACAAAAGAAAAAAACACCACACACGCACACCACCCCTAGTCATTATAATTGATGATATTTATTTATGTGATCACTTTTCTAACATAGAATAAAATATCAAAAGTTATTATATTTCTATAATAATTAGAATAAATTACAGAGTCTTTAAATATCAAGGGTACCTTAAAAAAATATCAATGGTTATATTTTATTTCATTTCAACATAACCAAGCTTTTAGGAATTTTTACTCCTGTTGTGGTTCACGATTGTTTTTTTAATCGGATGATTCATGATTTGTAACTTTGGCAATCAATTTTGTAACTCCAAAAGAGAAGAATTCGATTTTGGATTAAATTTCAAAACTAATCATAAAGGTATTTAAAATTTTATTTTATCCTCTTAAAATCTTAAAATGAATAATAGGTGTACCAAGATTTCCAAGGTCACCAGGCGATCGTTCGAACGGACTACCCAATAACAAAGGTGTTGAGAAAACCTAAATTAGTCGAAAGGATGGTTGCATGGTCTGTCAAGCTTTCGGAGCTTGGAATTAAGTATAAAACAATAGGACCAATCAAGGCCTTATGGATTTTCTCAAGGAATTACACCCACCATTGGAGATTGAAGACCCGTGGTGGACATTATATGTGGTTGGACAGAAGAACCAGCTTGGAAGCAAAGTTGGAATTATCTTAGAAGGACCCGAAAGTTTAATCTTTGAATAGTCCCTCAAATTTGACTTCAAAACATCAAAAAACCCAACAAAGTACAAAACACTCATTGCCAACCTATACCTAGCACGGGAGTTAGGAGCAAAAAGAGTATTGTGCCGAAGCGATTCCAAATTGGTCGAAGATTGGTTGACCAGAGCTTACCAGATCAAGGATACTTTGCTTTAAAAATAAAAGAGCTAGGAATTTGTTGTGGAGAGATCTTTTTTATATAAATTAAGTGGATCCTATAAATGGATAACTTAAATAATTGCACTCAACTATTTACTATTCCATATGGTGCATGCTAATGCAACATTTTCATAGAAGACACTACCACTCTATTTGATAGTGAATAAAGAAAAGAGTATATAAAAATAAGAAAAAGATAAATAGTTAAGATTATAAAGGTGTTTGTGAATCGATTTGGATCAATTTTGAACCAAAAATCATGAGATCCAAAGAGAATAATAACTCGTGGTTCAATTTAGTTTGAATGGCTTTATAAATAATAATAAAAATCAATCTAATAATGGCTCGCAGTCTAACTTATCCCATTTTTATGGCTAAATACAAGATCACTTGTGATAATAACAAAAAATTTGAAATGTAAAGCATCCTACTAATTGTCTATAACACTAATGAGAGGATATCATCAAGCGTTAAACCAACTCATAATATGAGGGAACCAGCCCCAAAAAACTTAAAGGGGCAAATTTGATTGTCGTTATGCGTATATGGCCCTAGAGAGGTCAATTCTTGGGGAAAGATTACACACTTGAATACTATAGGCAGGCATCCTCAAGCCCTAACTAAGAGAACCTATATCAAAGCAATTACCATGACAAACATGGCCGATTAATTTTTACAAGAACAAAATTTGATTTACGATGACTATTTACACTCAATTCGTGAATTCAATTACACAATCCAACATTATTTTCACATGGATGATAATCGATTATACTACACATATAATAAATTATTAACTCCATCACCAACAAATAAACACATATTAACAAATTCAACACACAAAATCAATTATCAAACGGGATAAAATTGACTATTAATTGCAACACACGATTATCAACTAAAAAACATATTCATGGTAGGAGCACACAAACCAATTAATTGTGAGAAAATGTGAAATGAGAGCAAATAAAAGCATTACCTAGGTGGACCATAGAGAAGGTTACAAAGATCTTCAGAGATGGAGCAGTAGTGCAAGACTTTAAAGAAGTAGCAACGACAAGGCTTTGAAGAAGGAGTAGTGACACAAGGTTTCAACTAAGGAGGAGCAGAGCTAGGGTGCTACCACGAAGAGATAATATATACATGAGAAAGAGAAGGGTATTTTTTAAAAGTGTAAAATAGTTTCCATTTTTAAATTTATTTCCCCCAACGATGAAATAAAAGTCAATAAAACCCACTAACTTTATAATTCTCTTCCCTTCCAATCATACCAAATAACATAAATGTTTACCATTATTCCTATTTTCACTCACTTTATTCAATTTTCACACTATTTCTATACAACCAAACAGAGTGTAAGAGCGAAATTATTGAGCGCAAGTAGACTACAAATATTAGTGTCACAACTCACAATGATGAGATATATACAAAGTGTATGACTCTCTTTTTCTGTATTCATTTAGTTTGTAAATCCTTCTAATCAAGTAGCTAATTTAAAATTTTATTCCAGACAATTTTACAACCTTTTTTTAAAAAAATAATACTAGTGAATCATTGAGACCAAAAAGGGAAAAAAAGACATTGAATTCTAATCACTTTTTATTTATTTTATTTCTAAGCCTTTTGTCAATTCTCCAAGTGATTAACTGCTAAGTATTCTATAAATAAAAAAATAGGGGTGACTAGTATGGTGATTTACTTAGGGTTCGTTTGGGGTGATTTTTAGTTTTGAGTTTTTAAATTTTTAAAAATAATAATCAATTTTTAGTTTTAATTTCAGAAAAAATTTAATCCAATTTTTAAAATATGATTAATTTCAAATAAACTCATTTTGAAATTTCGTATTGTAATAAAATTAATTTAAGAGTGTTTTTGTGTTTGGTGACAACAATGATGATAGAGATGATGTCACCAACAGTAGTGATAATAAGGATATTAGTGATGGTTGCAATGGCGGTGACAGTGATGACGGAGGTGACATTGGTGGTGGTGGCAGTGACAAAGGTAGTATTAGTGACAACGATAGTGGTGGTGGTAGCAATGTTAGTGGTGCTGGTGGTGATAGTGGTGGCAGTGACATTGGTAGGCTGGTGGTTGTGGCAACAAGTGGTGGTAGTGGTTGCAGCGATGTTGTGGTGGTGGTGATGGAGGTGGTATTGTTAGCAATGGTAATGGTGGTGACAATGATGGTGACAATGAAATTGATGGTGGTGGTAGTAGGAATGTCAATGACGACGATGGTGGCGGTGACAATATTGTTGGTGGTGACACCTAATGGTGGCGGTGGTGGTGCTTGTGACAACATTGGTGGTGGTTGTGGTGACGGTGACACTAATGGTAGTGGTGATGATGGTGGTGGTGTTAGTGGTGGTGGTGGTTGTGGTGGTGAAAACTAGTTATGACCGTAACAATGATGATGATGGTGGCGATAGTGTGGTGGTGACAATGACAGAGGTAGTGATGGAGGTGGTGGTGACGGTGGCGATGATGAAGGTAGCAGTGGTGTGGTGGTGACAATGACAAAAGTTGTATTGGTGGTGGTAGCCGTGGTGGTGATGATGGTAATAAGAAAAAGTGTTATTGTTAGATGTAATATTGTGTTTTTTAAACTAAAAACCAAATTCATAAAACTTTTTTTCTTGATTTTGAAAATGATGTAAAAATGACTTGAAAATTATTTTAGCTTCTTTTTTGTCAAACACATTTTGTTTAAAAAATGTATTTGAAATCCAAAAATCGAAAACTCGCTACCATCCTAAACGAACCCTTAATTATCAAATATATGTTGAGCAATGAGTTTATTGTTTTTTTAATATCAATTTGAAAATTATATTGTAAGCAAATATATAAATGGTTTTTCTTTAAATAATAAATAGTGACTAATGCAATGCATAATGTTTATCAATTGCATAGGGAAGAATATAAAGCAGGAGTAGAAGAAAGAAGTACAAATAATGATTGACATAAGTGATAGTGATTTGTGTCTCTTAACTAAGTAGTTTAGAGTTTGAATCTTGGTTGTGAAATAAATTGTGTTGGGAGGAGAATGCCTACTTTGGATGCGCTCGAGGTCAACATCAACATCAATAATACCTTTAATCAAAACTAATTGGGGTCAATAGTAAATGAACCCAATGATATATACGATGAGGTTGAAAATAAAGGGAAATAAGATAAAATAAAAGAAAATAAGATTAAAGAAAAGAAGGGTGAAAGAAAGAGGGAGAGATGAAAATGAAAAGGACTATCTGGAACATAGAGATAACAATGAGTCTAACCATCTACCAAGCTTATAGCTTTTCTCCATTTTGTCCTAAGATACAATGTCCGCTAATATATATCCCACTTCATTAAGTCTTGTTTAACTACATTTTCCTAGGTAAGTTTCGTTGTACCTCTACCTCTTTGTGTCAAACTCTTGATAACAAACTTGTGTTCTTACGAGAGCATCAAAGGGGCGTCTCATTACATGCCCAAACCACCTCAATCTACGTTCCATCATATTTTCATTCATCGGTACTATTGTTACTTTTCGTCGAATATCTTCATTTCTTATCTTATGCATTTTTGTATAACCACACATTCATCTTAGCATCCTCATTTCTGCTACCCATATTTTATGTTCACGTTGCCTATGTGTTAGCTGACATTAAGTTCCATATAACATTGTAAGTTTTACAGTTGTTCTATAGAATTTTTCTTTTAGCTTAAAGGGAATTTTATGGTCACACAATAACCCAGTTGCACTCCACTATTTCATTCACTATGCTCTGATTCTATGATTTACATCTTCATCAATTTCTTACTAGTGAAAACTCACATTTCATATACTCAGTCTTACTCCAACTTAATGTGAATCCTTTAGACTCTAAATTATTTGTTCACAATTCAAGTTTCCTATTAACATCGTGTTTGGTTTCATCAGTAAATACAATATCATCTGTAAAAAACATACATCATGACACTTCCTCTTAAATACATTTTGTTAATTCATTTATCACTAAGACAAAAAGATAAATACCAAGAGTCAAACTTTGGTGTACACTGTACACAACTTTTGACGAAAATTAATCACCATTTTTGGTAGCAGATACCTGCAGTTTCTGACCCCAGGGCAAAAAGAAAAGAATGTAATTTCACATTGCACAATAGGCTTTTCGAAAGATTATAAAGGTGCAGAAAATAAATTTTAAGGTGCAGAAAGCAATTGCCTCGTGACAATTGCACGCATATGCTGATGCTGGCACAGCCGTTGGCATGAAAATGGCCTTACTATACACAAATGCTTAATTGCTGTGATAGCAGATGAAGTGATCGTCGACGAGAGGTCTACAAACGTGTTGCTTTATGCTATCTTTTTTGTCTGAGAGATGATATAGGGAAACGTTACATGTATCATTATATTATGCATATAATATTTTTCATATATGTCACGCATTATTATTTATATATATATATATATATATATATATATATATATATATTTCCTTTAAGTTATATAGGAATCCAAAAAACCAAAAGTACATAATTTAATTGAACTAAAATAAAAATGCATTTCTATTGTTTTTTAAAAGGTAAGATATTGAATATTATTCAATATCAATTTCAAGCACAAGCTGTGCGATAAACTGATTTTTTTCACCAGAGTACAATATTATGCTGCATATACAAAAGAAAATAGTACTCAAGAAAAATCAACAACCGGGAAAAAGGCATTTCTATTGTAATTTATGTAAATAAGAATTCAATTTTTATGTATTGATCACAATATGCTCAGCGTAAAATTGTTTATAGGATGAAGAAAATAAGAATTGTCGTAAATATAACTCTTAATTAAGGTAATTTTTGTAAAAATAAATAAATTTAACATAAATGATAATCTGTGTAATTGGATGACATTATAATAATATATAAATTATTTTCTTTTGAAAAATATATTGATTAATTTTTTTGAAAACAAAAATGTATTGAATCTTAAAGTTATCCCAGTTTCATCAACCTTTTTCTGATTATGTAATGACATTAGATGATGAAGTACATGGACTTATTATGTCCTCTCCCTTTAAAAAAAGTACGTGGTTTAATTATTGAATAAATGGGAGAGAAAAAGAATCCAAGTGGGTAGAAGTTGGTGAAAATGGGGGAAGAAAAATATGAGAACCAACAATAAAAGTTTCATCTGATGGAATGTTAGAAATGTTGCCTGAGTAAATTAAATGAAAAATCAACTCTAATAAAAAGTTGATATTTTTTTACGAGGAAAAGTGCGTTAGGAAAGTCACTCTAGAAGTAATAGATCATGGATTGACTCATCAAAATCTGTAAAAAGTTGAAATGATATTTTGTTTTTTTTATAAAAAAAAACACTCAATTCATCAAGCCAATCTAACATACACAAAAACATTAAAAAGTAGTAAGATGAAATTAATAATTATTGTGATAAACACTTTTATAACATGATATATTTATCACAATAATCATTAACTTGTAATATGATATTAAATTAAATTAGAATAACACAAAACATGACCTGAACTCACTTTGAAAATATATCAAATTTAACTTCTAGAATCCAAATCCTTTCAGTTAACTTGTAGTTATTACCTCGAACACTTTTACAAATTAAGATTTGATTTTAGTATTTAAAAAAATTGATTTTAGTTAAAGGAGTTAATTCCTTTCAAAATAATGAAATCTCAGTTTAAACCATTGTAGTGTACGGTACGGATATATTTCAAATAAAATTGTCTCTTTTAAAAGATAATTATGAAAAATATATAAATTAACACTTTTACAACATGATATATTTTATGTGTATTTCCCGATCACGCCAACTAGCTTCTTTACGTCAAAACTAAACACGAGAAAAATATCCTGTGATTTTAAAATTATTATTTGCACTAAATATATATACCACTTGAACAATATCACTATCAACTTGTTGATATGCCGGGGTTTCTAGACTGTTCTTTCAAACATGATCTATTTCCAAAGATACCCTACGAATTCATGCACGGCTTTTGATTTATAAACAAACAGAAAATGAACTAAAAGAATCAAAGGGGAAAATACGAAAGAAACAAGAAAAAGGACACACAGCAACGTCTAAAGTCAATCAAATTGAACAAGGAAAATCAAAATGGCGATAAAAAATTAAAAATACAAACACTATTTATTATTTAAATAACAACAGTTTTAACTTTTAATAAGACGGCGAGGCCAAAGCGAAGTTTGGTGGATTAAGTAACAATATATTTTAGCAATTTAACAAAAAATATTAATATATGGAGTAGCAAAGTTGCAGTTTGGGATTAAATATGGGATAATTGAAAACACCTAGTCTAAAGCAAAGCAAAGCGAGGTTTGGTGGATTAAGTAACAATACTTTTTAGCAACTTAACAAAAAATATTAATATATATATGGAGTGGCAAAGTTGGAGTTTGGGATTATTAAAAATGGGATAATTGACAAAACCTAGTCTAAAGGATAGTTGCAAGTTGAGGATCCACTCGCACGTCGATCCCGCTTAACGCCCCTGCCCGCTACAATTCAATACAACCAATTATCCCTTCTCTTTCCTTCTTTGTCACCCTCCCTCTCCTAAACCAAAAAGAACAACAACAACAAGAGAAGAAAGAGAAAGGTAACCCCTCTTTCTCTCTATCAAACCACTCCAACTTGACTAATATGGTGTGCTATTGTTAATTGGATAATCATCTCTCTTAATTCTAACATATTTTTCTCAACACATTCTTTATTCTTTTTTAATATTAGTTAAATTTTTTAAAAACTACAAAATTATATAGACCTCGTTCTCTAACTAAACTAATACACCTTACTCCTTATTTTATAGTTTGTTGAAAATAATATTAAAGAATATTTTTCTACCATTTCTCCTCTTTTTAAATATACGTTTAAACATTTGATTTTTACATCCATCCATGTGTACCAACAAACATATGTAATTATTTGATGACAAAAAATATTAACAATACACTCTCTAACGTTCTCTAACGTACTCTATTATTAGTTAAATTTATTAAAATTATAAAATCAGAAGAAAATACTTATTAAACAAAAAACAAGACACACTCAAATTTGTAATTTTCAATAAATATTATTCAAAATAATAAAAAATGTGTTTATAAAAGTTTATTAAAGGATATATTATTAGCACTTTTCTATGTGTGATTATTAGAAGTTTGGTTGTCTACATGTACAAAAGTATTAAGAAATGTTAATTTTTAAATAAAGTTTAACTACTTAAAAGTTTAATCACTAAATAATAAATAAATAAATAAAAGAACCCCAACTTGAATTACAAAAATATTAACCCAAAACCTCACAAAAGCAAGACTAGCCTCTCATGTTCCCACACCCTCCAAATATATATGCTTTATCATTCAACAACAACATCTATGCACAAACCACTTTAACACAACATCACAAAACCTATATCATTGTTTTGGTGGAGAGGAGAGAAATTCAGGAAAACATACATATATTATTATTATTGCTATCATCATCACATGAACTAGAAATGACTTGCCCTCTTCAACTCCACCGATTCAACCCAGCAACCGACACATCCACCGCCATCGCAAATGGCGTTAACTGTCCGAAGCCACCGTCAACGCGCCGTTTATTGGCGAAAGTAGGCCTAAGCGTGCCGGAGACGGTGGCTAGGCACCACGCGCACCCGGTGGGGCCCAACCAGTGCTGCTCCGTCGTGATCCAGGCGATCGATGCACCGGTATCCGCCGTGTGGCCTGTGGTGCGGCGCTTCGACAACCCGCAGGCCTACAAGCACTTCGTGAAGAGCTGCCACGTGGTCGCCGCCGCAGAAGGCGGCGGCGACGATGGCATTCGCGTCGGCGCGCTCCGCGAGGTGCGAGTGATCTCCGGGCTCCCCGCCGTGTCGAGCACCGAGCGGCTCGAGATCCTCGACGACGAGCGCCACGTCATGAGCTTCAGCGTCGTCGGCGGCGACCACCGCCTCAGGAACTACCGCTCCGTCACCACGCTCCACGGCGACAGCAACGGCAACGGCAACGGAGGGACAGTTGTCATCGAGTCGTACGTGGTTGACGTACCGCCCGGTAACACTAAAGAAGAGACTTGCGTTTTCGTTGACACAATCGTGAGGTGCAATTTGCAGTCCCTGGCTCAGATCGCTGAAACCTGAAAATACGGCAAGTCAACACTGAACATTTTATTTTCTCCGTTAGCTTTTTTTTTATTTTTTTTATTTTCCTTTGGTGTTTTTTGTTTCGAATACGGATTCGGGTTCGAAATTGATGATTACAGACACCATTAGGATTTGTTTTTGGAGGACTCATCAAGGTCAGACGACAATGGTTGAAATGAAGAATGTGACATATAATATATGATACATGATTCATGTATATATACATATAATATATGTAGTTCTTTCTATCTACCTCTCTTCTTTTATTTTTCCATTCTAATAGCTGTTGAGTCTGATCGAGTACTGCTGGTGCTTCTTTTGCACCGAATCTATCAATTAGTATCATTAATTCATCTTGTTTGTGACTCTGCGATGTAAATCCTTTTTTATCTACTAGTAGAGAATGTTTCTATTTGAATTAATGCCATACATATGTTGTTATTAGCTATAGGACCAAATTAGTTTACCACTGCTCATATATGTATGCATAAAGGATCACGATCCTCTGCAATTACAATCATAATAAACATACCTATGTGTGCAAAATCAGAGTCTTTATAATTTGATTTATAACTGTACAGCACACAGTTTGATTTCAAACCGTACAGGATATCCTTGTCCAAGTAATCAAGTATGAAAACCTTATGTTACATTGAACAAATATGTTTAACTATTCAAAAATGAGTTTAAATATAATAAAAATGTCAATATATTTGGAATATTTTTTAATAGAGAATTGAGATTCAATAATTTGTATAACTTTAACAAAAAAAATCATAAAGCATAAACCTAATAAGTATCAGTAAGTTCACAAATATTAGATTGCAACTTAAGTTCAAGCGAAGTTGTTTTAGTTCAACAGTTCTGTAATTACAAGAAATGATCGTGAGCCAACTTACATGTCTTTCACATTGTGGAGTTCTTTGATTATATATATATATGACTTTTTTAAATTTAAACTAAAATTTATTTAGTAAAAAAATAAAAATAAAAATTACTATGGAAAATTTATTTCAATAATAAGGAAAACACATAAAATTACCAAAATATACACAGTTAAAAAATAATTTAAAATGTGAAAAAATATTTGAATTAATAAATTAAATTTAAATATGATTTACAAACAATTTTTTATACATAATATTAATTAAGTAATTAAGCATTAATTATAAATGATCAAATATTTAAAAACATCTATATTATTGGTCAATAATAATTTTATAAAATAAAATATATTTAATAATATCAAATTATATTAAAAATAATTTAATACCTAATAAGCAATATTTAATAGATGTGTCTTTGTAATTAATAATTCATGAAACTTAACCACAAATGCCAAAAACTTGATAAATAAAAAGTGTTTGACTCCTTTAGCCTCGGTACAAGTCAAAAGACTATGACACTTAAGTGGGAAAAATCGGCGAAACATTCAAATTGGAATTTAAGTGAAAAAAAAAAAATAGTATTCTAGGATGAGTTGAATAATTTCTGTATAAATTGTGAAAAACTCTTGCTAACTTTTAATCAAAAGATCTTTTTTTTTTTCAAAAGCTAAAAAAACATGGGTCAAATAAACTCTTGATATACTTTATTGTTAACTAATTAAAATTATTAAAACTCGTGATATGTGAATCTGAGTTTTTATTTAATAAGTCTTTTATACTATTTTGTGATTTTTTTTTTGCAAATAATAAAATATGTGTCAAAAAATGGTATTTCTAATTGTAAAACAAGAAAATATAAGAATGGGATTAAATTATATTTCGAAAAGTATTTTTGCAAATTCTTTTGAAAATGGATGAATCTTTGTAAGACGAAAGATGAGCTTTAACATACAGAAGGCAGTACATGACGAAAAGCCTTTATATAACTTGAAATGTTAAAACTTAATTGATTATGTTTTCTTTATAATATGCAATCAATTAAACCCAAGAGTATGCACACACCACAAAATAATTCACAAACAGATTAAACTGTTACAAATATTATTTAACACAAGTCTTTAACATTTGCTGGACTTTTATAGTTTCTATTTTTTAATGTTTTGGTCTCCCTCTGCATTAAGAAATTGAACAAGTACCCGTTCCAATTAAACTAATTGTTTATGATAATTCTATTGGCGAATCCATGCTCATTATTTTTCCTCGCTCGTCATTGATATATGCCCGCCGGATAAAGCGCTGCGAACTTTGAGCAGTTAATATAGCAAGTGAAAACTGCCCCCAAAAAAACAAGATTAAATAAAGAAAAAGAACATGGAGAGTGTTTTAAAGTCACCAGATTTTACGGTAAACAAAATGTTATTGTTCAATGTACCCAAAAAAAATTATTTTTAGTCTTCCAAGCCTTAGTCATGATCTCAAACATAAATGTTTATCTCAATCGTCAATAAGCATATTGTTTTCAAAAGCTGCTTGATATGACTTAATTTTATACAACTTTTAAATTCGAGTCTCAAATTTTTAGAGTCCATTTATGCGTTTCACGCAAATGTAAATGTTCAGTGTCCAGATTCAATTAACGTAACAAATTCAAGACATTGTAGAAGAATTTAAAATTATTCTAGTTTGATTTGCTTAATTTTATTTTTATGTACATTTATATATATATATATAAATTTTTTTAACTACTATAGGAAATATAAAAAATATTATAAGTACATGCACATAATTAAACACATCACAAACCACTTTTATTCACATGTACATGCATATAGTTAAACAAAGGACAAGCCACAGTGCTTCCGGCAGTAAAGTGTACTACCACGTAGCTATTATGTAAATACCTAAATCGGTTAGAGACTTCTTAGTCTTCACGTTTATATTCTCCACCTAAATCTTCATAAATGTCGAATGCAACCTGCAAATTTTTTGAGCTTATCCATTCTCAGCGTGGGAGTCGGTGCGTGACGGTGAGCATGGCTGGTTACACGTTTCGTTGAAGCTTCTCTTAATTATATTTTTCCTAGCCCTAGAGCATAGTACTTTAAATCCGTATCAGTCAAGAAAGAACATATCAGAATTGAAAACCCTGAAGACGGTATATTAATTATATTGAATTAAGGGAACGTGCTTTGGATTTTAATTTTCTGTATAATAAGGATTGTTCTGTGCTATATAAGTGTGCGTAGATTACGACGTCACTTTAGTATTAAATTTATATGGTGGATATGAACCAACCTCTATACAGCAACTTGGCTAGGTTGAACTCAACTTGGTGTGTAAAAAACGTCAAGTTGGCGTTCTTTGCCTCCTCTCTAATTAATATTCTCTTTTTTTTCTGTGTTTATATTATAGTTACTATTATTATCATTATACAATTGTGAGCTGTAAGGTGGAAGAAATTGTTGGAATGGCAAGTTGTCTTGCAAGTGGGCAAGAGGGGCTTTCATAATTTGTTTATCCATAATTTTAGTGTCTGTACTTTACAATTATAATAGAAGTGTCCCATGGGGTCATTTTATAACACAAGACTTTCCGAATCAACCAAGATTTTTCTTCTATATAGTAAACCCGATTAACCTTCCCTAATCCCAAAGAAATATTCGTGTCAGTGTGTGGTTGGAGAGTCAGCCTTGCAGGTAAAGGGTACATAAATTAACAATAGTGGCATATCTCTAGCTACCTAGAAATTGATATTTTGCTTGTCCTAGGCATGCATGCAAGTATAAAAGTCTTTACTATATATTTTGATTTGTTTGATTTTGGTGAAAAGCACCTGTAATTTTCACAATAACTTTTTTTACCATCTTATTAATGTAAAATATTATTTATAATTAATTTACATGAGAGAATCTGATTGGTCATTTTAGTAAAAGAGGAAATTAATTATTTATAAAATTCAAACCGAAATCTTACCATCAAACATACGAATTAATCAATGCAGGATTTAATACGAGATTTTGGATTTAAATCTTATATATGTAACACTGTATTAAATATTTAGATGAATATTTAGAAAAAAGTTATTGATTATAATTATCTTATATTATTCAAATATAATTATTTTTAATGAAAGATATTTGTGGTGTAAACTAAAAAAATTAAATCTTATTCAAAAAAATTTCTAAGCTTTCTACTTGTACCAAATATGTTAATATTTTCATAATTGTTTTGCCATAAAATCCTTATGTTTCGATATGACTTGCACTCCAACGAAGAAAAATGCATGACAAGAACCATCTACGTGTGTGTGATGGAGTGTCAACAAGAACCCGTTTGTGGTGTTCCTTAATAATCAGCCACGTCTTATATATCAGCACTTATCCGCTGGTAGATTTGCCACTACGTCGGTTGTTATTAACAATTACCACATATTCGCGCAGGTGCTCTCAGCAAGCACAAATTAAGAATTAAAAATGATTAATTCATACATTATCAGGTTGATATATATATGAATATATGAGACAGAAACCATCTCTCCCACTCCCATTGAGTGGGGGCAAAAGGAAAAGCAGAATTTCCCCAACCGAACAAAGTTAAAGGAGGAAGGTAATCACCTTTTTAAGGATAAGTTCTTAATTATCCATTTATCCTAAAAAAAAGAGACAGGTTCTTAATAGTAGTGTGCAAGGATTTAGCATTAATTATTCATTTATCCGTATTCATTACTTTTTCATATTCATTAATTATCTTTCATAAAGCATTTAGCAAGGATTTGTGATGGAAATGTTTCCTTGCTAAATATGATTTTCCAATTTTGCAAAAAATTATGAGGGAATACATTTCCTACTATAATTCTTCGCTAAGAAATATTTCCTTTTTTTTTACAAAAGTCAATGACATTTCATTGATAATCAAAGATTCAATACAAATAGTAACATTTTATTGACATTTCCGTTGTGAAATATATGTATTGAAGAATAATTTTCTTTTTCACTAAAAAAAGAATAGTTTTCTTTAAAAAATTCAGTCAAATCCAAGTTTAAAATATTTTCAATTTAAAATGTATTAAAAGTATATAGTGTTAGATACCGACCGAAAATTTATCTTTCATACACATGATTCTCGTTTTCGTTGCAAAGCATTGTTTTTGTTCATATGCATAATGCTTTTACTTTTTGGGTCTAATGACTTAATGCGTAAAATAAAGGTTCTTGATATTGACACTTCGCTTTTTGATCTTCTCATCCGCCACTTTTTTTTTTTTTACAAAAATACTTTCAATAAAAATTAATTTCTATTGTCTAAATAAAATCTTGTTTATGATACTCAACAAAAATTGGTTTCCGTTGTGTATCTTTACATAATAGTAATTAGTTTCTATCGTATGGTGATACGCAAAAATAAAAAATAACAACTGAAATGCTGTGGGAGAAGAAGTAATGACTAATGAATGTGAAGAGATGAGTAGAATAGAAATTTCACAAAAATGTGGGGGTGAGAACTGAGAAGATAAAAACTAGGAGTGTAAATTTCATGGGCCTACAACAAAATAGCAAATCTCTCTACTACGTGTACATGCAACTGGGTTTTCTTTAACTCGAGAGAATAACAATGAGACTATTATTTTCTGTATTTCCCATGTTGTTTCCTGCATTTTTTTTCCGGAATATTTACTCCAAAATGTAGGAAGCAATAGCCTAACAATTCGGAAAGACACTCCCTTTTTGGCTTTTGGAATAACCATTCCATAAGGTTAAAAAACTACTTTGAAAAGATTGCAGGAAGCAATAACCTAACAATGAACAATATAGCAGGAAGAAAAGGCTTAAGTTATGGTGCTTAAATCCACCGTGATTTTTTTCTTTTACTAAATTGCACTTAGCAAAACGGCCTACTTAAAAGTGAATATTTTGAAAGCCAATATCAGGCCCAATCTTTGTCACAACAACACAATATGAAAGGCGAAGTTCACGAAAGTTGTGGACAAAGAATAATCAGAAATTCATGAAATATTTTATTTTTTTAATTAGTGGTCTTTTTTTTATGCTTCCATAAGCCTTTTTTTATGCTTTTTTTAACTAGTACTCTACTACCATAATTTCATAAAAATATTCGCAAATTCACATATTTTTCTTCTTGCACTGAATTTTTTTTTAATTTTTTAATTTCAGAAGTATCGAAAGCAAAATTAAATACAAAACACTGATACTATTTTAAGAAGAATAAAATATCATTTTATTTAAGAAAATTATATATTCTTCCTCTAAATGACTAATATATATATAACAACATAATATAGCAAAACTTGTATGCATGACATATTGGGGATGGAAAAACTAACAATTTTTTTAACATTTCTTCATAGGAAATATAGAAGAAATCAATTCAATTTTTCTCATATATTTCTACTCTTTTTGATTGGCAACTATTATTGTGCACAAATCCCATTTCCATTTCTTTGATTTTTGCTTGTGATCATCCCCAAACAGAACTTCCAAACAAATAAAGAATAATCGCCACAAGTGAAGGATATGCTTTCCCATTTACAACTTGAAGTACCAAATGTAGAATGATCCACGAGAACGAAAAAAGATCCATTGTATTTGAAATAGTTTCAACTTTCAAGGATAAAATAACTTGGCATACAAAAGCTCATTCCAAGTATCTTGAAGGCCAGGTAAGCACCAATGCACACAATCGGCATAACTAACAGGGTTAGCCAATTGCTCTGGAGTCAATGGACTCCATTGCTTCTTGTAGATTGAAGTGTGTGCATCTCTACGATAATTGGATAGTTGTGTGATGTTCAAAAATGTAATGGGTACTTTAGATTTGCTAAACACTTCTCCAATTACTTCCATTATACTCTTCCTACAATCAGATCCCCAATATGTGGGATCATCAATTAGAGTGGTTTCATTGTAACAATTCCCTCCTGGTTCACCTCCCCAGTCTATGCTCCTGTCATATATTTATGAAACGTTAGGTTATTCACACATTGGATGCTGGTAAAGAACATTGAAATATGACAACCATAGTCTATATGACCACATTTTTAGCTTAGAAAAATATGAAGAGAGAGAGAGAGAGAGAGAGAGCTATACTCACTTTCCATGTGAAGGTGACATGCTTGTGAAAAATACTCTAGTTTTCTTTGGATCCATATTCAACCTAACCCATCTAAGCATACTTTTCATAGCCATGCCGTAAGCATCCTCTGTTGAGAGTTCAGCAATCTCTTTTACTTCATCATCGAAAGATCCAAGTCTAAAGATTTGAGGAACAAATCAAGTATTATTATCAAACTTCTTAGAAAAAGAAATGAAAGATGGAAAGCCATTTCTGTTTTGAATAGAATAGAAAAACATACAAGACTTTCATCTTCAAGCCAGTCATCCACCAAAGATAGGTGTTGAATACCAAAATGTCAACACCTTTCCAATTTCTGCCATGCTTATTGATTGAACCTTTTCTGACAATCCTATCAGATATCCTATGAATGACAGCATTGTCTGCGTTTGATTCAAGAAGAAAAGGTGCCCAGTAGAACTCAATTGTAGCATTGTATTCCTAATTGACCACAATAAAATCAATAAAAAGGCATAATTAAAAGCTAAAACTGGAAACATCACAAAGTGAATCGACCAAAAAGTTCTTTTACCTTTATAGTGAATACCGTGAGTGAATCAATGGTTTCCATTGATTTGCCATCCTCAGGAATGAGTTTATGGAGAAGGCACACAAAAGAGACATATTGACCGCGGTTAAGAGAATCACCAACAAACATCATCTTTTTCCCACGAAGTGTTTCAAGCACCAAAGTAGCATTGAATCTACAATAAAGTTTAAATTAAACCATTATATTTGTCTTCTGTGAAACAAAAATATTGTTTAACATTGAATCTACAAACCTTTCTATTACTCTATAAAGAAAATAATAAATGAAAAAGTAAATTCATTTAATATTTTAAAAGTATAAAACAGTTCAAATTTACCATACAAAGAAAGTATGCTGAATTGATATTGATGTTGTAAGAGAATTTTTGGAATTATTCTTTTAAATAATTAAGAATAACTTTAATCTTTATCTTATTTATATGAGTATTCCTGAACATTACATGTGAAAAAAAATAAACAGTAATACATACACTTTTACATTTTATTTTAATTTAAAACTTTTATTTAATTTAAATTATTTTATTATTATTTTTCACTCTACTATACAGTACCTTAATTGTTGCAAAGTCTCTAACACGAGCCCCATCACCACTAAATTCTACACCGTCTCTCTATATATAGACTGAACGAGTAGGAGGTTCGTGTACCCTAGAATACGTAGCCTCGGCGTAAATAAAAGGTAAAGGAAAGAGAGAAACTGTCCTACAAAACTACTACACAGGTGTGGTTCCGACACGTACCACATATTCACGATAATTCAAGTGAAGTAAAGTAAAACACACACAAAGTAAGGACACGCAATAATACTATACGAAACTGTTACAAGCTTTTTTTAAAATCCTATAAACTCCATCAAAATGAATTTTACCAAAAATTTAAACCAAACATGGCTTACGTGGGAAGATCGCAACCGTGAGGTTGCCACCTCCAATGCTGGTAATCCTTGTCGGGTCGTCCATGTTCTTGACAGGTCAATTGTGGCTGAATGTACGGACATTCCGATTCCTCGTACAATGGCCGAGTCAACTCGTCCCGAACCCAGCTTCCGCTGAACACGTCACACCCTTCCTCCGCCTTCCCCACCGCAAACGGCAGCTTATGCCTCTTTACCCTCTCTGTTGTTTCAAAATTCAGCAAGCAAGCAATCACATCACTTGATACCACAAATTAAACAAAAAAAAAGCCTTAATTAGAAAATGTAATTCAGCCATTTTCATTCCTCATGTTTCACCAAATTTTTTTTAAGTCATATTTTTTGTTGTCGTTAAATAATAATTTCTGCAGTCAACACGATATTATTATCTTATAATTAGAAGAGTGTCAGAGAGTGTCGTTAATATTTAGATAGAATTACGACAATAAAGCCTAGTTATAAATGAGAAAAAAGCTAGCTTGACGAATTTAATTAGGATATATAATCGCACGATGATAATCCTATGAACTAAAAATGTAACTAAGTCTGAGTAATTAAAATGAAAAAAAGTGAGTGAACTATGAACCCACCGGTTGTGGAGGAGAGTTTGTGAGGGTAATTAGAGTAGTTTTGGAACTGTTGACCGAAGATGCACATGAAGTCCTCGCCATAGAGGATAGCGACAAAGAGGATGAAAACTATGAGGGTGAAGAGGTAGGGAGAGAGGCGTGCTTTGCCTCTGAGAAGGGAAGAAGAAGGTGAGAATGGTGGCTTCATTTGCATGAAACCATTCACCAAACCCAACCTACTAGGATTCTAATATTTTCTCCCCTGCCACTATGTATGTTTTATTTTCGTTAATATAGCCAACAATTTTTTGCTTTGACTGAAAGAACAGCAAAACAGATAAATTAAGAATAGAGAAAAGGAGGAAATGTGCGAGTTAAGGAAAACGGTTCAAGGGGGGTCAATTTCTGTCTTATGGATAAGCACTAAATTAATTAGTAAGGTTGGAAAATTGTGATTAATGATTAAGTATATCAGCATTCGTACAGAAAAAGAAAAATAGCCACATAATTGAACACCAAGAGCTGTATTTTGTAGTTATAATAAATGTTTATACTATTAAATTAACTGTTGACTGATTGTTTATTATATTATTAAAAACATGTCAACATTTTATTATATTGTTAAAAAAACATGTCAAAATAAAATGGAAATAAAGGGAAGGAATTAGTCAAGATATAATTTGAAACTGATTGTTTTGAATTTTTTACTAAAACAAAAGACTTATAATTAATACCATATTTATTGTTAGCAAGGTACTTTGATTATTTTGACAACTAATTACGGTTTTTCTTTCTAAATACTTTTTTTTGGTGAATTATTCTTTCTTTCTTTCTAAATACTATGTCAACATAAAATGTAAATTTAATTAAAGCATTCATGTCAATACTACTGAACTTAATATTTTTATCAAATGGTAGAAATAAAAGGAAGGCATGCAAGATATACTTATAAAATTGATAGAGAAGAGAATCATATATTAGGATAAATAATTGAAAGAGAAAAAAAAACTAATATATGAGTACCACTTACTTTTTTTTTAAAAATTTAATTAAGTATTGATAATTAATGTAACATTTGTTTGAGCCATCTAATCATAGATAATCATTTTGTTTATCCAATAGGAATTAAACACAATACAATAAAGTTAAGGTACAATCATGTTTAACCAATTGAGTTAATTTCTTAGTATAGATTATCTTAATTATATGATTTTAAAAGTTTATGATATTTTAATTAGTTGACAATTTTTTAAATTAAAAATATATAAAAATTACACTTTTATTTTTGTGTCCTAGTGTTCCTATTATAGTTAACGGAAAAAATAAAACTGAATACAATAAAATTGTCAAAAGAAAATTACTACGGATTTGACATTCGTAAGTTATTTGACAAAAATCATAGAAAGTTATATTTCTTCTTCTTCTTCTTTCTCCCTATGAGATGTATACATAAAAGGCGTATTATTATCATTATAATTTAATAAATTATACTTTAATACTGTCTTAGTATTAGGTACAAAGACCGGTGAATATTATATATATATATATATATATATATATATATATATATATATATAAATAAATAAATAAAGACCAGTGAATGAGAAGCGAAAGCTACACTACACCACAGGCAATACTATAATGTGTGATTACGGCAACTTGTTCATTTTCTTTCTAGCTATTAATAGAAAAACGTTTCGTCAATGTTAAATGGGACGGGACAATTAAAGTTACCATTTTTAGAGTATATTTTGTGATGTATGTATATGAAATAAATAAATAAAAAGTAAGATAACTAGATATTACATATATATTATATGTCATTTTTTATGTCAAGTAATTAAGTAAATATCCTGAGTTGCTATTTTTTTTTAATATTGTCCCAATTTCACGAAACATTTCCTATAACATATTCAAAATACTTCAAGAGTAATGGTATTAGCATATCCCAATTTTGGCGGGTGTATGACAGAAAGAAAAGATAGATATGACAAAACATAATGAGAAATAAGAAAAAAAATAAAGTGAAATTGAGTTGTAAGAGAAATTGGATATGTATTAAATATTCAACCAGATCATGCATGTAATATCACTTGAAAAAAGGAAAGAAAAAAAAAAAAGGTTGTAATTACAACCGCGATCTAGAAGGGTGAAATGAAGAGATATGGTGGGTTGAGTAGGATCCATATGGTGCGATACTACGAGAGGAACACTATGTTTGGAGGTTATAAACATTGCTTGGCTTCAAAGTTAAGGACGCATGTAAGATTGCTAATCATAATCACTTGACTTCCCTTTTCTATATAAATATAAATGATTGTACCCAATAAAATAAAATAAAAAAGACGTACCAGTATGGCCTTTTTTTTCTTTAAGAATTAATTTTGTTTTGGACATTAGGTGGAGTGTGATTAGGTATATATTAGTTCACATTTAGCTATCATTTAGAACTAACTTGCGTCGTTACTTTGATTCTCACCAAAACATAGAAATTTCGGACGTTGCAGGTATGTATTATGCAGTTGTAGCTTAATTTGTTGGACATTCATAAAAATCTTAGAACGATGGATCACCTAAGCACACAAAAAATATTTTTGTTGATCAATGCTAGTGGTTGTTGCAATAATTGCTTTCTTAAGGAAGAATGTGGTGACAAGGAGAAGGGTTATCAATATTACTCTGTTCCAAAACTTAGGCATTAATTCCTTGTACCTGGGTTTTGTTTCCATGCATTAATAAAATTTTGGCCTTTTCAACAAAAAATATTACTTGAAACACCCTGCTAAATTTCTCTTTATTTATTCTTGTCACATCATGAAATCCTTAACTACCTATAACTTGTTTAATCCTATACAGGCATTAGAACTACTTATTCTAGTTTCAAAATAAATGTCTATTGCGCGTTCGACAAGTGCACCGATCGTACAAATAATAAAGTGATAAGAAGTGTATCGTTCCCACGAGGATTGTTGACCAATTAAATTATAATTCGTATCAATAAGTTGGATGACAAATAATGAAAGAAAGTTTAGTTTTGTGTGTGTAATGATTGAAATTAAACTAAGCTATGAACGTTAAAAGTATATGAACAAGTAATTTGATATAATACGATATGTGACGATAGTAGCTAGGGCAACCCACACTCAATGCTTCCTCCCAATGAAATTATATTGTTCACCACATTCACGTATCTAAATTACTCAGCCATGTGTTTAAATAACTATTAGCTATTTCCTAATTCCTTAGAGAAACAACCCTTTAACCCCTTAGCAAACCCTAAGCCCTTAGTGACCTTCCTAGGGTTAAGCATTAAGCAACACATTCAAAGGCTGCAAACATACATTCCTATCCCTAGGCAATGCAAGCAAGTTACTTCACTTAAGTCCAAGACTAGTGTCCCAATATCCCTATTGTGAACCCTAGCTCTTAATCCTTCATTAGAGTGATCAAATCCAGAGAAGAAGTAAACAATACAAGTAAAGTGCAGTAAAATAACTTTTGATAAATGAATAATAGCATTCAATACATCCCAATAGAAGTTACATTAAGTGCTTGGCCCTAACTACAATATAAAACTAGTCAAACCTCATAATGGGTGGCTGAGTTACATCAAAAAGAGACATGCCCAGCTGAGAACAAGGAGAAGAAGATGAAGAAGACCCTCCACTTGGACCTTCAACTCCCAAGCCTTAGCAAGAGCTTCCCAAGCTTCTAAAACCCTAAACCTTGTGATTTCTGAAGTGTAGGAACGTCCATTCAATGCTGGGGTTGAGGTATTTATAAGGCAAAGGTGAAAACCCAGTTTTGCCCTCAGCAGCATTTAAGTTTACACAGTTAGCAGAGTCTCACTCTGGTAGCGTGGGGTCCCACGCTGGTGGCGTGGCTCTATTCTTCATGTCCCACGCTGGTAGCGTGGCTTTCCACGCTGGTGGCGTGGCATTCCAGTGAATAATGCAGTTGGAGGCTAGTTCCCACGCTGGTGGCGTGGACTTCCAGTGAGGATTGGAGTTAGAGGGTGCTTCCCACACTGATAGCGTGGCTCTCACGCTGGTGGCGTGGCAACTTTGAACACCCACGCTGAAGGCGTGGAACCCACGCTGGTGGCGTGACAGCTTTGTCCAACTGATCTTGTGTAAAAATTGATTTCCCTGCTATAAAAATTGTCCAAATTAACATAACTCATGGCAGGAGATGCTTAATCAACATTTATCACAATTATAAGCAAATTTAATTCATATATGGATGATTTCTTGCTTCTAGTGGCTTGGAAAGAAGCATATGCTAGGCGCATATCAATGCCTCAACGCCTTATCATTTTGAATTTACTTTTCCCAATCCATGCTGCTAAATATAGGTAAGCTACGTTCGGATAAGAGTCATTCAAATTTTCAGTCCAGTGTATCAACAATAAGGAAAATATGAGGAACTGCAACAACATTAGAAAGCACCTCCACATAATGCATGTGAGCAATTAGTGACAGCAGGCTAATTTTTGGATAAGTCCACAAATGATCAAGCACATAACAAAGCCTACAAAGAGAAATTCTGCTTCAAGGATAGGATTTATATATATATATATAAATGTGGCATTGATCAAGTATATATGTTAGCTCTGTAATTATACCCCCACTTTTAACAAGATGGCATGATTGGCATCAGTTATGATTTATGAGTCTTTTCCAATTCCACCTAACCGCCTTATGAGTTATGAGTGCATCTGCATTCCACCACACGTAAAACCTATGCTTCTAATTTTCTGAGGTAGATAATTTGTAACACGGCATGGGATTCCAATAATTAACCCCAATATATTGAGTTGTTTTTTTAGAACAGAGATATCTTTCGTGGGAAGCAATTTTGTTTAAGTCTTGTAAGCAACAAACTCTCCAATATGAGATATTGCATAACTAAGGTTAGCAGTAACTGTTATATAGTGCCGAAGGCCTAAAAGCCACATAAAGGGTATTATAAGATTTACTCTATCCTGCTCATTTGATGCAACAATTAGAGAATGATGATATTCCTTGAATTGATGTAACTCTCGAGGCAGCAATCCACACTTAATTTTAGCATGTGATACTCTTACATTGCCAATATCAACATCTATGCTAGTATTAAGAGACAGATAATAAGCTGCTTCACATGTGCGTGAACACAATCACTTATAATTCCCACCCTTCATATAATTAGTAAAATTAATTTACAAAAGTTTTGCTCCTGAGTCCTGACATAAGCTTTCCTCTTCTTTTTTTTAATAATTTTTCATACACACCATAAAATTCAATTGAATTCTTAAATATTTTGCATAAGTGACTTATATCATATCAAAATCAATGGCTAAGAAGGAGAAACATGAAACCTTAAAGAAAATTACTCAAATCTCCAAAGTCCTTACTAGCATGTACAGAGTAATAAGGTCGTTCAAAGATTAGAAAACCTTAAATGATATAAAATTTCTTTGGGAATTGCTTGAATCATGAATTATAATTTGAGATTCAAGTAATAAGGCTTCAAAATCAAATTATCAAGTTTATGACAAGAGCAGAAGTAAAAGTCATCTGAGCTGAGGTCTGCGTATGTCTCTGATACAGCTTGTTATAAGTAATTTGAAAATTTTATCAGTGAGCACTGGTTGTATAACTGTAAACACGTTCAAGAGATTATTAGCTACGTGGATAAGGGTTTTTCGATATGACGGAGAAGAAACTCAATAAGTTGCGTACATGTTGTAGCCTCACATGATTTACGTGGCATGGGTGACTTGGCCTGTCATCAGCATAGAACAAAAAGAGGCTAAGGTAGGGATTAAAAGATGTCATTCTAAAGATATAGGTGACTATTAAGGGAGAAATTATTAATTGTAGCCTTGGACTTTCATATATAATTCCAACCAATCTTTATATATATATAATCAAGTGTTTTTTCTTAAATTAGAAAACTTTTTTTTAAAAGGAAATTAGAAAACTTAAATAAATATCAGTGTATCACTTAGAGATCGATTAAGAGTATAGATAAAAGATGGTCCAACACTACTTAATATCTTCTCCTACTAAGTTAGGAAATTTTACTTTAAATAAAAAAGATTAAAAAGGAAATCTAATAAATATTTAACAATAAAAAGAGAATAAATATAAAAAAAGTTAGAAACTAACATTTTAAAAAAATTATTTTAAGTAGCATTTAAAAAAATCAAAAATTTATTAAAAAAATTAGTTTACAAAATAATTAAACAAGTTTTTTAACTAGTAAAAAAAATTAAAAATTAGTTAAAATACCTTATGAAACACACTCTAAGGAAATTACTTCCTGCACTTAACCCGGAATGTAAATTTTTATATTACAGAAAGGCCTTTTTGGAATGCAATCATACATTCCAGATTAGATGTTTAGAAAGCTTAAAAGGGTACAGGAAACAAAAGTGGAGGTACAAGAAGAAATTATTAAGTAACCATACTTCATGAGTATTTGGGAAAACCCATCTTATTAGTTAGTGTCCGCAAATCCATATTATTGGTTGATGTCCAAGCCCATCATTTTCTTAAACTAGACTCCATCCAGCCCACACTTCATTTCATACGAAGACAAAATCCAAATGAGTTTAAGAAAAAATAAAAACTAGTTGAAGCTGACTCGTCTAACATGTTAAAGGGTGTGGAGGTTGGTAAGTCACTTAATCTATTGATTCATTATAATCCGTTTTATGTAACTCACTGATAAAACAAATTTTAGATGAGTTGAGTTGGATTAACCTGCTGCTGGGTTGATTTTTTATTTTTCTTTTAATTATTTTAGTTTATGGAAATGTATATTTTTTCAGTAAATCACAATTTTAGTCTTTTAATTTATATGGCGTTCTTACTTTCTTCTTTGAATTAAAGAAAATTATCAAAAGTCTCTAAATTTGCATTTTATATTAATCTCTGAATGCATGTGAAAATTGGAGACAACAATTTTCACTACATGGAAAAGATTACAAGACCTCTCTAAATTCAAGGAAACAAGAATAACACTCTTAAAATTGGAGAATACAAACACTAAAAAAACCTTATACACGGGAAAAATTATTTTACTCTTCACATTTCTTCTCTAACAAAACAAAACAAAAAACTATAAGAGAAAAGATGAATAAGTTTTGGATCATCTAAAGAATCACCTAAGCTTTCTTTTATAGGCTTTCAAGGGAAACCAAAAGTCTACATTAATTCTTTAAAGGAAAACTTTGTCAAAAGTCCCACATCAAATAAGCTTATATTTTCAAAGATAACTTAAGAAAAAAATTTAGCCGATGTGAAACTTCTTACTTTAGACTTTATTTAAGTTTCATTTTATAGGCTTTTAAGAAAGAAATTCACGCGGTGTGGGACTTCTAAATGGGGAATAACAAAAATTTATACGCACACCATTTTTTTAATTCTTTATCATCTCTGAGATTAAGGGTTGCTTTTTAAGTAACACCACTAATAAAGCTAATCTGGAATGACAAGTAAAATATTGTGATCATTTGAGAATACTCCAATATTTATTCCAAATCTTCAAGTTCACTGTCAAGTGTCAATGCTAGTTGTTAAATGATGATTGAATGACAAACTTGTTTTCCTGTAATCACATACATATATCATAGCCATGTTTGTTTATCATAAAATATTGGGTTCACTTTTTGTGTGCAGCCACTCCTTGAGTTTGCCGATTCAACTGCAAATTCTATTCAACTTACTGTAAAGTAAGTGATAAAACATCCAATGCTTTATAATTTTCTTTGACTGGAAATTCCAACAGAATGTGTGTATTTCATATTTCAAATTATTTGAAGTACAGCTTGCAAAATTAACTCTGATAAAAAGATTCACTACAGAAAATTCAGCGTAGGATATTAGGTTCTTTCTTTCCCTTATTGAATTTTGAGGGCCTATTTTGGTAACAAGAGAATGGAAATACGATTAATTATCAGATATTGCTACGGTTATGTGCTTCTGGAACTTATTTATAGAGTTTGATGGCGAACCTGATAGTGTGCAAACACTTCTCATATTATTATGTACCTTTAGTTTTTTGTAATATTACAACCTATCATAATTTTGTATGCCTCCTTTATAAACAAGTGTTTGTTTTATTTCTTATAAAATGCAGCTTGAAGGAAGCATCATATAGTGGAGGGGGGAATATTTCATTTGAAGGATCTCTTGAAAATGATACTTCAAGAGGAGAATCTTTCAAGGAGAGTTCATTTTAAGCAAGCTGCCTATCCATTTCTTTTATTCTGTAAGCTATCACCTGATCACCTCTATTGAAATATTACATTCAAGTTTGAAGTATGATAGGGAGGTTGCATGCCCATCTCTTTCAAAATCTTAAACTGTTAGCTGAAGGGGCATGAAACCTTTTAGTCTTACATATCTCGAGCATGACCCTACTTGTAAGAATTCTTTGGGCTTGAACTTTAGACCTCTTGGTCATAGAGATTCTAGTACTATGCCATGAGCCAACTCTCCCAAAGGTAAATGTACCAATGATTTTATACTTTTATATGTCTGACCATCAGAATCATCTAACCTGAAATAGCTGTCAATACAGCAGTCTAAATAAAAATTTACTAAAAAGTAGTTTATCTTTCTTAGGGAGCTGAATCTGATTACTTATTTGAGGGAAGGGAATTGGGGTATATATATTTCCTTGGCCAATGGTATAGAGCACATGCTGACTAGTTCACCAAAATCATTATATACAATTTGAGAATCCTATCAGTACCCGCTTTTCTTTGTTTATTTGACTCCTGAAGTCTGTGACAAATGCAGGTGAAATCTGATAGCAATTCTTCATTGGGACTTGCACTTGAGTTCACTTCTACCATCAACAAAACAATGTCTGTACTACTCACTTCCCATGGAATGGATCATCTGTCAAGCGAATTTAGCAAAGTAGTCCTAACAAGTGAACACAGGGGAAATGCCCCTGGATGGGTTATACATGAAGGTACAATTGAAATGAATGGATACATCCTCACTGGAATCCATGCTTTGTGCTATAAGCCAAATGCTCCTTCTAAAGAACTGAAATCCAGACCATTTGTTCCTAGTCATACTGCGCCTTCCTCAACTGATTATTCTACGGTTCTTGGTCATATCACAGTCAAAACTTCTAATTATAAGCCAGATTTTCCAATTTCTACTTCCTGGCTAGTTGATGGTGAATATATAAATTGGAAATCTGGTCCTCAGGATTCAAGGATCCTCAGTGTTAAAATTTCTTGGAATCTGAAAGAAGGAAAGAATTTTACATTTCCACACTACAATGTGTTTGTGGAGAAACCACCAAAGCTAGCAGATGGTAATTTAGGCACAACATAAGAACCTGTGCAGGAGAATCTTGGAGTAGCACATGTAAAATGTTTCTATGTTTCTGAGCTCAAAGTTCCTGCTAGCACTTCTAGTCTCAAATTTATTGTACAGGTCTGCGATTTTGATGGGACAAATCAGAATTTAGAAACTGTCCATATTATCAATTGGAGATAAAAGGTCTCTAAATTGTCATTTTGAATTTATCAGACCTCCTATTAAGGAACTGTATCTTATATTTAGATTTGGCATTACATGCCACACTTATGCTGCAATGAAGAATAAAACTTAGCATTATTTGCTGCTTTCCAAGTTCAAAATTTCGATACAAGTAACTAGGCACAATAAATCTCTTCAGATTATTCAAGCCCAATGAAACTGTGAAGCCAAGTGCTTGTTTACTTTTTTATGTGTAGATTTAGTCAAAAAGCGTGGTGCATTTTCTAGTTATAAAACACTAGGCAAATGTAAGTTAGTGTTCTAAGAGTACTTGTATAAAGTGAGAAGTTTTTATTAAAAGATATTATTAATGTATCCTAACATAATTTCTGATAAAAGCTTTTCATTATTAATTCATTACCTCGGCACGTGTTATAAGACACAATTATCGTACACAACTTTCAACTTTGTGTAATTTAAACATTTGAATTTACACCAAAACCGTTTTGTTTGTATACATATATGGCTACATGCAAAAATAATTAATAGATATATGGATAGCTTCAAGTTCAATATAGTGTAGCCTTTTTTGTGCTTAATGTTTATTTGGCAGGTGTTGAAGCAGAGTTCCAGAAAATCTTACTTTGACTTAAATAAGTGAAATAATAAAATAAAAAAGTCAAACAGAAACGAACTGAAAGACGGTGGGTTAGTGCCATGAAGGCATCTGATTTCCAAAACAAAGTTTCTTTTGGAAGTATTGTCCTCGAGCCCTCAAAATATAAATGTGGTTCCTAGATACTGTCACTTTCCTTTGTCTCCACAAATAAGCACAATTTCAGATTGGCACCCAATTGAATGTTTGAGGTCCAAACCGAGTTGATTCACTGTTGTTGGATTTGAGGGGAGTGCAGTTATAAAAATATAAACTGCACGAATGGTAATATTTACCAAATGGGAGGATTGTAGTTAAGTAATAGGAATACACGATATGAGGAGTCAAGGAAGGCTTCTTGGACTAAGTAAATGTGCTGCATCATGATATCATATTATGTAATTAATTTTTATCTATCTATACTTGTATATCCAATTCATCCATATAAAGAGTAAAAAAAAAAGGTTGTTTTTATATTCAAACTCATGATGAACAAGTTATAAAAACACAATTTTACCAATGTGTTAGGACTCACCCTCATCCATATAAATAGTATATTTTGAAAATTAATTATTTTTCATTTATATGTGGTCAGTGGAATGGCTGTAGAAGTGGATGAAGGGAGTTTAGTTACAGATTGTGGCACGGTGTTGCACAGTGTAGTGTAACTGCTGTGTATATATCTGTGATGGAAATATGATAATTGCTGGTGGTTTTGAAAGGAATAAAATGGTGTTGTTAATGTAAGGAAGTTTGGGAATGGGTGGAAGGATAGGATACTTTAATTTTATTTGGCGTTTGGCCCTCTTTGTTAAAAAAATAAAAAAGTAAAGGAATAATATTCATTTCTGGATCTTGAAGTGAAATATATATAGATAGATAGATTAGGCAATACTCAATGTAGATTCACTATAAATGTACGTGTTCCACTTACCAATAAGTGAAGTCAATGAGAGTAAACGGTGACTTGTGCTTGCCGTGATCCGAGCGTAACTTGATAATTAATACGTTCCTCGTCTACTTGGAGTCCATATAACTTAGCCAATAATATGTATTCTTAGACTATCCGAAACATATTTGTTTTGTTGTAGCAAAACCTTTCACAATAATGTCTCATTCCAACCATTCAGAGTCGGAGTTTGATCCTAAGCAACCCTCCGTGCCCATATCATATCCAATAAAGACCCTAAAGGAGTTGGAGTCACGCTCCTACTATGAGTCCTTTCACTACCCTTTTAACAAAGCTTCATCAGTTCCCATTGAAAGTGGCTACTCTGCACCATTGCCTAATCGTAGAAGAATACTAGTGTGCCATGATATGGCTGGGGGTTATGTAGATGATAAGTGGGTTCAGGGAGGCACTAATGCTGAAGCCTATACCATATGGCACTGGCATTTGATAGATGTGTTTGTCTACTTCTCACACAATCTTGTCACGTTCCCTCCTCCTTCTTGGATTAATACAGCTCATCGTCATGGTGTTAAGGTACTTATTAACTACTAGTTAGTTGCTTATGTAAGATTTTCACTTTGGCTTATAAATTGGCCTTGTTTAGATATAAAAAAATTCAGAAGTATTTAAAAAAAATTAAGGATGCAAGGGTAAGGTTGCGTACAACAAGTCATAAATTGGCCCTGTTAGTCATGGGTTCGAATCTGGAAACAGTTTTTTTGCATATGCAAGGGTAAGGTTGCGTACAGTATCACTCCCTCTTACCTGCGCATAGCGTGGGTGGTAGTCAAGGGCTATGCACTTTCATATGGCTGAATTTATTATTTCTCAAACTTTAAGAATATGTAAATTTTTTATATAAAAAAATTATGTAAATTTAATCCTTCCTAAATTTTTAAAAAAATGAATTGATATGACACTTCTTTAAGTAACTTGAATCTTATTCTAACTACCTTAAAAATTAAACTTGCCATGAATTGTGATTAGTTCATAATGAAAAAAAGTTACACTGAATAACAATTAAACTCCTTTTAAAAAAACACAATGAATTATTAGATAAGAGTGACTAAATCCATATTTTTGTTTGAAAATGAGGATCAAATTCATTGATATGAAAAATGTGAAGGAACGTATCACTTATTCTATAAAATTTAAGTTGATTTTAGTTTTTAAGCAACAAGGTAAATTCATTTTATGTTTTTATTTTTTAGGCTTAATTGTATTTTTACCTCCAATGTTTCACAATGTCAAAAATTTTGTTTTTTTGCGATTTTTCCCCCCATTTTATAAATTAAACATGGTTAATTTTGTCCCCACATAAAAAAAACTGCTATTATTAAAGAAAAAACATCACAAAATCATCTTCATTGTGGCGTTTTTTATCCAGCTAGATTTTATCTAGAATATCCTTATTTTTTTATTAATCAAATAACAAATTAAAAATATATAAAATTTAATTAAATAGGAGTGAAATTGAAATAAATGTAGACTACCAGTCTACCACACTTATAAGCTTTGTAAATGTGACAAATTATTTTTTTTCCTTTGCATTAACCGGTATTTTTTTTTAATAAGCTGCATTAACCGGTACTGTTTAACAGGTTAAGGTCAATCATAAGCTTCTAGAGTTTGTTTAGTTTAACTAATTAGAGCTTAGATAGTGAATCTAGCCCAACTTATTTTCTGATGTTTTTTGGGAGCATGATGGTTTTTGGCGTTTGAATATGTTTCTCAGTCGGAGATTTTGTCTCACATTATTTATTGCTAAATGTTTAATCAGAATAAGTATATAATTCCATTTCTATTGCATCACCTATATTGTGACTAGTTTCTAATTGAACAGCTGAAGAAACTTTTAACTTGAACTTTCTTTGTTGTAAATTGTAATTGTACCCTTGATCTCCTAGGTGTTGGGGACTTTCATCACTGAATGGAAGGAGGGTAAGGCTGCCTGTGATAAACTACTTTCAACTAAGGAGTCTGCCCAAATGTATGCAAAACATTTGACAGAGCTTGCTGCTAATTTAGGCTTTGATGGGTGGCTGGTAATCAATTTTCAGCTCTGTTTGGTACTACTATTAGAGTTTATATAAATATCTCTATTGATTCTTTTTTCTTGCCTAAGTTGATGATTTATTTATGTTCACATCATGATATGATATTATTTTATTATTCTTCTAGAATGGTTAGTGCGGGTTCTTAAAACTGAAATCCCATGAAGAGTTTGTGTTGCATAAAGACTGCCAAAAACAGAAAAAGAAATAAATTTGGAAGAAAATAAGAGATTATGTTATTAATAAAGCTTGTAACAACTTATATTTTTTTAAAAAGATGTGTTTTCTTTGGTAGTTTTGTGATTGGCCACTAATACATACGTAGTTTAGAATAATTACATTACGAAGAGAATCATATTAGGGGAATCATGCATATTTATACTAAAAATAGATACATAATCGTCTAATACCTTGTAGCATGGCTTTTTTTTTTTTTTTCTTTTGAAATATTCAAATAGTAAAACTCAATTGCAGTTGAACATAGAGGTAACATTGAAGCCAGAGCAGATTTCTAATTTGAAAGAGTTTGTCAAGCATCTATCATCAACAATGCATTCTTCAGTGCCTGGATCGCTAGTGATATGGTTTGCATTAGAAGTCACTCAATTCTTGTGATTTTTTTTTTTACTGAAATGGAATGTGTCAGCTATTGATTTTTTACGTCCCTTCTTGATCATGCAGGTATGACAGTGTCACTATTAACGGTCATCTATGGTGGCAAAATGAACTAAATGAATATAATAAGCCTTTCTTTGATATATGTGATGGGATATTTACAAATTATTCATGGCAGGTAATGCTTAATTATGCTCCTTCGATACTTTTGTTTGGTCAATTGTTATATCTGTTGAGTGGAGATTATTATCAATACAATGTAGGAATACTATCCATGGCAATCTGCTGCTGTTGCTGCTGATCGAAAGTTTGATGTGTATACGGGGATTGATGTATTTGGAAGGAACACATATGGTGGTGGAATGTGGAATGTATGTGATCTGTGTCATATACACATTTTTAATTGATAGCTACAAGTGATGTTTTATTGTACTGCTTTTAGACTTATTTGGAATTCAATGTTTAATTGTCCTAAGTGGAACATATAGTATCACTGAATTGTTCCCATCACACTTGAATATGCACTGCATTTTGTTTTAATGTTTGTGACATTAATTAATAAACTTCATATGGTGTACATGAACAGCATATTTTACAGAAGTCTATGCAATCTTATTTTCAAAGTGCTTCTTCACTCCTGATTTTCACCAATTCTCCGCAATATTGCATTTAAAATATATTTATGGTATCCCTTTCTTTTTAAATTTTGTGGGGGAGATAAGCTTGTTAAAAGAATTAGGAGACAAATAACATTGCACATGTATTAGTTTATGATTGGTAAAGCCGAAAGATATTTGTGTTTTTTCTAGTGTTTTCCTGATTTTATGTTATGAATGTGTCAGACAAATGTTGCTCTTGATGTAATAAGAAAAGCTGATGTCTCTGCTGCAATATTTGCTCCTGGATGGGTCTACGAGACTAAGCAAGCACCAGATTTTGAGACTGCTCAGAATCGGTAATGTGTAGCTGTCAGTATTTTTTCCTTTCTGATGCACTATAATTTATTTAGAAACAAATCAAGTTGACCATAAAGCAAATAAGAGTTCATTAAAATCCTAGAAGTGAAAGCAAAAGCGAACACCCGAATTATTTGAAATAAGGTACTCGTCATAAAAGTCAATGACTAAATATTTAAACAAAAATTGTCTTAATTTTTCTACTCCAATCCTATTGTCACCTTTTTCTTTTATGTTAATGATGGAGAGATCTTTCCTTGAATGTGTTACTCGCATTAGTACCATAATCATGGCCATGCATTTGGCAATGCAGTTGGTGGGGTCTCGTGGAAAAATCTTGGGGCATAGTGCGAAAGTATCATGGAACACTACCATTCTACACAAATTTTGATCAGGTTAAGAACTGTAATTGTTCCCCTTTCTATTAAGTGTCTTAACTTCTCTACTTTAGTTTGTGTGTGTTGTGGTGCATTTGGAAGCCAGTTGGTGCCGTTATGAATTAAAAACTGTCCAAGATACTTTGTTCATGTTGAATTTGATAGGAATTTTTTAAATTTGATTTTAGTAAAAATGGTAAGAATAAAATTAAAATGTGGATTCTGAGATGCAAATGATGAGTGGTGGATTAGGAAATTTTCACATCTTAAAGGAGGGAGCTTTCTTTATTCACCTTTAGGCTTTAGCTTAACTCCGTACACAGAAAAACTTTATTAATTTTAATGGCTTTTAATGTCTATCCTTTATATTATAATGACATCATTATCTCTAACTTGTAACCTCCTAAGAATTTTCCTTTGGCATCCTTACTGGTTTGTTAAATTTTTTGCTGAAACAATGCATTTTGGCCAGAGGGTTGAAATGGGGTTGGATATTTTTTACAAGCTAACGTTGCTGGAACATCCTACAGAGCATTTGAGACTTGAGATGGGTATCGATCTCTCGATTTGTCTGTGACTAGAAATCTAGCCTAAGACCTTTTTCAAGACATGTTTTACACGTAGTTCACTAAATACAATGTATGTGAGGAGTGAGGTGTTGCAGGTCCTTTTTATTGTTGGATGATACTATTTTGGTAATCATATCAAGGAGGAGAAATAGATTTTTAGATAAGATACTTATGTATTTGTATTATTCAAATGCCGCCGTTCTTTGCTACTTTCAGGGACACGGTTATCATATTTCAGTTGATGGAGACCAAGTATCAGATGCTACCTGGTGCAATATTTCTTCCCAAGGCATTCAGGTATGCACCTGATTAAGGTGTTGACTCAACTATTTATTATACAAGAGGAACTTACACACAATTTTCACTGCATGTAAAAGATTACTATACCTCTTTCTAAATTCAGGGAGAGAACAATAACACTCTTAAAACTGGAGAATACAAACACTAAAAAAACCTTATACATGAGAAATGTGTTTACTCTTTACATTACTTCTCTAACAAAAAAAAATATAAGATAAAGATGAATATATTTGGGATGATTTTAAAAGAATCGCCTACTAAGCCACATTAAACCTTTAAGGGGAGCTTTGTCCAAAGTCCCACATCAAATAAGTTTTTTCTCTAAGGATAACTAAAGAAAGTCTCACATAAAAAATAGGCTTATTTTTTCAAAGATAAATAGATAAAGAAGTTTTTTTAAATGTTTGATTTGTTAATTGAAACTTTACCTTAGCTTCCTTTAATAAGCTTTTAAGAAAGAAATCCACCCGGTGTGGGACTTTTAGGGGGATAACAAAAATGCATATGCACTCCATTTTTTTAATTCTTTGTCATTTTTAAGATTAAGGGTTGGTTTTTAAGTAACACCACCTAATAAAGCTAATCTGGAATGACAAGTAAAATATTGTGATCATTTGAGAATACTCCAATATTTATTCGAAATATTCAAATTTACTGTCAATGCTACTTGTTAAATGATGATTGAATGACAAACTTGTTTTCTAGTAATCACATACACATATCATAGCCATGTTTGTTTATGATGATACTTCATTTGGTTCATTTTTTTGTGTGCAGCCATTCCTTGAGTTTGCCGATTCAACTGCAAATTCTATTCAACTTATTGTAGAGTAAGTGATAAAACATCCAATGCTTTATAATTGTCTTTAACTAGAAATTCCAACAGATTGTGTAAATTTCCTATTTCATATTATTTGAAGTACAGCTTGCAAAATTAACTTTGATACAAAGATTCACTGCAGAAAATTCAGCTTAGGATATTAGGTTCTTTCTTTCCCTTATTGAATTGAGGGCCTATTTGGGTAACAAGAGAATGGAGATATGATTAATTATCAGATATTGCTACGATTATGTGCTTCTGGAACTTATTTGTAGAGTCTGATGACTGACCTGATAGTGTGCAAGCACTTCTCATATTAGTATGTACTTTTAGTTTTTGTAGTATTACAACCTTCCATGATTCTGTATGCCTCCTTTCTTTTCTGTTCTATTTTAAATCAAGGTATTAAATTACTACATTCCAGAACTAGTTCAGATAAGATATTAATTATATTCTGTCTTGCTTATAAAATGTAGCTTGAAGGAAGCATCATATAGTGGAGGGGGAAATGTTACATTCAAAGGATCTCTTGGAGAGGGTACTTATTTCAAGAGGAGAATCTTTCAAGGAGAGTTCATTTTAAGCAAGTTGCCTATCCACTTCATTTATTCTGTAAGCTATCACCTCTACTAAATTTGCTGAAAAAACTTTACATCATCCTCAGGTTTGAAGCATGATAGGGAGGTTGCATGTTCATGTCTTTCAAAATCTTAAACTGTTAGTTGGTCTGGGACCATCACCTGTCCATGATCCCAACTAATCTCTACATGACATGTATTCAAGCTTTTCAATTTACAAGAAAAAATTAATAAAACTTGATAGTGGAGATTAGTGGGGACCATGTGATACAAGACTGTACTACCTAATACTGTAATTTATCTTCAAACACATACCACTTCGTGTAAGAAACCTTTGGGCTTGAACTAGGAAAAGTGCACAAGCTTTCTTGCTTTGTATTGAAATTCAAATTTTTATTAGAAATTTGAGTGGCAAGGGTTGAACTTTAGACCTTCTGGTCATAGAGACTCTAATACTTTGTCATGAACCAACTCTCCCAAAAGGAAAATGCACCAATGATTTTACACCTGTATATCTCCGGCCATCAGACTCATCTAACCTGAAATAGCTGTCAATACAAAAGTGTAAATGAAAATTTACTAAAAAATAGTTTATCTTCTTAGGAGCTGAATCTGTTTACTTATTTGAGGGAAGGGAAGTGGGGTATGTATGTTTCCTTGACCAATGGTATAGTGCACACACATGCAGACTAGTTCACCAAAATCATTATATAGTAGTATATACAACTTGAGACTTCTATCAGTACCCTCTTTTCTTAGTCTAGTTGACACCTGAAGTCTGTTTTTGGCAAATGCAGGTGAAATCTGACAACAACTCTTCTTTGGGACTTGTACTTGAGTTCACTTCTTCTATCAACAAAACAATGTCTATACTACTCACTTCCCATGGAGTGGATCATCTGTCAAGCAAATTTAGCAAAGTAGTCCTAACAAGTGAACACAAGGGAAATGCCCCTGGATGGGTTATACATGAAGGTACAATTGAAATGCATGGATACATTCTCACTGGAATCCATGCTTTGTGCTATAGACCAAATGCTTCCAAAGAACTTAAATCCAGACCATTTGGCCTTGATCATACTGTGCCTTCCTCAACTGATTATTTTGCGGTTCTTGGTCATATCACAGTCAAAACTTCTAATTATAAGCCAAAATTTCCAGATTCTACTTCCTGGCTAGTTGATCGTGAATACATCAATTGGAAATCTGGTCCTCAAGATTCAAGGGTCCTTAGTCTTAAAATTTCTTGGAAGCTGAAAGAAGGAAAAAGAATTGTATTTCCATACTACAATGTGTATGTGGAGAAACTACCACAGCTAACATATGGTAATTCAAGCACAACATTAGAACCTGTGCAGGAGTATCTTGGAGTTGCACATGTAAACTGTTTCTATGTTTCTGAGCTCAAAATTCCTGCTAGCACTTCTCGTCTCAAGTTTATTATACAGGTCTGTGGTTTTGATGGGACAAATCAGAACTTAGGAAAGTCTCCATATTATCAATTGGAAATAAAGGATCATAAATTGTCATTTATGAAGTATCTATCTGATATTTATAGTTGGATTTCGCATTGGATGCTCTTCCTATGCAGCAAGTAAAACTAAGCATAATTTGCTGCTTTCCAAGTTCATAATATCTATACAGGTAACAACGTACAATAAGTCTCTTTAGACCATTCAAGTCCAACGAAACTGCATGTGAAGACAAGTGTTTATCTATTTATTTGTTTGTTTATTTATTTCTTTCTTTATTTATTTATTGTAGATTTAATTTGAAAGCGTGTGCATTTATTAGTTATAAAACACTAGGTAATTAAATGTACGTTATTAAAAAAATTGTTATTAATTCATTCGTCAGTAACTAAGCACGTTTTAGCAACACTCAAAACACTATTATCTTGCAATTTTCAACTCTGTATAACGTATATTATATCCTATAATTACTTTCATCTTTGTGAAACCTAACATACCACGCGTCTATAATTAGGGAACTAAACTGACAATGGTTTTCCAAAAACTAGAAAATAGTAACTATGAGGTTCAATGCTCCAAGCTGCACATTTTAAACCTTTGAATTTGCACCAAAACGGTTTTGTTTGTATACATATGCATGGCGGCGCGCAAAAAAAATGATATATGGATAGCTTCAAGTTCAATATAGTGTAGCCTTTTTTATCATAATGTTAATTTATTTTTTTTAACAGACAGCATAATGTTAATTTGTTTGGTGTTGAAGCAAAGTGCCAGAAAATCATAATTCGACTTAAATTAAGTGAACGAATAAAATTAAACAAAGTAAAAGAGAAGGGAACTAGGGAGGGTGGGTTAGTGGCATCTGAATTCCGAAACAAAATTTATTTTGGAAGTATTGTCCTCGAGCCCTCAAATATAAATGTGGTTCCCACTAGCACTTTCTATGTCTCCACAAAGAGGCAGAATTTCATATTGACGCATATTTGTCATCTACTGTATTCTAAATTACTATTGATGTTGTTCCATTCAACTGCTGTCAAGTATAATTCATCATCTTTTAACTCCCTACAATTGTGTCCATCTAATTCCATGAAAAATAAAAGTTTCATTTTAAAAGTTCAAAAAGAAACAAGAACGAGAGTTGCAATTTCTCTCACTGCATTGTGAGGCTTCATCTAAACTTTCTTTTTAATTTTCATACAGTGTAAGTGTAAAAAATTTATATTATTAACTAATTAAAAATTCTTCTAAATATATTTTTTTAAAACAAAAAACTAAATAACAGTATTTTTTTACATTATATGTATTTAAAATAAATTCATTTTTTGGTGTGGAAACTAAGCTCTTTCATGCATGCATGAGTTTTTTTTTCACATACATCACAAATAATTGAATTTTAATTAAGATGCTTAAGGGTCCCAAAACCAACAGATTTTAATTTAAAATTATTGTCTCTTAAAAACGTGTTTCAGCCAGAATCATTTGTTTTAATCACTGGCTCAATCATTGAACCAAGCATGCGCTTTTTAATCAAGTAACGGTTAATTTAGTCGTTTATATAGGGTTAATTAGTTCGATTTTCTCCTTTCCTCTCTTTTGGAATACAAAGTTCGCGTCAGCTTTCGCTGTCCCTGTGATTTCTGGTGTTCATTGTGGTCACAAGTTTACCTAAATGGTACGGCAAAGTTAAGAGAAAGGTGAGAGCTAAATGCATGATGTCTAACTTCTAATAAACAATGTAAAGGCATTGTATGTCCTACATTTTTTTTATTCATGACGTTCGAATCTTTATTCATGTAATTTATCATGACTTTTTACTTTTGTTAATATATCAGGGAATGTCATATGTGAGAGAGAAATAAAATCAAATGATTAAAGAGAGAAAAAGAAGTAGCAATTGATGAGTGAATAACAAATTTAGGTTTATGAAATTAACAAAATGACAAATTAATCATTAAAAAATATTAAATTATCAATTAATTTAGTCCTGAAAATTCTGATAATAAATCAAACTGATGAAATTAAAAAAATGTAAAAATAATTCCTAAATATGTAAATCATCAATTCATTTATGGCTTTTTACTTTGATGTCATGTCCCACAGATTCACGTCTTTAGATGCATTTTATTTTAACTTCTATGTTATTTTAATGAATTTGACGTGATTAACATGTTAAACATGGTCACATGATATCATTTCAAACATGCATTTAATTTCTTTGTTGTTGACTGATGTTATCCAACATCGTTAAAAAATAAAAAATAAAAAACTTAATTACCAAGTGCCCGAATGACATCAACTAGGCACTTCGTTTTTTAAAATCAAAAGTACCTCATCCTCCTCTCTTTTTTCAACAACCACATCCTATGTTCTCTGTTTCACAAGTATCGGGCACTAAGGCCCAAGCATAAGTAAAAATTGTTAATATTAATCATTTAGTTTTTTTATACTTAAGAATGGTTTAATAATAAAAGGTTTGAATAACTTGTATAAGATTTAAAGTTCTAACTCTATTGCCATCACAACATAAAAAAATTCTAGCTAAAGAAACGATAATGCTTGTATTTTAGAAAAATAAAATGTTTTGATGTTCATTATGATGGGTAAAATCGTACCCTTAAATAGATTATGTTGGGTTATTCCCTCATATCGATCTTACAGAAGCGAAAACAATAAAAATGCAAAAAAATAGAGATAGAGAAGATCACACAATCAAATTGTTTAACGTGGAAAATCCTCTTTTAATATGGAGTAAAAAAACCAACGAGACACTAGTTCAGAATTAAACTTCCATTATGAATATGATAAGTTACAATCCAATATCTCTAGCCTTTCACTAGAGGTACAATCAAATTTCATAAAATATAGGGTATTCAAACTTCTCTAAAGTGGTCTTTTTAGAGATATTTTTATAGGAAAATCTCTTTCAAATTTTTCTCTCGTTAGAATCACTTAATCTTCATACATTAAAGTCCTATATAGAAGAAGGGAGGTTAGATACGTTGATCCACTCAAGTATTTGACTTCTTGAGCCTTACACCCAAGAATCGTCCAGTACGATGTGACTCCTTGAGACTTGTAGAGTTCCAATTCCTCGAGATTGGCGCTAAACATTTAAGAGAGAAGAGTTCCCAACATATTAGACATGTAAATTTTCTTTCTGATGGTGAGATAGCCATTTTTTTTATGGTTATGGGTATTTCTAACTTTCTAAAACCGTCACTAAATTTGTCCTTGTTAAAAAATTATCAAATGGTCCTGGACCATGTCTTCACTAATTTTCCTCATATAATATATAATCAACATTATGATTGATATTTTCTTGTAAGTTGTAAAATTTAAATATTATTGTATAAACATTAGTTAGGGCCATAAGTATTTGTCCTCACCGGCTGCATTAACATACAAGCACCTTAATTACTTGTTTACTTAATCAAGTGCTACTGCTAGAGTCAACCTTAGAAATCCCTTGGGTATCTCCAAACTACCTAGATAGAAAAGGTTTATAGGTGTATGATAGTACTGCTATAAAATGTCTCAGAGATTGAGAAAAGACAAACGATGAGTAAAGAGACCCAAAGCATGTGAGCAATTTTCATTCAAGAAACCATGTCATGGGCAAAATTGCTGCATTACATTGCTAGAAGTGTCAAAGCCAAGAAACTGAGAGAGGTCATTTTGGAGAACGTAAGACTTGTGGTCTAGATCAATTCCTGAGGCTGGTGGCATCACTGGCTCATGTTCCATCTGGATGCAGAGTGTCTCTGCTTGAGCAATTGCAAGCTGCATTTGAAGCTCAGAAACTTGATTTTGCAAGTAGGATATTGCTCCAACACAACCATACACAGGGTCCCTCACTCTTGCATTTGCCTCATACACTAGACTGCTCACTGCATCTGCTCTCTGGTGAACTGGAAGTTCCTGAATGAATCATTGCATAAGAAACAACCATTTGGAGCCCTCAATCCACTAAACGAATCACTAAAAAGCCTATACATAAGATAATTTGAAGAAATTTTCTCATATAATTTTTCTGAAAGATTATTTTTAATTTATGCATAAGCTAGTTTTAGCTTATGGAGTAGTTAATTTCAACAAAAAAAATCTTATTTTATTTTCCTAAAAATTCTTCTGAATAAGTTTATTCAAACAGGTCCATTAACAAATACTATCTGAAAGAGTTACCTCAATCTCCCACCTCCTAACTTCTTTGATTTTGAAATTGATTAATTAACTAACTAACCACAAAAGGGTTTTTTTTTCTTAGCATCAAAATAAGGCAAATAGAAAGAGTAAGAGAAAAGTACCTGTAACATTTTGCTAACATTGCTAGCACCAAAAACCTTGTGAACTATAGCAAACTTTTGGGGGTCATCAGAAGGAAAATAAGGAGCGAAGGTGCAGTCTTTTGTGCACCGGCGTCTCAGCAATTTGCATGAGGCACAAGGGGAATTTCCACCCATTTTTACCTTTTTGGAAACAAAGAAAAAAGAACGGTTGTGTTTGGGACTAAGAGGAGTAAAGGAGTGAACTGAAAACAGAGGAAGTTGATAGAACACAAATCAAAGAGTTGCACATAATGAGACTAAGGAGCATTATTGTGTATTTATAATGGATTACAGCAGATGAGGGTAGCCGCATGCTAACTAATTCTGCTGCAATATTAGCATTAAAGTGGTTCTTACATGTAAGATCTGGTGATCAATCATGAGTGTAAACTATCTATTTTTATTTGGGTCAACATCAGTCATACACAACTCACTCAGTGAGTTGGAGAAAATCGATGTCTGACTCTAGTATTGATTACATTTAACTACTAAAAACATTTATTAATAAATTGATAGATTAAGTTATTTAGCTCTCTTTTTCTTCCCTTTTTTGTACGCATTGCTTTATTTAATTGCGACATCTAGAATTGAAATTGAAATAAAAAAATTACTTTGGCATATTATGCCCTGGTCTTAGCTCTATTTAGGAATTAGGATCTCAGGCCTTGTGGTTAAATGTAACTTGGTGGATTCATATCAGTCACTTGAAATTCGGACTATTGAGTGTAAAGGTTACATAGGCTGATAAAAGTAAATGTTTTAAACATTTTATACTGAAAACAAAAATATTCCATTTATATAGAGAAGCACAATAGGAAACTAAAAATAAATATTGGCACAATAAACAAAAATAATATATTCATGATAAAATAAATCAAGACATTATCCAAACTTTTATGCTTCCGTGTTGCTTCATTGAGAGTCAAAGTAAGAATTTTTTCTGCTTTACGGAAGAAAAGTGTATCACATATTGAATTATTGCTGAAATTGACAGGGTCCAATAGGTTCAAGTCTCAGTATAAGTGACTTGAGAATTGTCATTATCTTATTTTGCCTAAAAATATTCCTTTAAAATTAAATTAATTTTAAAAATATATTTTTATTTATTTAAGAATGAATAGTAAAATTGTGTCTTAGTAATTTGTTGATTTTGAATTTAAATTCAAAAATAATCTTTTTACATATGTAATTATAAGGTTACGTACGGTATCTTTTTTCTTTATCTGTGCATAATGTGGAACCTCCAAATAATAAAATAAGTAATTATTTTTTTATATTCTTATTTATTCACTTGAAAAGTTAATTCACTTTAATGAAATTGTGTCTTACTCTGTCACTACTTATCAGATGTAAAACGTTGGCATGAGGATATTACATTGATATTATTTTAATCTATTTAGCAAATTAAGCTCTCCATTTTTATGCACTTGTGGGAATATATATAACCTGATTATGAATAACTTTATAGATGGCTGGACAGATGATTAACTATTAAGAGAGTTTAGATATACCAGGAACAAGGAAATCTATTATTAGTATTACCCTGTCTTTATGTTAATTATCTTACTGTTGATAAACTTTACCATTATTATCCAACATTTAAGTATTATTTTTCTTGCTTAATAGCATATACATCAAGAGTTTAATAATCATACACTTAATTATAAAACAGGTATTTTTAAATGTTTTTTAAGTTAATTATTATAAAAATTAATAAATTTATCATATATAATAAATAATTTGATAAGTATATAAACCTATTTTACATTATCTATACATAATCATAAATAATCCTTTTTCTCTCATACATCAATGGAAATTAAGCTGTCGATACTGTGAATGCCAAGTTGGCAAAATAGTTGTAGAAGAGGAAAACAAAATTGACACTATATATGGTAAGCTGATTTGGATCCCAAGGGATAGAGGAAATAAAAATAACAATTATATATCATTGAGAAGCTGCCAATAAAAGTTATAGATTGTGACAGCCAAGTTGGCAATATGCCAATATGGCTCCCACGTACCATGTTTAGTTGTGCTGTGAGTCAAGAGCACAGGACCGGTTGAAAGCACCCCGGTCGTTACTAAGATATGTGAAGCTTCAACACATGAATGTTTGTTAGACTTTATGACATATAAAAGCATTCACTGATTCACGTGAATGCACACACGTACGTTATCAATTCACCAGCAGCGACACCAAATGCACAAATAGCAACACTGATCATCAATATATTTTTTTATATAAATATTATAGAAAAAAAAATTGACAGAAACCGTCTCATACTGATCAATATTTCCTTATATAAGATTATAGTTTGACTGAATTCCTTGATTAGCTCATGATCAGCTAGCTGGTCAGCATCATCTTTTAGTTATAAAGAAATGTTTCATTTCAGTATAGAGTAAATTAAGGTGACCTTTTTATAGCTGAATTTATAATTATCACGCCCAAATCTTATAAGACTTGTCAGAGCCAATGATTTATATATCTATACTGCACATATACATATATGCCTAATGAAAAATAGTTTAGGCGCAAATACTGTAAAAAATATATATATACTATTATTCATTACAAAATTATTGTGTACGATAATTTCATTAACTTTTATAATAATTATTTTAAAGTTATATCTATTTATAATTTCTTATCGGTGAATAGTGTAAAAATATTTATATTAATAAATTAACGAGATCGAGCTGCCTCTTCTTGAACTAAAAGACAATGTTTTTATTTGGTTAGATTTAGATTTTTTTTCTAATATTAAAAAAATAAGGTTGTTTCTTTCCTCAAAACTAGTGTTCATGCATGTATATCTACTACATAGAGGCATATATATATCATCTTATGGTGTTGTTTTATTTTCCTCTTCTATGGGACCCAAATCAGCTTATCATATAGTTATGATACTTATACCGATCAATGAATAGAACGTTTACTTCATCTTCTCCGGTCAAATGGACAACTTTGAATAAGGTGGCATTAGATCCTTCATATTAAGAAAACTCTAACAAAGAAAGATATATATCAGCAACCATGATATAACAGATTTTTTCTGATCACATGCTGAATGGAAGAGATTCGTCTCGTGAGCCGTTATCGTTACAAACTAATATTAAAAATTGAATATGTATTGGTCACAAATTGATGTGTCGGATAAAGTAGCATCTCCGGTCTCATTGTAAGCTTCAGACCCTTTCTAATCTTCTGTTTTTTTTTTTTTTTAACCACTGACATGCATGGCATATTTTTTCATCCCAAATAGAGATTTTTTTTTTCTTCTCTTTTGCAAATGATAGAATGCAAACTGTAGCCACTCCATTTTCATTATTTTATTCTTTACTTAAGCACCATATATACAATTTAGCTCTCATTAATTAACCTTCAATTCCTAGCTATTTTTATGTGTGTATGAAATTCGGTGAATAACTCTTGCGTATCTTTTCTACAAGAGCCATAGGATAGACAGATTGGTATGTATGTAATTTCATCACGAAGATACGTTGCCCAGCTCATTGCTTGATGTGTGTCTGTGACATATTGTATTATATAACTATAGGTCAGTTTGTTTGGATATTAATTAATCAATTCTAAGAAACCAAAAATGATTAATATTTTATGACCTAACCCAAATGGCAGAAATGTGAATGCCATGGTATATACTATAGCAATAATGTTTGTTGAAAAGCAAGGAAAACACAGAACCCACCACCAAGCTATTAATGAGATTCCTGACATTCAATTAAGTTGTAGGGATTATTATAAATGAAACTCGTTTTCGTGGAGATTACTATTGAAACTTGTATGAGTTGTAGCTAGTGTTGTAGAAACCCTAAGCTTTCCTTGCATTAATTGCCTCACATGATTCAAAGCTTCCTTATCATATAAAACAGCTCTTCTTTCATGGCAAATCGGTCTCCTATACGTCTTTGTTTTCAAAATTAATGTGTAAGACTACCTTTGAATTGATTGGAACATGTGAATGAAATTTTATTAAATTTTGGATACTGATTAAAGAATATTAATCATTTCATCCTAAAATAATAGTCCTTCTAGATTATTTTATATAAATTAAAAAATAATAATAAATAAATAAATAAAAGATATTAATAATTTTATAAAATTAATCTTATATATTCATTAATTTGTTTTTATAGATTTTGTAGTTTATTATTAATATATAAGAAATATAAGTGAAAAAAATAATTAAAATTATATTAAAAAATTAAAATAACAATTATATCACACAAAAAAAATTACACGATAATTATAATAAAACGAAAAGAGTAATAAATATTATTATTTTCTTAAAAAATAGATGTATTTTAAAAAATTAAAAAAATGACAATATCAAATATTAATTAATACTCTCTCTTTTTTAGTTTATAAAAAAACTAATTTCACAATAAGAAAGATAGTTTATTTTATTTAAAAATATATATATTATTCTTCATTAAAACTTAATATTAAATACAAATTCTCTCTCTATTAAATAAAGAAAATTTTAAATATAATTTCATTAAATAAGATAAAATTAATTATATTTGAGAAAATCTATTTTTTTATATAAAAGAAAACAGAGGTAGTTACACTTAGTATTAGCAAGAATAAAACTACTACTATAATTGGTATGAGGAGTGTATTTCCAATAAATTTCAATTAATAAAAGGAAGTGGGTTCTAAATAATGTATTAAAGAGTGTGTTTATAATATTTTTAGTATATATTATATATTAAATGCATGTAAAATGGTCATATTATTATAAAAAGGAAAATATAACTTCTACTAATTACAACATGTAAATTATGCAATAAATTATCGTCTTGTATGATAAAATCATAAAATTTATGTTTTTTCTTTAACACAAAGAACCAAATCTTTTTTTTTTTTACTGCAAAAGTGCATATCATTTCATTAATAAACAAGTCATTGAGAGAATCAGGAGGAGTATAAAAAAATTGTGAACTAACATAAAACTAAGACGCCCCAATAAGATGATGATTGACTGGATTTATTTGTCTACAGATCAAACTAATGGATGAGTTGTTAATTAATCTAATTTTTTTATTACATGCAGTCAAAATGGATCCCAGTTCTGATTTCATGGACGCATTGGGGTGAATAGTTTCGATTAATGGTTATTTATGTAAAAGTGATCTGAATCCCTATTTTTAATAGATTTGGATCTTTAATATATCTGAATTTGATTTTTAATTAAAAATGTATAATTTATTTTTTAATTAGTGTCGTAAGTTGGCACTTAGCAAGAACCCGTTTTCACTTCAAAAAAAGAAGCAAGAACCCGTTTCTATTTATTTGTTCACTTAGAAATTCAAGTTAATGTTAATTACTATCTTTACAATTATAAAAATATAAAAATATTTGTAAAAAATAAAAAACAAAAACCTTTTTTTTTGTTAAAAAAGAAAACTTATTCAAAGAAGATTCAGTTTGACGGGACTTATTTTGATCAACGCCTCTATTCAAAGCATGGTAACAGATAGGGTCTAAATTTAGAACTCCAACCCCTCTCGGAAGGTGAGACCATGGAAGCTGAAGCTGAGAGAAACCTGTCGTTTGGTTTCTCTGAAATCACAAATTTTGAAGACAATAAAATATAGTTGAAGAAACAGACATCTTACCACGTTAGAAGGAAAAACATGAGACCTTCAACGCAACATTAAATGAGCATCGTTTCCATGAAGATTCATTTTCGAGATGCATGTTTTTTTAATTTTCAAGAATAATTCTAAAGGAGAATATTAACACATAAAGGGAGTGGGTTTGGTTAAGTTAAACTATCAGTTCTGTATAATTTTTTTTTTTTTCAAGACAACCATCAGTTGTATTATAAGTTAGATCGATGAAAATCTTATATACAGAATAGAGTAACTTAAATGTCATGCCACGCATACTCAAATGCTCCTAAAATACTACTCTAATATTTTATTTTATTTTTGAGGAGACTAAAATACACTATCTAAGAAGCTAAGTTATAAGTACAAATCTTTTACTAAAAAAAATATTAATAATGCATTCTCATTATGTTGGAGGGAATACAACAAATTGTTGTTCCTTTTGTAAACATACTTTTCATTTTCTATTTTATATTTTTATTTATTATTTAAGTGAACTTTTTTGTTGGATTTCATAGAACTAAATTATTTGTTAAGATAATACATAAATAATATAAGATAACATATAATAAGAAAAAATGTTTTCAAATTTACTAAATTAATTAAATTTTAAAAAGCATTAGGGAAAAATGAATTAGTATAATGATTTCGCAAAGATTTATTTGTATAAATACAAGTGGTATGATTATAAATTACATATAAAATCCTTTTAGATTTAAATTAATTTGTTTTAAAATTGCATTTAAAACCGTATTTAATTTAATAAAGATTTTAATTTTTAGCTTAATGGACATTCAACTTTCAATAATTCAATTTGATTTTTACAGTAGTTTATATTACACTTCTGTTTTCTGTTTTTATTTTCTATTTTTAATTTTTAATTATAAAACTATTACTTTCTTTTTTTTATCTGTTTCCTGTTTTTAAATATTTTTATAAGAAGGAACCACTAATTTTTTTTATTTTTTTTGTTTTTCTTTTTCATGTACAAATATTTAAAAAATATAATAAAAAAGATATTTAAAACGATGTGACAATTAAAAAGAGAAAACAGAAAGAAAAACAGAAATACAAGTAAACCTTCCCTTCGATAACTAATTAATTTATTTGGTATAAGGATATAGTTGTGTTACTTGTGTATGAAAATTCAGAAAAGAAGTTTCAAAGTCCCAAAAAATCCAATATCTATCCTTTGAGCTTTGTTGGTGCCTACTATAGTTTTTATATATGTAATTAATATTAATAAATAAGGCAGAATTAAATATATTTTCATCTCAAATAAATATCTAATTTTTCTATTTGTTATTTAATAATTTTTATTTTACATTGAGTCTCTAATGAAAAATTATTTTTTTTACACTTTTTTTTAATAAACTGACAAATTTTATGTTTACTCTCTAATAAAAAATTAATTATTATTAGTTTGGATTAAAATAAAATTCGTTAATTTATAAAAAAAAATACAAAATTTGTTAGTTTATTAAAGATAAAACAAAATATTAAAAATTAAAAATTAAATTATTATTTTATTATAAACTCAAAATAAAATAAAAGTTACTAAAGACTAAAAAGTGAAAAAAATAAAAATCAAAAATATATTTAAACTTTAACAATATACCACACTCTTGTAGTTGGTTCCTCCTTGTTCAACAAGAAGCCCAATAAAAGTATTGGGTTGTATCTTAGTGCCAATCAAACATCTCTTGGGTTCGTTTGGTCCAGTCTAATGAAAAGATGTTCTAAACAAAATATGAGATCGGGCAATCACAATCTCAACCATTGCCCAACAGATCCTTCTCGATTATCCTTACTGAAAACTTGGAAGTAAAACTAAAAACACATCATTATATGCTACCATGAAAGAAAGAAAAATACATGATCATCACTTTTTGTATGGGTTTCATATGGAATAAATTACTGTTTCAGTTCTTGAAATTATAAAATATTGTTATAACAATTTCTGAAATTGAAAAAAGTTAAATCAATTTCTGAAATGAAATTTGCAAATCATATTAATCTTTTGTCACTGGTTTCGTTAAAGACTATAATACTAATAAATTATAAAATTTGAAGATTACTATCATTATTAGTTACAAATAATAGGAAATGTGATGAAAATGAGGAGATTTTCTTTCTACATCAAGTAAATCTTCACTACACACAGCAAAGAGAGTGAAAAATCAAAATTGCCATTTACTCAAAATTTTAAATATGGATTGTCAATTTATTTCTCCTCTCACATCATTAATCTACAATTTCACACTATTGCATTGTGCCGTTGTGAGTCTCTCCTCCTTTTCTCTTCAATCCATTCATCAATCCCTCTTTCATCTCATCAATTTGTGCTTCCTTAATCCCTCCTTCATCTCATCGTCCCGCTGTGAGTATTGTTTTCGCCTTGTCACTGTGTGTTTTTTTCACTGTTAAACTTACACATATTAGTATTTTTCAAATGTAAAGACTTATCTCTGAACCGCCATTGTCATCGCAACATCCACCACCACCACAATGAAGTCAAGGCAGATAACAAATCATTGTCATAGCGCAAATAACAAACTACCATGAGTCAACAGAAGAAGAAGCTCAACAAAGTAAAAAGAAAAAATTAAATGGTGTCTAAATTTGAAAACGAAAGGAAGGAAGAAGAAAAAATACAAAAGAACAATCTTAAAATAAAACAAAAAAAATGAATAGTGTATTTAAGGTTTAGTGAGTATAGGAAGAAAATTTCAAAAATGAGTTATGACCTATCTCATTTATGTCATAAAAATTATTTCTTATTTATATAATTTATTTTAATATTATTTTTAGTTGATATAATAATATTTTAATATATCAATTTTTATCCACGATTATTCATCATGTGAAATTTTTAATAACTAGATGACAATAATTTTAGATTATTTTTCCAAGAGTATCTCACAAATTTATAAACTAAATGATAGTTTTGTTTATGGGGACTAAAATATACTTTACTCATTAGTCATTACATATGCGAACAGCAACCTTATCTGGCGACTTGACATTTTTACTCCCAATATTTCTTTTAATTTTTAAGAAATAAAGGAATGGAAAACAATAACGAAGAGTATTGTTTATTTTCCCAGAACATAATGATAAAAGAAATATAAAAAAATGAAGAATATCTTCTCCCTTATCTCACGCATCTCATAGACAACGCTATGCATTAGTAGTTAGTAATTTAATAATGTGATGATTTGATTGCTTTCTAATATTTTCTGGTTTTAGCTTTTATCGTGACACTGATCCGGATAAGCATCGTTCCTGATCAATAATTTCACATTTTTCTTTCTTGCTTGCTTTTCCCTCCTAAAGCTACTTTATCATATTGCAAAAGAAGAAAAAAGAAGACAGTGCAAAGCATTTCAAGAGTTAGGAATAGTCAAATCAAATGTATAAGAGAAAAATAGACCAAATTAATTTTTTGGAGTGCGCTTATTTCACATATTAAAAACTCATTCCTAGAATTAGAACTTAGAGAATATAGTATTTTTATGTTTTTTTTTAATTTTAAAAGTATAGCTTTGTATTATTCATTCTCAATAAAGTAATTATAATATTATTTACTTTATTTTTATTTTCGTCATAGGAATGGAAAAATTGTATTCTAATAACAATATGAGAAGTTATTTTTAACCCACTTATAACTTCTATTTCAATTCTTGTTTTTATTTTAAAATTATTTTAAAATATTCTTTGGATTTTTAATATCTAACCAATTAAACTTTTAAATCACAATAACATTCATAGTAATAATATTTTTTTAGAATGTAATTTTTGAAAATAAAGTATCATACCTTGAAACAAACACTTTATTGGTCTTCTTTTTAACTCATCAATTTATTATTAAAATATTCAACATGATTCTCTAATTATCAAAAAATATATAATATAATTATTTTACATTAAATTCCACCAAGATATATATAATGTGAACATAAGTAAAATCTTAAAATTTGAATATAATAAATAGTGAAAATTTTGTCATAGATTACATTTCATAACCATCAAATGCGTAATCAATTTGGGTTGTTGTAACTTAATTAAAAGTGTTAGATTTGAGTCGTGAGTATACAATTGTATTAAATACTTGAAGAAAAAACTTTGTTGCTCATATGAAGAATACCCGTGATCTAGACTAAAAAAAGATTGTATCTCATAACATGTTTTACATTTCTTAGAAAAACATATATATATATATATATATATATATATATTTTCATTACTAGCATGATGCATTTTCTAGTGGTTTAAGTTAGTTTTGTACACATTTCTTAGATTTTTCTTTCTAGAACTTTGTTACACCTTTTATGTGTTTTTAGTGACAATGAAACTATTTTGCAAGTTGCTTTAGCCTTTTGGGATGAGAGCTTTAATATTTGAGAGCCTTGGGAGAGATTTGAAAACCTTTGAAAGCATGGAAGTCCACATGAAGATGCATGAAAGTCATCTAAGTATGGACACAAGGGAAAAGTTGAAGAAAATATGAAAAGTTGGCCACAACTAAAAACTTGATGTGATCTCAACCCTTCATAGGAACTTTTGTGTTTGATTTAGCATGAATCCCAGTTACTAAAACCTTGAAATTGTGTTTATTTTTTAATTAGATTTATATTAAAATTTAATTAAAAAATACAATTTTAGGGACACTATTTTTTAAGAAGTTGGAGGACCTAGATAAATACAAATTCACAAACTCAATTGTAAAAAAATTTTAAAACTTAATTAAAAATTGTCAAAAAAAAGTTTATACTTATTTTTCCTATCAGTCAATTCTTGATCGACTCATAAATTTCTTTAAAGTCTTTTCGTGTTAACGCACTTGAGATTAAAGAGTTATGTACCTATCAATTGTTTGTCGACCAAGCCTATTGACTCAATTGTCGACAACCATGATCGAGTCAACCGCTTACTCTTACTTTGTGGCCGGATTGCACAACCACAAATCTTGGACATACTATAACTACTCTGGATGCGTGCTCCAAATATCTTAGAATAATGACTAGATTACAATACAAAGACCAAATCCATGACTCAATTTGGTACTCATCAAGGGCAGATATAACCCAATATTTAACCTAAAATTAGACATATTATACATATACACTTAAATGATTTTGGTCTAGATCTCCTAACCCTAGAATGACCTATACTAGAACACCTATAGATTAATTTAAGCTAATAAATTAAATATTCAATTTTTTCAGTAAATAGTAAATTTAAAATTACAATTCAGTAAATCTCGCTTTTTTTTTACTGTGTTAAAGAATTAAAAAAAAATTAGAAATAATGCGGGAGCGCATTTTTTTACTGCAATGGACTTCACTTATTTCATTAATTTCTTAAAAAAAACTAATTTTATTAATAATAATATAATCAACATAAAGAGAAATATGCTCTGAGAACAGGTGAAAAATATAAACGTCCTAAATAAGACAAGTGACTTTATTATCTTGCCTTCCAACAAAACTCATAAAAGAGCGGCTAATGAGATAGAGTTGTTGTTTACATTTATGGATAATGTGATCATACTTACTCTTGAGGTGGATTAAAATCACAAGCAGGTGCATTTATGTGTCTTCCAATAAAAACTTTTCATATTTTACTTGACAAATTATAATTAACAAACCTCTTTTTTATTAATTCGCACATGATTCATTATTTTGATATACATGCCCTTTTCGTCCCCTTATGGGGATATACAACTGGAAAAAGGCAACCGAACAAAAGGCTCCACTTAACATACTGTAATTGGACCCAGAAAAGAATAATTTCAAAGATATTTGAAGGGACAAGGGCAGCACAACAATCTTACGCAGCTAGACCACGAGCACGCCACGCGCCCAGCCCCACCTTTACATCTCAACCCTCCACGTTTCACTCCATCCAACGGTTATCACGTCACCAACCCCTCCTTTTAGTCCCAAAAAAGACCCATCTCTATCCACGCTCACACGCTCACACGCTCACAATCACACTGTCACCTTTCCGTTCCATTTTCCTCTGTTTTTTCTTCAAATCCCTTGTTTTGTGGAAATCCCGAACTTTAACCATGCTTCTCCGAACCGCCGCCGCCGCCGCTTCTGCTTCGTCCCTCTCCCTCTTCAGCCCGACCTCCGAACCTCACCGTTCGGTTCCCGCTCGTGGATTGGTGGTTCGCGCCGCGAAAGGATCCACGAACCACCGCGCCCTAAGCGGCGTGATCTTTGAACCGTTCGAAGAGGTGAAGAAGGAGCTCGATCTCGTTCCCACCGTTCCACAAGCTTCTCTCGCCCGCCAAAAATACGTTGACGAATCCGAAGCCGCCGTTAACGAACAAATCAAGTTGCTCCTCTCTCTCTCGCACATCTGTTTTGTTTCAGTTTCTTATTTTTCTCCATCTGATTATTATTATTTTTTATGCAGTGTGGAGTATAACGTTTCCTACGTTTACCATGCTATGTTTGCGTACTTTGATAGGGACAACGTCGCGCTGAGAGGTCTTGCTAAGTAAGTAACGGTTTCTTTATTTTTGGATGGAATCTAATATTTTATTTTATACTAATTAGGAGTTATTCTTAGTTATTAATAATGGTTATGTGTGGTTGATGAAGGTTTTTTAAGGAATCGAGTGAAGAAGAAAGAGAGCATGCTGAGAAATTGATGGAGTATCAGGTGTTTGACTTTGACTTATTTTTCGTTTGATGCTTTTTCTTTTTTGCCTATAGAGTGATTTTGACGTTGAGTTCTGATTATTTGTTTGTTTATTTGTTTTCAGAACAAACGTGGTGGAAAAGTGAAGTTGCAGTCAATTGTGATGCCGCTTTCTGAGTTTGATCATGCAGATAAGGGAGATGCGCTGCACGGTTAGTGTTTCTGGCCTTATAATTTCCCTTTAGTGTGTCAATTGGAAATAGGTTTGTTTTCCTTTACTGTGTTGTTCTGTTTATCTAAATCTGAAGTGTTATGTGTGTGTTTGGTTTCTGGATCCATTTTTTTTTTTTTTGGCATCGTAGTGCTTTGTGGTTTTGATTATTGAAGATACTTGATCGAGCTTTTGAAATCTTACAGTTTTGACATCGTCTCTAGAATTAGAATTCTTAGTTGTTAGTATCGTATGATGAATCACAAATGAGTTGGATTATGCAATACATGAAGGAAAAGGAATGTTGTGAGACCATCAATTTATTTATTTACTCTCAGAAGTTCTCATCATTGGAATTGAAGGAGCACTAAAGAAAGGCAAACTGCTCTGTTTTCATTCTTATGAAACAATGATTTTATGCGGTCACTCAGTCACTCGTTTTATTGCTCGCTTCTTATTCTTCTGAAATAGAAGCTCAACCTATTTGTTTTGTGGGACTTATGGTCAAGTTCTTTTTTCAATTCCTAGTTTAACATTATGTATAATGTTAAAATGTAAAACAAATCAAATCCTGACTGAATGTTACATTAATATAGTACTGATTAGAAGTACAGTATATAATTATTATAGATTACAAAAATGGTAAAATACAAATGAAGAAGTCTTGTGCAAAAAATAAATCGCTTCTTTAGGCTTTACCTGTTTGAATTCTCAACTGGATTCTCTGTAAGTCAGAGTTAATCATTTTCTTTTCGTCTTTCAGCAATGGAACTCGCTCTCTCATTAGAGAAGCTAACGAACGAAAAGCTCCTTAACTTGCACAGTGTAAGCCACCTTTGTTGGATCTTAGTTTTTGGTTTTGCTTCTTCTGTTTTATTTCATTGGTATCATTCGTGTGGACATTGAGATAATGGAAGTTCCTTACTTTAAACTTGATGTATATGTTGTTTGACAGGTTGCCACAAAAAATGGTGACGTGCAGTTGGCTGACTTTGTGGAATCTGAGTATCTTGGTGAACAGGTATAATATAAATTTCTTGTTGCAACTATCAATTTTTAAGATTGTACATATGGTGTGCTATGCATTGCATTTGGCAAAAGACTGCTAAGAAGTTCAATAACTCTAATGTTGCATGGTTTCTTTCTTAGGTGGAAGCGATCAAAAGAATATCCGAGTATGTTGCACAGCTCAGAAGAGTTGGCAAAGGACATGGTAAGAATTTCAAATTCTGCTACACGTCTTTTTTTCTCCTGAGGTTTTTGCTCTGATCAAAGGAAGGTAGTCATGTTATGTGTTTTCCTTGATGGACGTTCAGGTGTTTGGCACTTTGATCAGATACTCCTCCACGAGGGAGGAGATGCAGCTTGATGATTACTATATTACACCCCCCCCCCCCCCTCTTCCTCCTCTTTTGTATCTTGGTCATTTAGGTGCCTTTCAAGTCTTTTGCTTGAATGTGGAACTGAACTATATGGATGAATAAAATAAATGAGGACTGGTTTCGGTCCTTTCGGAGATTATTTACTACTTGGTCCATGATTTTTATGTTCATAAAAAGAAAAGGTAGAGACTTAAATCTATCCTTTGAAATGCACCCTAAGGCTACTAAGGCCAGGTTAAGAAACGCGGATATTCAAACTTCCATCAATCACGATTCGTAAGGGCATTCTGGTTAACAGCTATGGGGAAATGGAATGACATAACGAGCGGAACAGATTAACATGATAACAAACGAAGATGGCAGGGCCAAAACCATGACAGAGAACCAAACATTAAAGATAAAAGATTAGTTACGGAACATAGTGAAAAAATTGTGGATTAAAAAAAATGAAGACAAAACCTATATCAATAAACAGAATGTTATAATATATAGACAAGAATAGATGATGGTCAACACCCCAAAAACAAATAGCAGGAAACTCCTATCTAATTTTATTAATTATTCTCCCTTGGTGAGAAGCTAAAACAAATAGAAATCCCTACACCTTTGGACTTTGGTCGAACCTGCAATTGCAAATATGCATGCATTTACATTGCAAGTTGACCCATAACTAAATTGCCTTAAATAGCAAGTTGATTTATGGCTAGAAATGCAATAAAGCTAAGCAACGATAAGAGCAGAAATTGCAGGGTTAACCATATGAGCAGCAGTATTCAGATCCATCAGCTGCATGTTTGGCATCATAGTTAGCATAGATAGCAGTTAGAAGGTCGAATTTCAACTCACTCACAGCACTCCTAAACGCCATAACCACATTCTGCAATGGCTGCGTAATGAGGATCAAGCAAAGAGTGAGCAACGAGGAACAGTGTTAAAGAATTCATTTTATGGTGGGAGTTTTAACCAAGGGCTCTTGGTTGCAATTAGAGGGACGAAATTAATTCTTTAAAGTGTTGAATACTTTATAGCATTGCTCGTTACATAACTATTTCCTTTTTTGGTGATTCATTACATAATTAATTCATTATATTCCATATTATACTTTCAATTCCAAATTTCAATTTGTATTGATCAAGACGGAATTGAAGGATATCACCGTTAATGCTAAATAATTCTTTGTAAAACATTATATAATTTAGAATGAATATATTGATACTCTATATCAAATATTATAAGTAATTAACATATACTATTATAAATCGTTAATTACATGTAACTCTAATATCAAAGGAAATATTCTTACAATATTCATTAACAAGATCCTTAAATTATTACATTTATATTCAAGGAAATATTTTTACAATATTCATTAATAAAAATCCTTGAAATAAGAAAATACTATCTCCAATCCTATAAGAAATAAATAGGAGTATTTTTTTTATTGCTGCAATGTTGTTCACAGTAAAAGTAATTGATTTTTTTTTAAATAAGAAAATAAGTAAAAAAAATTATTACTACTTGATCAATTGATTTTTTTCATAAAAAGAAAAATAAAGACTTGAATCTTTCCCGCAGGGAACAGATTAGCATGAAAGTACTACGTGATTGATAACGGCATCTTACGCAATGAATATGTGCACCAAAAATGAACCAAGATGACAGGACAAGAATCTCTCAATAAACATGTCGTACATAAACAAGAAAAGATGATGGTTGCGGGATTGAATCCTGCAATTAACATTTCTAATAAAACTACGAAATTAATATTTGTCAATAAAATTAAAAAAAATGGTGTAACGATCCAAAATAAATAGCAGGAAACTTCTATTTGATTTTACTAATTACTCTCCCTTCTCTCCCTACACCTTTGATCGAAGCAGCAAATATGCATCCATTTACATTACAAGTTGACCCATAACTAAATAGTAAGTTTATGTATGGCTAGGGTTGCAATATAGCTAAGCGACCCCATTTGCATGTTAAGATTAGAAATTTCAAAGTTAAAATAAACAGGTGTATCAGCCAAGGCTGCCTCACAGGAAACAGGACCATAACCAGCAACTATGGCATAATACTTAGCAGTTTTAGGATCGTCTTTCAACTTGCTTAGAGCACTCTTATACGCTTTAGTCACACTTTCATAGTCAGAGTTTGCACATTGTGCAATGGCTGGAACATTTTCTGTCTTCGTCAATTTCTTAAGAAACTTCTGTCCTTCTATTGCCTTGTATAAGGACAACTGCAAGATCGCCTCTGCAAGTTCAAGAAAGTTATTTGCATGCAGAGTTCTAGGATAAGCTGTTAGAATGTCCGTGCATTCTTTTTGGTTTATTGAGGGTTCCTTGCAAATTTGGGCAATTAGGTCAGAACCATTAGCATTTGTCAGCGAAGGAGAATTGGTAATGAGGATCAAGCAAAAGGGGAGAAATAGTGTTAAAGAATTCATTTTATGGTTGCAATGGGATGGAAGGGAGTAAATCAATTCTTTGAGGTGATGAATTCTTTACAGTGTTGCTCACATTGCATTAGTAATTCGATTACATTATATTTTCAGTTTCAAATTTGTATAGATCAAAACGGAAGGATATCCCATCCCCATTATGACTAAAGAAGTATGTAAAAATACTAATTTTGATTCTTTATAAAAAATATTGATACTGAATATCAAATCAAATATTATAAGTAATTAACATATCTCATAAGTCCTTGATATAATCCTTAAAATAAGGAAATATTACCTACAAATCCTACAATCCTTTATATAAGAAATAAATGGAAATAGTTTTTTTTTAGAAAAAAAATATTATTTAAGAGATAAGGATAATAAAGTAAAAGCATTATTACTTTAAAATGCAATTTTTTTTTATATTTAGACTAAGAATATTTTATAATTAACAGTGAGAAATTAATTCTTTGTGAAACTAAAAACCACCAAAGTGTGTATTACTTTAAATAAAAATAATGCAAGAAACATAATAAGTTATTAATTTAATATTTTTATCTTTATTAAAACATTTATATAAAATAACTATATAAATTAAAAATATAATAGTTATAATTGTTTTTTAAAACATTTATATAATATAGGAAAATGTTAAGGTGTGCATTAACATTTAATATAAAAAAATTGGATTAAAAAATTATTAAATTTTTATCTTTTAAAATTTTAATTTAAGAGTATTATTGTACTTGATTATTTAATTTAAAAAATCCATATATACACAAGAGAATCATGAAAAAAAGATGAGAAAAGAATCTATTTTTTAAAATTAAATAATAAAATACAACAATACCTTAAATTAAATTTTCAAAAACAGACTAATAATTTTATAGTTTAAATTTTTGTGTTGAGTGTTAATGCATTCAACTAGGTGAATATTAGAATGCTCAAAATAATGTAACAAATAATTAAAATTGTATATAAATTATATACTCATAATATTTTTATAGTGATGAAATGTTTTTGATATTCATCACAATTATATAATCGAATTCAATATAAAAATTTAGTAATTTTATCACAATTTATTGACATCATTTAAAAAATTTACACAGCATTTTGAAGAGATTACAAAAAAATATTTAAGTCAAGCTAAATCTATTGACATCTTCCTCATGTACCATGTTCACTAAAACTTACTGATTAAATTTTAGAAAAAAAAATACATAACCCTGAATAAAATTTAGAAGAATTAAGTTACTTGTCATCATATTCTTGAGATAAATTACTTCTCATCCTCAACATTAATTTTATAAATTTTATTCAATATGTTCAAATAAATGAACATGTTAAAATTGAGTTGAGCGCATTTCCTATTAAGGAATGCATATAAAAATACAGGAAAAGAAAATGTCGAGAATTTAAGTCGGACAATAATAAACCAACAATTTAAAAAGAACCGATTGTGCAGCAAAGATATCCTAAAAGCAACGAGGCACATTGAATAATTTACTAAAACACGCAAATAAACATCCAAATTCACTTCAATAGCGAGCAATACCATCTTACTACAGCTGCGGCATTTTGTTATATGGAGAAATTGATTCGTTGATTTTGTACGACGACCAAAAACCCAGTCAAAAACTAGGGAAGGAATAGAAAGATTACTTCATGATTATAACAGCCACAGCAAAGTTGTATAATGTATAGTGCAAGACCCAAAATTCAACGATTAAAATCTCTTGGCCAAAAGAAATTAGAAAACAAAAACATTGAAGAAAACTACCAATCACTCAAGTCTATTCATCCAAAAGGGGTTTAAGCAGCAGTTGCTTGCTGGGCGGCAATCCTTTTCCTAGCTTCTTCAATGATTGATAGCTTAATACCCTTACCCTTGGGCAGTGATATCCATGGCTTTGTCCCCTTCCCAATAGTGAACACATTACCCATACGAGTAGCAAATTCATGTCCAGTGGAATCCTGCACGTGAATTGTCTCGAAGCTACCCTTATGCTTCTCCCTGTTCTTGATCACTCCAACACGCCCCCTGTTTCTTCCACCTGTTACCATAACTACATTTCCAACATCAAATTTGATAAAATCAACAATCTTGTTTTCCTCCAGATCCAGCTTAATGGTGTCATTGGCCCTGATGAGAGGGTCTGGGTAACGGATGGTGCGACCATCATAGGTGTTCAGGTATGGGATACCTTTCTGCCCAAACTGCACTGACTTAACCTTGCAGAGCTTGAACTGCAATTTACACAACATACAAAGATACATGTTAAACCATAACCATTAAATAGGAAAATTGTAACTCAAATTCAAACAATAAAATATACAAGTCCTAAAATTGAAAATTTTAAAGGTTCATTAGGATCAACACATTTGTTAGCCTATACATACAAGAACTGAAGATAACAAAGCTAGAGTCAACAATATAATATTATAATAGCACATAGGCTGCAAATGAATCAGAATATTCAATATAAACCTTATAAAAAGTACCTTTGCCTCATCATCCCTGACAGAATGGAGACGGAATCGGCCTTTAGTGTCATAGAGCAGGCGGAAGTTCTCATTGGTTTTTGGGATTGAAACAACATCTGTAAAGATATAAAAATTTCAACAATAAATCATTCCTCAAACCAAATCAATAGAAATATAGAAACATATATATTGGGACAGACAAAGTTCTTTTGGTGGAGGGAGGGAAGAGAGAGCCAGGTGGAAGCTTCTGCAACTAATTTGGTTAGCTAAATTCAAGCTCACATTCCACCATAATCAATTCACAAACCACTGGAGAATGTTAGAAATACTGGTTAATATTTACAATGTTTGTAATTCTCCCAGAGGAACAGACTATATCTTAAAACATGAATCGCTGAGAATCAGTTAACACCTAACTTCCCCTTCAACACATATATCCATCAACCGAGACATGAAGGTAGTTTGCTAAATGCATCAGATTCAGAATTAGTCAAGCTCAACAAACAAAAAGTACTATAGCATATTATAACCCCCCCCCCCCCAAATACTGTAACATTTTGGCCTGATTACATGATGCGGACAGTTATTCTAAAAATTGACAAGCTACAAACATACCCATGAAACCAGCAGGGTATGTCTTGTCAGTCCTGACTTTGCCATCAACAAGAACATGTCGCTGCATCAGAATAGCAATGACTTCACGGTAAGTCAGAGCATACTTCAGCCGGTTTCGTAGAATGAGGATGAGGGGAAGGCACTCCCTCGATTTGTGTGGTCCAGATGAGGGTTTAGGCGCCTATAAAGGATGAAAATGTTTCACATCAGTCTTTAAAATAATACACTTCAAAACTGGTCAAAAAATGATGAAACTTTCACTTACAAATGCACCACCCAGTTTGTCAAGCATCCAATGCTTAGGAGCATTGAGCCTCTTGAGATGCTTCTTCAATCCCCTAGCCTGTAACAGTCATAAGCACGAAAGTTTAAAACTCAAACACAAATTAAACAAAAAGATTCAAACAGCAAGTCTAACATTAAATGACCAAAATTTATGGTAGTATCAATGGATCCCCGAGATGGATAAAAAAACACAACGAACAAATCATATACAAAACCCTAGTTTACTGCAGTTTGGTCCAAAAAATGCAGCACATCCTTCACAGAGTGAAATCTAAAGAATCAAAACGTACACTCTTCAAAGGCACGAATTCAATATTAAACAAATAGTCATGATATAGTGAATTAAAGCATGTGATCTAAAACGTAAACAGATAGTGACACTCTGATTGCAGAAAACCAAGCAATATTTCACGAAAAAGTGAAGATTTAATTCGAGTAAAGTGCATAAAGGACAATGAAGATCGAAACCTATTATTATGAAGATAAGATTGAGAATGCATCAAAATCAGAAGTAGGATAAGAATACGAACCATTTTGAAATTGTGAAACTAGCTAGTGCTCCTCCTGACCTCGGCTAAGGTTATACCAAACTGAGAAAATAAATGAGTTGCTGCGGCATTTAAGGTGGGAGGTTGATGACAAAACCCTAATTCGTAGAAGTGCTGGATCATGGGCCTTAAAAGCCCATATTGCTTTTCTTTATCAGAATGGCCCATTTAGTTAATTGCAGTCACATTAGGCTATTTGACTCTTTTTCTTTAACTAATCATATTTTAGTCTTCCTTTTTTAAATAATAAAAAGAAACCGATCACATTTGAGTCTTAAACTATAATTATGAGGCCTATACTAATAATAAGATTACACTTTCATTTTCATTGATATACAGATTTTTTTTCAATGTTATTATTTGGTTTAGGGTAAGTCTAGGTTATAATTATTATTTTTAAAATAATAAAATTCAAATTTTAATTGCAAATTTTTTAATGAAAAATTATAAAAATGTTTTATTGTCTAGGTTCAACCCTTATTTTGAAGCAAACAAATTTAATAATTAAACCACGTGGAGTATTGCTTATTTAGGTTATTTTGGTTTTTATTCTTTCAAAATTGTGAAAATGGTGAGTTCAGCCTTATGTATAGTAGGCAATGATAGTGACATTTTCTTCTTATAAAAATCTAATCTAATCTATCTAAATTTGTGAATAAATTTTTAGGCACGGTATTCGCGTTATAATTAGAGAGCAACTCTCACAATTCAAAATATGTCAACTATATAAAGGTACGCATTATACGTGTTGTGATGTGATATTTTATAAATATTTAGTTCCGTTAGAATCATATCTATTATATAATATATTATATATTAATAATACATTAAATAACAAAAATTAATTGCATTAATTAATATATATCAATTACATTAATTCATGCACATTTGTTATCATTTTAACTAAACTATGTTAAAGAATTTAAATTTGAATTTGGAAATTTGGAAAACAATTTCTTTTGAGAGAATTAAAAAAAAGTAATTATATCACGTTTTCTTATCAAAATAAAAATTATGAATTTTTTTTTAAATAGCTGTAATTAAATTACTAACCTTTTTTGATATATTATAAAATTCATGAAACACCCTTTCATTGTAAATTTAAACCCAAATTAAGTTGTCAAACATTGTATTTATTCTCTTTCTCTCATAAATGTTCTAAATGTTAATTTTCATCTCAGGCTTCAATCCTCACTAGAAATAGAATGAAGATGTTTACAATTTTTTCTCTTTTTTTGTTCTTCATATGCTTTTCCTCTTCGCGGTGGCATGCAAAATTATTGGTCCTAATTGATATATATTATACCATTGTTTTCTATTTATTCATTCCATCAAAAAATTTATTGCAAGTTTTTCACATTTTTTTCATTTAACAAATTTTTTTATTGTCCCTAATTACACTCGCACCTCATGTGTTTTGCTTAAATTTCACCTGATACTCATCACCCTACAAAAAATATCTTAATTGTTTAACTCACATTACACTTAGATCCACTCCTTCTTAAACACCGTTTAATAATATAACAGAAATTAGGTACATGCTGGTCACATGACTTTTAATGAAAATTTATGTCTAAAATATCCTCATCTTCTTCCTCTCAACCTGAAAATATTTTAATACTCTTCTTCTTTTTTGTTTTTCTACGTAAACTCAACTTTGAACCCACTTTGTTAGTACGCAATGTTAACACATCTCCTCTCATCCTTTGTTCTACTAACTTATATATGAACTGAATTCTGATTCTAAACAAACATTTTCATCCATTATGTTCCTGTGGTCCAAAACATCAACACTATTTTAATCAACAATAATAAACAGATGATTTCCAATTCATCCATTGTGTTTCCTGTAGTCCCAAATATCCACACCATTTTAATCAACAATAATAAACAAATGATTTTCAGTTCATCCACTGTGTTTCCTGTTGTCCCAAACATCAACACTATTTTAATCAGCAATAATAAATAAATGATTTCCAGTTCATCCATTGTGTTTTCTATTGTCTCAAACATCAACACTATTTTAATCAACAATAATAAACAAATGATTTTAAAAATCATAAGTGATCTCAAACTGGTCTCCCATTAAAACCTCATTCAGAAATAAGCAACAATAAACAATCAAAATTAAATAAATAATCTTAAAAAGTAACCTATATACAAGGTCCAGTGGTCACTTACAAGCATAGCCTAGCGTGAACAGAAATTGTGGAACAGGAAGAAAAATAGAGTGCTCGTGAACGTCGAAGAGGAAGACAAATGAAGGCGCTCATGAACGTCGCGAACTAGAAAATGAATAATGGGAAATTCGCAAACTGGAACAAGAACGGTGAAAAGGAATGGAACGTGAACGTTGTGAGAGAAAGAGAAACTTGCACCCCCTGGACGTTGAAGAAGAACTCGCCAACAAGAGGAAGATGAACAGTACTCACTAATGGTGAAGAAGAATGAAGCGTGAATCATAAATTCTGAAACTAATTGGGAAGAGATAATTTGGGTTTTACAATTAAAATGTAAGGGTAATTTTGTCTGCTCACATATTTCAATTGATGTTAGTTAACGACATTAATAGAGGAGGGTAAAAGTAATGTGTAAAAAAGGAGGGGTATCAAGTGAAATTTGAGCAAAACACAGAGGGTATGAGTGTAATTTACTCATTTTTTTATTGTCCCTAATAATTATTCTATCAAGTCTTCCATATATTCCTTTTGAAGATCCATTTCGTTGCTCATGAGTTTTCTTTGTAACTTAAAATTAAAATTACAATTCTTAAAAAATTATGCAATCAATTGCTTTGTTACTACTGAGATAAGTGAGTTGGTAGGCTTTAATTGTTTTCCACCTATGTAACAAGTATTCTTTTTTCTTAAAGCATGCTAGTAACCTTGCTCACCTATGTTTTTTCTCTATTAATATATGTAATTTTCAAGGATTTGATTAGGAAACTAGAGAATTGACTTTGTTTGCCAAAATGATAAGAGACACAAAGAGAAAGGGAAAAAATAGAAGAGAGACCAAGTCACTCTTGAAAAATTTGTATTTATCGTCAACTTTATTGTTAAATGAAAAATTGTTAAATTTGTATTACATCCTAACGACAGCGAGCGTGATAGCAAAGAGGCCGCTGGAGGCAGCGCAGAGGAGGCATTTGGCGGGCTCGGCCTGGGCCCCGGGGGACCCGAACCAGGCCACGGGGAGGCCCAGGAGCAACGCGAAGGAAGCCCCCGTCACGAAGAGCCGCGAGCCGTACTCCACTACGTCGCCGGCGGCCCATGAGAAAGGGAAGGAAGTGGAGAGGGAGTGGTACTCGTTGATGGGTTGCTGCTCGTGCGGAACAGGGCACTCTGTTTCGGGCCTGTTGAAAGAGAAGGATAACAAAGAAGTGCTTCTGCTGGGAACGAGAAATAATGGGATGGTGGGAGGTGGTGAAAGGAATTGTGGGGTGGGGGAAAGTATGGCTCTTGGTGTTGATGGAACTAAGGACATGCGTATGGGTGTTGTTGCCATTACCTTCACTCGTTGCTTCTGCCTCGCCCTCGTATCACTAGCTTTCATTATCCACTCAGGATTTCATTTAAATAATGTCTATAATCTATAATGCTTATAATGCATTAGCTGATTTTCATTTGTTGTTTTAAAAATAACTGATATTTGAAGATAAAGTGCCGTTGTCGGTACTTGATAAAGTACCCTTGTTCATAGGATTTTCAGTGAATTCTTTGGAGAAAGCATTTAGGATGGTTGATATTGGCCCACATGCTGAAAGTAAAGAAGAGGTATATTGTTACAATTCATTTTTTTAATCTACTTTGCCTATCATAATTATCTTGTCTTATTTATTGGCTGAGATATAGTATGTGATTATAAGGAGAAGATGATGGAAACTTTCCTAAGGTAGTTTAGTCATGTAAGAAGACCAATAGAGGCTCTAGTCTGGTAGTGAGACAAATGGATCAAAGGAAACATATGGAAGAATAGTTTGATAAGATGAAGGCCTGCTTGATCTATGTGGCTGATTCCAGGTATATATATATATATATATATGACTCACACACCTTACCTTGCTCTCATTTCTTACCTTTTTTCCTTCCCATATATGTAAAACAAATTTTTAAAAAAATAATAAATAACAATAATTCCTATTCAAATCAAACATTTAGCTTCATAACATAGATTAGGAGTGAGCATGCCCACTAATTCGGTTGGACTTAGAAAGGTTGAAGTCTTCGAAGAAATATCAAGACTTACTTAAGTGTGAAATATATTTGAATATAAATTGTAAATTATTTATTTGAAATTTTCTCGATGGATAGTATGCTGGTCAAAACTTCATTTTCCTTTGTGCCCAAATTCCTCAAATCGGAATCTCTCACTCCACCGCCCCAACCCCTAATTCCGATCAACGCTTTTGCCCTCGTCGCTCACCAGGTACTTCACCGTTTTCTTTAATCTATTCCGACAAAATAGGGAGTTCGGACAAGCAGCAGTTTTGTATGCTTCTTCTGTCGTCATTGTAGCTGGTGAGCTTCTCAAATTAACTAACTACATCTCTCTCTATTTGGTTGTCACTTTGTTTGTGTTTTGTGTTTGTCTCTGATGTAACTAACTAACTAGTGTGAGTGTTTTTTCCTGCAGAGGGCAAATGACCTTTGTCAGGAACAAGATTCATCCCACCTCGATTATCAGTGGATATAGAGTAAGTGTCTTTTAATAATCTCTTAAACTTAACTAATTGTTTATTGCTAGATGTCATTGTTAGAATATTTGAACGCCAATGATGTTAGTTCCATAATGATTGTTCTTTCACATATTTTGCAGTCATGAATGTGTAGAGTCATTGTATTCTATATTCCACTCATTAAGAGTTCTTATGATTTGATTTCGTTGAATATGCCATTGCCCAATAATATTGCACTACTTATCAATATGTATGCTGATTGTTCCTGTCTTCCATTTTGCATTAATGTTACAATCATTAACTAATGCAAAAAGAAGTTTGGGTTGTGAGGACGAAAGCTTGTATCTCTTGGTTATTGGTTCCCTGTTTTATATTTGAAAAAGCTTACCTCAAGCCATATGATCATTGTTATAAGGAAAAATTACTCATGTAGTCTCTTGAATTTTAGGTTGAAAAGCTGGGAAAGGATTCACTAATTAACTGTGCCAAGACCAGTATGCATCAAAGTTGATAGCTGGTGATAGTGACTTCTTTGCCATTTTGGTATGTTTGTAATTGCATTGGCTTTATATTGAATGTTGAGACTTTATATCACATGATTGGTTCACACCATTTCTGCTGCTTCTGCTAATTCTAGTGCATATCCAATCAAATGAAGCTTATATGCATTTTCTGTTTCATGTATATCAATATTTAGTTGGGATTAGTAATTGAGAACTTGATATTGATAAAGCTATTTGGTTTGGCGGTATGAGTGAAACTGAAATAAAAACTTTGTTGTCGATACCAGGAGAGTTTTTAAAATCAATCAATTGAATCTGGGGATATGGTGTAAGTGATTTTTCAAAGTTCTGTTTCTCATTTTGAAGGGTTATTTTCTGAAGTTATTGATTAGTTGCAAAAAGGATGCTAACTGCTATTTTGGGACAGTTTTTTTTGTCTGTAGACTGTAGGTATAGTTAGGCACTATTTTTTAGTAGCGAAATTGACTTATGTATGCAATTTACACAGGTTGTAGATGCAGCGCAAGCTGTAAAGATGACCAATGCTCGAGGTGAAGTTAAATACCCAATCAAGGTTGGCAATAGTATTCCTCTGATTTCAGTTCTTTTCTTGGATAAAAGATGCCAATTTCGAGCAATATGAACATCTGTAGTTGGCCTATACATAAACCGACTCAAACCTTTGATTTAACTTAAAAAAATTGTTTAGTATTAATATTTACACTTTTTATTATTAATTAATTGGTTAGGTGTAGTGATAATTAAAGGTGTTTTTTTTTTTTTTTTGGAATGATAGTTCAAACCCTATTGAAATAAAACTACTTATTTTTTGCTTGACCGTAATTTTTCTAATTACTCACTCATTTTTTGTAAGACCTTACCTCAAAATACAATTTAAGCTTACAAGTATTTTAGCTAGACCCGGTTCAAAAAAATTAGACATAAAGGTAAATTTTTTGTTTATTTCAAATTAGTGGCCTCATTACAAGTCAAATAATTTGCATGCATTTATTGTAATATAATATAATTTGGTGACTCGTGGGTGGTGCTTGGGGCCATGACAAATGCATGGGACATGGTCTTATTAATTCTGCACTCTGCAGCATAGTCTTGCATCTATTAATTCAGTTTATTGTAATTAAAATTATGATAAATTTGAATAATTCCATTATCCCCAAATAATCACAAAGTCAAATCGTTGAGATTTTATACCCTTGGTTGAGAATATATTAAGTTAAACTATTTATTGTCCTACATATGTGGTGTGTATATATAAGTGATAAAAAAGGTTTTTTTTATTGAAAAATGTTAATTTTATCATAAACACAAAATTATTTAATTTTTAAATATTTAAGATAGTATATTTTAACCTCATTAGGCATTTGATGCAAAAGATAGGAAACAGTAAATTAAAAGAGTTTAACAGTTATATAATGAATGTGTAAAATAATTTTACATTATTAATATAATTGTTAAGATAATTATCATAAAAGATAATTATCATTAGTGAAATAGTGGTTGCTAGGGCCTTTTATTAATCCTATTTTGGTTTCTCTTTTGTAATTAAATATTTTTTGCCAAAAAAAAGAAGAAACATTTGAACCATCTTTTCTTGGATATGTTGATGAGGTTGCTGAGGAGCGAATTTCTGATGATGCTGTAGTTATGATCAAAGGGAAACATTTTCATTAGGCATTTGAAAGAATTGAATATTAGGTAATTTCCGACGGATTTTTCCGTTGGTAAAGTTTAATGTGATCTGAGAAATTACCGACGGATTTTTTGGTTGTGGGAAATTACCGACGGAAATTTCCGTCGGAAATTACCTACGGACAAAAAATCCGTTAGTTAAATTTTCATGGCGGATTTTTTCCATCGGAAAACGCTTTTTTTTTGTAGTGCCCGAAGCCTGATAAAATCATTTAATCGAATATTTTAAAATCATTAAAATAATCAACAACTACATTTATTTAATAAAAATTATATTATTTCAACAAATTTAAAATTAACTTTAATTTTGATAATAAATGCATTTAAAAATTACTACATATTAACATTATATCAATAATAAATAAAATAAACAACAAATTTTAATAATTATATAGTATTATACATTTATATTTATTATTTTATATTCTTTGAGTTTATACTTTTCATATAAGAAAAATAGACTTAAAAATGAAAAAAATAAATGTTTGATCATGTTTTTTTTCTCTTACTTTATGTGTGAGTGAGAAATTATATAAGTGTGAAATTACTCACACCATTATTATGATTATATTCAGAATCATTATTATGATTATGTGTTATAAAATTAGACTCATATTTTTCATCATTTTAAAACTAAGTTAATCATCTTTATATTATTCTCTTTTTCTCTTATTTAAATGTTAATAAATATAAAATATACAATTTATGAGGAGATATTTAATAAAATACTTTAATAAATTATATTTGATATATTTTATTTTAGAATGACAACTTCATGAAAAAATTGACAATCAATATGCTTAATTTTAAAAATAAGCATGATACTTAAAAATTTCTTTTACAATTTACAAATAAGATTATTATCACTTTATAATTCATTATTTGAATATTTTATGATGCATAAGTTCAATAAATTTTCATTTAAATAATTATAAATTTATTTTTACTATTTTTCTTTTGAATTTATACATTTCATATAAGTATCATATCGTTATTATTACTTGGGACAAGGAGTATCATAAAAAAAATTAATTTAATATTTAATACCATGAAAGAAGTTTAAAATTAAGGACAAGAAGTTCAAATATATAAACTTAGGAGGAACAATATATAAAGGACTTGAATAAAAAATAAAATGAAAAGTAATAATATTGACAAAACTCAAAAATCAAACTTGTTAAAACATAATGTTGACAAAACTCAAAAATTCAACTTATTAAACATAATGTTAAATGCCAAAAACTAACAAAGGCCTAAAACCAACTATTGCAAATGCACTAATATTAACTCAATCTCCATGCTTACTTGTGATGTACATGAAGCATTACAGCATTCTGTGCATGCATTCGGTTCTCAGCTTGAGGGAACACTATTGAATTTGGAGCTTCAATAAATTCGTCAGTCACCTCCACCCCTCTTTCTGCGGGTAAGCAATGCATAAAAAATGCCTTTGAACCGTCCAAATCCATAAGATTTTGGTTCACATGCAAAATGTAATTGCAATATCATGTAGACAATAAGCAGGTGGCATATCATTCACAAACCAATATCTACTAAAGTTTTTAAGATTGAACAAATTGGTGAAAATAGGATAAGAATACGAACCATTTTGAAATTGTGAAACTAGCAAATGCTCCTCGTGACGTCGGCTAAGGTTATACCAAACTGAGAAAACAAATGAGTTGCTGCGGCACTTAAGGTGGGAGGTTGATGACAAAACCCTAATTCGTAGAAGTGCTGGATCATGGGCCTTAAAAGCCCATATTGCTTTTCTTTGTCAGGATGGCCCATTTAGTTAATTGCAGTCATATTAGGCTATTTGAGTCTTTTTCTTTAGCTGATCATATTTGAGTCCTCCTTTTTAAAATAATAAAAAAAACCCGATCACATTTGAGTCTTAAACTATAATTATGGGGGCAAAAAATTAAAATATTGTAATTTTAAAAAAAAAATACGAAAATATTGCAGTTTGAAAAGTAATTACAAATGTATAGCAATCAGTGGCGCCCCAGCTGGGCGCAACCAGTGGCACCCCAGCCAGGCGCGACAAAGGTGGTGGCGACACATGTCATTTTTGGACACGTGTCATTTTGAGATGGAATGCGTAAAAATTTCGGAAGGTCATAACTTTTGACTGGAATGTCCAATTGAGGCGTATGATATGTCAAAACGATCGTAATTGAGAGTAGAAGCCACTGGCAAACTCCCAAAGGGGACTTGGTCAAAAATTTTTTCCAAAAGAGGCCTCTAAGTGCCTCAAAATTGCGATTTAATTGTCGAACACCCAAAAAATTTCTTGTTTTCTAATTTTTTATTTATTCAATTAGTGAATTGCAAGCTACTTTTTATTTATCTAATTAATTCTCTTAATTTCAAGCATTTTGACATAAAATACGTCTCCATCGGATATTTCTATCAAAATTTATGACTGTTCAAAGTTATATGCATCATCAACACTAATTGACTGGGATGATCCTAAGTGTACTGGTTGTCATAGGAGCCATTTGGGGCATAGTTGCTCAAGGCATAGATGTCCAAAAAAGAAACATTGATAATTTTTTATAGGAACAAAAATAAAAAATTATACTGTACATTTTTAAAGGATTTCAGTTTAACAAATTAAAAAATGACAACATTGTGCTCGCAACACTAATTTAAAAAATTAAACAGAATTATACTGTAAATTTGATAATGCATATAACTTTAAACAGTCATAAATTTTGATGGAAATATCCGATGGAGGCGTATTTTATGTCAAAACGCTCGAAACTAAGAGAATTAATTAGATAAATAAAAAGTAGCTTGCAATTCACTAATTGAATAAATAAAAAGTTAGAAAACAAGAAATTTTTTGGGTGTTCGACGATTAAATCACGATTTTGAGGCACTTAGAGGCCTCTTTTGAGAAAATGTTTTGACCAAGTCCCCTTTGGGAATTTGCTAGCGGCTTCTCCTCTCAATTACGATCATTTTGACATATCATACGCCTCAATCGGACATTCTAGTCAAAAGTTATGACCTTCTGAAGTTTTTACGCATTCCGTCTCAAAATGACACGTGTCCCAAAATGACACGTGTCGCCACCACCTTTGTCGCGCCTGGCTAGGGCACCACTGGGCCTGGGTCGCGCCTCTATGGGGCGCCACTGGTTGCGCTCAGCTGGGGCGCCACTGATTGCTATACATTTATAATTACTTTTCAAACTGTAATATTTTCGTAATTTTTTTTTAAAATTACAATATTTAATTTTTTTGCCTAATTATGGGGTATTTAGTTTAGGGTAAGTCGAGGTTATAATTATTATTTTCAAAATAATAAAATTCGAATTTTAATTGCAAATTTTTTTAATGAAAAATTATAAAAAAAATTTATTGTCTAGGTTCAACCCTTATTTTGAAGCAAACAAATTTAATAATTAAACCACGTGGAGTATTGCTTATTTAGGTTCTTTCGGTTTTTATTCTTTCAAAATTGTGAAAATGGTGAGTTCAGCCTCATGTACAGTAGGCAATGATAGTGACATTTTCTTCTTATAAAAATCTAATCTAATCTATCTAAATTTGTGAATAAATTTTTAGGCACGGTATTCGCGTTATAATTAGAGAGCAACTCTCACAATTCAAAATATGTAAAGGTACGCATTATACGTGTTGTGATGTGATATTTTATAAATATTTAGTTCGGTTAGAATCATATCTATTATATAATATATTATATATTAATAATACATTAAATAACAAAAATTAATTGCATTAATTAATATAAATCAATTACATTAATTTATGGACATTTGTTATCATTTTAACTAAAATATGTTAAAGAAATTAAATTTGAATTTGGAAATTTGGAAAACAATTTCTTTTGAGAGAATTAAAAAAATTAATTATATCACGTTTTCTTATCAAAATAAAAATTATGAATTTATTGTTTTTTAAATAGCTGTAATTAAATTACTAACCTTTTTTGACATATTATAAAATTCATGAAACACGACTTTCATTGTAAATTTAAACCAAAATTAAGTTGTCAGACATTGTATTTATTCTCTTCCTCTCATAAATGTTTTAAATGTCAATTTTCATCTCACGCTTCAATCCTCACTAGAAATAGAATAAAGATGTTTATAATTTTTTCTCTTTTTTTGTTCTTCATATGCTTTTCCTCTTCTCCGTGGCATGCAAAATTATTGGTCCTAATTGATATATATTATACCATTGTTTTCTATTTATTCATTCCATCAAAAATTTATTGCAAGTTTTTCACATTTTTTTCATTTAACAATTTTTTTTATTGTCCCTAATAATTATTCTTTCAAGTCTTCCATATATTCCTTTTGAAGATCCATTTCGTTGCTCATGAGTTTTCTTTGTAACTTAAAATTAAAATTACAATTCTTAAAAAATTATGCAATCAATTACTTCGTTACTAGTGAGATAAGTGAGTTGGTAGGCTTTAATTGTTTTTCCACCTATATAACAAGTATTCTTTCTTCTTAAAGCATGCTAGTAACCTTGCTCACCTATGTTTTTTCTCTATTAATATATGTAATTTTCAAGGATTTGATTAGGAAACTAGAGAATTGACTTTGTTTGCCAAAATGATAAGAGATACAAGGAGAAAGGGAAAAAATAGAAGAGAGAGCAACTCACTCTTGAAAAATTCGTATTTATTGTCAACTTTATTGTCATAGTTCAATGAAGATTATGCAGGTATAATACTCACTTTCATATGTCATATTTGTTCATATTAATTTAATTATTATCATTTTTATAATTAAATATTATTTATTTATCAAATCTTCATATTAATTAAAATTGACACATGTATGTGCATTTAGACACTCGTAGGATAATAATGCAATTTACACATATATGAGTATTGATACAATTAAAAAAAAAAAGAGAGTATAAAAACAAGTACTATAATACCTTACTTAGATCTTACTCATTATTTGAATTTAAATTTCAATTTAAAAATACAATTAAAAACATTATTTCATGAAAATATTGTTTTCTTAATTAGAAACTCTTACACATATAATTTTTATTTCTACCCTACTTAACACATAACTAATTTCTCCTTAAAAAAACCACATAACTAATTTTTATTTCTATCATTCATTGTATTTTAAAAAACATAATCTACCAAATATATAATCAATTATATATCTATCATGCACGTCAATAATTAATAATTAAAAATATTATTTTTTATAAATATTTCTTAATATAAATTTGAAAATATATTAATATATTTAAAATATTTTATAAAAAAATATTACATGTGCATAACACGAGTCACCCACTCTAATTTTAACACAATACAGTCATTTAATCAATTAGGACTTAGGAGTGTAGATCCACCCCAATCCGATGGCGCTCATCCTAGTTTAATCCGTTGATTATTGGGTTCATCCGGTTTTAGGATAAGTTTAGGTCTAAAAAATTAGTACTGTCAAAATTTAGCGACGAGTTTGGTCAATCATATTATGGAACAACCCGTTCTTTACTCATTTCTAACTTTACTAGTCATTATTATATTTTTTTATGCATATTTCTTTTTTTTTTTTTGTGTTCTACTGAAAATCTCTAACCTAATAACTTCTTTTGTCTATTTTTTTTTTCTGAACTGATATCAAAACTATTTATTTTCTAAATGATATAAGTAACTATCACTTAATTTGTAGCATTTCTTTTTTAATTATTTTCCGAAATTACATATACACATATATGTGTGGAAATGTTTTTCTTTTTATAAATTAAACCCAGTAAATAATATTTTGGAAAATATGAGTATGGATATTAAAATTCTTGTATGGGCCTTGTGTGGTTGAATGACGATGCTGAGCCTCTTTCCAATCCACCTCAATCAAACAAACAAATCTGGTCTCCTATTTCATACAACTGAATACTAACATTTTCATAAGTACAACAGAATACTATGAACAAAATCTGAGTCTTCCAATGAATGACTTTTAAGTGGCTGAGTAAATTAACGTGTGACTGTCTGACTGTATAAACACATGAGAAAGAAAAATTTACGGCTCCATGAGCTGGTTCGGAGGGGGAAACATCTTTCTTTCCTGGCAATCTGGAAAAGTGGTAGATTATTATTAGTCATTGATGGCACACAACTTTACTCAGGGTCAATTGCATTTAACAATGTGAGTCAGGAAAATTTTTAACCCAATGGCTTCGCACGTATTAACCACCAGGCTTAGGCCGCAACATATTATAGACTCTCCTTGATACACCATCCTTAGTAACAGTTTTACGATGATGAAGATATGTCTGAAAATTAAGTCTATTCAGCATACCTCCAAAGCCACTGAGCTCAAGCTCACGCCATTCTTGAACCATTGCGCAACAGCAACACATTAGATGCGTTAAGAAGTCATCACACAAACCTCCCTACAAAAACAAAACGGTTAATAATAATGAGATATAATTTTGTATGACTGTATCCCTCACTTCTCATTTCTTGATATTTATAAAGGGGAAGAGGTGGAACGGAAATCAACCTCAATGTTAAACTGGTTACGCAGTTTCCTTCTTATGCAACAAGAATAACAGCAGCAACCACAAAAGATGGAGTAAGCCACTAGATTAGTCATTGCTCGTTTTCGAGCTGTAACAATTTCAAGAGGCATCAATAAGTAATGCATCAATGTTTGTCAAAGCTATCAGTTTGAACTGCTGTGTGCCAGCTATAGTTCATTTCAAAACTTCATGCTGCATGTTATGTTGTTGTAAACTGTTTAGGCAAATCATATATCCACTAAAATCACGTTACTCACAGTTAACTTACAAGTTTCTCCTCTAGTAACCACATTTGCTATCCAAGAAAATGTTCCACATGGGAAGAAGCAGGTCTTTAAGCCTGTAATGAACAAGATTATTTGATTTGGTTAGGAAATCAAAATTAGAAACACCCCGGAATCTTGCACAAAATTATGAAGAAAAACTAGTAAAATTTATGGCTTTTGAAGAGTACTTGGTAGCATGATCCACTTGTCATTATTCACACTATAATAAATAAATCAAGAAACAACACACCAAAATTTAACATGTAAAACCCGTTACAATAATGTGGGAAAAATCACGGGAAAATCTCTAAAAATTACTCTACTATTATAAAGATAATTAGCTGTCTTCTTTTTACATTCTATTACGAGAGACATGAGATATAGTGTTTCCTAATTTAGAGAAAACTAAAGAGTACCCTACATTCCAAGTGTACCACCTAAACTACACCATAGAGTTCCTTCACAAACCCTAATTTTTTTCGCACTCACTTTGTTTGAAGCTCTACTATTTATTGCTTCTTGCTCCAATGCTTTTTTGGATGAACCAAGCACCTTTATTTATTGAGGTCTAGCAAATGCAACTATCATCTGCCAACTGTCCTAGTAGAAAAAGTTTTACTAGACATGAAAATAAAAAACAGAGGTATTGACTGTTGAATTGCAAGCTACCACAGAACAAGTTCATCATTTACCATTTTTTGAAATAGAATCTATACAAGATGGGGTTAAGATATTTACATAAGCAAGGCTCCCTACAGCAACCAAAGAGATCAGTCTTCCATTCTGATTGACTTTTATCTCCAGATTCCAACTCAAGGTCTTCAGAGGCTATTGCATTATCAGTTATATGCCTAGACCAAGATATGGATAAATAAATATATTTACCAAAAACATGCTTACCTGAAACCTGATAAAATCATTTAATCGAATCTTAAAATTACCTTGCAATCAAATCAGTTGGTTCATTGAAAACAATTTTTGTAACCTTTTTGTTTGGTGACATGTTGACAACATTTTTTGTGACTTCAATAAGATGTTCAATTACCCTGCATTGTTCTGGGTCTTTATTGGTTCTTGATCTATGTAGTTCAACATGCAGTTTTTCTTTCTCCTCTTTGAGGGCCTCGTGGAACACCAAATCTGGATACCTACGAGATAAGGATTTCTCCAATATATATGCATCCTTCTTAGATCGGCTAGTCTTTAATATCACATTTTGGGTCTCCATTTCTTCTTCATCCAGAGTGTATTCCCTTTTATCCTCTTCGCTGAAATGCTGCATTCCAAATATCGAATCTTGTGATCAATTAAATCAAATCAGAGGCAGATGATTATCAAGGGAATGAAATAGATACATAAGATGACCTATTGGAGGAAATTGAAGTAATTAATTAAACTTGATTAATGCAATACTTGTTCATAAATTTAAAAGTTCTACATTTAATATCATATAGAATCTAATAGATGTGCATGTGCTATTTGAATGTGTGTTCATTAAATCAACATGGCAAGATGCACTTTATACATGTATAAAAACCTACGTACTAATGCATTTCCACTTACTCCCTTATTATTTCCAAACCTATTATGACTAAAAACTTTGCACATAATATAATTCGTTTCCTGTAATGGTTTAAATTTCCCTCACTAGCTAAATATCGCAACTTTTGGAAAACTATCACTCGTAAACTATACGTATTTTAAATCAATACTTAATACTATTACTAATTAGCTTAAAGCTTGATAATTGACATGTTAAAAAAGCACTATGAACAAGAACAATACAAATGGAGTTCAGCAAGTAATGTTTTTATTCTTAAAAATATCGCAAGAGCGAAAAGTTAGTTGGCCCACTTCCATCATGCTTTTTTAATTTGACAAATATTTCTCTTGTTTTTATTTTTAACAAAAAAGGATCTATTATTCAAGTTCACCGAAAAAAAGGATCTATTATTTATATGCATGTATCCTGTTTTCTCTATGTCTGGTAAGGTAGCGAATAGTTACTAGCTAATAACAAAAATATCTTTAAAATTATGAAAAGTTTAATTTTTTTAAAAGTATAAAAATATTATTTTAATGTAAAAAATTATTGAAAAGGAATATTTCAATTTCATAATTGATAAATGATGGTCATTTTTATTTTTAAAATTATAAAAATAAAAAAGAAAACGATTAAAATTTAAGAATTAAATTTTTGAGAATTTTAAAAATTAAATTAATTGATACTCTAATAATAATAATAGCTCCAACTCCATTGCCTTTCAAAAAGAAAATAAAAACAGCTCCATCTCCAAGTACCACCGTTGGCGTTCGATATGCCTGGAAGATTGAAGATCCATTTTATTCATATATAGTGATATATCTTAAATTAAAATATTAGATCATTTTTGATAATTTTTATAGAATCATATAGGATCGAAGATTTTTTAAAATTTTTCTAATTTTTTTTTAATAAATCTTATATTGAGATTTTAAGAAAAAAGAAAGAGATAAAAAATTTATTCTTATACAAATTTTGAGAAACCCTCTAAAAAAAATCTATTCTTTGAAAATCTCTTCACCTTCATTGAATGAAAATCAGATATTAACCTCCACGCCTCAACGCTAAGATCTAGGCAGCAGTGTAGCACAGAGCAATTTACGCTGGACTCTAGACTAGTCTTCGTTTTCGTCTACGCTTTTCAAAAAATAAACAGTGAAGTCGCTTTGTCCAAAATTTATACTACCTAACTTTGTAGTATAATAGGACAGAAAAACAATAAAAAACAATAGATAAAAATAAAATTTATATTTATTCATTTAACAAAAAAATGAAAACATTGATATTAGTAGTAGCACCGACAATCCTTTCACCAAACTTTTGGAGAATTAGCATTGTTCACGTTAATTTTATTTTTAAAGAAGATGAATAATTGGAGAGTCTTCAGATTAAATTGAGTGCCGCTAATTCACAAGTTTACAACGTATTTAAAAAGTAACAATATGAGTGTGCCACTAATTCTCAAGTTTATAGTAAATTGTGTTGTTGCCGTTGATTAGGTTGTTTGTTTTCGGGTGAATGCTAGTGATCTTAAGAAATTTGCTAAAGAAATTAAAAATAATTTTGTCGTATTAAAATATAAAAGACAAATAATATTTATTTTTGAAGTAATTCAAAATTGAGTGCCACTAATTCACAAGTTTATAATGTATTTAAAAAGTAAAAATACGAAAATAAATATACGTAATATGCTTAAAAGCAGGAAATATTATGGTTACTTACCGCGTGAACTTGACTTTTAAGTTCTTTTCTAGACAAATATTGAAAATTTTACACATTCACTTTGAAAAAATAGATACAATGATAAAAGGATGTAAAGAAAAGTGATGGTAATCAAGTATTATTAGCCTTACTGATATATATGTGATGACTAATGACTGAGCTAACGATAATTCAACCAGCATGAAATTAATTATAAGAGATATACAAATATATGAATGCAATTAATAATAATGTTACGTAATTATAAGGGATACAGAAAAAAAAAAAAACAAAATAAAAATATGAATGTCAAATTATTTTTAATTGAAGAAAAAGAAAAAAAAAAAAAAAAAAAAACAAGATAAAAATATGAATGTCATATTATTTTTAATTGAAGAGAAAGTAAAAAAAAAAAAAATTGAATTATGTTAGCAAAAGCTCATTTGTCTCTAACCTGAAAAAATAAGTTATCAATGCCGGTGTCCATTAGGGAAGAAATGGGAAACGGGAAATGGAAAATGGAAGAGTAAATAATGCAGGCTTAATGGCTAATACTGTTAACAAGTGAAAGTTAGAGTGTGGAAACCTGCATACGAAAGTCATGGACAACGGAAATCAATGGCACGAGTCCAAGGTAGCGATCGATCTGCGCCTGAACGTGGCGGAACTGATTCACTACGCTCCAACCCATGGCCAGCATGTACAGGTAACTCTTGTCTTTGCAACTTTCCACCAAATCCAACGCTTCCTGCAGAGTCTCTTCGAGACCGTTCAAGGGTTCCTTCGTCGCAGGCAACCGCGCCACCTCCGTCGATTTCAGCGCCTCCAATAGGTTCCATATCATCCTCACCTGCGCCGCCATGCGCTCGCAGTTCCGCCGGTGCGCCCTCGCGTTGTGCGCCGCCGTTATCACCATGTTCGTCACGCTCATTGCGTTCAACCCAGCAACCTGCGCTAGGTTCTCCATTTTCTCTTGTTTTTGTGTTCTTTTCACAGTGAAGTAAACAAATTAAGGGGGAGAGAGAGAGAGAGAGAGATTACAGTGAGATCCAACTTTTATTTTCTTGAGCTTTGCTTTAGCCTGTGGAATTTTTGAAGTTTGTGAAAGCGACACATTGATTAAGCTTGGACAATTGCACAGAAATGGTGCGTACTGCGCGCCATGGAGGCCTAGGGACGTGATATATATGAAGACTGGAGTGGTGTTGTTGCCGTTGATTGGGTTGTTTATTTTTGGGTGAATGATAATCTTAGGAAGTTTGCTTTTTTATTTTTTTGTTGCTGAAGAAAAAAAAACTTCTTAAGATCATCAAAATTAAAAAGAAAGTTTGCTAATAAAATTAAAAAGGATTTTGTCATACTAAAAATATAAAAAACAAATAATATTTGCTTTTAAAGTAATTCAAAATATTGAATGTTTTGTAAATATTATTTTTAATTATGACCCCTGTGATAAAAAAAAAGAGAGAGAAAAGACTCATTTTTTGTAGTAATTCATTGGATTACGAACTAGATTAGGATATGATTATGAGTGAGGGGAAAAAAAATTAAATAGCACGTTCTGAAATATAAATTATAGTCAAAGAGTACATTATACTCTCCTAAAATGAAATATGCGAATTCTTTTCCCATGTTAAAATATTTATTCTCTCCTTGATAAATTTAAGTATTTTTTTAACAATGTAGATACTGAAAATTATATTCAACCTAAATCTTCATGCACTTATTATCTCAACCCCATCCCTAAACGGATCATAATGATTCAATTAAAATTTAAGTATATGACATATTTTACTTTATTTTTAAATTTTTGTTAAAGTTCCATTAATTTCGATTAAAAAAGATTATGGCAAATATCCTCTATAGCATTTCTTTGAAAAATACAAAGTGTTACACTATTTTATCTTCTAATCACATTTTACTCTTAGGTTATATACGGTTTTATTTGTTTCATTCTTATTTTAAAAGAATATTTTAAAGAAAATATAACAGTTCGAATGAGAGTGAATGAGTGCTTGTGGTACCTAATTATTTTTGCCATGCCAATTATCTGTCTATGTAGATATCTTATGGTAAAAAAATACCAACTTGCAAGATTTATGCAAGGTTATACTATGTTTGAATTAAAGTTTCGAAGGTATTTATGTGAACTCCAAGGCATGAAATGAAGAAAAAAAATATTGTTACTTTTGGAGTAAAAGTATTATTGTGTTCTTCTAATTTTAATTCAAACATAGACTATATAATTTATTCAAATTGAAAAATGTTAAGGAAGCAATATGTCATACTAAATGGAAAGCAAATTGAATAAATTAGGATGGATGTTGATAAAATTATGCTTACTTTTCTTTTAGATTAAAATAAATTGTCACACGTGGTAAATTAAGTCAGTTAGCTCATGCATTATGTTTCTTCTGATCTTAATTTGATTAAAATCAATTTTTTAAAAACAAAGTTATTAAGAATGGAGTTGAAATGATTTATAATATACAATTATTTGAAATAAAAAATTGCCTTATTTTTATTCAGGGTAAACATTTTAACCCTTAGCTTAAAAAAAGAAAAAAAAAACACCACTCCTGTTTTTTTTTTTTAAGGGAAACACGACTCCTCTTAAATTTTACTCATTGCCTATTAAATATCTAATTCTTTCACATCTTTATTCTTAAAATTTATTACTCCTTTACAATAAAAGAACTATAAGTTGTTAAGATAACATAAAATATAGTACAATACCACTTCTAGCTCAATTGGTAGATCACAAAGCTCTTAACATTGTGGTCTTGGGTTTGAGCCCATGCTGGGCGTTCTTTTTCTTGCACATAATTTGGTAACTGGCCTTTTGACTGAATTAATTCCAATTTTCCACTCTGAAGCTTTGTTGGTTTTAAGATTGTAGGATTAGTTCAGGAATTATGAATGTTCTACGAATGTGTTTTCCTCGTAGATTGTATTTGGGAGCATTTTGGTTATGGAACTAGGTCAGCAATTAGTTTTTTTATTCACGATCGCCATATAAACCATACATCTGGTAAGAACGCAAAAGGATGCAGATGGATTAGGATACTCTAAAGTGTATGGAGGCAGTACTGAGAGAGAATCATTGATGGGAAAACAAATACAAGGGCTATCTAATCCGATTAGGTGGTATTGGCTGCATGAAACAATCAACGCCACTGGCTTCTATCAAAATGGTTTAGATTTTAAAATATCCAATACAAGCACATGTATAAATCAACAAAGTCATAGATTTGTGGGAATTACTCTTGGTTTTTCTCATTAGAAGTTATAACTTGTGCTTGGGAGTGTCTACTATCTATTGTCCCTTTCATGTGTCTGTTGTCACTCCTATTTGGAGTGGTAACGGACACACCCCTTGTACTCTACTGTCTAAAGTGCAATTTGTACTTGGAGGATCCTGATATGTCTTTTATATTCCTTAATTATCGTGTTCACATTATTATTTAGTATTTTCTTGTTTTTAAAAACGATCAAAGAAAAAAAATCCAAGGGGGGTATGCATTTCAGAATTCAAACACATAGCTGTTTGTGTTTCTGTATGCTACTCAAAGGTGTCTGTTTATCCTACCAACTAGTCAAGTATCATGTGTACCCTCAGCCTACAACTATCTTTCACAGTTTCACTCTCTTGGTTACTAACATGGAGTATGCAGTTGATATGGTAGGTAACTCTTGGTATCTAGCTACTGAAGATTAATTTGTACTGGTTCAAAAAATTTCCCCTTCATGTCCTATGCTAATAACTTTAAAAGTTGTGGTTACTTAAGCAAACGCCACCTATGCAGAGATTGTAATTGCACTATGTTATTGGAAGATATCTCTCTTCTGACAATCCCAACTGTTATGTGAAAATAAACAAGAAAATGATGTTAGTTAGTTAATCAGTCAGCTACTGTTAGTTAGGATTTTATATCTGTTGGGTTAGTCAGTCAATAGATATAAAATCCTAAGTCTAACTAACAGAAGTACACTACTCAGGCACCCACAAGAAAATAATGTTAGTTAATCAGTCCGCCTAAAAATAAAGCATGATTGTTGTATTTTACAAAGTTTGGAATAATAATAATAATAGAAGTACATTACTCAGTTCTTTGATCTCTCTCTCTCTATGCTTCTGTTCTGTTTTGTTCTTCTTCCCTCGTTTCTCTTTCCCACCTAAATCTCATATCTTATCCACTATCAAGTAGAAGTAGGCAGTTGTAGTCTTGCAGAAATTGCATTAAAAGTTCAAGCGGTAACTTTTCGTTATAGCGAGTAAATTGTATTTCTTGTTATGGTCTGGACAGTTGCAAGGAATACTTGTTCTCAACAATGTTGCTGCTGGTAGCACCGAGTCAATAGAACAACAAGGGTAAACTTCTTGTGAAGGAGGCACCAAGAGCAGGGTTTCAATATTTTCTATATTTGACTGAAGTTTGATTTTCTAAATTCTAATATATATCATTCTACTCTATATGTTTTGCAATACACTAATACTCCATCTGCCATGCTTTCTTCTATCTTTTAATATAATGTAGAATTATACTTTTTTTGGAGATTTGATAGTTGATCCTACATTGTGATTCAGGTGAGTGAACATGATGGTATTTTTCTTGCTGAACACATGACAAAGTTATGCCAAGACAATGCGAAGGTAAGTGGTGGTGAATATTGTGAGGAAGAAGATAGGAATGGGAGACATTAATGCGTAGAAGAATCCGGATTCTGAGATCACAGATTGACCAAATTTTTTGGGTAGAGTGGAGAAGCAAAAAGAAAACACAACCTTTATTATTTTGAGGCGGGTGGCGGTTAATCTTTTCAATCTCTAATTTGAATGTATTCTATGCCAATATGGTTTCGTTACATGAGCGACTAAAAAGTTTTTGAAAATGTGTGTCCAATACTCTACACTCAAACTTGTCTTTGTTTATCATTTTTCCGAATTACCTTACTGTGTATAAAAATTACTCCCTCTTGTATATCATTTGGCCCAAAAAAGAATAAAAATGATCTTTATCACTTTACTATTATTATTACAAGGTCAATTTAATAAAAAAAAGGTTCATAATTGAAGTTTAGTTTCTTATTTTGGACGTGGCAACACTTGCAATGGAATGGCAGTACACGCGGAGTCTAATGTTGTGTAGGATGCTGATAAGAAAAATACGACCAAGAAATTTCCTTATTTTGTAGTACCGAACTCCATTATATATATGATGCCATTTTCAACCAAATTGTAAATGAAGCAATATACAGGTATCCAAAGTTCTCAAGGGTTTTAACCTGAATTCAGCTTCATTTCACTTTACCTATGATTTCCTAACCATGAATCATCCTGAGAGGTTGGTTACTAGTTATTGAAAAACAGTGTTACATGCCATTATTCAACACAACAAACAACAAGATGACCACTTTCCTCTGTTTCTTACTCTTCCTCTTGATGACAACCTTATCAGAGTCCCAACCAGACCGTTTCATGAGACCTAAAACCCTTAGTGGCGGCTCTCACCAAGAATACTTCGAAGTGAATTATCCTCCAAATTCGCACGAACCCACACCTTCATGCTCCCACCGAATCATCCATCACGCTTTCGCCAACACCATCAATTCTCCACCGTACACCACCACCTACGCGCCTCCACCGCGGTGTCCGGCGCCGTGGTCCCGCGTGGTCCTCCACTTCCACGCGCGGTGTAAGGGCGAGCAGTACGACCGCATCGCCGCCATCTGGCTCAACGGCGCCGAGCTCCTCCGCACCAGCACCGCCGAGCCCAGCCCCGCCGGCATATTCTGGAACGTCCGCAAGGATGTCACAAAATACTCCTCCCTCCTCGCCAAGCCCAACCAGGACCTCACCATGATGCTCGAAAACATCGTCAATAATGAATTCACCGGCATCTACCACGTCACCGTCACGCTCCTCTTCTACAACGAGTACGCCGTTAGGGTTCCGTTTGTCCCCTGCCCCGAAGCACTCAATAATTTTGATCCAATTCAATCGAGATCAAGATCAAGATCGCGATCTCTTGTTCAGGAACCGGGTTCCAGAGGCGTGAATGAATCGCCGGCGGATTTGATTATTCCGATCTCCGACGACGGACGGCGAGGGTTCTGGTTCAAATTGGAGGAAGAAAAAGGTTCTTGTTCAAAGACAATTCGAATTCCGCGGAACACTTACCGCGCGGTGCTTGAGTTATACGTTTCTTTCCACGGAAACGACGAGTTTTGGTACTCGAACCCGCCGAATTCCTACATAAAGGCGAACGGATTAGAAACGGAGCGTGGAAACGGCGCGTACAGGGAAGTGTACGTGACAATCGACGGCCAGGTTGTTGGATGGGAGATTCCATTTCCGGTGATATTCACCGGCGGAATAAACCCTCTGTTCTGGGAACCGATGGTGGCGATTGGGGCCTTTGACCTTCCCTCATACGACATCGATTTGACGCCGTTTTTGGGGAAGGTTTTGGATGGAAAAGAGCATGTGTTCGGAATAGGGGTGGTGAAGGGAATCTCTTATTGGTTATTGAACGCCAATTTGCATCTTTGGTTGGATCATGAATCCACGGTGGTTCATGCAAACCCTGTGGTTCATCACAGTCCTGAAACTTCAATTGAGCGGCAAGAGGAGTTTAAAGGGCTTGATGGGGCGTTTGGTGTGGACGCAGAGAAGGAAACGCAGATCACAGGGTGGGTTATGACCAGTGTCGGCAACATCACCACCACTGTTTCTCAAGGTTTCTCTTTTAAGAACTCCATGAAGTTCCAACACAACGGGAGTATCAAGACCGTTAAGCAGAAGTTCAAGGCCAAGAAAAAAGTTAAGGTGATCGATGGAAAAGGCGAATCGATTACTAGGTTGAAGGTTAGGAGGAGGTACCCTTTGAGGGTGGTCACAAACACTAAGCAGTTTCAGGATGGGTCTTATAGGCTTGTCACTGATCTTTCTCACACTCTTAAGGAGAAGCATGTGAGTGGGTGCTTCGTGAAATCGATTAGTAACGAGCAGAACTCAAAAGGGTGGATCGATGTGAAGGGTCACTCTGTTGTGTCGGGTCAAGCAAGCACCTCGCAGAATTACAGTTACTTTGATAGGTTCACTTGCTACTCACGCAATGTTGCTGCGACTAATGGCAGGGTTGTTGCGGACAATTCAACTTTTGTCTGTGAATTGTGAAAATTCTTTGTAGTTTCTTTTTTTTTCGTACACCTATTTTATTATGTAGTTTCCTGCATAGGGTTTTGGTTTTATTTTTCTCTAGGGGGAAGAATGTGTAGTAAATTATGTAGTATGATAGTATCTTTTGAATCTGCATAATGTATGTATTGTTTCCATTCGTGCCACTGTGCCTGGATCTAGACAACGAAGGAAAACACAAGCTACTGAACCTACCTACGGTTAGTAAACAAGGATTATATCATAATTGTATGACTCCTAGCAGAGTAGAGCTTGCAGACGAGCAATTTCGGCTTCAAGAATTATGTTGTTCGTGGCCTCAAGGCCATCCATGCAAGTCCATAACAAATGCCTAAGGATTGTTTGACTTAAGAAAATCTATTTTTATTTTTACTTTTTTCAAAAATTTGTACAAGAAATAATGAAAATAGACAATAAATAATGGAAATCTTTTTTTTTTTTTACTTTGTTTTTCACTATTTTTATATTCAAACTTTTGAAAACAAAGAATAGAGTAAAGAAATTTGACATTTTTGTAACATGTTCTGCATGCTAAATTGGTTCTTGCGCGGACTAACAAGTGCATGAACGAAATTACTTTTAACTACTGCATGCAGAACAGCAGAAGTTATGGTAAAGGTATTATGTTAGAAGAACATTAGTATCCGAAAAAAAAAATATTAGAACAAATTCCTCTGTATTATACTATAAGTAAATGTCTCGTTAACATACTTCACACTCAGACAAGATTAGTTGTCGAATAAATATTCCTTTCTTAAAATTCATTCTTTTTGCACCTAATTTTTATCCAGAATATACTGATACACGGGTGATTGAAGAATACGTCATTTTTATTAACCCAATATACATTCAGTCTCAAGAGCTCGTAGGACGCCAGAAACCTTTTCTACCTACAAGAAACTGATTTTGATGCAACGATACAGACCAGTTAAGTGAACGCAAGATTGGAATGAGCTTGTTAAGTATTTCCAAAGAATCTTGAACCACAAGATATCCATTTGGTCTCAATATGCGATCAATCTCCACAGCCACATCTACAATGTCACATCTGGAAAAAAATGTTCATTATCAGAATCATATCTCTTAACACATACCTATGCTACGTGCAGAAGTTGACAGAGTTCAATAAAAGGACAAATAACATGATCTTATAGGTGTTGGTTTCTTCAATAAGCATACCTTTGCTCAAGATATTTGAAAAGAAAGCTAGCATGAAGAAGATCGTATGTGCGAGGATAGGTGTTAAAGGACACACACCAATCATGATACATTCCTATTAACCCTCTGTCCATTATAATAGAAAGAGTATCTGGCACATCAATAGGTACCACATTCATCACCCAGACTGGTAGATCAACGAGAGCTGCGGCAAATCTGCAGATAACAGACTTGGTATCAGTTTCAATTTTCAAAGTTGCTTGGAGGAAACAAGCCAATTTATGCTGATGCAACAGCAGATAATGTACATGTCACAGAAGATTGACATGCCATTATTGATTCATATGTAGGTCTGAAAGACAGATCAAGTATACGGGTAAATACTGCCAATGCCCTCAAAATTGCCCATATTCTACTATAAAGAATGTAAAGGGGAAAAGAGCAAAATTTTAACAAAATTACTTTACCCTGCATAACCAGCATTCATGTCCATTACATTTCGAACACTTGACCACTTTATTGAAAGACCATTCATATAAACGTCTGAAACTAATTCAGACCAGTTTTTGCTGTCCTTGAAGAACTTGTCCTTGGCATCTGAATCAGTAGGTAAGCTCGGTGGCTTACTGGTAAGCCTCTGGGGCCAAGGTTTGGGCCAGCTCTGCAGGTTACCCTTACCATCAACCGGAAGAGGAGTAAGACAACTATCGAGTCTGGCATACCTAAATATAAGCATGCAAAGAAAATAAGCGAAGGTAGAAATTAGACTAAACATAGTAATATCTAGCATTGCTTGCAATGGTCCATTGACATTTTCTATGGTCTTTTTATAGGGACGATATTCATTTCTTTCATGCTGCCATTGTGGAGAAAGTATAAATTGGAGGAAATATAAAACATCATATAAATAAGATCCCGAGAAGAGAGATAATACCATGAGATATTCTTGCCATCCTTATTTTCACATAAAGGTGGATTGTTCTCTTCACGTTTCTCATAGCAAGAAGATGAGGTTGGCTTTTGGTATATAACAAGTCCAATTCCAGATGAATCATGACCCTTAGCCACAACCTTCCAGCACATGGCTTTTGTTATATCCACCATGGCTGCAGTTTGAAAAAGAAATTATTTTCTTAAACATAAGACAGAACAAATTCGTTTGCGGCATTATGATGGGGTCATACAGAAATTCAACATCTCCATGTATTCAATAAGAAACATTCTCAATACAGATGAAAGATTTTTAACTACAGAGGAAGGAGAGACATTGACAGAAGTAGACAGAGTCGAGGTGAGAGTAAAAGAGAAAGACAAACCATTCCATACTTTCTGATCTCTTTCATCATCACGGTAAACTGGTGTAGCAGACCATGCAAAGAAACCGCCTGGTCTAAGAATCCTATTGAGCTCATACAAGGGCTTTCCACCTAAAGTTGCGATCAGATTTGTGAATAAACATTTCTATTTGAGATAAATATAATTGGAACATGGAAGACAAGTATAGAAGCCTGTCTTGATGGAAACAAGAAAAGAAGATAAGTACCATCTGCATCCCAATGAACCCTGCATCGTGCACAATGGATCAAATCAAACCCATTATCAGGAAAAGTCAATTTTTGTGTTCCAATGACAGAAAGAGTTGCAGGAATTCCTCGTTCCAAAGCAAATTGTATTTGAGCTTCATGTTCATCTTTTGGGGCAAATGACATAGTAATAACATTTTTGTCCAGCAGATAGCCACCAAAGCTAGCAACACCACAGCCAACATCTAGAATAACCCTGGTATGCTTTCCCCACTTAATTGCAGGTAATGTCTAGTGTAAAAAAAAAAAATCAGCAAACAACAAAATGAAGTAAGCATTCAAAAATTAGTCCTACGAGTATAACATATGTCATGTACTGGTTTAAGTCATGCATAAATCAAAATGAAACATTGTTTGGCACTAATTAAAACAAAATTTAACAAAATGACATTGATTTTTATTGAATAAAACAATAAAGGGACACCAACTACTGTGAGTTAAAAGATGTCAACTCTTTATGTGAGATCTTAAACACTTCCATCAATCCTAGAGAGAAGCAACAAAGCACTACATCTAACAGCACTAAGCAAAAAAAAAGTTCAGCCTCAGTATTCTCAGAATATATATACCTACTGCTTCTGCCTAACATCCTAATTATAAGCCCTGAGCTTTTTGATGTGTTCATATATCAATGCCAAACAAGATCCAAACAGTAATAAGGTTTCTTCTCAGTCAGTCTCCATGTCCTCCCAATTTTGTTTTTCAATAGTTGATAACAGTTTCTCGGTATCTAGAACAGTCACACACGAAGAATAAAAGATTAAAGTGCATATCATAATTATGGTAAATTATGTGAATTCAGATGACAGCATACCTTCTCTATGAACTTAATATAATGATCAACCCCATCTTTGAACTGAGTACCACCACCTGGAAAGACCAGATATTTCCCAGACTTCACTACCCAGTGTTGGTCTTTCTTGTACTCCACCAGCTTTGAATAAGGGACGTTATCATACCAAATCTGAAAAAAAAATATAAAATTCCTTCTCCACTAATTTCATGACTAGATAAAAGTAAAACTCAAATACTTTTTTTTTGGGTGTTATACTGGCCGAATTCAAACCCAGTCCTTATGGGATTGTCTTACGATAATTACCATACGGACCAAGAATGCTGGTAAAATTCAAATACTTAACTAATACTGGCAATCAACACCATTGTCATAAGTATGTAAGAAGAAATTGGTATGTGACAAATCAGAAAGCAAAACCTATTCAATTCTCATGAATCTCACATTGTCCCTGCTCTTGGGCCACGGAACTGGGACTTTATACCCTTTGGGAAGGGAAAGCAAACAGTGCAGACCAGTCTCAGGACAATGCCTTTCCCTGTGCTCCATGTGCCTCCTAGACTTAAGAGCCTTAATCGCCTTGAAATTATCCAAACAGGGTATAAAATCAACATTCTGTGGTTCCTCACATAGCTTCCAATCGAACCTCACATTGGTCACGTTTGGGGGAAGCTCTTGCTCTTTCGGATTTGCAGTATAATCAGCAGATGCTTGAGAAGGGTTAAGGGGTGGTTTCTCTTGGATAACAGAATAGAAAGCAACAGTGTTTGAGGTGGTGTGGTTGAAGCTGAAGAGGAAGAGCGTGACGCAAATGAGCAAGATTAAGAGAGTGACAATGAAAGGGTATTTTCTCTCCTTGAAGAAGTCTTCAGCTAAAATCGCCATTTTTGGTTTTTCACTCTGCTCAAGGGAGACAGAGGTAGAGATACACACGGCTTTAGCAGGAGATATATGGTTGGTTGGAAGATTAAGTAGAAAAGAAAAAAGAGAAAATTTGTGGGTTGGATCTCTTTTATTAACAAAACACAAACATACTAACCATTACCATTTCTGAGTTAAAAAAATGGATTTACGAGGAAGAAGGAGACACGTCGTTATCAGAGCAAGATCAAAGGATAGAAATCTCTGGATCGTGTGGCTGTCCTTCGGATCCTAAAGACTGTGTACTTTGGCGGTCAGATTCAGTATTCAGAACGCAGCTTCAACTCAATCCGAGGTTCTCAAACTTTCGAACCGACACGTTGATACTGACAACGGCAAGGTTGTGCTTTGGTTTGTTTAGCAGGATCTTACGAAATACTACGAAGGTTCGTGTTATATATCGTAAAACAAAAGGTTTATTGAAGAAAATTACATTTATGGTGACTTTAAAATGTGAGATTACTAAGGTTAAACGCTGTCTCATATTAAGATATTTCATGTCAACGTTAGAACAATGTCGTGTCTCACCTCACTCACATTCTGCAAAAGCCGAAGACCAAACCCTGATTTGTGTAGGAGGAATCTGACCAAAAAGGATAAGAAAAATGGACACCAACAACCGACTGACGCTAGCATTATTACTTATTGTAATTATTAGGGTAAAATGTGTGTTAGTCAATTTTCTGTTAAAATTGTTATTTTTTATATTTTTTTTTATACATTCTATATTCGCCACACTAACATTTGAATCCATGAACTCATATATATAATCTCTTTTTATATTTTAAAATGATAATTTTGAGTCTCATAAATTTTATAATTAAAAATTTCATCTCTTTTTATAAAACTTAAAATGTTAGACTACGGATGAAATTCATTAATTAAAAAAATAGAAACTAAAATCATTTTTAAAACTATTGGGCAAATTTCAATTTTAACCACAAATTGAAGAACTAAAACATTTGATCCTAATTATTATCATTGCCCTTGATATGATTATTGATTTGGCCGGTTCATCAATTTTCATAAAATTTACCGAGGTACAATGATTTATATTGAATTAAAAGTATTTTCATTTCAATCTGCAATGCATATAATGCTTGTGTTTTATGCATGTATGAAAATGACTTATAACAGTGTCAGCTCTAGATAACAAACAGTTTAGGACAATTACCGAGTTAGTAACTCCCTCGTCCTATTCATATACTTAACCAACAGGGGCCAAGGGATAACCAGGTACGTATCACAACCATAGTATCATACACTCTATAGAGTCTAGACATCTTGGACAATGACTAACTTGAACATGGAAGTTTCTTTTACAGTTATTTTCATTATGCTTTAACCAACAGATCGACAAAAAGGAGATTGGAGCATGCAAGAAGTAAGACAAGTCACATAAAGAATTTGGTAAGAAAATATTATACATAATGAGATGTAAGTTTAAACACATAAGTTTGAAGATCAAATTTATTTTTAAAATACATTAGATGATATTTAGCAATAATCAATTTTTATTGGTCAATTGTTAGTTTTTATTAGTGAAAATGATTTGAACACAATTTTTTTTTCTTCAACCACCAAATCAATCTTATAATCTTATAATAGTGAAATACAATTCAACATGGGCAACTTTCATCTATTCTTTTTAAGCACAATGTAAAAGCGATGAAAATGAGATAATTGGCAACTTTGCTTTAAAAGTTGAATTAATCAAGCAATAATTTAGTTCACAAGATACGCATTTCGTGAACTTACGTGATCGTTTTTATTTTTTAGGGAGTAATATAACTTGTGCTATAATGCGCTATCTTTTCCAATGTCATTTTAGCTATTTTCTAAATAATAATAAAAAGTAATCACCATGCTATATAATTTTCAAATTTAATTAATCTCTTTTCTAAAAAGGTTCAATAGTTTATAAATTAGTGCATTAAATGATAAATTCGTAAAAAAAGGTTTTACAAAAAATATTACAGCAAATGTAAGAAGACCCTTACACATATTTTCTACCTCTATGAAATAGTAATTTAAGTAGAAACTTATTCATGTGAAACTCCCTAAGTCCTAATAACAAGTAACAACATTGGGCCAACATCATTATTATATACATATCATGCTGAATTTGGTAAACAATGTTTCATTAGAGATACATTTTCAACCCGAAGTCGAAGTTAGACAATACAACGCACCCCTGCTAACAAGCAATTGACAGATATCATCATACCCCCAAATTTTAGCCATGTACAAAGGGGTAGCACCCCTCTTATTCACAGCATTAAGGTTCACTCCTTTCTCAACCAACACTTTCACGGTCCCTACATCGCCACTCTCCACAGCCATGTGAAGCGGCACGTGACCTTCCTGGTCTTCACATTCCAAGTCCAAATCCGATAATTCACTAAGCACCATCAACACATCCTTGTGCCCTTTAAAAGCCGCGGCGTGAACCGCCGTCAGACCATACTGGTCACGGTACTTCACACTCCCACCACATCTCCTTAACAGCGCTTCCACTTCCGCCACGTGTCCGTTCCTCGAAGCCTCAAATATTTCTTCTCCCACCTAAAAAAAAAACAGGAAAATCTCATCTCATTAAATCAAACATAAGAAATTGAGAACATGATGGGCCTATTAATTTGGGCTTGGGCTTGGGCTTTACTTCATTTATGTTTGTATATTTATCTGTATCTGCCACGTGTACTTGATCAGGGGCATTACTGGGATTGGGGATTATTCTCAAGCCGGCTTCGAGGAGGAGGTGAACCATGTCGTCCGGGTTGAGCAGCTTGGTGGCGGCGCCGAGGAGCGTCTCGGCTTGGGTAGGTGAGAATTCCGCGAGCATGGAACGCTGTCGTTTAATCAAGTTCCTTACCGCGTCTAAATCTCCGCGGGTGACGGCGTCGTTGAGGAGGATGGGGCCCACGAAGGCCACCTTCAGTTTGATGTCCAGAGTCTTGAACCCGTAGGGGCGCGAGGCGAACCACGAGTTGATTGACTCGGGGTGAGTTAAATCGGATGAGTTAGCAGAGAACTCAGCTGTTTTGACTAGGAAACGATCCGAGGGGGAGCGAGGGTAGGAGCGAGGGAGGTGGGACTGTGGCTTTAGAATGACTTGGAAGGTGGCGGAGGATAGAGGTTGAATGAGTCCACTCGGCGGGTTGACTAGGAATTTGTTTGGTGATGAGGTTTGGATCTTGAAGGCCACTGGTGTGGTTTGGGTTAGAGACCGAATCCGAACCGTGGCTCGACATTTGCAGTTCAGTGCGAACTCAATTCGAACCTCTGCGGGTTCGCACACTTCCACTAGTGCCTCCATCTACCAACGCTGTGCACTTTGTGTCTGGGATTTGGATTGGTGCTGGTTGGGTCATGTGTAGGGGTATAGATGACAAAGGAAAAAGAAAATGATAGTCTCGTGACCTACAAATCGTTACGACCCATCCCCACGTGTCCATTTTTAATTTGACATGGTTTTTCACTTTTTCTAACGAATTCACCGTGATGGAAACAATGAATAAATAAATAAAAATCGTTGATCTTGTGGAGCCCACTCTAACAGCCAAGAGTGCGCTAAAGCTAAACAACGGTGCTACACCTCTACTACTACTACTATTACATTCTCACTCCATTGACACGTATAATAGTCATGCTATGTAGCACAGGGAGATTCGGTGCACCCTCGGGTAGCTCTTGTTTTGCTACATTCTTTCCTTACCATTACATATTGCATTTGGCGGGTTGACAGTTTTTGCAAGGTGAAGCGAGTAGAGAGTCAGAGTGGTGTGAGTTCTGCTTTTTTCAAACGCTTCTTTCTTTGATTTTTTTGAATTTAACATAAAACTGAGTCTCTGGTACTTTGGCGAATACAGATATTAGTTGAGTTTCTGTTTCTCCGTGGCTCGAAGATGTTTTACTCTCACCAGCTTCTTGCTCGAAAGGCACCACTCGGCCAAATATGGTAACTCCGTTTCCATTTCTTTCACGCTTCTTCTTTCTGTTTTTAAGTATGATTTCAACGGTACTCTGTTTTCTGTGAGATCACTGGTTTCTAATTTTTGGTCACCATGCTTGTCCATTTCTTCGTTTCTTCAAAGCATCTAGCATATATGGAACTTCAAACGTGAATGTCATGAACTTATGTAGAACTAAATGAATCATGGTTTTGATTTACGAATGCTTTTTCTATTTTTTTTCTGTCTCCGTGTAACCTTATCGGTGATTCTGGATATCAATTTCCTTTAACTTCCAAGTTTATTTCTAAAATGAGGAATGAATTCTCACTTGGTCCTTGATTAAGGATGGCTGCGACAATGCACGCAAAGATTAACCGAAGAAAGCTAGACAAGCTCAACATCATCAAAATTTGGTAACGGTTGCTTACCTGAACGCATGTTTTTCTTATAGTGGTGCAGACTTATATTATTTTTGTTTCTTGTGCTTATTTTGCAGCGAAGAGATTCTGAACCCATCTATTCCTATGGCTCTTAGACTTTCTGGAATTCTCATGGGTGCACACTCTTTCTCTTTTTGATCCTCTGCCATGTTCAATCTCATTTTCGATTTCAATTAATTAGTAGAAATGTATGATATCTTTGCACCTCTGTTCAATTATGGTTGCTGCGTTTTCATCAGGAGGAGTAGTGATTGTCTATGAGAGAAAAGTGAAGCTCCTTTATGGTGAACTTTTTAAATCCTGTTTTCAATAGTAGTGTAGCATTAAAATCAAAGCGCTCACGTTTCTGAATTCTCCTTCATTTCTTTTGTTGTTACCTTTTTGTCTCGCAGATGACGTGACCCGTTTTCTGGTACAAAGCTCAACGTTAACATTTCCTGCGAATTCGGTTTCTTTTTCTTTACGTTTCTCTGCATTTGTTTCCTATGGGTACAAGGTCGAAATGAACGAAGCCTGGAAAGTAAAAGCTGCTCCAGATCCTACATTGCTCCCCAAGTCCAAATCCAAGGCCAAGTTAGTCACATTTTTGTTGCTCTTGTTATTCAAATTATGAATAGTATACGGTACCATTGAGATAACTATATGAGTAATGTCATGCATATTTTCGAAGACTTAATTCCCTTGTGCTCTGCATTAACTTTTTTTTTACCCTTCTTTTTGATAGGAAAGAGGCTGTTACTCTGCCGGGGACCGGTGAGACGAATGTGGCAGATATTGAACAGTCCCTTCAGTTTTCCAACACAGGCACCACAAATGGATTTCAACATAACGCCTATTTTACCATGGTATGTATCTGTCCTCAATGCATGGAATTAGAAAGTGAAAAGAATTTATCAATAAATTAATCTAGGTTTGATCACCAATTAGGTTGAGCTGATCCATACCCTTACTGCAGCGACTTGATAGTGTGGATGAACCCTTCATTAGTAATGGAGCAAGAGAGGACCAAGATCAATCAGAACTTCTCCATCAAGGTTTTGTTCCTTGAATTTGCTAATCATATATATGTGTTGTCCATGCAAGTGTCCATATGCTAACTCTTATCATTCTCAGTTGACGTGGAGAATATTACCTTATTTGAACGCTTTGAAACATTCCAAGCTAATGCGGATCCATACAATCGCTTTGAGAGGTTTTTAGTTTCAATCATCCTTTTTTTGGATACGTATTTTTAATTTCTTGCAACATTCCATTTATTTTTTGAATGTTGTGGCAGGTTTGATATTGAAGGAGATGAGGAAACACAGGTAAACGTAACTTCAGCAGATCAAATTCCATCCACGCTTGTACCCTCCCCACCTCATCAAGACGAGCCCACCAGAGGTGATTAGGATAGCAATCATTTTTAAACATTAAGATTTTAAATAATGTCATTTTTCTTTATAAACATTTTGTCATTTAAATTTAAAGTATTGGTAGATTGTAAAACATGTCTTTCCTTCCACCTTAGTTGAATTTATTTTTCTTTCACCACATTTCACTTGTCTGTACCCTACACATATAGTTTATGCCAATACTGGGGTTTTGATGGAAGAGACTACTGTACCATCTAGACCAAACTCGCCAAACTCGTTCATGACCCAACCTCGGTATGGTTTGACAACTCCATCAAACTTCTTTCCTTCTCATAACTTAGAAGCTTGGAAAGTTGTGTGTCGTTCAGACTGAGCTTGGCTACAACTTGAAGTGTACATATAGCTTAAGGATTGTAAGGGAGTAATGGAGTGTCATTTTCCTAGCGTATGTAGCTTAAGGATTGTAGCGGAGTAATGGAGTGTCCATACTGCATTGCATACATATACAACCTGTGTATATCTCCTTGTCCTGCTCTACCTTTCTTAACAGAGATGAGGTTTAGTCTTGACAAATGACAGTGGTAGGTAAGCAATTGTAATTTTTTCAGTTGGTGACGTGTTAGTAAAAATTTATTTTGGTATCATAAGCTGTGACTTGTGACCCGTAAAAGGGCATCTTGGCATAAAAACTGAACTGTTATTATTAGAGTTTAGTGATTACGAAACTACATTTCAACTGTATAATTATTTACTGTCAAAATATTCTATGACATAGTTTTTTTCCTTAGAGTTAAGCAAATGTTAAAATATAGAAGTGTTGTAGAAATAACTAAACATTGTCAATATAAAAAGTAAAAAGAAAGAAATGAATTTGTTTGCTGACATATAACTATTCTGCAGCTGATACGTTTCAAGACCATCATCCTGGACACCCAGACATTCAGCAACCTAGTGAAGGCATGATACCTAGACAGGTACCGTAATTATTTATTAGTATAATGACCATTATGTTATGATTGATGAGAAAAGAAACCAACGAAATGCAATGCAACAGGAACCTAAAAAGCGGGGACCAAATAAAAGGAAAAGAGGACAACCATCGGCTATAGAAATGGATTATGAGCAAACCATTATTCCTGCTCATATATATCAACACTGGCTTCAGAATGCTTCGGATATTGTCACGCGAAGAGGAAGAAAGAAAAAGGTTCCATTTCATATCCATTATGCATATAGCATCCAAGTTTTTTGAATGAAATGCTTATTCATGTATGTTATAAGCACCGAAGAGACAGATCATGTATGATATTTTGTAAACCAGAGATTTTAAGGAAAAGTACTGAGCTGAGAGTTTAATATCATAAAACATAAGAAAAGAAAAGAGAAGCGGATAAAATTAGTAATCCAGCTATATCTTCAACAACGTACTTACACAACAAAATTCTACTTCTTGTTTCAGCAAACTGATGTCATGTCTTCAACAAAGATAGCCAACCTCATGAAGCTGCCACCCGTTGTGCTAATTGGTGATTTATTTACTGCTGAAAATGACAATATATATTATCCAAAACCTATTCTTGACTTATGGATCAAGAGCATTCAACCACCTCATGATTCACCTTCAGGTCAGCATAGAGTATCTCTCTGGGGTGCCTGGGGGGTGTTAAAATCGTATTAGTTGGTATTGAGAAAATAATCAACCTTTATATGGAAAAGCTTAAGCAGAAAGTAACAAACTCAATTTTATGCAGAAAGGATTTCAGCCCACCATCCTCCAGAACCATCATTTTCATCGCCTCCAGGAGTACAGAATGAAGATTTCATGCAATTTGTTAGTCTTCTGCACCATCTTTTGGTTTGACTTTTCTTTGTTTCAGGGGAATATGTAGCTTATTTCCGATAAAATGTCCAAATGTGAAGCCTTCTGAAGATTTTGACAGTAGGCCAGACTACCAGGCACCTCCAATGGAGAAGGCTCGGGAACATATCCTCATGGATGAACTGACAACTAGCCTTTTGAGAGGGCATGAAGCTACTCCTCATGTCTCATCAGGGAAAGCTGGTATATTTTATTGATTTGTTTGTTAGATCCTTCAATTCTCTAATGTATGGCTATAACTAAGGAAATACAAGATAATTATTCTTCGACGTGATATTCTAGGAGACAGTGTACATTCCTTTCCAAGACCAACGTCTGAAAATGGTCCTGCCTCACATTCAGATTTTGATTCGGGAAGGTAGTTCAATTTATGGTTTCAAATGTACATTTCATCTTAATATCTTAAGGACAAAAAGAGATGAGAGTTTTCATCTTGTTGAATAAGATAGTGGCAGTCTGATTCTTCAGAACTGTTAACAGATTCAAAAATAAAAGGTATTCATCATCTGCAAACAGCAGTGGAGGCCTTGAGCCACTAGGAGGCCTTGAGCCACTAGCTGAAGATGTAAATTTCAAGTTAGCTAGACTGTATGAAGATGGTCCCACACCTGATCAAGGTATATTACTTGTTTTTTTGGATAGTATATTACTTGTTAAGGCTTCTCTAATATTAGAAGCATATTTGCTGTAATAGTATATTCTTTATCCACTTAGCACATGCATACATCAGTCTCATTAGTTTCTTTTCAGAACTCTTTGTGGAAACAGGACCCACTCAAACACAAGCAAACATCAATCATCCTAGTGACAAGATAACCGATTCAATCCAAGCGTATGAGTCTCTTTTAAGAAATTTATTAACCTTAATAACTTTAAGAAATTTATTAACCTTAATAATTGCATATTCCTTGTATTTTAACAGGCAGATGAAGGCACATTTTGACACGCCTGGAGCTCCTCCAGTTGAATCCCTTCATAACCTAGCTGCTGGAATGACACGGACATCAGCAGCACAACTTTTCTATCAAATTTGTGGTATTTATTTATTATATAGTCCTCTTATCTATCTTTTATTTAAAATAAACATCCAAAGTGTTCTAATGACTATAGTAATTCTTTCATGCGCAGTTCTTGCTTCCCGCGATGCGCTGAAAGTTGACCAAAAGGTTCCCTATGGAGAGATTGTCTTCTCTAAAGGATTAAAAATGTGATGAAGTTTTAGTTCCTCCTCAGTTATCTATGTTCTTCTAATTTGCTGCTTCTATTTTAAAGAGTTTTATTAATGCAGCTTGTTTTCTTTATCAGCTAGAGGTATTGGTGTTTAATTAAGGAAACGACAACGATTATCCAAATAGTCATTGCTATTTGCTAGGATTAAATGTTTTAGATTTTTTGTTTTCCCTCTCCGACAATGTCTAATGGAGAAATTGTTAGGTAGTACTGCACTACTACTATTTTGTCTGATGATTATGAGTGTTACTTTCAAGTTATTTGAAAAACATTTGTTTAAACAAAATAGGCTCATTTGATTAAATAGTTTATTTAATAGTTTGACATTTTTTAAAACAATATTCTATAAGAGTATTTCTTATGGTGCTTATATCAGTTATTTAATTTTTTTTCTCACTATGGTATGGGATTTTTAATGTAAGCATCGTTGCTTATATAAACAATTATTAGTTAATAAATTTATATCATAAATAACATATTTTGTAAGCATTGTTGGATTCGTAAAATTAAGTTAAATATTCATCTTATTAATTTTAATAATGAATTTTTGTATATAGTGTTTAAAACTAAGTAAAATTATAAGATTTACAAAATTAAGATAAACAATCTATCTACTTAATTATGTATTATAAGGTTTTGTCTGTCCAATTATTTTTAATTTTTAAACCTTGCACTTCCCACTTCTCACTTCCCACATTCAATAGAACTCAGTCACTCTCATGCCAAAGTATCTTTTTATATTATTATTTTAACATTATGTTTTTTTATTTTCATTATTATTGTGCTGTTTATGTAATTTTTTAATGACATTTTATTTTTATTGAAAAAATAAAAATTATAAAGAAAAAGTAATCGTTATTTTTTCAAGAAAAGGCTGTTTAAATTTTTTTAGTACAAAAATTAGAAAACAATTTTTTTTTTTAAACTTTACTTAAATTTTGATATTTTTGTGTTAGAAAACTTAGAAACAATAAAAAAAAATATAGAATAAATATCACAACATTCTCTACTTTGAAAATATTTTATTCATTTTTACAGTTTTTATTTGGAAGATAATTAATTTCATTTTTTGATAATATTTTATTTTTCCTTTTATAATATTTTTTGTAGAGACAATAGCATTTTTTTATTTTTATATAAAATATTTGAGTGTATATATATATATATATATATATTTACATTTTAATTATTTTATAATCTATTGTTACAAATTTATAAACTATAATTCATTGCATTTACAGTCAAATATCTTTATGGGGATTTGATTATAAATTGATGTGAAAATTAAAGGTTATATATTAACATTTTCTTATATTCTCAAATGAGACACGCTTAAGAATTATATAAAATATTGACATCTTTAATTGAGATACACTATCAAATATTATTCCATCTTATAATTGTTTATCTTATATTCTCTTTGTATTTATCATGTATTCTCAAATAACACAATACTCTTTCATTTTATATTTTTCTAGCAAGTAAACTCTTCTTCCATAGTTACATTAGTGCTTATTACTCGGTCTCAAATATATACAACAAAAAAAATTATATATTTTAATCTTAAATATAAATAAATTTTAATCAATTTTTCTATATTTGATGAGATTATCTCCAAGATATCATTCACTTAATTGAGATTCTATTTCATATGACTCATTTTTATTGTTGATATCAAATTTTAATAAAAGATAATTTAAGAAAGAAACTTATTTCTCTTTGTGGGATCAACAAAATTAAATAATATCAATTAATTTAATTTTTTCTTAAAATAGAGATTAAAGAGAGCATTGGATAATGACATTATTGTTGAGAATTGGGTCTAGCAATGACTAGTTTCATTGTTGTGATAAATCGTTATAAAAACAATCCACATTTGATATATAGTGATACATAAAGAAAACAATAAAAAATAATGACATTAGTACATATGTTAACTATAATTTTTTTTTTACAATTATACTAATAAAATTTAAACTTGAAAGGCTAATACTACTCAAACCATTAAAATAACACGATCTATTTCTAACTAAGAAAATGAACCATTATGAAAAATATTCTTCAGTGCACAATAGATCAACCGAAAAAACACAACAACTTTTTTCATACCCTACACACATTATACCTTTTCTGTATCTATTTCTTTTTTTTATATATTTTTATTGCATTATTTATATTTTTTCTTAAAAGAATATTCCTTATGTAGTAAAAAATAAAAAAAAAACCTCCCAATAGAAATAATTAAAAAAAGAGAAAAGAAAAAAAAAAAAAACGCACATGCTGCTCTAGGTAGGGTTATGATTAACGATGATGATGCATCATGGTTGACACTCACCTTTAATAACCCGTTTCCCATTTATAACCCCCACTCCCTTCGTTTCGTTTTCTTTGCGTTCCCATCACCCTCTCCACTCTTCACTACCCCCAAAACCCTTTTCCCCTCACCACTTCTCATGTGGCCACCGTGGCTTAACTCACCGAGCCGGTTCCGCAACACTCCACCGCCGTCACCGTCTCCTTCGTCATCGCCATCGCATTCTCGAACTCGCTCCTTCAGTTTCTCCTGCTCCTCCTTCAAAGACATCCAGAGCCTCCTCCAAGACAAGCCCGAATCCGAACCCGCCGCTCCCAAATCTCCGTCTCTCTTCCGCCGCGTCCGGATCTCCACCGCCGTGCTCCGCGCCTGGGGCGCCTCACGCGCCGCCGTTCCCGCCGCACTCCCGCCCGGCCTCGACCAAGGCGTTGTCGTCTACTTTACCTCCCTCCGTGTCGTTCGCCGCACATTCGACGACTGCCGCGCCGTCCGATCCATCCTCCGTGGCCTCCGCGTCGCCGTCGACGAGCGCGACGTCTCCATCGACGACCGCTTCCGCGACGAGCTCCACGCCGTCCTCGGCTGCCGCAGCAACCTCGCCCTGCCGCGCGTATTCGTCGGTGGCATCTACGTCGGCGGAGCCGACGACGTCCGCCAGCTCCACGAGAGCGGCGAGCTCCACCGCCTCATCGAACGCCTCCCGCGCTCCAACCAGAACAACGCCTGCGATTCCTGCGGAGGCTTCAGATTCGTAGTGTGCGACGAGTGCAACGGAAGCCACAAAGTCTTCACAGAGAAAAACGGATTTAGAAGCTGTTCTTCTTGCAACGCAAACGGCTTGATTCGCTGCCCTGCCTGCTTCTTCGTGCTCCCGCGCCACACCAGATAGCTACCCTACCCCTCAGTTAGTTACAGCTCACAGACAACTCACTGATGAAATTTAATCAATCATATTTATGTTGATAAATAAACACTTCCTCACTTTCTTTTCGTTTATGTTACTACGTTACATATATTAATTAATCTTGTAGTCTGAATCTTACGGTATGAATAGGTTATGATATAATTAATAATTTTTGTTGTTATTATATGATGTGAGTCGTATTGAATCTTCTTAATGGTCTCGGTCTGAGTTTTATAAATAAAATAATAATAATTTTTGTAGATACAAAAATTAATCATCAAAATTAGTGACACTTCATGTATTTAAATATTCTGTATCAATAATATGTTAATAAAAAATTATGATATTAGGAGTTAGCAGTTAGGGTTGATTTGTTCTAATGGCACTTTAACATTAATGGTTTTCACATGGAGTAAGCCATGGTGGAGTCATGTATGTACTGACAGCACACAATGATCTTTGTGGGAGGTTCCTTTGGCAGGGGCACGAAATTTGAAATTATTTTGTCCGGTGTGATGGGTGATGCTGCCAAATTTTCTTCATAGGGTCGAAACTGTTCCCACCGTTTTCGATTCAATTTTTGTTCTTGCTCATATACTCAATAATAATCATTGGGGCAGATCGTGAGAAGCGTGTGTGTTGGGCCTCGTTTTGGGTCTGGTTCATTTTCTATTTTCCTGCTTTTCTGGAGTGTTGATTTGATTGCCTGGTCCACTTTTTTTATAACGCAAATTTCTTGATGCTCAATTCAATTCCCATGTCGCTCACGTTAACATGACCCCAGCTTGTCTCTTGATTTATATTGTACTAATATTTCTTTTTTAATTATCGCCTTAAATCAGAATGAAAAAGTGTGTAGGAAGTTAGGAACTAGGACAATGTTTATCCAAAAACCTTCTTAGAGGAAAAGAACATTGGTGCCTTGGCTGTGCTGTGCTCGAGAATTTGTCATAATTTTTTTTTTCTGAATTCGATCCAATATGCTAAACATGAAAATGCAACGTTAGATTTAATGCAAACATTACCTTTTCTTTTGCCCTCAATGGCTTTTGCTTTACTATGATGAATGTCATTGGGCTTTGTACTTCTTTTTTTTTTTTCTTGGAAGAGGTGGGTGGGGAGTTGGGGTTGTGAAGAGAACAATCTCGGGCTTGGTATCTACACAACGTAGAATGAGGTTAGGAGTACAGAAAGAAAGATAGGCAAAATATTGTATATGCACGCAGGGCTGGTTTAGAAAAGTAGAAAGTTACATAGTATTTGGGCATAATAGAAGTGTAGATACATCTCTCTTCATCATTTTTTATTATACATTTTCAACTGAAAATAACTTAAGAGTAACTGGCTAACAACAATTAATGAATAATTCCTCATTAAAACTTGGCCAATGCCCAATAGAACACTAACTCACAAAGTCTTTACTCTTTAGTATTTTTTTAAGAGCGAGTCTTGATATAGGGGTAAAGTTATGTCTTGATAATTTGTTGATCATGAATTCAAGGCCGAAAATAACCTATTTGCATATGCAAAGATAATGCTTTGTATAATATCATTCTCCCTTACCTTCACATAGCGATGAACCTCTGAACAATGGAATATGTAATATGGACTATATGGTAGTTTTAAATTCTTTTATTTAATTGAAAATTACCTTACATACAATTAAATAAAAGAAATTGTTTTTTTGTTTACATGCATAAGTAATAAACACTAACAGATAATAGATTTTGTTTGTCATGATGAAGCGAGGAACCACAAAATCTTGCAATGCAATAACATATATATGGGAAATTAGCAAGGAACCCTAACTCACATAGTCTTTTTGAAGTTTTAAATTTCAATTCTCTATGGACAACCACTATAAGATTTATTGGACACATAAATAAGGAAACCTAAAAAGTAAACACTATTGACAAGATAAGGATGAGAACCTTTATAATAACACCTCTTTTTAAATTCAATCACAACTCAATTAATTATCTTTGGATTTAAATAAGTTTCGAGCCGCCTTACTATAAAAACATGATAGATTACGACAAAAAATAATGTTAGATTAATTGCCTATTTGTATGTAGTTTGAAACAAAATTTATTACTCCATAGAAGAATTTTTTTCCCTTTGCAAAAATGACATCGAACAGTGTTATTTTACATCAAGAAGTATATAAACTCTGTTTGACCTATTAAACAAATAAAACTTAAGTTGTACATAATAATTTTTTTTACCTATCCAAACGAGCTTTCTGATAATTGTTATATATATGTAATTTGTATATTTAAATCACATAACAATTATTTAATTTATTTTTTTAACACTTCTTTTTATCTAAAAAGATTGAAATTTAGCTTATTCTAAATTTTCATCAAGAGAATGTTAAAGTTAGTTAATTTACCGTGTTTTTGTTTTTTTTTTAATTTATAGAAATTGACACAGTGTTTTTACCGTGTTATTCTAAAAAGATTGAAATTTAGTTATTCTAAATTTGTATAATAATTTTTTTTTTATTTTTTTAACAATTTTTTTTAATTTACCATGTTTTTGAAGAACTGGAGCAGTGCACTCAATGTGACAGTATTCGTTCAGTGCAAGGAGTCAAACTAGAGGTCAGTTGTATCGTGTAGGCACGCTAAGCCGCTAAGCCAATTGATGGCTTAGCGCGTGGTCACTTAAGTCAGCTGAACTTTGCATATGTGCTCAACAATCACATATAGGCTTAGCACACCGTCATTGTCAAAAAAAAACATAATTGTGCAACGTTATAAAAGGGAGATAGAGGGGGTGCACTGTAGCATTGGACAAACAGAAGTTAGGGCATGGAGGAACAAAATTTCACTCACTTGGAGTTGTCTTTCTTTCATTTTCTTCCATTCCCTTTGTTTCTTTTTATATTTGTGAGCCTCTCATGACAATGAGATGCTAAATCACCTATTGTTGGGGTTTGGCAACCAAACACTCTTAATGTAAGGATTCTTACTATCCATTTAATGTAACTTCAACATTGTTGCTTCTTTTATGAGTTTATTGGTTTGTTTATGGTTTGATCGCCCATGTACATATATGTTATAGAATTTTACTCATTGGAAAATATTTGCACCTTAAGAACTTGAAAAAAGCTTCTTGGTAATCCATGTCTAGGGATAAAATGATGATATTTAGCCTTAATTATGCATCTCTATTCTTAAAACAAATTATTTGATATAGCTCTATTGGATTAGGAGTGAAATTAGATAATTAGACTCTTTCACATGAGAAATCACACTTAGGGTAGTTTAGCATATGAAGGTAATAGTGGAAATAACGTTAAATGGTGAAAATTTTCTAACATTACAGTGGTTTTAATAGGCCAAGCACCCAACATGTTCTCAAAATTCTGTATCAAATGACAATTTACTCCTCTAAGTGTTTGCTTTCCATCTATTGCATGTGCTCTGCTTAATTATCTACATTTATGCATCATTACTAGATAAATATTGAAATTAGTCAATTATTCGCTTAAAATTAGAAATATACTAACTCCATGTACAATCAAAGTGTTTATGAACCCAACATTCGGTCTTATTACTTTAAGATACTACTTGAACAAATTAGTATACTTACCAAGGAGTTAACACTTCCTTATATATTTTTTCATATTTGTTAATTATAGTTTTTAGATAGAAAAAGAGTCAATTCTAGAGGAAATTTACACATAGGTTAATTTGAAAAAAAAAATGCTACAAAATAAAGAGAGAAAAGTCAATGTTGTCTTAACCAATTAATTTTGATGACATATTAGAGAGATGAGACGTAAGTAATCCTCATTTGTTTTTAAATAAAATGGTTCTTTTTTATTCTAGAACTTTTAAACTTAACTTTAAAATATAGATTGCATTCCGTAGTTATATATCATTGTGTGTGAACTATAATGATAACTATTTTATATAATAGCCACTTATGCTGAAAGAGTTTATGCAAATCAATGTACATTAATGATGATACGTGCCATATGAAAATGAAAAGGTCATAATCTATGTATGTACCGAGTAATTCGTATGTCATTGTCAAGAGCGAGGTATCTAATTTAACAACTTTAGCGGTTAGCAGGTGTCTGGATTCTTTATCTAATGACAACATCCCCCAAGTTCTTATAAAACCATTTCTCCCTTCCACCCCCAAATTAATCTGTCACATCCCCTCTCAAGCATCAAATATTCAATTTAGTGTCTCTTCATTCGAGTTCGCTAAACGTAGAAGATCAATCAATTGTCTATACTAAATTAACTATTTCAACAACTTCTCCATAAAAAGATACTATTAAAACTAGTCTCGAAGAAAATGTTTTAAAGTCTAAAATTATTCATGTAACACGTAGCGTTATTTCCCCCCTTTTTCTTAATATCACAAAATTATAAATATACGTAGAGTTTGAGTGTAAAGGTAGAAAAAATAATTCAATATTTAGTTTCAGAAGTACAAAGAGAAGGCTGTGTCAGATAGGCTTAGCAATTTGAATAAGTAAAATTATTCAACTTACTCCATATATGTGGGAGGTACACAAGTTGTATACTCGTTCCCCGTGTAATAAGTCGGGTTAGAATTATTCACAAATATTACACTTTCTTGCATATAGTATGCCAACAAATTTTAAAGTTTAGTTTAGTGATTAAAAAGAAGGTATAATAAGATATCTTTTTATTTTATTTAAATTTTAAACTTTAAAAGCTAATAAAATAGTATTAGAAAATAATGTGTTATATATATATATATATATATATATATATATATTAGAGTGAGAGACATTTTTTTATAATACTTATATACATATCATATGTCACCAGGAAATAATACTAATAATATTTTTAAAATAAACTTATAAAAATCATTAACAAATTATTTTGAAAGATTAAAACTAAAATTGACTAGATTTATAAGACTAAAAATATAATTTTTTTTTATTTATTGCAAGGGATTAAAAGCATAGTTAAAACTTAAATTTATAACATAAACTATTATATAATAAAGACTTACTAAGCAACTACTTAATAAACTAAAACTAGCTAGTTACTCAAATATATTCTATAAAATATTTGCGTTTATATTTTTTAATAACAAAAAATATATTAAAAAAATTACTAGTATTTTTTGTTTATACTTTATAGAGTCGACAGTTCCATCCATAAATTAAAGAGGTGTTTTACCAAGTCTAGTAGAAAGACAGATGTCTTGATATCATCACCTGCTATAACTATAGCTAAGTCAAGTCATCGGAAAATAAACATAAATAGTGTTCTGTTCTCTTGTAACAGAGGTCCAACAATGGTGTTGGATAATTGATATGAGATCTAAACTCTCCTTCTAGGGACACTTATAATGGTGAAGTACTCTCAGGTAGATGATCACAATGCACCCAAGAGGAACCACAATCAGACGTGGGATGTGTGCACTGTGAGGAAAAGAGAGTTAGAGTTGAAAAGCGTACCTTTCTGTTGGAATCCTTTACCTATAAATACTGACCTGGACAGAATATGAGCGAATCTCCTTGATATTCGTCGTGGTTTTGGAACAGACATAATCCACATTTATTGAGCAATCATTATCCTTTATTCCTCTTAATTTTGTTGCGTAATCAACGGTTACTCATGGAATGTGCCTGAAAACTAAATCCGACCAGTCATTGTTGGGCCTCTTGGGATTTGGTCTATTCTGAATGTCCATAACAGTTGCCCCTCAGCCCGATTGCCCGACGTTCTGGGTGACCGAGCTGATGTTATGCTGATGCCATGCCACCGGTCGGGCCGTAGCCGGATCGGCCAGCTCGGTCGTGCCAGCCGATATTAGCTTCTGATATGCGGGCCAATTCTCGGTCTGGTGGCGTTTATCTCGGCCTAATTTTGCTTTGCTGGTGTACTTTGTTGAAAGAAGCCGGTCTGTTTTCCCGCTTTCTGATCTTTTTTGGGGAAGTGAAGCGTTCTGACTTCCCTTCAGACGTGAAGCGACGCGCCTCCCCTTCATTTAATGCTCCGTCTTTTCTTTGCATGTTTCAATCATTTCATAATCTTAGTGGAATCTCCGTTTTGCCCCTGTCTTTTGGTGGCCCAGCCGGTTTTGCCCTTCTGGTGGGTTAATTTCCTCTGTTGGTTACTTGCTTCCAACGTTTCGTGTTTTAATATTTGCTTTTGTTATCTTCTAGTTCTTACCTTATTTCCCCAAAGTTTATACTGCTATCTCCTCCTTCCTGCTCATTCTCTCGCTTGGCGTTCTTCCTTTTCTTCTTCTTTGGTGCTATAGTCTTCCCCATCTTTGGTGCTACGATCTCCAGACTTCTTCTATTCCAGGTTATCTTCTTTTCCTTCTTTTTTATTTCCTGGGATTTTCGCTTTCTTATTGTTCTTGTTGTAATTTGTTTTTCATCTCCTTTCTCGTTTATTAGCCCATACTGGGTTTCGCCTTCTCTCTCCCATTCTTGTTTTTCTTCTATCCTGTATTCGTCTTGAGTCATGCATCCTTTTGGTTTTAGTCCTGAGGAAGAGGCACACATTCGTAAGACAGTTCCCCCTCACTCTGCATTTTGGTTCTTTGGTCTTCCTCTTCCAGACGAGGAGAAAACCAAATGTCTGTTACGTACCCCTTCGGGGGGCCCCAAATCCTCGAAACCTTCTTTGCCCAAAAAGTCTCGCCCTTCAAATGTCGTAGTAAGCTCTGGCATTAGGTCTTGTGTTGAACCCAAGGGGCCTTCTGCAATCCCTTCTGGTATTCCTTTATTTACACGACCCATTGAGATTGCCCCTGAGACTCGGTTCGAACCCTGTCCGAGGTGCTTGGATGAGTTCCTATACTTGGCTAGCTCGGGTTTCGACAAGCAAGCCGATGACACCCTGGACGCGTGTCGTCATAACCCGGTTATCATCACTCCGCCCCTGGATGCAGGGACGGGGGTGTCGGTGGCTTTTTCGGGGCCGGGATTTGGGGCCGAGATGGTGTCATTGGCCATCGCCGGCCCTTCATCGAATCAAAGCTCTTCGACTGCCGTCATTTCTTTAGGTATTCTTACTGACCGCTGCCTTTCCCTTTTGTCGTAGGTAAGCATGGACGTCTCATTGGAGGTGATTGGAGAATCTCGGTCAAATGAATCCCAGACCGACAGACCCTCTCCTCGTTTAATCGCTAAGTTTCCCTAGGTAACCCATGAGGTTCTGAGCACCTTGTCCGTTATGAGTCGGGAGAGTGTCGCAACTCTTCCTATTAGGAACCAGGACGGGTTTTCCGTTCGTCAGCCCGGTCCCGATGAGCCTATATGTTCGCCCGCCGAGCAAGGCGAATCAAACTTCTTCTTTTTCTGTAAAGATGTGGTCACCCACTTGGGCATCCGATTCCCTCTCACTGATTTCGAGATGTCAGTCTTGAAACATCTTTCCTTGGCCCCCTCCCAGCTTCATCCCAATGGCTGGTCTTTTATAAAGTCTTTCGAAGACTTATGCATAAACTTAGATGTCCCTTGTACAGTCCCTCTTTTTTTATATTATTTTTTCGTCCATACCGGCCGCACAGGCCGAGAGCCTTCCGAAAGGAAAGGATGGACTTCCTTGAAGAGTCGTCCGAAACGTAAAATTTTCCCTTTATTCGCTGAGTCTTTTAAGAGATTTAAGACAAATTTTTTCAAAGTGTGCGCTATACCCGGTCGTCAACCTTTTTTCCTCCAAGGGCCGGAGTCCGCCGGGGTGAAGTGGAAATTCCCACTTTACTAGACCCGTGCTCATCATGAGTTCCCCCCCTCTTTCTACCAACGTGAGGAGACGGGACTGTCGGATGCGGACGCTTATTCGGTGGTCTGAATTAATGCTTTCCGAGAAGCCCAGGGATTTTGTGATATTATTCCCTTTTCTCAATGTTAGTTAGACGACCTTGGACATGGTATGTGCAATTCTTTTCGGTTTGTTGACTGATTGTTTCCTTTCTTTTGCAACCGCTGAAATGGAGAAAATTACTGGTGACGTTGGACCTCGGACACGCAAGGCGTCCGGTCAGTCAGAGCCGGCTCCTGATGCTGCTGGTGTTCCTCCCTTCTTTTCTAAAATGAAGAAGAGGAAAGTCGTGAAGTCTACCCCGGATGCTGGAGTTGCCGGGGTTGTTGGTAAGTCGGCCCCGGAGCCAACTGGGAAGTCGGCCCCGGTCCAATCTCGTCCTGCTGGCGCCACGTCCTCTGTGGGCGTCTTGGTTTCTGATTCCTCGGTCGTGGAGACTCCGTCGGCCGCACTCCCCGAAGCTCTGAAGCTGGTGCTCGGGCATCTCTGGGAAAGGGGGGCTGAAGATCTTTTCCCCTTTGTCCGGGCTCCAAAGAACTTATCGGATTCTTCTCATTTTTCCGAGGAGTTACTGGCAGAGCTCGGTCAGATGCAGCTCCAAGCCTATCGGATTGCTTCTCTCGTGGATAGCCTTGTCACGTTAAAGACAAGATATATCCGGTCTCAAGAGGAGCTGGCGGCTGCCCGGGCTGAGTCGCAAAAAGTGGGTGAAGAGCTGCGCCTTGTTCGTGAGGAGTCCGAGCGCCGCCTCCGAGAAGCCCATGCGAAAAATCAGCAGGCCTTGGCTAAGGCCGCCCATATGACCGAGAACCTCAATGAAGTCAAGACTTTGTTCGAGGGGGCACAGGCCGAGGCTGCGGAAGCCAAGTCCAAGCTCTTGATCGAAGAGAAAGAGGTGGCCGAGCTGCGGGAGATGATGGTATCGGTGGCCGAGGAGTCTTTTAACAACGCCCTGGCGCAGGTCCGATGTGCCAATGCCAGGTCAATTTAAATACTGACGGGGTACACTTTCGCTCTTATGTTCGTGACGGGATGATTGTTCCTTATGACGAACAAGAGGATTCTGTCATTGAAGCGGAGGGTGTCCCCGAAGCCGGTGTTGAGGCGAACTCGGCTCCAGGAACTATTGGCAAGAATTGAAGGGCCGGGATGCCGGTTTGAACTTGTATTTTTTGCTTTCTTTATTATGTTTGTATAATGATACAATCTGCTTTTTACAATATTGTGTTGTTGAATCTTTTATAATATTGTGTTCTTTTTTAGAACTATATATGTGCACAACGTTTATTCGTTTGGCTCCAACGGCCAACCCGAATGGTAAGTGTTTTCAGTTATCGAATATATTCCAAGTTACTGTGGGTGCAACGTGGTCGATCGAGACCATGCCAACCTGATCAGGGTTTGGCGGCACCTTGAGTTTGCTTGGAACGTTTATATATTATGTCAAAAAATATCGAGTATATTATTATTCGAAAGCTGTTCTAATTTTATTCATAACATCAAAAATTATTCATGTCCGTGATCCCGATGAAAGAGATTACATGAGATGGGGGTGCCAACGCACTCGGCTCACTCTTCTCAATTAACGGGAAACACACGGATGATCATATCTCTTAACTGTAGTAAATCTTCAGCTTGTCTGCATTCCATGTTCGCTTGACTGCGTGTTTATCTAGAGTTTCCAACATGTACGCCCCGTGGCCGAGATTCTGAACCACTTGGTAAGGTCCTTCCCAGTTGGCTGCTAATTTTCCATCTCGAGCGTTCTTGTTTCCAATGTCGGCTTTGCGTAAGACCAGGTCGCCTTCCTCGAAACTTCTCGGCCTGACCCTCTTATTGAATCTTTTAGCCGAGAGCTGCTTCATGGCCATGTCTCGGACATGTGCTTTAGCTCGGATCTCTTCTATTAATTCAAGCTCGTTGACCAACGCTTCATTGTTTGAGTCCTCGCCTTCCTTGAGTACGACCCTTCTTCTCCAAGAGGGGTGTTGATCTCTACTGGTATCATAGCCTCGCACCCATAGGTCATTCTGAATGGGTTTCCTGAGTGGATGACTGAGCTGTCGTTCTATGCGCCCATAAAACGTAGTATAACTGTCCTACCCAATTCATCCCGGCCTCGTGCATTCGCTTCCTGAGTCCCTCCAGAATGACTTTGTTAGCGGCTTCAGCTTGGCCGTTGGATTGCGGGTGTTCCACCGACGAGAAATGATGCTTAATATGGAGGCCGACCATCATTTTCCCGAACTTCTTATCAGTGAACTGAGTTATGTTATCCGTGACGATCTCTGCCGGGATCCCGAATCTAGAGACGATGTTTCTTTCAAAGAACTTTTGTACTCGGGCAGAATTGATGGTAGCTAGCGGCTCCACTTCTATCCACTTGGTGAAATAATCGACGGCTACTATGAGCCATCGTAGTTGTCCCTCCGTGGCCTTGAATGGTCCTAAGAGATTCATCCCCCATTTGTAAAAAGGCCAAGGGGATGTGATTGCCGTTAGTTCAGATGGGGCGGATCATATGACTCGGGCGTGCTTCTGGAAACTTTCACATTTCTTCATATGATCCTGGGCGTCAGCTTTCATAGTTGGCCAAAAGTAACCCGCCCGAATAGCTTTCATTGCTAGAGCTTTGGCTCCCATATGATGGTCGTTGGTACCTTTATGTATCTCGGCCAATATATATTTGGTCTGGTTGGGTCCTACACAAAGCAGCATGGGACTGTGTGGGCTTTTGCGATATAGCTCTCCTTCCTGTGTGGTATACATGACGGCCTCTCGGACTAGCCTCCTTGCTTCTGCAATGTCTTCTGGGGTTATTCCTTGCTCTATATATCTGATAATGGGCTGCCTCTAATCCGTGTTGGCCGTGATCATCATGATGCATGAGGGGTGGGGCAGCTTCTGCTGAACGACCGTTCGATGATTACCTGCACCCTTGGTACTTGCTAACTTAGATAATATATCGGCCCTCATGTTCTCCTCTCTGGGGATATGAGAGACAATGACCTCATCGAACTCGGCAATCAGCTCTTTTACCTTGGTCAGATATTTGATCAACAAGGGTCCCTTAACCTGGTATTTCCCTTCGATTTGGGCTGCCACTAGTTGAGAATCTGTAAAAAAAAATTAATTTCTGGGCCCCTTGTTCCCTGGCCGAGGCCAGCCCCGCTATTAAGGCTTCGTATTCGGCCTGGTTGTTTGACGTCGGGAAATTGAGCCGTAAAGATTGTTCCATGGATATTCCCTGAGGACTTTCCGTTATGATCCCGGCACCACTTCCCTTAGCGTTGGAGGACCCGTCCACATATAGGGTCCAGATTTCCTCGTGTGCCGATGCTACGGGGGTGAGTTCGACCAGAAAATCGGCCAAGGCTTGGGATTTGATCGTGTGTCGGGCTTCATATTTTAAATCAAACTCGGAAAGCTGGATAGCCCAACTGATCATTCTGCCAGCCAGGTCCGATTTGTGCAAGATCTGCCGAATCGGTTGGTTGGTGCGAATTATAATGGTGTGACTCTAGAAGTATAGGCACTTTCTCTAATTTTTGATATCTCAACTCCGAATTTTTTAGTGCCCGGCTTACAAAGTATACCGGTAGTTGAGACTTGCCGTTCTCTCTAACTAGCACGGCGCTTACCGCCTCCTCGGCCACGACTAGGTACAGGATCAAGTCCTCACCGGGCTCCGGTTTGGATAAGACTGGGGGGAGGCGAGGCATTTCTTGATTTCTTCGAAGGCGGCTTCACACTCGGAATTTCGGCCGATGGTGGCTTCTTTCCTCAGCATCCTGAAGAAAGGCAATGCTTTCTCCCCCGACTTCGGGAGGAAACGTGTCCGCGCCGCTAATCTTCCCATCAACTGCTGGACTTCTTTTTTATTGGTCGGGAATTGCATATTTAAAATTGCTATGCATTTGTCCGGGTTGACCTCAATTCCCCTGTGGGTTAACATGAACCCCAAAAACTTTCCTGCAGTCACTCCGAATGCGCACTTGAGTGGGTTTAGTCGGATATTCTTCTCTCGTAACCTGCCAAACGTCTCCTCCAGATCTCGGATGTGATTCCCGCTTGCGTCGGTCTTTACGATCATGTCGTCTATGTATACTTCTATGTTCCGGCTAAGCTGTTAGGCGAAGACGTTGTTCATCATACGCTGGTAGGTAGCGCCGACATTCTTCAAACTGAAAGGCATCATGTTGTAGTAGTAATTCGCCTCGCTTCCTCGGAATGCCGTTTTCTCTTGGTCTTCTGGGTGCATAGGAATCTGGTTGTACCCGGAGTAAGCATCCATGAACGATAACACCTTGAATCCCGAAGAATTGTCTACCAACAGGTCTATGCTCGGCATTGGATAAGAATCTTTGGGGCAGACCTTGTTGACGTCAATGTAGTCAACGCAGACTCGCCATTTGCCATTGGTTTTCTTAACCATCACCACATTGGACAGCCACGTGGTGTATTGGATTTCGCGTATGAATCCGGCCTCCAATAACTCCTGGATATGTTTTTCCAATGCCTGTTTTCTCTCAGGTCCGAGGTTCCTTTTCTTATGTGCCACCGGTTTTGAGCCAGGATACATGGACAACTTATGACAGCAAAACGTAGGCCTTATTCCCGGGATCTCGGAGGCGATCCATGCAAAAATATCTCGGTTGTCTCGGAGGCATTTTGTCAGTTCTGCTCTTGCAACTGGGTCGACTATCCTTCCAATCTTGGTGATCTGTGTAGCTTGAGATCCTATCTGAACCTCCACAAGCTCGTCCGCTGGTTCAGGCCTCCATTCTTCCACGTCTTCTCGGACGTCGAGCTCCACCAGGTTAATGGGTTCTATCTGTTGCCTTTTGTTTGTTCTCTGCCCCTCTTCTTCACAACGCTGGGGTAGTGAAGGCGAGCCGACCTCGGCTCCTTTGACGGCGTTGTAATAGCATTGGCGGGACTCTTTCTGGTCCCCGCTAATGGTTACTACCTTTCCGTTGCTTCCTATCATCTTCATCTTCTGATGTTTGGTAGACATCAAGATATCCCACCTGTGGAGGGTCGGTCTTCCAAGAATAACGCTGTATGGTGAAGGGAATTCAGCGACTACGAACTTCACTCTCTCTGATTTGAAAGCCTCATTTGTCCCCAGTGTTAGTCGCAACTTAATGGATCCTTTGATGGCCATGTTCTCGCCGTTGAAGCCAGATAACACCGTCTAACATGGTTTCAGGTCTATCTCGTCCAAATTCATCTTCTTGAAGGCGGTCCAAGATATGATGTCTGCTGAGCTACCGTTGTCCACGAACATCCTTCTCACCCGGCAGTTAGCTATAGTCCCGGTAATCACTAGACCGTCCTCATGTCCGGGTATCACATCCTCCATGTCTTCTTTAGTGAAATACAGCAAAAGGGGCTCAGGCTTGCTGTGGCCTTTAAACTTGGGTTGTTCCCTTACTGCCAGAACTTCCCTGAGGTATTTCCGGCGTTGATTGGCTGTATCACCTCCTCCTCCCATAGCTCCAGTGATCACATTGCATTCAAACTCTAGCTCCGGAAAATCCTCGTCCTCTTGCTTTTTCCGCTTTTCATCTCGGCCTTTCTGATCATCATTCTGGTTGCCTTTCCGCTTAACCTGTTGCCCTTGAGTTTTAATCACGTACCACCGCAACTTGCCTTCTCGGATGAACTTCTCTATGGCATCTCGTAAGTCCCAACACTGGTCGGTAGTATGTCTCGGTCCATTGTGAAACTCACAGAACCGAGTATGATCAAGGCTGGCCTTTTTAAACACAGGCCGAGGTCTATCCACTTTCTTCATCTCTGTCAAGGCTACCTCTCTCCATACTTGAGCCCGGGAAGTGTTCAACGGGGTATACTTGTCATACTTCGTGTTGTATCGTCCTGGTCGATGGCCAAGATCATGGTTTCTGTTCGGCTGCGCATTCCCGGGGTTCTGGCGGTGTCTCGGAGGGGAGCCCTTTCTTTTGGGGACGGTATTCGCGATCTCCATCTGTTCCAATTCCAAGTATTTTTTTGATCGGACCCTAAACTCGAGCAATGTTTTGACCGGGTCTTTGTATATAGACTTCGCGAGCCGTGATGATCCACTAAGTCCTGTTGACAATAAGTGGACGTGTACTTTCTCCTCCAACCCTTGTACCTGCAAAGCGGCCTCCTTGAACCGATCCAAATAGCTCTGCAGTGTTTCACCCGGGTGTTGATGAATTTTTCCCAGGGCGAACTCGGACTTAGGTTGCTTCTTGCTCGTCGCGAAGTTGAGCAGGAACTTTTGGCCGAAATCCTCAAAGTTGTGTATTGATCGGGGCGGCAGCGTGTGGAACCATGTCTGTGCGGCCCCAGTCAGGGTAGTAATGAAGATCTGAGAGATTATCGGCTCATCAATCCCTCGGACGCACATCTGCATATCGAACTCATCAATATGCACTTGCGGGTCTTAGCTCCCATCATATTTTGATAAGAAGGACCTGTCAAAATCCTCAATGAACTGGGCATTGACGATCTCATCGACGAATGGCTGTTGTTGTGTTGTCCACGCCGATATTTTCTCTTGTATACTTCGCCCCCTGCCCCGGCAACCTGGTATGGAATGTTAGGCCGTTTATCGTGATGTCCCGGGTTAATCTCGCGTTCCTGGTGGTGTGAGGCTGCTCCCGGTCCGAAATGTAAATGTTCCTCGGCCTCATGTGACGGCTGTGGTCGACGGGCCGACTGATGATGTGTTTCGCCCGAGCTAGGACGAAATGTTTGCTCTTGGGCCGGATTCTCCATGTGTCCACCGTGCTGTCTCCGATGCTCTTCCTCCTGCCTCCATCTCGCACAGCGCTCGTCTAGCTGGGCGATAATGTTGTTCATGTCCTCCTGGTGTTGAAGGGCATGTCGCCTTTCAAGCCGCTCGATCCGGGCTAGAATGGATTGCAGCACATTATTAGTGAAGCGCTGAATCGATTCTTGCTCTCCCTCAGCCTGAGTGGGTAATGGGCCTTCTAGCATAACTGGTGGGAGGAGAGGGTTGTTTTGTGGCCGAGAGGATGCAGTGTCTGAAAGCGCATCCTCCACCCGGACCGAGGGCGGTGCCCCTGCCACGGGTGGTCTTTCATCAAGGTGTCTTCTCATGTTTACCATGGTGGGAGTCGAAGTTTAACTTTCCCACAGACGGTGCCAATGTTCTGTTCTCTTGTAACAGAGGTCCAACAATGGTGTTGGATAATTGATATGGGATCTAAACTCTCCTTCTAGGGACACTTATAATGGTGAAGTACTCCTAGGTAGATGATCACAATACACCCAAGAGGAACCACAATCAGACGTGGGGTGTGTGCACTGTGAGGAAAAGAGAGTTAGAGTTGAAAAGCGTACCTTTCTGTTGGAATCCTTTACTTATAAATACTGACCTGGACAGAATATGGGCGAATCTCCTTGATATTCGTCGTGGTTTTGGAACAGACATACTCCACATTTATTGAGCAATCATTATCCTTTATTCCTCTTAATTCTGTTGCGTAATTGATGGTTACTCATGAAATGTGCCTGAAAACTAAATCCGACCAATCTTTGTTGGACCTCTTGGGATTTGGTCTATTCTTAATGTCCATAACAAATAGCACCACAACTTACCATCTTTTTCTCATATCATCATATCATCCTTACCAAAACACAGCCATTCATTCATTCAGTGATATCCTTACTGCTGTTTTACTTTTCTTTATATATGGCTCGTGTTATTTGTTCAGATTTCAGAGGCGACTCCTCCTAGACTGGTGTTGTGCTTCATTAATTATCAAATTAATGTTTTTTTTTACTGAATCAAATTAATGTTATCACTTAATTATTTACAGATTAGTATTTATTAAGATGATGAGAGATATCTTATTTTAAACATTTGTTAAATATAGTATTTAACAAATTAATCATATATCGTTATTTAAATAAACTAGATAGTTTCTGTAACACAATTTTGAGACGTGAGATGAAAATATTTAATTTTTCTTTCATATTTTAATTTTTTTACCAGATGAAAATGATAAAATAGCTGGAACAAAACATATTTTTATAATATGAAAATGCTAAAAAATGAAAACACATACTCAAATATATACGCTAAATTCGTGAAAAAAATTATGACAAAAAACTGACATGATTTTCTGTATGAAAAAGTGAATTCATTAAGTATTTTACTTTTAACAGTAAGAATTCAAAAATATACAATAAGATTTGAAGATAAAATGATACTAATAATAATAAACAAATCAGTTCCTCGAGTAAACTTGATGGCTTGGAACATGACTATCAAGAAACTTCAAAACCTGGGTTCGAAATTGACAAACAACAATTGAAAAATGACAATAACGTATTAATAAAAAATAGTTTAATATCTTTAAATAATTAATAAATAGGATCACAAGTATATTTATTTATCCCTAAAATTCACAATAGCGTATTAAAAAGGTTATGTGAATATGTTGTTGTCCTTCACTCCTTCCACCGTTACTATTATGACTTGTTAGCTGAGTGACAGCGAACGCGCTTTCAAGTCTCTTTGAGTTGGGTCCATTCACCAATCTCTCTTGCAGCCTTGCAGGTGTCACAACATTTCATCTTTAGAACTTAGAACCAGTCCATGCTTTATTGCTTCACCTTAGATATCACACTTTTGCTCCTTCCACTTCATATCTTCAACTTTTCTTTTTAATATGTTCACAACTTCTAACTTTGCTTCCTTGGTCTATTAAGCTCCATCATCTAAGCCAAGGTTTGTTTCTTGCAGAAGAGACGGTTTTCTTGCAGCAAGAATGGCCAAGAACAGGAAACTCACTCGGTTCAAGGATCTTTCTATAGCTTTTCGCTTTGTGGCAGTTTTTTTCTTGCTTCACAACTTGGGGTTGTGTTGTTCTTTGAATGAAGAAGGTACTTGACTTGTAGTGGTGGAATTTTGAGTTTGTGGAATCTTGTTGTGGCTACTAGGAAGATAGATGCTGAGACATGGTTTGTGTGTGTGTGTGTGTGTGTGCAGGTAATGCTCTTTTGAAGTTGAGGCAGAGAATAGAGAGTGACCCTTTTGGTGCTTTGTCAAATTGGATAGATGATGAAGTATCTGTTGACCCTTGTAATTGGTTTGGAGTTGAGTGCTCAGATGGAAGAGTTGTTGTGGCCTTGTAAGTGCTAATTCTGTTATCTGTTATTTGTAAGTTGTAACCAATTCCGTGGTATAATTTATGGGCACAAAGAAGAGGAACATACATGTTTCTTTTTTAATCTCTCTCTTTATTTGTCTCATCAAATGAGAGAAGGTCCGATTTTATATTTTTAAACTTTATTTTCTCTTGGCAAAACCTTGTATCTCAAGTGATCAACTCTATCGACAGTTGCTATTATCATAATAATTTTTTGATAAATCTAATCACTAGTGTTCATATTTTTAAAGTTGAGAGATTTTTAATGAAGAGAATTTTTTTTCCTTTGTTCAGGAATTTGAAGGATCTCTGCCTTGGAGGAACACTGGCGCCTGAGCTGGTGAAACTTGTCAACATAAAATCTATGTAAGTAATTGTTTGTTACTTGGTTGAACTGACTATCGCAGTAGTTCCTTTTCTCCATGACTTCTATATTGGCGTGCATTCTAATAATTGGAGGGTGAATATGTTGCAGTATTGTACGGAATAACTCTTTTTCTGGGACCATCCCTGAAGGATTTGTAGAATTGGAAGAATTAGAGGTTTTGGATTTGGGATACAACTACTTCAGTGGACATCTACCAGCTGATCTTGGGAGTAATACCTCACTAGCAATTCTGTATGATGATGATGATACTCTTAAGACAGTTCAATTTCACTTTTTTTTTTCAAAAATTCTCTTCACGTACTTAGTTTCTTCTTGTTGCAGTTTGCTGGATAACAATGATTTTCTTGTTGGTTTCTCTCCTGAAATAAATGAACTGAGGATGCTTTCTGAATGTCAAGTAGATGAAAATGAGTTAACTAATGCTGCTAAAATGCCAGCTTGTACAGAAAGAGCCACCACCACCACATGGTATGTTACTAATTGATTGAAAGGTGGTGCATCTCTGGAATTATATGCCTCTTTATGTACTTGTATTTTGTATTCTAAGATGTGCCCATTTCATGCTATCATTATTATAGGCGAATCCTATTCTATTTCCGTTTTTCTCAAAAACAAACATAATTTTCTCTTCTTTGAAGGAATATTGATCAAGGTAAAAGTACTCGTGGCCTACTACAACAAAAGGTTAAACGCCGTACTTATCAAGACCATTTTTATCGTGCGGCTGATCCACCTGTCGAGAGCTCTCCTCCTCCTCCTTCTGTTTCCCCATCAGCCTCAGGAAAACCACCAGTGCCAAAGCTAGCTCCTCATAGGAAAAATGCTTCTGATTCTCCTCCTCCCCGCTCTACACCAGGTTCTGGAACACTATCTAGAACTGAAAGCAACTCACCAAAGGTTCATACATTTCGTATTTTGACTGGAGTTATAGGTGTTGCTGTGTTTCTTATTTTTTCAAGCATTGGCATATATCTTTGTAAAACAAAGGTAGCTAATGTCAGACCTTGGGCCACGGGACTAAGTGGACAGCTCCAGAAGGCATTTGTAACTGGTAAATCTAATCATTTCTTTTACTCTAAGTTAACAAGAGTAAACCATGGCTATAAGTAGCATACAATTTTTATCATGCAAGGACCTACATCATTAGTTATAGAGTCTATATCAATAAATAAAATTGTTTTTCTCTTCCCAAGAAGGACCATGTCCTTTTATTAAAAAAACAGAACATCTAAATCCCATACTGCATACAGGATTAGGATTCCTGAAAGATGACAAAGAATAGGAACTTATTTAACTTGATTTTATTGGGTCCTTTGGTCTCATCCAATTGATTTGGCTTTGAATGGTTGCATTCCCATGTCTTTGAGCTATATTTCTGATGCTTATATGTATGTTTTCTGCCTATGTACATGCATGACAGGGTCTTACATTTTCAGGTGCGCAAAAGTTAAAGAGATCAGATCTTGAAGCAGCATGTGAAGATTTTAGTAATGTAATTGGTACTTCACCCATTGGTACACTGTACAAAGGAACTTTGTCTAGTGGCGTTGAAATAGCTGTAGCTTTTGTTCCGGTAACATCATCCAGGAATTGGTCAAAGACTTTAGAAGCTCAATTTAGAAGCAAGGTACACCAACTATTATAACAGAAAGAAACCAGCAAATTTAACTGTAGAATTGCAATTCAGAAAATTTAATTATAACTAACTTCTTAACCATATCATGGCTTCAGATAGATACATTGTCGAAAGTGAACCACAAGAATTTTGTCAATCTTATTGGATACTGTGAAGAAGAGGAGCCTTTCACCAGAATGTTGGTTTTTGAATATGCCCCAAACGGAACAGTATTTGAGCATTTACACAGTAAGTACTGTATCATTTTAGAGTAATTACTGCACTAAGGAGAAAGGATAACAACATACTCTTTCTAGCATATGGTAAATTATTTGCTGAAATTTATTGAAAATTGCAAAATTTTGTAAGTTTCTCTCCTTATTTATTGAAACTCGCTCATAATTTTGTAATTTTCAATGTGAAATTGCCATTACAATATATTTGAAATTATACTATATTTCCTTTTCTCATTGGAAGCAAGAATGCTTTCCAATTATTATCCCTGTTATGTTTGACTTGGTAAATAGCTGATGTATTTGATCTTGTTGTGAATTCCAGTAAAAGAGGCTGAGCACTTGGATTGGGGAACAAGACTTAGAGTTGCAACGGGTATGGCTTATTGCCTGCAACATATGCACCAGTTGGACCCTCCTCTGACCCTTATCAAGCTGAATTCTTCAGCCGTTTACCTCACTGATGACTACGCTGCCAAGCTTTCAGATTTAAGTTTCTCCAATGACATAACCTCAGCTGAGACAAGAGCCATTGACATGCCAATAGAAACTCCAGAAAGTAATGTTTATAGCTTTGGTGTTCTACTATTTGAAATGATCACGGGTCGTCTTCCTTATTCAGTGGAACATAGGGACTCACTTGAAAACTGGGCATCACACTATTTAGAAGGTGACCAGCCCCTCATAGAAATGGTGGATCCAATTCTAGTGTCTTACCAAGAGGATCAGCTGGAACAAGTTGCTGCATTGATTACATCTTGTGTCCACCCTGATCCACAGCAGAGACCAACAATGAAAGATGTGAGTGAGAGACTCAGAGAGATAACAAAAATAACACCTGAATCAGCAGTTCCAAAACTTTCTCCACTTTGGTGGGCAGAACTTGAGATTGCTTCTGCAGAAGCACACTGAAAATGGTGAATTAGCATTGTGATCCTTTTTTCCCTTAGGTGAAGTCATAAAAAAGTTCTTGCTTGAAGTATCTATTGTTGTAGGACATGCTCATAAATGACGTGTGAGAGACCAAGAAAGTGTGGTGAAGTTCTTTTGGGTGCTTTTTTTTAATTGTAGTTTACGGAAATGCACCTCGAAAAATAGCTTTTGTATATTACTTAATTTCAAGTCAGTATATGTGGTTAATCGTGATATTTCCAACTCTTCTCTCATTCCATTCAAATGTGTTTAATAATCTTAATCCTGCTCGCGTGCATTGATCAAACTATCAAGTGTTAACGAGAGTGACCGGCTTTCTCTTGGATTTGTTGAAAGCATTCTTTCGGCAACAGAGGATAAGGGTTACAGTGTGGGAGATCAACGTCTCCTGGAGTGATTGCCAATTATGAAATTAGAACCGAACATAATTACTCTAATAATTATTGATTATTTTTTATAAGATATTTCAGTTAATTTTTTTTACTAATTGAAAAATTGATTTGATTGTTCAATAAATAATTTCTTCTAATAACTTATGAGTAACTTTTAACATTTTTTTATACACTAATTTCTAATTTCTAATTTTTTAATATTTTCTTATATTTTATTTTTAATATATTTATCAACTTTCATACTTTTCCTTTTTAAATAAATTAGTATTTTATTATTTTCAGTCACTTTATCCTTTTCAATTATTTCAATAGTCAATCTTATCATATATTTATAACTTAATAAACTAATTTTTTAACTAATTTTATGCAAATTCTTGTGTCTTTGACTCTTTAGTTTCCTCTTTCATCATTCAAAGATTTAGATCAAAAGAGTATTTAATATAGATCTGACATAAAAACTCATTTCATGCATCTTACTGTATTCAATATACAATCTATTTATCTCTTTCTTTATATAACTTGAATAAATATTATTTAATATTCCATGGATTTTAAAATTCTTAAATGATAATCAATTAATATGTATGTTATTAAAAAAAAATCTTATTTTCGTCCTATTGGTTTACAATAATAATAATGTATCATTTTGTTTTATTTCAATTTATTCTACTTTGTCCATCCACTAAACACCACTAAAATATTAGGTTAAATTATGTCTTATAACAAAAATAATTTGATTAACATAATAATAAATATCTTTATCTTATTTATACGTGAATTAATTCTTATAAAAAGATGACACGAATTTAATTTGTGTCGTGAACCTACTTAAAATATAAAGAATAATGTTATTCACACATTAAAATTTTGAAATGATTTTTTATATTTTCTTTTATTTCTTTTCATCGCATCACTCAATCTATTGTACACAATCTTTTTCTGATATTTCTTTTTTTTATGTATTTTTTGTGTGCAAAATTTGATATGTAAATAACATTACTCAACTATAAATATTATTGACTATTTGACACATTATTGAGACTCAAATTTTAAAATGTCATACCAAATAACACATTTTTCTACTAGTAAAATTTAGAAATTCATTAACCAAAAGCTGTTTCTAACATCACCAAGGTAGGATGCTCTACAAACCAAGCTAAACCTTTAGAGCTATGCTTTGACATTTTGCAAGCCTATGGGCAACATCATTTCCTTTCATAGGGATATAAACAAGGTTTAAATTATGAAACTAGCATTTTGCCAAAATAATATGTCCACAAATTGTTCCTAATTCGAATTTGTCATCCACATTTCTGTTCAGATCTTCCACCACCAATTCATGCAGTTACTCTCGAGTCTCGATGGTAACGAAGTTCCATTGGTGGTTAGCAGCAAATTTCAAACCTTCCAGCACAAATCAGACCTCAAGCTAGCATCAATGAATGATGGTTGCACCAAAGAGGTATGGATGCATATGCATATTTTAAGAATTTTCCCTCATGGTTCCTAACAATTAGGCCAATGCCACTTTCACATGTTCAAGGAAAGAAACAATCTAGCCATGTTGTTGTTGTGATTTTCCTGTCCTGGAGCTTGGATTCTGTTGTTTGGGGGTGAGCTTGCTTCTATCCAGCATCTGAAGAAGGATTCAGCAGCAACTAAAATTTCATTTCAACACTTTTCTATTGGCTTAGTACATAAAATACTTTTTACAACATGTCTTCTTAAAAGTTTTCTTGTTTATATACAAATAACTCAGAAATTTATAATATAACTGTGGAGGGTTAGGTGGTCTTGACTTTGAGGCAAATATGAAGAATGGAATTTATTGGTACACGGTGAGGAGCACGTTAGTTTAGCTTACTAACAATTACTAGTATATTCTTAATTAATTAGAGTACTTGTTTTTTTGGGTACAAAATTAATTATTAGAGTATTATACAATCTCTGGAGAAATAGAAAGTGTAAATGTGTAATTGACCCTTGTTGAAAAAACAATTTATAAAAAGGTCAATTGAATTACCAGCTACACTCGCCAGTCATTAGCGTGTCACAAATCGAACCGAATCAAACCGCTTTTACTCACACACTCAATCTTTGCTTTCTTGTCCAACAATGTCAAACACTGAAGAAGAAGAAGAAGAAGCAACTCCTTCGAACCCTAACAATCACAGCCAACACTCCACCAACGACGATGTGGAATCTCGTGACGACGAAGACATTGAAGAAGACGACGACGACGACGTCGTTCAGGAATCGAATCGCGGAGTTCCCCAATCCGCAGCGTCCAAGTTGCGGGAGCAGCGTTTCAAGGTGGAAAGCCTATCGCGGCGCTTGTCGTCGGAGCTGGTTCCGATCCGAGTCCACGACGTGGTCATAAACGGCAACACGAAGACGAAGGATTGGGTGATTGAAGCGGAGCTGAAAGGCATCGAGAACGCCACCAGCATGCAGGAGCTTATGCAAGCCTCGCAAATCGCCGTTGCCAGGCTTCAGGGCCTCGAAATCTTCGATTCCTGCAAGGTTCGCCTCGAGGCTGGACCACGAGAGCTTCCAAACACTGCCAATGTCATCGTCGACGTTGTCGAAATCGATAACAAAGTTTCCGGCGAATTCGGCGTTTATACCAAACCCTCGGTACACTTTCTCTTCCTCAGATTGATAATACATGTTACTGTGATTTAAGGCTTTGCATTTTATAGAAACATATATGCAAATATATGAGCGTAGCAACTATCAAGTGAGAAGTGAGAAAATTAACTCTGATTATTCAATCTTACAAAGATACTCAAGCTTAGATTTAAGTTAAATTAACCTTGACCGTCTATGGAAGATTGAATGGTCACGCTATCACGCTTCCTATGTATACACCACTACATCATAATATTTTGGACAAAACTTGTATGCACTACCTTAAGTGTTGTTTGTATTGTTTGCCAATCATAATTGAAGTTTCATCCCGGTGTTCTCCCATTAGAATTAAATTTTCATCTCGGTAAGTTGTATAATCCCTTAATGCAAACCTTTTTTATACGGATTATTGAGGTGAAACTCCAATTCTTATTGGAGAACACAAATAGCACCTATGGAACTATATCTAAGTTCTTTCCTAAGATTTTACATGTTAGGTTTAAGGTGTCAACAAGGGCAAAAGAATCTAATTTTTTATTTTTGTGAAATTGTGTGATGTTTGTAGACTAGTTCTTGGACTGCTGAAGGTGCTCTTAAGTATAAGAATTTGTTGGGTTATGGTGATCTATGGGATGCTTCTTTGGCCTATGGTGCCAACCAAGCGACTGAGGTGAGTGTAGGGGTGTATGCACCTCGAGTTAAGGGATTTTTGACTCCTATTGTTACACGAATATCCATGCTTTCCCAAGATTGGCAAGAGTCTTCCTCATATAAAGAGCGGTTGTTGGGTGCATCTCTTGGCATAATCTCAACAAAGCACCATGACTTAGCATACACTCTTGGATGGCGTACCTTAACAGATCCTTCACAGATGTCATCCAGGTCTATAAGGAGGCAGCTTGGGCATGGTTTAGTGTCATCTTTGAAGTATACTTTTAAAATTGATAGGAGAAATTCTCCTATTAGGCCAACTAAAGGATATGCTTTTCTTTCCACCACTCATGTTGGTGGCCTTACACCAGATCCTAGGAGCTTGCAGTTTCTACGTCAGGTGTGATTAAATCCTTTTGTTCTCCTCCGATTAATGCCACTTTACAAATTTATGTGCAATGCATGAAACATATTAACACAGGTTAAATGATTTTGGTGTAAGAATTATTGAAATAATGTTGGGAGTGGCTAGAATTTCCAAATCGGTGTGATCAGAAATTTTAAAATGATTTGATGAAACTAATAAGCAGAAAATTATGGTAAAAACTTTAGATTTATCTATTTTTTATGGAAGGAGTCCATCTTCTTTGTCAAAGAAGTTCTCTTCCCTTAGAAGAGAATCCAGCATGCATTTGGAAAAGCACTACAATTTCTTTTTTTTCTTTCATCTTTTTTACTCTTTTTTTTTTTAATTCTATTTAGTTCAGATTTTTGTTGTTTGGGGGTGATATCTGCTATGTCAATGACGCCATACAATGAATGAATTTTAGTAAAAAAATTCCCTTGTTCCCATTTCTAGTGTTTCCTTGATGATGATAACAAGTGCAACTTTCATCTGCCATATATTTTTATTTTTCATATAGTTGAATTTTATTGATTAGATCTAGCTGCTATTATAATTAATTGAGACCTTGAATAAAATTATTGAAAATAGAAATAAGAGATATAGAAATAAATAATCAAACTACCCCAAAATAGATTTTATGTCATGTGTTACTGACCAATGACCATCAATATAACTAGATTTAGATGACTGTTTCTTCTTTCCTTCCGCTTGTTTTCCTGGGAGTTAGTTCATAGTAAATTGAGTTTTTACTATTTATTTCTTTTTTCTTTATGTTTTGCTTCTTTTTAATATTTGTGACCAGTGGAAGGAAGATATTCCAAGAATTTTGTGTGGTCTCCATTGTGTATGGCAAGGGAATCAGATACTAGATGCTATATGCATGGCTTGCTGATTATTTTTTTCTTGGTGAATTGCTCAGGATGCTTTTGGTTATAGTGATTTTTGGGGATGAGACAGCCTTTAAGGCATGGATGATGAACCTTTGTCATAGAAACATATGGATACATATAATTTGTTGTAGAAAACAATGAGTAAACCTCCATTTTTGTCTTAACTATTGTAAAGCAATGTCATAGTAGTCCCTAGATTTAACTCTAGAACATAAGACTCCTAAATTGAATTCCATTAGTTATCCACTAATTCCGTTAACCAACATTTGATGTGGCATGTTATTTGCCATTTTGGCAGTCACATCATGTGTTGGCTAACGGAGTTAGTGGATGACTAACGACAGCAACTAACTTAAGTAATGGAATTCAATTTCTGAGACTTATTTGCCAGAAAGTGATAACCTGGTACTGTTACGACAGCGTTTTACAATTTCGGGGACAAAAATGGTGGTCTGTTTAAAAAAATTGTTGTCAAAAACTCATCTACATTTTAATATTTCTTTTCTTTGCTCTGTTTTTTCAAAGTATTTATTCTTCAGCAACTCTGTTAACTCTGCTAAGTTCTAATGCAGGAGTTTGATGTTCGCTTTGCTGTCCCTTTTGGGTTTTACAATACAGCACTAAACCTTGGGATATCTGCTGGCGCTGTTTTTCCATGGGGGCATGGATTCAGAACCAAGTCATCTCCCCTTCCAGAAAGGTTTTATTTGGGTGGTGATTTTTCTCCAGTTTGCACCCTAGGAGGACCAACAACGTTATGGGGATTTAAAACTAGAGGATTAGGTCCTACTGAACCTCGGAGGCAAAATAGAGATGGGTCTAATGATGACAATGTTGATTCCTCTGGATGGGACTTCATTGGTGGAGATCTTGCTGTTACCGCTTTTGCAGATCTCTCTTTTGATCTTCCAATTAGGTGGTTGAGAGAACATGGAATCCATGGGCATGTTTTTGCTGGTTCGGGGAATGCTGCTAAATTAACTCAGAATGAATATAAGCACTTCTCTCCTCGGAAGTTCTTAGAATCCTTTCGAATGTCAGTGGGATGTGGAGTTGTTATTCCTACTAGACTCTTCCGCCTAGAGGTCAGCATCTGTTTTAATTTCTTTATATTTAATTAAAAATAAGCTCAAACTAACCAAAAGTTGGGAGGTTGGGTGGAGTTAGAAGTGAAATGTCAATGATGAAGACAAAATATGGAGGATATTGGGGTAACCTTACTTGTTATATTTGAACATTAAAGAGTATGAAGAGAAGAGACCTATATAATTTTTTAATCCTGAAATCTTTTTGCTTGCATAATTTCCCTCTTTTTTTGTCTTTTCTCTCATTTAAACCGAGCACTTATTACTTATGATGTCTGCATGTATTTGTCAGCTATCTGATATAAATTGGTATTTGAATTTAGCAAGGTACTTTAGGTGAACAATCTGTTGAATTGATAGGTTAGCACTTTATCAGGATTAGTAAATCTATTTTTAGTTGTACGTTGTACCCATCTCCTACTCTCCACCATGCCTTTTCTTAATTTGTTATTTATGTCTTATATCAAAACTTTCTTTGACTTGTTCACGAGCATATTTCTTGTTTCAGGGTAACTACTTTTACATACTCAGAAAGGATGAACATGATCGTGGGAAGACTGGATTTAGGTTTAGCTTCTCAGCTCCATCATAGCAGCTGTGTTTTCTGCCTTTTTTTTTTTTTATGTAGTTCTTCAAGCATTAAATATTTTTTGCTATCTATCATGGCACGGTGTTTTCATTTTCTTACCTTAATCCAGACAAAATAAGAGAGGGCATTCATTCATAACATATCAGCAGATTTTCACACAAAAGTTGTACTAAATTCGAAAAATAATGTACTCATGTACTGCAATTTTAGAAGCATTGCAACTGAGAATTAATTACATTTTCTGGCCTGCTTGGATTGTGAATTGTACATCACTCTTTTATTGATTGAGAGGTCACCATGTGAGTTTTAAAAGTATCATGTATATCTCACTCCCTTCTTCTTTTTTCTATATAATTTAAGTTATAACTTCTCAGTGAGTTGAGTTCAATCTTCGCAAAATCGCAGTACACAAGGTACGAACAACATATAATGGTATTAAGTGAAGTGCCAATTAAGTAGGACAAAACCTCCTCCCTTTGGGTGATTCCTTGTGGCTTTGCCACCGGTGGAGGTCTCTTCTTTTCGCTGCTGGTGCGTTTCTCTTTGAGAGTTTGCGTCTCCTACTTTTGGCTCGTGATGGGTTCTTTTGGCTGTTGTGTGCCATTCTTGCGATTTGTGTGAGAAGTCCCTTTCTTCTCGTATAGAAGCTTGCATTTGTGGTCTCTGTTGGTCACATTTCTTTCCTAAAGTAGGATTCCAAGTGGAATCGAGACCCACCGTATCGTGAAGAACCTGGATGGTCCTGAAGGTGCGGTACCTAAAAGTGGGTTTTTCTTGCGGTATTGTTCATCTCGCGGTGTCAATGAGCTAGTTTTTCTCTGCAGAAACTAAATAACTTTTTGGTCTCTTCTTCTCCGTTAGAGAACTTTTCCTGGCTGGTTCTCTTGATAGATTGGTCTTTCTCCCCTTCTTGAAGAACAGCTTCTTGGTCTGTTCTTTCGGGTCTGTGATTTTTCTGTTTGTTTGCACCTTTTGAGTTCTACCCATGACACTTTGAGCTGGTGAATTGGGAAAGAACAAAAAGAAGGGTGTGAGTAATAGTTCTCTTCATGGGGTGAAAAGAAACCTTGGTGATTCCTTTGTGAATGTTTCTGCCGATTTTGATGGAACCATAGATATCCCTGCTACAGTGATCGCAACACAGAAAACTGGTACCCACCAAGTGTTCGATAATATGTCTGAACCAGACCAGTCCTCCAAAACGGAGCCTACTGTATCCTACACCCTGGGTGATGAGGATATTGTCTCTATGGATGATGACAACACCTCTATTGATGCTGAAGAATCACAACCAGAAAAGAAAAAATTTCCCACTCCTTGGGTTAACTTGTTCAAGGACAACCGAAAATCTTCAAACGGGTTTAATTTGCAAGGCTACCGCCTAACTTCAGGAGATGAAGTTCTGCTGGAAGAAGGGGACTTCCAACCTCTAGAGGAGGCTTGGGGTCATAGCTTGATAGGCTACGTAGTTGGTCGCTTTCCAGGTAAGAAAGCCTTGATTGAATGCTGCCAGAAATAGGGAGTTAATTACTCTTACACAGCCCATGATAGTGGCTGGCTAGTTTTCAAGTTTGAAAATGAAGAAGACTTGAACAAAGTTCTCTCTGCAGGACCTTATTTTATCTCTCAACGGCCGCTTTTACTGAAAATCATGCCTCCATATTTTGACTTTGGGTATGAGGAATTGTGTAAGATCCCGGTATGGGTGAAATTGAGGAATCTTCCTTTTGAGTTCTGGACTCCCCAAGCTATAGGGAAAATAGTAGCTCAGATTGGTTCCCCACTGCGCATAGATCACCTTACAGCTTCAAAAGGGTTTATATCTTTTGCCAGAGCTTTGGTAGAAGTAGACGCTTCCGTGGATCTAGTTCATGAAGTTCGAGTCAAGCTCCCCAAAGGCCATAGTTTTGTGCAATCGATTGAATATGAAAGCATGCCAACGTTTTGTAGTCACTATAGAATGGTTGGGCACAACTTGGGAAATTGTAAAGTGGCCCCAAAGACTAGTCAAAATAAACCCACAGCCGGTAAAGCTAAATCATAAACAGAATCTCCCTTTATTGAAACCCAAGGAGCTGAAGTAGAAGCCATCAACAAGGATCATCCTGTTGAAAATGATGAGACAGCATTGACCTGCCCTCAATCTAGTAGGCAAGATACTGGTGAGGTTCTTGAGAATATAAGTCCTACTCCCTTGGTAATTGTTGAAGATACTGCCGACGAATTTATTCCAGCTAAATCCAAGTCCAAGAACAAAACACACAAAAACCAGTTGCCTCGGAATAAAGTTGTCAGCAAGCCAACTTCTATTGAGATTGACAAAGGAGCTAATCAAAAGGATGCTATTTGTGTCAGGAAGTTACATTCCCGCCAAACCCAAGGATTATTGCATCGTGGAACATCAGAGGCTTCAATATGCCTCTGAAGCATCATGGGATGCAAAGCTTTCTCCGCAATAAGAAAGTTGATGTTATGGCTATCATGGAAACTAAACTAAATGCCCATTCTGTGAATGGTATAATGAAAAGAAGATTTGCTGACTGAAACTTCGCTCACAACCTTCTCTCTCACCATGCAGGAAGAATTCTGATCATGTGGAATGCTTTCGAGGTGGAGTTGTCAATTTTGCAATCCTCTGCCCAATTAATACACTGTTCTATTGGATGCAAAATTACTGGCCATATTTTCCAAGTTTCCTTTATTTATGGTCTCCACTCCATTATGACAAGGAGAGCTCTGTGGATCAATCTAAATAGAATTGGGTATGCCATGGTTTGCCCCTGGATTCTATTAGGGGATTATAATAGCATCTTGTCTCCTTCTGACCGTTATAATGGAGCTACTACCTCGGCTTATGAGTTTCGTGATTTTGCTGAATGTTGTGCTGAAAATGGCCTTATGAATCTTAATCGCCATGGCTCAATGTTCACTTAGACAAATGGGAGAGTTTGGAGCAATTTGGATAGAGCTCTTTGCAACCAAGATTGGATCAATATGTTTGCTAATTCAGCCTATGAAGTGCTGGGCTTTGAGTCTATATCCGACCACTCCCCTTTAGTGGTTACCACTGATCAAGGGGTTATTAAAGGAAATTTCCCCTTTAAGTTCAATAACGCCATTGTTGATCATCCCTCCTTTATGTCTATTGTTGAAGAAGGGTGGAGACACACTTTCACAAGTTGTAGCATGTTCAAAGTGTGTAAGAAGTTGAAGCATCTTAAAGGACCCTTGAAAAATCTCTTTAAGGAGGAGTTCAGCAACCTACCCAGCCGTGTAGAAAAGGCCGAAGCTGAATTCAATGAGTTAATTCACTCCCTGCAATTGAACCCCCAGGATCCCTCCCTTCTTAGCCTTGTTAATAGAAGCAGAGGTCATATTATCCAGCTTAGGAAAGCTGAATCTCGTAGCCTTGCCCAGCTTGTTAAAAACAAGTTTCTTATGCAAGTAGGCATGACAACGGAGCGAGGCGGGGACGGGGTATTGCATTCCCCGTCCCTGCCCCCGACAAAAAATCTGTTCCCCGACCCCGCTCTTATTCTCCGTCGGATTTTAAAATCCATCCTCATCCCCGCCCCCGCTGGGGGTCGGGTTTTCCCCACCTCGCCCCGCCCCCGCTATTTGATTAAAATTAAAAAAAATAAAAAAATAAAATAAATTTTTATTGAAAAAATCAAACGAAAATGCTAATTACGTAACAAAAAAAATTAACAAATCCACATTTAAAATATGAGATCATAATTTAAAAATTACAAAAAAAAAATTAATCAATTCAATTAAAAAAATTACAAAATAATTTTTCTTTTTTTCTTTTTTTAATATTATTTATTACGGGGCGGGTGCGGGGCGGGTATCTGTAATCCCATACCCACCCCCACCTCCGCTTTTGGCTTTCAGGGAAAACTTGAACCCGAACCCGAACCCGATAAACTCGATTTTTTCCCGTTAAAATCGGGACGGATTCGGACGGGTACCCGCGGGTTCGAGTCCCGCTACCATGCCTATATGCAAGCGGACAAAGGGACTCAATTTTTTCATGCCTTGATTAAAAGGAAAAGACATAACAGATTCATTGCTTCCATCTAGTTGTCGGATGGCCAGAAAACTAATTCCCAGTCAGTTATAGCCAATGCTTTCATTGATCACTTCTCAACCATGTTTAGTGCTCATGAGTTGCAAGATGTAGCTGCTCCTGATATCTGTAATTCTGGCCCGAAAGTGCCAGTGTCTTGTTATGATGCTTTGCTCGCCTCGGTGTCCAAGCAAATTGTTTGGGACATTGTATCAGCCATGGACAACAACAAGGCTCCCGGACCAGATGGGTCTAATGCTCAGTTTTTTAAGAAAACTTGGAGTGTTGTTGGGGACGATGTTTTTGAAGCGATTAATGAATTTTTTGTTTCAGGCAAGCTGTTGAAACAAACTAATCACGCTCTCATTGCTCTTATTCCGAAATTAGAGCATGCCTCCCAAGTGAATCAGTTCAGACCTATCTCTTGCTGTAACATCCTTTACAAAATTATTTCCAAAATTCTGGCTAACAGATTGGCGCCTGTTCTGGAAATTATTGTTGATCATTCCCAGTCGGCCTTCCTTAAGAATAAGAATATGATTGACAATATTTTCTTAATTCAAGAGCTGCTTAGGAAATATGCCCGCAAGAGAGTCTCGCCGAGATGTATGTTGAAGATTGATTTACATAAGGCCTATGATTCCGTTTCTTGGGAGTTCCTTGGCTGGTTGCTTAGTCAGATGGGTTTTCCAGCCCAATTTTGCGCTTGGATAATGGAGTGTATCACCTCTACTTCCTTCAGCGTGGTGGTTAATGGTTCTATCCATGGTCACTTCAAAGGGCACCGAGGTTTGAGGCAAGGTGATCCACTATCTCCTTACCTCTTTGTGTTGTGTATGGAGTACTTCTCCCGTGACCTTCAAAGCCTGCGCGACAGCATCACATATCAATTCCATCCTTCTTGTGCAGCTATTGGTCTTTCTCATCTAGCTTTCGCAGATGACATTATGCTCTTATCTAGAGGGGATCTGCCTTCGGTCTCAGCCATTTTCACCAGGCTTAGGCATTTTTGTGATGTGTCTGGACTTTCTATTAGCATGGAAAAATCTGAGATTTTCTCTGCTGGAATGGACCTAGCCGTGCTAGCTGAAATCCAACAACTCACTGGCTTTAGCACAGGCTGCTTTCCCTTTAGGTATTTGGGAGTTCCGCTCATGGCATCTCGACTAAATGTCTGCCATTTCGAGCCTATGCTTGCAAAGATCACTAATCTTATTCACGGCTGGAATTATAAAACTCTGTCTTATGCTAGCCGTTTGGAACTCATTCGAGCTGTCAGCCAGGGTATAGTTAACTTCTGGATGGGGATATTCCCTCTCCCCAACTCGGTTATTGATCGCATAAACGCTTCCTGTCGTAATTTTCTGTGGGGCAAATCTAATGTGGGCAAGAAAAAACCGTTGGTTGCCTGGTCTGCTATCTGTTCTCCTAAAGCGGAAGGTGGGCTGGGTCTGTTCACCTCAAAAAGTGGAACCTTGCCCTCTTATCTAGAGTTCTGTGGGACTTCCACTCCAGGAAAGAATCCCTTTGGGTTCGATGGGTTCATGATTATTATTTCAAAGGAGGTGATGTGTGGGAATTCCAATCCTCCAATTCGGAATCTGTTTTGATGAAGCGCATTATTTACATTAGAGACTTGATCGTTAATAGATTGGGCAGTCGGGAGGCTGCCAAATTAACCTTGGTATCCTAGACCAACAATGACAAGTTGATTGCAAAGAAGGCTTACAATTTTATCCGAGTGGCTAGGTCTCAGGTGTCTTGGTTTCCAGTGGTGTGGAATTCTGTAATTCCTCCCAAGTGGTCCTTTATTTTCTGGCTGGCTATAAAAAAAAAACAGATTGCTCACTTTGGACCAGACTGCCTTTTTGAACAAGGGTACTCTCTACCTACTTTGTGGAGCTGAACATGAGTCCCACTCTCATTTATTCTTCTCCTACAATGTCTCTCAGAGGGTGTGGAGAACTATTCGTGACTGGATCCCTCTCCGTAGGCAAACAGTTTCTCTGCAGAGTACTGTTAATTCCCTCATCCATGGACGAGCTTCATCCGGCATACCAGGCAAATTTAGATGCATTGCATTGGCTGCAACAGTCTACTGCGTCTAGGTGTCCAGGAACTGTTTGCTTTTTGAGAATGCTCCTTTTTTTGTTTATGATATATCGAACAAGATTAAATTTCTTGCTTATAGACACATGCATCTTTTGCATCTTTTCTAGACACATGCTCTTGGTGCATTCGAGTTAATGCTTATGTACCTTTAGCATATGTTTCTTCATATATTTTGATTCTAGGATATTTCCTGTGTATTGTATATATCTTTTGGGTTAATTCAAAATTTACATTCTTCCCAAAAAAAAAGTGAAGTGCCAAAAATAACTACAGTATACCCAAATAAAACGGGCCAACCCGTAGTCGATAAAGCAGCAATTAATTTAGTATCGGAGTGAAAGCATCTGAAGACCTAAGTAGATGAGTGAATATAGGAAAATGCAAAAACTTTGAAACGTCCGGATATAGTGTCTGATTTGTTTCACGATGAGTTCTACGGTGCGAAGGTTTTTTCGTTTTCGCACCATATGAAAGATTTTTTTTTTTTGCACTATTCGATCTTTTAGTTTTTAAGTGAAAGGTTCAATTTTTATTTATTTATTTATTTATTTTTTCCAGATTTGTCCCTTCCCTTTCCCTCTCACTCTAACTCCTACATCTTCCATTGATGTCGAACACCATACTCTGTCGATGGCAACACCTCCACTGTTCCAAGCACATTACATTTTCGTTCTCCATCTGCAATCGCATTTTCAGATCTTGAACGAAAATTACAGAATTGGTAAACGAAAAAACCATTGACAACATCGTGACAACAACTCAAAACCCATATCACGGCGGTTGTTGATTTCAACGGAAAGCGGCATCGCCAACAGAGGGAACAATAGTTGGTCTGAAACCAGATCGCACAAATCAAACACCAAATCTAACAAAATCAAACATAGATCTAACAAAATCAAGTTGGGATCTAACGAAACGAAAACCAATAGATCTAGTGTCTATTTGATGACCTTGCACTTGAAGAAGTCATCGTCGTCGTACACTCTGCGGTCTTCCATTGTCGTGACAAATATAGCGTCTTCGCGTTCTCATAAACCCAAGCGACGCAACCCGTTCTCATAAACCCAAGTGGCACGGCCTTTTTTAGAGCAACAACAAACAATGATCGTGGTCGAAGAGGAAGAATCGCAATGGCAAAGAACTAACGATGGTCAACAGTGATGTCGTCTGTCGTCGGAGAAGAAAGTGAAGAGGAAGAGGTTGGGTCTTTGAGGGGGAAGAGAGGTTGTGAATGTTTTGAAAGAAGAATGTTTTGAGTTGTAGATCTCAAGTAAAAAAAATCCAACATTATGAATTAACTTTCGTATCTGCGAAAAATGTTTCTTTCGCACAAAAAAATCCATCCTGTTTCACTCAATATCATTTGTAAATTCACATCCAAAGAAAAGAAGGGAGAAATATACCAAATATCATATTGAGAGAATAAAGAAATTGAAAATCTCACTCTCCAATTTATTTAATAGAAAACTTAATGAAAATACTTTATAAGTCACCGTGAAAATTAGAAATAATTTCTAAATAAAGTGACTTTAATAAATTTTCAAAAAATAAATGGAGCGTTAATAACATATTTTCTAACTATTTATTAAAATTTATTAAAAATTATAAAAATTAAAAAAGAGATTCATTAAATATGATGTGTGATTCACAAAATTTTATAATTTTAAATAGATTTTAACTGTGTTTAAAAGAATGCTTCTCGATATATTCATTTAAATATTATACTGTATAATTTTAAAAAGTATCAGTAAAAAAAAAAGTAACCCGACGCTAATAGGAATAATGTTATTTACTGCTACTTTTCAATTTTAATTATTCTTTTTATCAATGAAATCAAATGCAAATTATGATTTCCATTAGGATTGTGTTTGTGAAATTGAAAATTAACCCTTAATTCCTAAGAATGATACTCAATTTTTGCCTTCTAAAAATTTTATTACTAGGGAACCCGATACATATGGTTTCATTATCTAATTGTAAAAGAAGTGTCTGGCATGTGAAATACTCACCTAAAAAAAGACAAGAGAACATTAAGAATGACGATTTAATGAAATACTAATCAATTAATAACTCCAAAAATGTTTTTTTTTAATATTAGGTTAAATTATTTTTTTCCCTCCAATTTATTATTTAGGTTCAATTTCATCTTCTAATTTTTTTGGTTATCTAATTTTTAAAATCATTCAATTTGGTTATCTAATGTTTTTTTTTTAATTTGATACTTTAATTTTTTAAACGAATTTTTTTTAAAAATGAGCATTTTGTGGTGATTTAAAACCACTTAATGAAACAAAGTACAATTTCTTACCATTTAAATCGAAAGACTAATTAAATTGATTTAAAAAATTAGAGAAATAAATTAAATCTAAAAAGAGTACACTACAAAAAAAGCGCCCCTTTCCGACGGCCTCTTTCCCACCGCATGGATTCCGTCTGAAAGCTTCTTCATTTCCGACGGCCGGTTCCCATTGCACTCCTTCCGTCTGAAACCTTCCTCATTTCCGACGGCCCGTTCCCATGGATTATGAGCCTGTCGGAAATCTTCATTTATCACAAAACACCATCTCAGCTGAACCCTAGCCTCCAAAGTCACGAACCACAAGTTCTCCTTCTCCAAAGTCACGAAACATGCGTTCCCACCGCACTCCTCACTCCTCACTCACTCGGCATCGCGACGCACACACAAAACCCTTCAGCGCGTATCACTCCCTTTCTCAGTCCCTCACTTGGCAAAAGAGAAGCGACAATGGTCCTGCACTGTGGGTGCTTCATCCCTTCCCCGCAGTCCTCAAGGTTGCGTCGTCCACGACCTCAGTCCTTCACTTGGCAAAAGAGAAGCGGCGATGGTCTGCACCGTGGGTGCTTCATCCCTTCCCCGCAGTCCTCAAGGTTGCCGCCGCCGTCCACGACCTTAGGTTGGGAAAACAAATCCACGCGCCTCTGTCCTTCATCGCCGTGGCCAACTCCTTTGTCAACGTGTACGGAAAATGCAAGGATCTCTGCGTGCCAAGTGTTCGATAAAGGGCCTGTTTGAGTTCTACTTTTCTTGCTCTGTATATGTCCGTGTTAGTTTGTTGGTGATATTGATTAAGGGCCTGTTTGAGTTCTGCTTTTCTAGGATACTAGGATTTACAAACTGGCATAGTCAACTAGTTTTCATTTCAACTTCTCTGCTTTCTTAGATTCAGGAAATCAGAGTTATTAACATATACATATACTGATGAAATTGTTTGGTATTGAAAAGGTGTCAAGAAATATTGATCTAGTATATCGAGGGGGGCAGCATTGGTTTGATGGGGTTGATTTCTCAGGCTGTTTATGAGGGTGGTTGCCATGTAACTGGGTAAGCAAGCATCTTCTTCGTGTGGTCTCATGTTATGTAGTATATATGGAATTTGTTGAAGTAAACTATTATTTTGTCTTGCTTTTGTGTGCAGAGTTATTTTGTCTTGCTTTATCATATTTTTCTTCTAATAATAGATAGTTTCTGGTATTAGTTGTTATCTTTATCTTTATGGTAGAAGATAAAATTTGTCTTTTCCCTTATTTAAATTTGTTAGATTCTCTAAATCTGGTTAGCCTTCTCTACCAATCACTGGAAATGAAGACATGTCGAATCCGAGTAAGACACCTTTGAAGCAAACAATAGTTGAAGGTGGTTATCTAAGTCTTTGAGAAAATCAAATAAATAGCATCTTGCTGCATCCAATTTCAACTGAAGCATAACAGTTTCATTGGCAATTAGTCACTGATCTTTTAAAAGCTAGGCAGCCTAGCATTTTTAGGGGTTTTATAATTATTATTATTTTTATTTCTGCTCAATTAGTAAAAATGCTATTTGTGCAGGCTCAGAGGACCTGGCCCTATTGCTAAGGTCTTTAAACTGCTTACTCGTGGCAACCCTTATGGCTGAAAGATATGTTTGTAGTATCTTTGTTTTTATTATTTATATATTTCCATCATAAACTATAAACTTTATATGAAGAGTAAGTCTTTATTGCTGGTAGATTAGAACTTGCACTGACTTTAATTGTCTCATTTCAGTTCTGCTTCTGAAGATCATCACTTTGCTGTTGAACTTGGGAGCCGTTGAAGCTTGAAATTAGTTAGAATTGGAAAGCTCACTCCCCCCTTTTAATAGGTTTCTTTCTATTGTTGCAGGACCACTGTCTGATTGATTTGTTACATGGATGGCAGGATGGAAGACTCTTAGTGGATATGACTTTTGTAATTAGGTGCAATTTCAGAAACTATGTTGCTAAATTAATTTGTCTCTTTATTTTATTTGATTTTTAATTTATTTCAATGAGGTGATTCATTTTCTTGACATGCACAGTGCTCCTTATCATTATTTGAGAACAACAGAGAATAAAAGAGAAGAGGAGATCTTGGAGCTGGTTCAAAATAATGATTTTTTAGTACTTGCGAGGTATAAGCGGGTAAATAACTTGATGGGATTATGTTTATTACTGTTCCAATATATAACTGATTGTGGCAATTGGTTTTAACTGGTTCAAAATGTGAAATTGAATATTAAATGAGTGAAATCCTGTGGCAGAACTTCTATATTTACTGGAAGTTATTCGGATTAGCTGAAAATCTGTGCCTGAATCTTATTTTCTCTTTGAGAGATTTCTTTTTGGTTAAAAGATAAGGGAAGCTACTTGCTTTTGTCTCAGAGCTAGAAGTTCTATTTTTTTATTTTTCAGTTAATTTTCTTTTTCATTTGAGCATACTAGTTGTCACTAAAAACAAGACAGATCTTTTTATTTTATTTTCCTTCTTGTCTTCCTGTGTAAAGCTTAGAGTTGTGTTGAAGAATTTGTCTTCCTGTGTAAAGCTTAGAAACTCAAGCTTAGAATGAGAAACTTAATATTTTTTTTTCATTACAGGCAACATTAGATTAATAATTGTTTTGATGCAACTTCTCTATTAATAATTTTTTTAATTATTCGGAAAAATATATGGTGCAACTAATCAATATTCTGGTTAAAGAATTAAAAGAATAAGTATTGGCTGGGTTTTTTAATTATGATTACCATATTGAACATTAATATATTGTATTGTGATAAATTATGCATGTTCTCTAAATGTTGTACTGTGATAAATACTATTGGCTTTAGGATGACTACGGGATGTTAAGAGTGATCTTAAAATGAAAATAAAATATATAGAAGGGACGCTTATTGAATAAGGACAATCATGATGGGGTCTTTCATAGGAACTGCACAATTCATTTGATTGATTCATTTGCTGTATGGTTTCTTTTCCTTTTTTTTCCCAATGGTATGCAAATTATGCAGATTCTCTAGGCATTTGTGGAAATTTAGCCCTCTAGTGGATTTTTCTGTGTTGCTTAATTGCTTTAATACAATCTTAAAGTAAAAAGGAAAAAAAAAAAAGAACAACATAAAATTAAAACCTTCAGTAATTCCTAACTTAACTAGTCATGTGTTATATAAGGAAGATGTCATCAATTTAATCCTCACATGAGTAAGTTAAAACTCCCAATGTTATACACTCTGTCACTCACTATGATCTTTTTTCCCAATTTTTAATACTATTTTTATGCTAGTAATATATCTGATTTTGGATTGTCAAGGATCTTTTCAGATGATGGTGACACCCATGTATCAACAGCAATTGCAGGCACCCCAGGATACCTTGACCCAGAGTATGTATTGTTCTCATGTCAATTACCATTTCAAATTTAACATATAACAATCCAACTTAATAATACACTTAAGGATAAATCAATCTTTTGCTTCCTGAAAGTTTAACCTTTATTGCATGGGTTTTCAAAACTAAAGAAATTATAAATAAATCCCTAAAATTGTCAATCATATATCTTTTTTTTTTTATGAAAAGTCAATCATATATCTTTATGTGCAGGCTCAGTCTTTGAGAAAGTGTTGAAACTTAATTGTAGGTTCTTATCATATGAAAAGAAAGTGTTGAAGTTAGAATTCTGTCTGTAGGAAGCTCGTTCTCAGACACGAAAACTGTAGAGGGTAAACTTACTATTGCACTAAGAGTGTTTTGGTTCAACTTGTTGAAGAAATAACTGCTTATATTTATTTATTTCATGAGAATTTTTTTTTTTTAAGAAAATGAGATTATTTTCCTACAAAAAGCAATTCCCAGACTTGCACTTCTGGATCAAAAGTTCTTGTTCTATACAATGAATTGACCTCTATTAGCTCTTCTTTTTGAATTTTGAATTGAATTATTTGATCAATTGCTTTGATTGTTTTATTTTAGGCTACAACTTGCATTGAACTATGAAAATGTGAAACATGATAGTAAAGGAGATTTGATTTTTTTTATCTGCTACTGGACCCCATTGGAATACCCCAGTGGATCGACTACACCAAATCCCTCTTCCTCGAGGTAACCCCCCAACACTCTCATAACTTGCCAGTTATACTATATAACGATGTTTGTGTTCCTCCTCTCACTTATCGTGCACAAGAGCACCGAAGCAGTGTGGCTAAAGGTGCAGTTTACTTGTTACAATGTTATGAAGGACTAGAAGTAGTGTGGGGAAATCAAGGTTGCACTTACCTTTAATCCTGAGGTAAATTTATCAGCCCTTTTAGTGCTCTTTAACCAACCACACAAGCACTAGTACTGCAGAGTTTGTATTGACACTTTTAAGAATTTTATATGTATGATGCAATAATAATGATACAACTTGGGGCTGTAAATTTGTTTCTCTCTCTCTTAATAGAAAAAAAAAGGTTTCAAAACAAAGTATTATTTATTTATATGCTTCCTTGGTAGCTTATCTTGAGGTTCACTCTACAACTTTGGACACCTGGATCCTAGAGCAGGTTGCATTCATTCAATGTAAGGGAATCTAAATGGTGATGACCATGTGGTTATTTTGAAGTCTGTTATTATGCATCAGTTATATAGTCTTCTTATTATATTTGAAACTCAACCAGTCAAAGGCTATGAATTTCATTGTCGGTTTTGCCATAGGATTCCACGGGTACCAAATTTCCTGTCTTATTTTCTTGTTTCTATCTTCAATTCCTTTTGATTAGAAAAAAAAAACATTACTTTATTTTTCAGTTAAAAAAGATATATAAAATAGTAAGAAAAAAAAAAGAAGTTAATTTGAATTGAGTGAACGATAGAGGTGAGTTAATTTGAATCGTTTGGTAAACATTGGGTTTGTCCCAAGGACATGCAAGCTGCAGCAGTTGCTGTGTTAATTTTAGAATATTTTATTTGGTACTAGCAGATTTTGGTATTGGTCTCACTTTTTGAGTCTAGAGAATATTAGGTTGGAAAGAAATGTTAGAATTGCCTAGAGGGTAGTCTTCCATTGAGTTCATTTCAGATTAAGTAGTTTTTCTAGCTGATTTATGGTGTTCTGCAATTTTAGTGAAGTCTTACAGGGATATTGGCATCCTGTATTGCATCCTTTTTATATTATTATATTAAGTTTTCTATTCATTAAGATTAATACTTATAGTTGCAATCTTAGAATTTTTGTTCCAAGTCAGAAGCTATGGTGGCTCTCCTATTGTATTATCCTAGTCATAATTGGGGATGATTACATAAATTGTGAAATAGTGCTATTCTAATTAAATGGGATCTCTTATGTGTGTGCGCCAGCTTGAATTTTTTAATATATATATTCCATAAAGAATTGGTGTGTAAGCATTGAATGAAAAAAATACAATTTGATTTTTTTTTTTAAAAGACATTCTAAGACGGTTATTTTAAAAACCGTCTTAGAAGGGGTCGATGTAGAAAGTGCTTATCCATGTATTTCCGACGGATTTATCTGTCGGAAATTTTCCACGGGTGAATACCGACAGATATATCCGTCGGAAATTACCGACGGACAAAAAAAATTACCGACAAAAATCATTTCCTACGAGCGTTTTACCGACGGATTTTTGTCCGTCGGAATTCCGTCGGAAATTCTGTTTTTCCGACGGATTTTCGGGTTTAGCGACGGATTTTGTCCGTCGGAAATGAGCGATTTTTTTGTAGTGGTAAAAGATTAAATTGAATCTAAAAATAAATTAAATTACTAAACAAAACTAATCTAACATTAATATTATCAAAAGAAAACAATCTGTACACAAACAAAATAACATGCTCTATAGATAAAGTAGAATTCCTAACCCGCCAAGAAAAAAATAATATAATCACCCTAAATGAAGATTCAGATAATCTGACTGATTATTTATCCTAAGGAAAAAAAATGCGTATATAAAATGTAAAATCATCATAGCCTAATTACTAAGGTATGGAATCACATTTTGCCGACCACTCTCAGCAAGAACGTAGTTTCCTGCTTCAGTAAGGTGCTCAGCATCCCAGAACAAGTACTTAGACGAATCGGGGCAAGTTAGGTCAAGTGCATTGCACACAGGACCCATGTCCAGGAGCCCTGTCCCACAGCATCCTTGAAGAGTTTGTGTAAAGCCTTCACAAATTATTAATGAACAAAATTAGCACGACAAGGTATGCAAATTAAATAAATATATAAAAAAAATTAGTGAGTAATTAATTACTACGATATTTGGTTGGGTTTTGGACCATATCGAGAATGGGTGTGTAGATATCGAAATAAGCGACCTTAGCATCATTGAGTTTGGATTGGAGTAAATGGACATGGGATTGAAGCTTGTTGTTGTAGGCTTGAGAATCCATGTTCTGTTGGGCGTCACACACACGTTGGAGCCAATGTAGGCCTCTGATGCTGCTTACTCTCACTTGCACTGGGAGACACCCAATTGGTGGAAGACCTGCCACCAAAATCCTACGTGCTCCTGCTCCATACAATATCTGCAATATCCAACATTAATTAAAATAAATTGTTATTTTTTAACCATCTTAATTATAATCTTTGATTTTGGGTGGAACCTCAAGATATTCTCACTAACTTTGATTCTTAGAGTTGATTATAAGATTAATTCTCAATATAATGTTTAATCACATATAAAGATTATCAACTTTCCTAAAAAATATATTACTTGAGAATCAAAATTAATTTAGATATTTTTCATCAATCCAACTTATTATCAATTTAGTTTACATATACAATGTGATTAAACGAGTTGTTATATAAAGATATATTATGTCTCTTAGTTAAATCATTGTAAAAACCCGTTACCATTAGGTCTGCCTATAGTATGTATGAAAAAAATGTATGCATTCTTTAATATTTAGTTTGCTTTCAAGAGAAGAAGTTACGTAATCAAAGTGCTTTCATTTTTGTGAAGCGTCGTAGAATTTGTACTTTATAGGGAATGCAGACGAAAGAAATTTTAAGTTGCCTTGTTTTGCATATTTCTTTATAAACAATATACTTTCTATAAGATAATATTAATAAGAATAATAATTGCTTGTCAATGTCTCGTTATGAATATATTATTTCAAGAGACGTAAACTGAAATGCCAATAAATTGGAAGAAAAATAAATAAAATCACATCTACAGTTAATTGATGGCAATATCATAACGGATTTGGATCATTCCAACCCTAACGATAAACTCTTCCCCAAGAACAGTTTATTTATAGAAAAAAAAGAGGAGAAATTCGAAATCTAATAAGTAAAAAACTAGAAATAGAAACCACAACATTACAAAATAATCAACCCACTCTTGGTTTAAGCATATGACTCTAATGTGCAAACAAGAGAAATTAAATTAAACCTTGGACAAATAATTATTTTAAATATACAAACCTGAACAAAATCATGAAGATTTTGGAGGAGATAATCTTGGTACCCCGAAATAGAAGCATAGCGAATCATCCTTGATGTTGCTGGCATCAAATATGCGTTGTAGAGCATGTTATTAGTCCCAATTCTGATCACAAACAAGGCATTTTGATTTCCAACAACTCTTGTTAACATCTGCAAGGCTTGTTCAAACGACGCAAGCTGTGAGGACAAGTCCATGACCTGGCCCATGCCACGGTATTGGGATCCAAGCCAGAGCCCCCAGAGGCAAAACTAACGCCAGTGACCAAATCACGAACGGTCACTAGCGGGTCAAAGTAAGCGGGTAAAAGGTCCTTAAGGCCTAGGAATTGAGCAAGGTAATCAGTTGCGATTTTCCCGTTTGAAAACCTCCCAATTGGGAGGTATCTGAGAAAGTCGTGACCGTAGGGGAAGTGGTCCCCACGGAAGAGAGTGAACAAGTGGCAGAGCAGTGGCGGAGTTTAGCATGCATAGAAAGAGGAGAATGGAGAAGGAGGAGGTAATTAGGGAATCCATGGCAACGTGATGTAGGTAATTTTTGCACTTGGAAAACTTTGGTATGTATTGTATGCTACGTGAGGAATGTTATGTTCTATTTATAGAATTTACGTAGCATCAGAAAAGACTCCAAGATAAAGGTAATCTTTCGTTGGATGATAATTGACTAGCTTTCATTAAGGGGTAAATAGTCATTTTTATTTATGAATACGTAGAGAGCTGATAAATTTGTCTCTTAAAAATAGAAATTTAAATTTTTGTCTCCGAAAGTAAAAAAATTACGACAAATTCATTCATCGATTAACTTCGTTAATTGACCAATTCATTTATCCATTAACTTCTATCAATTACTATTAATTGAAAGATCCTACGCGGCACATCACATCCAGGGAGGAATTTGTCCGCGCTCTACCAAAATATAATTTAATCTTCATCTTCTCCATTTTTTAAACATTACAGACATAAAATTACAATAAATATTTAAAAAATTAGGAAACCAAACATACGTTAAAATAAATATATTAATAAGTATAATATTGATCAATAAACATAATCTATCTATTATTCTGAAATTTCTATTATAACAACATTAGGTAGTGACAAAATCAAGTTTGATATCATTTTTTTTAAGGATTAACTTAATAGTTGTGCATTTTTGTTTAACTATCATATTTTGGGTAAGGTATTGTACATTAGAAATTTCAAAGCAAAAATGAGATAATATCTTACCCAAAATATGAAACTTAAACAAATTAAAATGTATAGTTATTAAATTAATCTTTACAAAAAAATAAAACTCAACTTGATTTTGTTATTATCTAATATTATCGTCATAGAAATTTCAAAGGAACATACATATTATACTTATTAATCAATATAATGTTTATTATATGTTTGTTTTAACTTATGTTTGCTTTTTTTTAAGTGTTTATTGTAATATTATGTTTGCAACAATTAAAAAAAGGGAGAAGATTAAATTATATTTTGGGTAGAGAAGATTAAATTATATTTTGGGTAGAGCGTTGACAAATTTGTCCATAAATGTGTAGATCACTAATAAATTCGTCCCTGAATATACTACGTATGCTCTCTCATTAATGATAACATGCATAAATTAACGGACAGATAAATTTATTGTACTTTTTTTACATTCAAAAGTCAAAAATTTGAATTTTTATCTTTCGAAAATAAATTTATCATCACCTTACACGAAAAAAAATAGTTATTTACCTTTGTTTAATTTGGACTTCAATTATCCACAAGGCGTACGTTCAAAAATGGTTTTATCCATTGATTAGAAGATGATATTTGTCCTCGGCTGTCAATTAGTTTCAAATTGAATGTTGTTATATTTGGTGCGAATTTGAAAAAGTTTTGCTATTTCTTCTGTTTTTGCTAACACTATTTTCTAATATAATTTTAAAATTTAAAGAAACTCAAACAATATTGCTTTCAGTTTATACTAAAGTATACTGCGCGGTAAAAATGAAATTTCGAAAACTCAAGCACTTGAAGTTAAGAGATTTCATATTGGATAAGCCTTACTTTGTCTTTTGTTTTAGCTAACACTAATTTTAATTAATATATTTTTTGTTACAAGAGGAAAGAAACATAAACTACAGCCTAGGAAACAAAAAACACCGGACATATCTGCCTTAAATATAATTTTCGAAATGTTACGCAAAATAATTTTCAGTTTATATATATCCTTGTGCGGGAAAATGAAATTTTCGGAACCAAAAGACTTAAAAGATTTAATTTAGTTAAATTATTTTAATATGGTCAAACAGAATTAGTAAGTTATCTAAATTATTAACTCTCCAAATATCTATATCTATATCTACATTTAACTTATGATGAGTTATCTTGTGTGTTAAGGATATGTATAATGATTTTTGGAAGTACTGGATTTTTTTTTATATATAATAAGTTGCTGGATCTTATTTCTTATGACAAAAGATGAATAATAATAATAATAAAACATAGAATTCTTATCAAATTTTTCTAAAGATAAAATATTTTACTAAAAATTAAAATGAATAATGTAATATAAGCATAAATGATAATGTAGAAAGGATTGTTTGAGTGGGAATGTGAAAAAATACTTTAACTATAATATAAAAAGGTAAAAGTGAAATTGTATTGAAATATTAAGGAGGAATAAGGTATAAAAGCCAGTTTGGTTTGTTTAATCTAATTCGCAATGGGCATTTAAACAGAATGGACTGGGCTAGTATGCCAAAAAAAAAAGTCCTTAACTCGGATGCTAGTGAGTTGGTCAGAGACTTAACAATAAAAAAATTTGAAATTTCTAAAAAATTATAAAAAAAAAGATTGAAAATCATAAAAACTTATAAATTTTGATAGAAACTGAAAATTTTTTTGTCACCATTTAATAGAATAAATTTTGAAAAAGTAACTTATGCACGGATAATATAAAAAAATTATTTAATCACAATTTATTATATATAATAAATTATTTATTAACTTTTATAATAAATATTTTAAAAATCGTACCAATAATTGTTTATGATGAACAATGATATTTGGTACCAAATTAAATAACAAGAAATGTATGAAACAGTTGACATGTGTGCTTTTAATTGTTTTTCATTAAAAAAATTGTTAAAGAAAAATAAACTAACAAACTTTTGATTCTATATCCCGCTAATCGTGGTAGACTTCCTATCTCGAACCAAAACCTAAATAGACCATCTCATAGCAAATTCTGAACATTTTATTTAGTGGAATAGACATTGGAACACTTTCATTGGACCGCAACCAAAGAAGATGACTGCAATACTGGAAGCAGGCCTTCGATTGCAATTGTAACAGCTGAAGAAAAATAAAACTATTTAATAGAAGGGGATCGCAAAGCACAAAATAAGAAGCATAACGTTTGAAAAAATATGTTAAAGAGATTAAATCTTTCGTGCTTAAAGTACGAAATTTCATTCGTACTATTAAGCATTTTCCTTTCAATAAAATTAAGGATGAAATGGATATTCTTATAAGAACACAAAATAAAATTAACAATCACAGTTGGTTTGAGCATAATTAGGCTCAAATATCAAGTTAGAATCTTATAAATGACTAGTTAAATTGTCCGATAAATATTAGTCATACTCCACACCAAAAAAGAAAATTATCTAATTTTTCCGATATAAAAAGATCTTTAAGCCCTTAAATTTAATACTCCATCTTCCCGGCCTGAACATTAATTTATGATTAAATTTAATGTTATATATTTAAGACTTCATTCAAAAAATGACAAAATCAGCAAGTTGCACCACTCTAATAAAAGGCTTTTGATTTGCAACCTACATGGATTTCTGCTAAATATCTCACCACAGGGAAACAGAATGAATGGGAGGCAAGTGGACTAGTTGAATTAGTTTATCAGTTCACCAAATGCACATTGAGCTAAAATTTCGAGAGGCAACATAGACATACAGACAAGTAAATAGAGTTAGGCAATGGTGCTAATCAATCCACATTCTTAAAAATTCTAGAAGCAAGCATTTGCCCCAGTGATAATTAACTACTCAATCCAGGGATTATTATTTCCTAATCAGCAAATCATTGGACAAAGCTCCGAAGTTTTGATACCAAAAAAATTGCAAACAAATGATGACCAATCTTTCATGTATAATACCATTCACAAAATATACAACTGTGAAGAGATGTGATTGCACACACCCTACTCTACTAAACAAATTGATGAGGCTGAGAGCAGCACCTATTGAGAAACCTAAGCACTGCATCTGCCTTTCTCCTAGCTCTCAAAGACCCATCAGCAACCAAGCTTTGAAGTGAAGGAATGCTCCTTGGATTTGCCAAGAGCCTCCTTGCCACCACTTCCCCCTCTTGTTTGCACAGTCCTAGCAAAAGGGTTATTGAATTTTCCTTCCCTTTTACTGATCCAAATCTCAGAAGATCAATAAGAAGTGGCACTAATGCTCTACTGTTCCTTATCTCTTCCAGCCCCTCAGAGCATCCAAGGAGCAAAGCAAGAACAGCAAGTGCATCATCTGTTATGCCAGCCTTGTCATCCATAAGCAACTCAACCAGCACAGGAACTGCCTCAGCCTTAACAACACTTACCTTGTTAGGATTGTAAACTGCAAGATTGAACAGTGCACTTGCAGCATCTCTTTTCCCTATTGGAGTTCCTTCTTTCAAGAGTTCAACTAAGGCAGGTATTGCCCTTGGCCTTCCTCCAATTTGCACTTTGCACTCATCCACCATAGACAAACTGTATATCGATGCTGCTGCATTCTCCCTTGCCTCCATGTTCTTCCCTGATTCAAGTACTTCCACTATGCTGTCAACTGCTCCTGCTGCCATGATCAAAATCTTGTTGTTGTCGAATATCGAGAGGTTGAACAAGGCTGTCACTGCATGCTCTTGGATTCTTGAATCTTGAGATCCTAGAAGTGTTACAAGAAAGGGAATAGCCCCTACCTCAGCTATGACGCTTCGGTTAACCATGCCGGTTTTTGTAAGTAGCCGAAGCTCATATGCAGCTTGTCTTTGGATGTCAGCAGAACCAGTTGCCAATTTTCCAACTAGAAATTCTGCTGTCATTTTGACAGCATCCGCAGCTGCTTTGTTTGCAGAAATATGGTCTACAGCATCTTCCTTCAACTTCTTGCTGTTGTTATTGTTTCCTTCGGTGGTAGGCTCATCCACTGGGACATTGTTGTCATGGCACCATTGCTGAACAAGGCTCTTCAATGCATAGTTTGGTATGAGAGCCGTGTGAATTAGCCTTTGCCCACTTTTGGGGCATGTGTGATGGCCAGAGTTTATCCATTGTGCAATTGAGATTCTATCATAAGAGTGCCCTGATGACACAATCACGGGGTCCCTCATTAAGTCAAGTGAAATTGGACAACGAAATTCATCAGGAACATTAGGTGTCATTGACTGAGAGGATGAAGAACTATCATATACTTTGTTATACAAAAATGAAGATAGTGGCTTACAATCTTCTTCTTTTGTATCACTCTCTCCTTCTTTGAATATCATGGATTTGGAATAGGACACCAGAGATATGAGATTGTTTATATTGGAGACAACAATTAATCCTCCTGTGCCAGCTTGGTTCTGAGCTTCAGCCTCTAACTTGGATATTTCCTCTTCATAATCTGATGGAGTTCTCAAACCAATGCTACTTAATATCTCTTCCACTTTGCCAAAGTCAACGAGCCCCTTCTTCTTCTTGTTTTGTAAACTGTTGTTGGCCATTACTTGTATAAGTTGTTCTCTTTGGTGAAGCTCTCTAGGATCAATGAGTAACTCAGCCCTCTTTGCTTGCTTGTGAAGAAGCTCCACTTGTTCCTTAATATCTGAGGTTACATTAAGCAAACTCAAGGGAAGGATATCAAGGGCCCTTCCCATCTCCTTAACAAGCACATAAAATTGGTTGGATATGAACTCTAACTGTATGAGACTCCAAAGAGAACTTCCATCCTTGCAGTCTTGGATCAAAACTTTGACTCTTCTTATCACAGAGAAGAGTTCTGTGAGACACAGGATCGAAGAAGGAGGGAGTGGAGTATCCGTTTCTTGAATCTCTTCAAACAAAGAAGAGAGAAGCTTGATCCTCCTTATCATGATTGAAACGTTCCTGGTGTGTACCAAGGGAAACTTCTCCATTGAGCCAACTTCATTGCACACATGAATCAAAGAATCTAGCAAAGTCCCTGATGGTAACAAGCCTGGAGAGACCATCATCGCGGATAGAAAATTATTCATTTTGGTTCTTACCGTAGTAGAAGGATGTTTCTGTTCATTCTTATGGTTTGCAAAATTTGCTCTCTACAAGGAATTGGATTATTCTGAGAGCTTCTATAAGGCTATTTTTACATTAAAATAATTGTCAAAGAGGTTATATGTTTAATTAAATGCATGGTACTTTTGTCTCTTTCTATTTGTGCAGTTAGTGCTAAAGACAAGAAGAAAAGTATTGAAGAGAGTTGAGTATTTCTTGGGGTGCTGCCATTTGGAGGATTTTCCTGGCTTGAAAGATTAGTTGGTATACCCCAGCTAGTTTTTTATTCAAATTTGAATACTTTCAACCATTTTTTTATTCAAGCAAGAATATTTTTTTTGTTAATGAGCCTTGTCAAACATAGTTTTCAGCTGCTTGGTATATCCTACCTTTGAAAATCTTTAAGCTTGGCTGATGAGATCTTCAAATGAATATTTTTCAGTGCAACTTGTTATTTGATATATATAGAATCCAACAGCATCCCCAACCGGATTCATAACATTCATTTTCTTGATCTGTCGTTTCAGGAAAATTAAGCATTATATGTAAATTATGTGACTCCTAAAAACCTCAATGGCTGAATCTAAATCATCGTGCTATCCACTTACCATTTCTGATGTCACATTTGTCGTCTCTGCCGCAGGATCTAATATTGCAGCCCCTATAATATGTTTCATCTTTCATGCTTCAATTCAATTGGGGTCCCCCTTTTCATCATATATTAAATGCCAAAAAACATGGTAATTAACAATTTTAGATTTTTGATCATGGACATTACACGACAAAGTAGCTGTAGAATTCCATGTAAAGCAAGTACCAACAACCATAAAAGAAAATCCTAGATTGGTCGTGAAATCAATAAGTCAGATCAACATAGAAGTGGCTCTACTAACCACTATAACGAAATCTGGAACTTTGAAAGATTAAAAGGTCTCCTTCACTGTAGCAAAATTTGCATGTTTTTGGCCGATTCTTATGCTATGTAGGTCAAACTTTTTGCCTATTATTCTTATAATCATAATCATTAATTGTCACAAACAAATGAAGCTAATGTGCTCTGCTATATAAATATGTTTGTACCTGTGACAAAGAGAGATGAACATTATTTTAGGCACCTAAGATCACTTCACTTACCAATTTTTTATGTATGCTCGTCTACATGAGCGAGAGAACAATTTCAACTAAGGTTCAATGTAACCCTTTAGACTAAAAAAAATAATAGAATCTTCCTTGAATTACTATATCATTATATATAATGCATCTTATTGTAATATTATAGGGGATGACCTATTGAACATTATTCAATTGCACTCGTCGAATGTGCTATACAATATACACGGTTATGCTTATGTAATTAAAAATTGTATGGATTTGGACAAATGGCTTATTTATTTGTACAGTTTAATAATATAATGAAAACTTGAAATTAATTAATTTGTTGTAGGGCAATATTTTTTAAATACTAAGGTTTAAATAAAATCTGTTCGAATCTAATTCAATTTTTTATTTATATCATTTTTACAATATTTCGTATCAATTAAAAATAAATAAGGTAAGTAACAAATATAAATCAAATCTTATTTTGAAACATGTGCAACAGTAAGGGTAAAGTGTACCATAATAAAATAATGAAAAATTGAAACTAATAATCAATTTATTGTAGAGCAATATCCTTTTAGCACTAAGGTTTAAATAAATGTTTAAATATTTTTTTTCCTTATAAATATAAAAATGTTTGAAGTTGATCCCTACAAAAAATTTGATATGTTTTTCTTCCTATTAAAATTGAAATTTGTTATTTGTTGATCTGAAACTAGATTTTTACAAATCCAAACCTCAGTGGCTAATGTGTGTCCACTAAAAATTGACACATGGAACTATGTTTCTTCTTACTCTTTTCCTGATCGGTTCTCTCCTTCGACCGCCTCAGAACCGCATCCACCAAATCCTTTCCTCCTCCAACGATGAGAACTTCTCCACCGCACTCTGCCTCCCCTTATCAAAATATATTTTTTCTTTTAAGCAAAATCGGATCTGATGACAAATATTAACATCTCCTTTGCATAAATAAATATTTTTTATATTATATATTTACATTATATATTTATTATACTATATCATGGAATAGTTATATTGTAGAATAGGATCCTCCGGATGTGTATAAATAAATGAGCCATGCATTCCAATCCCACATGTAGCATATGCGATATTAGAAAAGAGGCTTGCAAATGTAGATTTCTTTTACTTTCACTTGTATTACAGTTTTCTTTTCTTTTTTTCCTTCTTGTCTTTCAACAACTATGTTAAAGTTAATCTCATTCCATCACCTACTTGCAAGCATACCTTTATTCAAGGTGATCGAATTCAATAAATTTTAAATTAATACAAATGTTTGTTTTTTTATTATGATTTCTAACTACAATTAAATTTTAGGTCTCAGTAGAAAAACATCATTGGAGTTGGTACATATAGATGGACCATGCTCCCATTTGAAGTGTGACAGTGTTGACAATGACAACGGTCTTCTGAGTGACCATGAAAGAGTGAAATATATTCAATCCCAAATTTCTAAGAATAATAATTTAAATGAATTGGATTCATCAGTTAGTATACCAACTATCTCAAGTCTTCCACTTTAAACTTTGAACTACTTTATCATTATTCATCTTGGGACGCCTAAGAATAATTATCAAATGGTATTTGATACGAGCAGTCATCTCACATGGACCCAATGTTATCAATGCACTACATGCTACGAACAATATGATGCAAGATTTAATCCATTAACTTCTCCAACATATGTGGGTTCAGATTGCTCTGAAGAGATGTGCAAATACCTCATAAACAATGGACAAGGTAAACAATATTTAATTCTCAATCACTTTATTTCAAAACAATATGTAAGCTTAATTGATTTCTTTTTCCATGTAGGTCTCAATTGTAATGAGGATATACATCTATGCCACTATAATATCTATTATGGTGGCGAATCCTTTACCACAGATAACTTTGGCAAGGATTGTCTTGCCCTTTACAGCGACCTCTCCCCTAACCCCACTATCACTGATGACTTCTACTTCGGTTGTGGTAAAATCAACAAGGGACTTTCTGGTCACACTGCAGGCATTTTTGGTCTTGGTCACGGAGACCTCTCATTTTTGTCTCAAACCTCGTCACAATACATGGAAACCTTCTCCTATTGCATCCCCAACATTGACAACATTGGCTACATCACCTTTGGCCCTAACCTTGATGCCGACCACGATGAGAGAATCCAATATGCCCCTTATAATAACCCTGTGATAAATCTGGGTTCGTATGACCGGGTGTCACAAAAGGGGGTGTATTTTGAAGCTCGGATAAGAGGGGGGTGTAGATAGGACCTTTTCATATCCAAGATTGTGTTGTATGTTAGTTTTATAAGAAGACTAGGTTAGTGCATGACCGGCATAGTGCCACGTAAGTGGTGTATATACCTAACACTTTTGAGAAAAAGCGATGTTGTATAGGAAGGGACTCGGACAAGGAAGGGAAGAGTAATCGGGTAGCTATATCGGCAGAGCTCGTATATTCCTTTTCTTTGAGGTCCGAGTTGTGATCTCGGATAAACTAGTGTGATCTTGATTGGCTCGAAGGAGCTTGTATTTAGTTGACTTGTAAGAACTACAGGGTAGAGAGACCGGAAGAGCTCGTAACCCCTTTTTGATAAGGTTACCTAGTTAGGAACCCGGACGAGGTTGGGAGGAACTTTGGATTTGTGAAGTACCAAGGTAGGAACTCGGATTAGGTCGGATGAGGTTGGAGGAGGAGGGAGCATTAGACGTACTATAGTATCAAGGACAGATTCTTATGCAATCGATTACATAAGTATTTGTAAGCGATTAAAACAGTCAGTATTTGCTGTTAACCTGGACTTAGTCTTGTGACACGTGTAGGCTCTACATATTCACTTTATTCAAGTGACATGTGTTAACTCCCTGCTGATTGTTTTGACGCGGGAAAAATCCTCATATTACGATATGACGCATGTCGATTCTCTGGATATTTAAGGTATTCATGAGTGGGATATTTCAGTAGTAATCTAAATTTCCACCACCTTTGCTGAAACACTTTATCTCTCTTGTTCCATATTTTCCTCCATTGTTAAAGTGAGAAAAGCTTCCTAGATAATCATTTCTTGACTTAAACACCTTCATATTCAACGTAAGGATTGAAGAGAATCATCTTACAAACTAGTTTTCAACCTTTGTTCTTTGTGAGAACCACCCTACGAGGAGACCATTTCTCCAAAGAAAGTTTAAAGTTTCAACCTTTAAGAGTTAGAATGCACTTTAAGGACATCCAAGCTTAGAGAAGCTATTTTCTAGCCTTTCTTGACGTTTTTAAGGTAAGATACGTGACTTTTACCATTTCTTTTGAGTTGATTTTAAGAGGAAAAATGACCCATATGAGTTAGGTTTGGTTTTGGGTGATGGTTCTTTGGAAGAATATACTTAGAAGGTTGTTGTGATGAAGGTTCAACCTTGAAAGATAACTTTTCTGGGTTTTGGGTATTTTGTTATGCCCGGATAGATCTTTGTGGGGTTTACAAGTCACTGGTTGGTTGTATAGGGTTGAGATTTAGAAAAGAACTGGGTTCTTTTCATGAAATGGTTGAGAACCATTCTTGATATCTTTTGTGCCTGGTGTAGGGCATGATAAAGAAGATATCGGTGGTCGTGAACAAGCGGTTGAGAGGGTCAGTGCTGTGATCAGAGAAGGTAAGCTCTCTGTTCTTGGGAGTTTTTTCCCTTGATTGTGTTCCACCATACTCCTGGGGAGTGATGGTTGTTGGATGCCATGGTGCGTGTATTTACATTATGTATTATTGCTTTTTGATTGAAAACATACATGTAATGGAGATGTGCACTGATTGACTAATTTATATATCTGGATGTACATTTGTGCATGTTGATGCTGGAGGGGCACATTGGTGGAATTAACACGTGGAGTCTGTAGTCTGGAACCTTATGCCGGGATACGTGATGTGTACGCGGAGTGTACTGAAAGATATACAATAGTGCACAATATGTGTACTAGTTGTCTAACTTGTATATCTGATATGTAATTGTGTATGATATCTGCACTGGTTGGCTAAATTGCATATTTATGCTAGAATGACACGTTGGTGGGGTTATGTACATGCGTTGTTTATTAAAAGGCTGGGTTAGCTATGTTATTTATAATGTCAATATAAATGTTGTGTACTGTGGAAGTGAACTAGGGAGAGGTGAGTCTCCAAGAACCTTGAGTTTATTGAGATTGTATCTCACCCCGGTTGGGGATTATATTTTATTGCAGGTAATAGCCAGCAAGCTGAGGACGAGGTTCGGGGTAAGAGACCCGAGTAGGGGTTGTTCGGTGAATCTCGATTGAGAGGCTAGGTAGGCCGAGACCTGGTTGGCCACTAATCGAGGATCCCGGACAAGAGGATGAGCCTGGGTTCGAGGGAGCAGAAATCGGAAAGCGGTCTTGTGAGAGCCTGTTGGCTCAATTTTGTTGTATATTTTGTTACCCAGTATGGTTTTTTGTATGATGTATCTTATAGAACAAAACCCGGGTGTCGGGATGTATACAAAAATTTCATACATAATATTTTAATTATGGTGTATGATGTAAGATGACGTCTTACTTATTTTATGCTTCCATTTTTACTTTTTTCGTTAAGTATGGCTGCGCTTAAGACCATAATATAATGTTAATAAACCGGATGCATACGGGGTCGTTACACCCCTTTAGTCATCCGTCAAGGTGGCATAATGCATTATGGTCTCAATATAACTGGCATCGCCATCGATGGTGATATACTCCCTGGCCTTGACTTCAATGAAATCAGCCACGGGGGCTTCATCATCAACTCTGGTTGCATCCTCACCTGTCTCCCCCCAACCATCTATGCCAAGCTCCGCTCAGTGTATCAGCAACACATGTTCAACTATCCCTCTGTCAGCACCATAAACATTCCATTTGACACATGTTATGATCTTACTGGATTTCAATATCCAATTCCTGAAATGTCATTTGTGTTTCCCAGCGTCAAGGTGGACCTGCCGTGGGATGGGATATTCCATGAGATCAACCCAAAATAATATTTTTGGCATTTATTCCCAATAAAGATTATAGTGGAGTTACCATATTTGGGAATATCCAACAAAAAAACCCTTGAGATTGTGCATGATAATCTGGGTAATAGAATTGGTTTTTGTCCTAATGGTTGCGGTTGAATTGAAGTCGTAAAAGTTTGTTGAATAAATTCAAAACGTCTTGTTTTAGAATAATAAAACATGTTACTTATAATTTTTTTATTTAGTTTTTTTTACACATTTTTTCATTCAGTTTGATCACGCTCATTTATATATATATATATATATATATATATATATATATATATATATATATATATAAATATAGAATTCACACTTTTATAAAAAAAATGTTTTATTACATTAGACGAATAAAATGATTTTAACAAATCTAAAATTTTGCATCACATTTTTTATTCAAATTAGTTCCACGCTATTAGCTTTCATCAACAAAATATCATTGTTTTAAATTAAATCTTGCATGTACTTTTTCACTTTATTAATATATTAACTTTTAATTTTAATTAGTATTTTAGTTTATTATTATAGAAGATAAATATTTTTATATAAAAATAATTATAATAAATAAATATTTAAAATATTTAAAATATATAAATTATAAATGTATATTTATGATAAATAATATAAATTGTGATATAAGGTTATGTTTCATTTAAAATGAATAGGAAGTCAAGAAAATTATGTGTGTGAATGCGAATGCGTGAGTGCACTGTGCGTGTTTGTAAAATATCATAAGGTCAATCAGATGGAGACGACGGATGTTAGTAGTAATCATTGAGGGTTGTTTACTTGTTAGGCTATGTTTATAATATGTGTTCTACTTTGTATCTGCTTTGTGGAGCCAAATATTTAGATTTAATCAGTATTTGGTTGATGTGTTGTCACTACGGTTGACCCATGCAACCTTTAAATTCATGTCTCTTCCATGCATTATCTCAAACAAGTATCCCAACTTTGTGTTGCAAGGATATTCATATATATCTTCAACAATTAAAGTTAAATACAGAAGAAATATTTAAGAAAATAATATGTTTTTAATTCCTATATTTTTGTGAAATTTTATTTTTGGTTCTTGGTCCATGTAATTTACATAAACTTATTTTTAGTCATTTCTTATAGAATTCTCATAAATAGCGTTAACTTTTGTTTACCATGACAAATAAACTAATAAAGTGTATTTTTTAATTGATTAAAATGAAGTGAAAAATTATTTTATTTTTTAGAAAAGAAGTTATTAATATGTCAGTCCCAAATATATGAAAACTATATAACTTTTAAGGGTTCAATTTTTTTTATTGTCATTTTCAATAATTATTGCAAATTTATTCTTTCATCTTTTTTTATTTTGTTTGTTTTTTTAGCGTTGCTTCCATGATTTCACATGATAAATAAACAATATAATTTATTTATCATTTAAGAAATGACGTCAAATTCATATGAGAGACTAAAATAGATTTTTTTGTAAAGTATAGGGACTAAATTAAATGATATACGGAGACTAAAAATTTAATAAAAATATAAGAACTAAAAACATATTTTTTCAAATATTAAAAGCATAATAAAAAATAATTGAATATGATTAATGAGTAATATTTTTAAAATATCTATAACATATTAATTGTTTTCTTTATTGAATGAAACTTTATTGTTTTTTTTCATCATAAATTAGCACTTTCATCTTATATATAGTTTGACATGTGTTATGGATGGGATTTTACTATCCTCTTAATTATAATATTAGGGTTTCAAAAAATTATAGATTTTTTATTTAAATAATAAATTATGTATTAAATATTAATAACGTGTCTACATCATTATAAACTCTTTCTTTTTAACCTGTTTTAATTCATTTATGTTTGATTTAATTTACATCGAAAAAAACTTCTATGGAATTTTAACCTTGAGTACATTATCGGAAAAAAAAACCCTTGAATATTAGTTCTTCAAGTAAAATATTTACATTCAAAGCAAGAAAAATTATCAAGGTCGAAGATATTGAAGTTAAATATATGAGAAAGTTGGCAGCACAAACATAGTTGATGCTGAATCGATACCAAATGATTATTTTTTTAATCATTAGTGAAGTTAGCTGATGAGAAAATGTCTCAATTTAGCATCTTCATATCAGATTTGTTCTTTAATTATCTGTAAAATTACAACGTACAACTAGTCATGAGAAAATATGTCACGATTATCAAACAAGGCTACACTCTACGGGCAACTACTCGTCCTAACTACTCCCACTTATGCCTCCAAATGGGTGTCCAATTCTTCAGCTACGTAAAATCATCGTTGAATTGCTTGAATTATTAATAATTAATGACAACCTTCTTGTTGCATCATGCATGTCACGGTGTCCCTGCAGGGAAGATTCTGCATTCCTTGTTGAGGCTGAGAACGATGTCATACTCATGCACATCCATCCTACCGCTCTCGGAGGTTCTCACATTATGTCACTCACTTGTCTCAAAAGACCAACACTTGCTTCATTTGTATGTTGATGATCCCTCTAGTTTTGTTTGTTTGTCTAGGGGAGAAAGAATTATTGCATGAAGGAAGAAATGTTTAAAAATACTAAAATGTGTAGTATGTAAGTTTTATATAAAATTAGGTGCTGGCCCGAGTCTTGCACAGTTTTTTAGAAAATGAATTTGAAAAAAAAAATACAAGGGAGAAGTAAAAAATTAAAAAAATATACACAATTTTGCATTGTTCAACAGCTAACACATGGAAGCAAGTTGGACAACTTTTATAAATATATGGATATAGATGAAATGGTGGTGGAATTTTATGTTAGGATCAAAAGAGCTCTATACTAAACTACTCCTAATTAAAAAGAAAGAGAAAGCTACAAATAAAAATTATGCTAACTTTTTTAAGAATAATTTCCTTTTTTTTTCATCTTCTTTTGGGTGTCACATGGGGTTAAAAGTCCAAACTAGAAACCACGAAAGAAAGGCACGGGGATAGCATCTGCCAGCATAGCCAACTGAACCCATGAGTAAATACATCGTTTCAGCACAACACTAACAAACAGTTCTACACGTGCTTACATCATACTACCAGCAACTAATAAAAGGCTGTAATAACATTTATTCAATATTCAATATTTAAAACTCCTAAGCCAGAATGGAACCATGGTGATTCTTTTGGGCATTCCAATGAATATGGGCCTAGACTTCTCATAGGCCCTATCATTATATGAAATAAGCTAAGGGTGATTTATTATTACTATTACACACTTTGTTGGACTTGCTTGGGATGAATTGTTGTATATATAAGTTACGTTTCTCCTCACTTCTAAGGAATTTTTGTATGAATAAGCTATGTTTCTAATCTTTTAAGGAGACAAAAATCAATATAGTCATGAATGGGCAAATATGGTTTTTCAATATAATAATGGGTAGCTAGTTATCATTAAAATGTTACAAGTTTGCCAAACCAGTTTTACAAAGAATAAGGCATCACATAGAATTGTTCCATATAATTTCCATTTCATGTTTCAAGGACATTGCTTCCATCTTTCATAACAGGTATTGCCAGAGGAGTCAAACATACTGTGCACAAACACACAATGTTTGGACCAGATAGTAGGAAGTATATATGGTGGAAATTAAAGATCTAACATTCGTGTATGATACACAACAATTATTAATAATATATAATAGTTAGCATCACGACAGTTTCAATAATATATAAAACTCATTTTTCACTAAGCTAGATAG
>CM023942.1:20960778-20975568 GCA_013407115.1 Glycine latifolia | reverse complement strand
ATTATTATTATTATTATTATTATTATTATTATTATTATTATTATTATTATGTATTCATACATTTTTTATAATTGATGTAATTAATTATATTTGACTTAATTGTATTTAAATTTATAATGAGTAAGTGGGTGTCATGTGACATCTTCCAAATATATAAAATATTATTTTATATAATATATTAAAAATTTATGGGATGTATTTAATTAGAATTTCAAAAGATTTTAAAATATTTTAAAAAAAAAATCTTAGAAGTATTCAATCACAATTTGTAAATAATAGAAATAAGTTTTGTGATATTTAATCAAGACTATTAGGATTTTTTAAGGAATTCAATAAATGCATTTGTATTCAATTAAAACTTTTTACAACTTAAAAAAAGTCTTATAGTATTCAAAAGTATACAAGTTTTGATGGATTCTTTTTCATGATGGATTTTATTGCATTTCACAAGACTTTTTAGTAAAAAAATATACATCAAACAATTTCATTCAAACCCTTGAGGTTTCATGAGACTTTCTTTCTTTTTTATCAATTGATATGTTTTTCTTTCTCCATAATTCATAATCCTTTATCTTTTTGTTAATAATGATAGACATTCATATTTTTTTACTCTCTCGACACATGAACAAAATGTCATGGAACGCGACATATGAGAGATCTTTGTAATTCTTTGAATTTGAGACATCTTGATTACATATTTATTTTTAATGAACATGAGAAGTTGACTCATATATAAGTGGATAAATATATAAATGTTTTTTTAACATGAGTTTTTTGTTACATATATAAATGGGATTTAAAATAATTGTTGGACATGTTTTTTGTTTGATGGGATCGTTTTTGTGAGAATAACTACAAGTATCTATGTTAGTGTAGACATTGAAGTATATAATTTTTATATAATTAACATGATTGATGATGGAAGGAGAATGAACTTATTGTGTTTGTAAATATGTTAAGAGAAATTAATTTGTTGTGACAAGTTTACAATTTTTACAAAGTCTTTTAAAATTCACAATATTTTTTTATGTCAAAATAGTCTTTTAAAATAATAATTCAATATATCCCTCTTAGTGTTTGATTTCTTTGTACATAATTATCATAAATACACATTTAAATATAAAAAGAAGGAAGAAGCATTAAAATGGAAAAGATAGAGAGAGTATGGTGTAAAATATGAATATATATATATATATATATATATATATATATGAAAAAAGAGTACAGAAAAAGTAATTGAAAACATACTTAAATTGTTTTAAAAAAATCAAATTCAAAAGGATTACAATAAATATATGGAAAAAGAAACTCTGTTTTGCTTAAAAATTAATAAATTGATTTGTTAACAATTAACCTAATCAATTACATAATTCAAAATCCTTTCATTATAATATTGATTTGTTAAACAGATTTACCAATAATTTCCTAAATTAAGACTTTATAAATCATATTAATTATAATATAATATTCATTATATTTACCAAATTAATTCCTTGAATATGGGTATTAGATGATTATAAAATTAAAAAAGATGGAATTATTCTGAATTTTGAAATAATTAACTAGAATGATATTAATGGAATTTAATTAGAGGATAAATGTTTAAAATATTTAAGGTAATAATATTAATTATTAATTAATAAATATATATTTGAATAAACATAATAATTTATTAACATGTAATAGAATGATAAAATTCATACACAAATTAAATCATTAATACAATGCATTTAATAAGAATCTGATTTGATATATTAAATTTACATTTAAAATTGAATTAACTACGTATTTAATTAGGGAAGAAATTTGGGGCTGCTACTTGGTATCTTCCACACACATATACAAGTAATAGTAAAAGTGCACACTAATTTATACCCGTTCATTTTGATATAATCTAACGCTTCTTACGTAACTACTAAAAGAACACACGTGACACATCTCCTTGGTTTCCCTTCAACCTCCTGCGCGCACAGAAAAATAATAAGGCTCTGCGAGAGTCATTAAAGATTGAAAATCAATCATTTTTAACTTTGTGCCCTGTTGAATAACAATGCCTCACTAACAGAAAGAATAATGGATCTGTAATTGCTGCATAACAGAAGGTGTACGTGGAGAAAAAAATCCATCTTTTGTTGCCATTGATCCAATCAATCGTCGAATAAAAGTGAAAGGAGGCCATTCATCAAATTGAATAAAAAAAAAAGTAATGAATCACTGCTGTATTTGCTGCAATAATCACTAAAGTGAGACACATGATCCCAAAATATGTATTGATGTACCTCCTAAATCTAAAACCCTCTTTGTGTTGCACATAAATTACACAAATATTGTGATCACCATATTCGGATAAACGCAACCTTTTCCTCTATTCATCTTCGCACATCAATTACACAAATCATTCGATCCCCGAATACTCATAAAAAAATGAGGTAGTTCATCAATTTGAATAAAAAATCCAGTAATGCAATTCTACAAATTTAGTTATGATTGAGGAAGGATACTGAAGTTGTATTCAATGAATTAACTATAACCAGACATCCTTTATTTGACTAATATAAATATCAATCCATGGTAATTTAGTTTTTTGTGCTTGATGGTATTTTTATGCTGGGGCTATATATGTATCGCATTTTGCTTCTCGATCTATAGTGCGGTCAAAGGTGTTTATGTTTTATCTTCCTAAGTAGTAATTGACAATAGTTAATGGCTGCTTCAAGTCTAATTTTCTGCAATCACGGGGTGGGCAGGAGGTTGAAATCGGGAACAAGGGAGGTGGACCGTGGACGGAAGTTAATTGCCGCAGAGCCCTTTCCGTCAGTGTACGTAGGAGCATGAATGGGAAACCTAGCAGAATTGGTGTAATACTTTTAGTATTACATAATTTGATTTCTTATTGTATATAATAATAATAATAATAATAATAATAAATTAAATAATTAAATATAATTTAAAATTTTTTATTTGGTTATTTTATATATAATTATCATAAATGCAGATTCAAAATTTTTTTTTTATTTTTAATTACATAAATGATATATATCAATATAATTAGCATGAATTGAAAATATTATTATTCCTTTTTTATAGTAATTTTGAACTTTAAAAAAATAGAATATTCTTTTATTATAATATGATATTTAATGATAGACACGGTCAACAATATTCGAGAATTGATTTATTTGTATTTAACTTAAGAATAAACTTAGAATTGTCATGTCATGTTATATCATCGAATTATATAAAACCTTTGAGATTAATAGTTTATATTTTTAAAATTGAAATAATAACTATATTAGAGATAATCAATCAATTATATATATTTTTTACTAATCAATTACGAAGATCAATTTTAGATTTACATTGAAATTTTTTTTGACAAAATTATATTGATAGTTTATGTATTTAAAAGTGAAAATAATAATAGTTTATATATTTAACAATGGAAATAATTATACTGGTAGTCAATCAATTAATATATATTTTATCCAAAACTATTGATTTAAAATGTAAGAATGAAAGTTAATTTTCATCAAATCTTAAAGGATTTGAAATATATTTTATCCAAAATAAATATCAGCTACAAATAAAGAAAAAACTGTTGGTAGATTGATAATATAAAAAAATAAAATCAACTAAATTTATAATTGAGTAAAGTAATTAAATTTGTCTTCTGCGGATTGTAATTTTAATGAAATCAACTATTAATAAAAAATGTAATAATTATTATTTGTTGAATTGTTGTTATGAATTATTTTTGAATTTTGAATTAACTAATATTATTGTTTAGAATCACATATATTATTTTTAATTATTTATCATTCTTATTGTTTATATTAAAAGTTTAAATCTTTAAAAATGGAAATAAGAATATTAAAATTGATTGAATATTTAACAATAAAACATTTTTTACAATATAATGAATTATATTGATAAATTTGAATTATTTGTTATTCTTATATTATTTATATTTATATTGATATTTATATAGATATAGATAGTTTTATATGTTTAAAAATAAAAATAAAAATATTTTACTATATTTTATCATGGAATAGTTATATTGTAGAACAAGAGAAGAAGAAGACAAAAAGCCGGATGCATATAAAAGAAGCATGCATTCCACTCCCACATGCAGCAATTGCAATAAGAGAAGAAGGCTTGCAAATGGCGACTTCTTTTACCTTCACTTGTATTACAGTTTTGTTTTCCTTCTTCTTGTCTTTCAACAACTATGCTAAAGGTGAACTCATTCCATCACCTACTTGCAATCGTACTTTAATTAAAGGTGGTCGAATTTAATAAATCTTAAATTAATGTAAATATTTATTTTTTAATTATGATTTCTAACTACAATTAAACTTCTGGTCTCAATAGAAAAGTATCATTGGAGTTGGCGCAGATAGATGGACCATGCTCCCATTTGAAGCATGACAATGTTGACAATAACAACAATTTTTTAAGGGATCATGAAAGAGTGAAGTACATCCAGTCTCTAATTTATAATAATAATAGTTTGAATGAATTTGATTCATTAGTTATAATATCAACTATCCTAGGTCTGCCACTTTTAACTTTAAACTATTTTATCGTTATTCGTCTTGGGACGCTAGAGAATAATTATCAAATGGTATTTGATACAGGCAGTACCCTCACATGGACCTAATGTTATCAATGCAAGACATGCCATGAACAATCCGATGCAAGATTTAATCCATTAAATTTTTCAACATATATGGGTTCAGAATGCTCTGATGAGACATGCAAAGACGTCATAAACATTGGACAAGGAAAACAATAACTAATTTTTTATCACGTTATTTCAAAACAATGTTAAGCTTAATTGATTTCTTTTCCCATGCAGGTCTCAATTGTAGCAAGGATATACATCTATGCCACTATCGTATCTCTTATGGTGACAGATCTTATACCACGGGCTTCTTTGGCAAGGATCGTCTAGCCCTTTACAGCAACATCTCCCCTAACACTGGCATCACTGATGACTTCTACTTCGGTTGCAGCATAATCAATAAGGGAATTTTTGGCCGCACTGCAAGTACTTTCGGTCTTGGTTGCGGAGACCTCTCCTTTGTGTCTCAGGCCTCGTCACAATACATGGAAACATTCTCCTACTGCATCCCCAACATTGACAACATCGGCTACATCACCTTTGGCCTCGATGCTGACACTGAAATTGATGGAAGAATCTAATACACCCCTTTAGTCATATATCACGGTGGCCAATTGCATTATGTCTCAACATCACTGGCATTGCCATCGATGGTGATATTCTCCCTGGCCTTGACTTCAATGAAATCAACCACGGAGGCTTCATCATTGACTCTAGTTGCATCGCTACCATCCTCCCCCCAACCATTTATGCCAGGATCCAATCAGTGTATCGACAACACATGTCCAACTATCTCCCTGCCCCCACACACACTCCATTTGACACGTGTTATGATCTAAGTGGATTTCAATATCCAATTCTCGAAATGTCATTTGTGTTTCCTGGCGTCACGATGGACCTGCCACGGATAGGAACATTTTATGAGGTCAAATTGAAATAGTATTGTTTGGCATTTATTCCTAATACATATGATAGTGAAATGAGTATATTTGGGAACATCCAACAAAAAACCCTTGAGATTGTTCATGATATTATAGATAATAGAATAGGGTTTCGTCTTAATGATTGTCGTTGAATTGAGCTTGATTAAATGTGTAAAAAAATTTGAGTAAATTGGAAATGTCTTGTTTTGGAATAATAAAACTTATTACTTATTATGCTTTCTTTAATTTAGTTTGCTCATGGTTATTTAATTATTTATATATAGAAATAGAGATAGAATCTGTTTACATCAAGTGTAAATTCAAAGACTTACACCAAATTCTATCTGTTAAAACATATTACACATAATTTGTATAAAAAATTGTTTCATTACATACGAATAATATAGTTTTAACAATAACAAATCTAAAATATTGTATCAGATTTTTTTATTCAAATCAGTTTTGCACTATTAGCTTTTATCAACAAAATATCATTGTTTCAAATTGAATCTTGCATGTATTTTTTTTACTTTGTTAATATACTAACTTTTATTTTTAACTAGTTATTTAGTTTCTTATTATATAAGATAAAAAATTTATATAAATTATAACTCATAATATATATATATATATAAATTATAAATTTATATTTATGATAAATAATGTAAATTGTGATACAAGTTTATGTCTCATTTAAAATGAATAGGCACTTAAGAAAATTATATATGTGTGTAAGTGTGTATAATTATAGATGGATAATGATTTAAAATATATATTTTGCATAATGATAGAAAAGATGTGTGAAAATTTACTTTTAAATAAAATGAAAAAAAGTATTAAAATATTTAATTGAGAGAATTAATGATGGATTTTAAATTATAATATAAAAATAAATTCCTTTATAATTTGATTTTTAATTTGTATTTCTTATATATCCTTTTTTAAAAACAAAATCTTTCATTTTATTTATTATCATATGCTCGTAGACGTAACCAGGTTACGGGGAATAGGGGCAGTCACCCCCCTCCGGCCCCTGAATGCACAAACCTTGCTTAACATATTATATATTTGCTCCCACTCCTATGGAAATATAATCATAATTAACCTTTATAAAAAGTTAGTTGTTTTCGGCACACATATAAGGTCTGTGTGGGAAGTAAGCCAACTCTGCCAGTGTACTCCAATATTCCATCGTTCTCTTCAATTCCTTCCCTTTGAATCCTTTTCTTCTTTCAAATATTGAAATATTTTTCTTCAATATATTTTGTACACATCGTGTACCAAATAATAATAAAAACGTGTTTTCGCATAAAAAATTTAAAACGGAAACACATTTTTATTGTTTAATTTTTTTTCATCCCTTTTTATATCAAAATAATAATAATTAAAAAATTAAGTTAAATTTTTTAATTAAATTAATTTTGATACAAATTATATTAATCATGACACACAATACATATCATATAATTTTGTTGTGTATTTCAATGAAGATCATAATTTTAAATTTTTTTTCGTTATATATTTTTTGTTTTAAAAATATAAAATAAAAATGTGATTTCATTGTCTATTTTAACAAAAATTGTAATGAAATCATGTTTTTCTATTATGAATTTAATAGAAGTTGGGGAGAAGGAAAACATGGGTAAGAGAAAGAGGAAAGAAAGAGCAGATTTCAAGAGAGGAGTAAAATGATTTTTTTAGAAATTTTAAAGTTTTTTAAGGGTCAATAGTAACACCCTTTATTATTATTGGACTATTACACACTTTGCCGGACTTACTTGGGATGAATTTTTGTATACACAAGTTATGTTTCTCCTCCTTTCTAAGGAATTTTTGTATAAATAAGCTATGTTTCTAATCTTTCAAGGAGACCAAAATTAATATAGTCATGAATGGACAAATTTGGTTTTTCTATAATAATGGGTAGCTAGTTATCATTAAAATGTTACAAGTTTGTCAAACAATTTTGCAAAGAATCATGAATTATCCCATATAATTTCCATTTCATGTTTCAAGGACATTGCTTCCATCTTTCATAACATACTGTGCACACATCCAATGTTTGGATCAGATAGTGGGAAGTATATATGGGTGGAAAGATCTAACATTCGTGTATGATAAAGTTTGAATCTTAGATAAAGCTATCTGCTCTAACTTCCTCCACATATTTGCAAGTGAGGTACGTTAATTGCCTTACTCAATTGCCATCAATAACAAAACCTTGCAAATTAATGGTGCAGCCAATGAAGAATGAACTAATGAAGTATCAAGTTATAGCTTTAAATTAGCTCTGGATAATATCACTTCAACAATAGTTATATTCTAAAATCTTGAATGCAGAAAAAAAATAAAAAGATGAATCACAACTCAGAATAATTAAACAGAGCACAAGTAGCATAGGCATGGGTGTAAATAGGGGCTTCGTCAAGATATTAGTACAAATCAATCTTAGAATTTCGGCCACAAGAAGGTTTTAACTGGCTCTTCAAGCTAAAACTTTGGAATAGTAGTCCTTGGATTCCAAAAGAAGCGTGAAGGGAATTATTGGGACTACCTCACATTTATCCAAGGTGATTTATTATCCATGTCACCCTGCTTTTCTTAACAGGGCTGCAGGATGCTACAAATGTCTTTAGTTTAAAAATATTTTTATGATATTAGAAAATATTTGTTCACTTTATCAATAATACCGTACTCTTCAGTTTTTTAACGACTTCAATACCCCTGTTTGCTAATAAATAAATAAACTAAAGGATTTATGTTTAAAATATTTTTGTGAAAATTATTCAAGACAAATTAAGTTATTTTATAATATGCAAAAAAAATATTGAAAGTTTCAATAAATATTTTTAACGGAGTTAAGAAAATATTCATATTTTTGCCAAAATTATAGCAAAATTTGAAGAAAAAATTTGCATAAAAAACTAAACTGTTGTTGTATTATTACTATTATTAATATTTTTATTATTAACAAAGAAAAAAACTAAAAATTACTTTCAATTAAAGTGTTGTTCTATATTCATTCAATGGGTTAAAATCATTAATAATTGATTAATTAATAACTTTAAAAACAGTTTAAAACAATACAAAAAATATTATTGAAAACAATTAAAATTTAGATAATTTTGATTATAATTTTAGAACATTATAGGAATTTTTATTGAAAGCAATTAAGGCATAGATAATTTTTTAATGAGAGAAAAAGCATAATAGTGGGGTTAGTCTTAGAACATTATGTATTTCAAAAACCAGCATTTAGTGATAACACTAACACAAGGACATAAATCCCAAAAAACAATTGGAGGGCCATGGCCCCTCCGCTCCTTATAAGCTCCATTGTTGGATATACATGCTCACTAGGTTCGACTTTGACCTTCTTTTTTATCGGGACATTGGCAGAAATGGTTATCATGTCCACACATATTGATACAAAGGGCTTTTATACATTATGTTCAGGGTCATCGAGATTCCAGTGCTACAAATTCTCAACTATGATTATTCGACAAGGATCATGAAGAATAAATGTCAAATGTCTGTTGCCATATATGTTCTTCATCTCAAATTAAATCCAATATCAATATCTACGTGTCCAAATTTCATAATCTAACATAAATCAATCAAATTTCCTAATTTAATACTCAGAATATGCACTCAAATAATATAATATAATAAATTTAAATTTTACTTTATTTAAAATATTAAAATCAATATAATAAAAAAATATATTCTTATTTAGTCAATACACTATAAACTAAAATATATATTTCCTTCTAAGCAAATTCTTTTTCAAGCAAAAAAAAATCGGAACAGATTCTTTTGCGTATATAAATTATTATATATTTATTATATTCTATTATGGAATAGTTATATTGCAGAACAAGAGAGGAAGAAGACAAAAAGAAAAGGTTGAAGGATCCTCCGGATGCTTATAAATGAGGCATGCATTCCACTCCTACATACATCATATGCTATATTAGAGAAGAGGCTTGCAAATGTTGACTTCTTTTACCTTCGTTTGTATTCCAGATTTCTTTTTCTTCTTATTGTCTTTCAACAACTATGCTAAAGGTGATCACATTCCATCACCTACTTGCAAGCATACTTCTATTCAAGGTGGTCGAATTCAATATATCTTAAATTAATGCAACTGCTTTTTTTATTATTATTATGATTTCTAACTACAAATAAACTTTAGGTCTAAGTAGAAAAGTATCATTGGAGTTAGTGCATATAGTCGGACCATGCTCCCATTTGAAGCATGACAATATTAGCAATGACAATGATATTTTGAGAGACCGTGAAAGGGTGAAATACATTCAATTCCAAATTTCTAAGAATAATTGTTTGAATGAATTGGATTCATTCGTTAGTATACCAACTATCTCAGGTATTTCACTTTTGACATTGAACTATTTTATCGTTATTCGTCTTGGGACACTAGAGAATACTTATCAAATGGAATTTGATACGTACAGTACACTTACATGGACCCAATGTGATCAATGCACGACATGTTATGAATAATCTGATGCAATATTTAATCCATCAGATTCTTCAACATATGTGGGTTCAAATTGCTATGATGAGAGATGCAAAGACCTCATAAATGCTAGACAAGGTAAACAATATTTAATTTTCAATTACGTTATTTCAAAACAATGTGTAAGCTTAATGGATTTCTTTTTCCATGTAGGTTTCAATTGTAGTGAGGATATACATCCATGCCATTATCGTATCTATTACGGTGACGAATCCTATACGAGGGGCTTCTTTGGCAAGGATCATCTCACCTTTTACAGTGACCTCTCCCCTAACCCTGGCATCATCGATGACTTCTACTTTGGGTGCGACATAATTAATAAGGGAAGTTTTGGCTACACTGCAGACATCTTTGGCCTTGGCCGCGAAGATCTCTCCTTTGTGTCTCAGACCTCGTCACAGTACATGGAAACCTTCTCCTATTGCATTCCCAACATTGACACTGTGGGCTACATCACCTTTGGCTACAACCCTGACACTGACTCTGATAAGAGAATCCAATACACCACTTTAGTCATCCCTCAAGGTGGCCTAATGCATTACGGCCTCAACATCATTGGCATCGCCATCGATGGTGATATACTCATTGGCCTTGACTTCAATGAAATCAACCACGGTGGTTTCATCATCGACTCTAGTTGCATCATCACCTGCCTCCCCCCGACCATCTACGCCACACTCCATTCAACATATCAGCAACGTATGTCCAACTATCCTGTCGCTCCCACACACATTTCATTTGACATGTGTTATGATCTTAGTGGATTTCAGTATCCAAATCCCGAAATGTCATTTGTGTTTTCCGACATCATAGTGGACCTACTACAGTCAGGGACACTCTATGAGGTTAGTTGAAAACAATATTGTTTGACATTTATTCCCAATAAAGATGATAGTGAAATGAGCATATTTGGGAACATCCAACAAAAAACCCTTGAGATTGTGTATGATAATCCGGTTAATAGAATAGGGTTTCATCCTAATGGTTGCAGTTGAACTGAGCTTGATTAAAGGTGTAAAAGGTTGTTGAAAAAATTGGGAACATCTTGCTCTCAAATAATAAAACATGTTACTTATTATGTTTTTCTGATTTAGTTTGATCATGGTGATTTATAGTGAATCTAACTCCTAGAATACATTTGTATGTATTACGGATTAAGTAATTCAAAATACAATTGCATTACGGAATACTTAATCCAAAATTATGAAATCATAGCTTTAAATCATGAATCTAAAGGATGAAGAGGAAGTGTCAATAATGCAGAGGTGCTGGGAAGGGATTAGTGATGAAAGCGAGAAGGCACGAAGCAGTCAAGAGGATGATGGAGAGGAGCAAAAAGTGGACAAGGGAAGAGGAGAGAAGGATAAGATGGGTTATATCAAATTTTGGGGGTTCACCAAGCAAAAATGGGTGCATAAAGCAATTGTCTCCTCGTTATCTTGTCTTAGCCTATAACTTCTTTGGATCAAGCCTACCCTCTGGAATTTCAGTATCTTGCTTACAATTGACTTGGACTGGTTACTTCAACTTCAAAGCCTAGGTGCCCGATCCACATCCATAGTCAGCCGAACTAAAAGTGGCAAGGTCAATATTCAATACCACCCACCTTTCACAAGCTTTTGACTTTACTTCAATTCTCAATGATTCCCAATAGCTTCATCTTGTTTTCACTTTTCATTCTTCTCATATCTCTCATCAACTTTTCATATTTTTGTTGAAACAAAAAGGAAAAAAATACCTTTCATTATTTTTTTTTTACAGAAGCTCCAAACATATCTCGCATAACTAAATTCCTCGTGTTTTCTTAATTTACTAAGAGACCTTTTTTTTTATCCGAAACTAAGAGATCATTTAGTTTAACATTAAGGTAAAATTAGATACAGTTCAGTTTCGAAAAAAATTAGAAGAAAAGATATATTAAAACGTATATTTTTTTATTATAATATTAGAATTAATATTCTAATTTCAAAACGAAAAGACCTAAATATTATGTCTACTGAAAATTTCAAACAATGCACAATGTCTCCACTACTGTGTGACAGTCACTTTCCTAACAAAAGAAAAAAGATGCAATAGTTTGTGCATGTCATTGATTTGGTAAGCAGTCAATCAGTTCATCATATTTGGTTTTACTTTTTTTTTTTTTTGTTGTTTCACTTTAACGAGTAGTAGCACTTCTGACTTCTGAACCAAGAAGCAGCACAATACTTTATTATTTTTGTAGCAAGAGAGACATTTGGCCTACCTATAGTAAACGGTGATTGGTCTGGGTTAGTACCACTCCCCTACCTCGTCTTTGGCTGTTATGTTTCTCCTTCACTTATTGAACACAGCACAGAAAGATGCTCCTTCCCCCAATCAACATATTTTCTCTTTAAATAAAGATTGATCTCTTTTCTTTTTTGATGACTAAAAAGAAATTATTCAATTTCAATAAAGCAAAATGAACAACAGAGACACCACCCAACATCTAACGTGTCGATTAAGGGTGTTGTTTCAGATTAATTACTTATTTCATATTAGATTCTTTAATATGTATCATATTAAAAGAAGAATTTTATTATTTATAATAATCTTATTTAATCTAAATAAGATTTTTCTCATAAAAAACAGATGTATTCTGTATCAGAGAAAAATAAGGAATAAACAACTAACTTAGTTTTTCAAGTATTATCCTCTCTCTTCCTAAAGTAATACAATTATATACGTAACCCTTCAAGTATTAAATTTCCATCATTTTAATCCTTGAGTTAATATATTTTAAATTGTTTTTTTTATAAAAATACTTAGAGGGCTACTAGTTATGATTTTAATACTTGAGATACTATCATTTAATTTTCTTACTTTAAAACTATTTAAAAAAAATAACAATTTAGAAATGAAATTGAGGGTTTCCTCAAATATAAATAATAGAGAGAGGGAACTATGGTACACTGCCACTCACAAGCTATTGACCGAGTCAAGCTAGGTCCAGCATGGTACAGAGTATCAGAAAATATGAATTCATATTTGTTTTGTCTCCGAATGTGCATTAAAATGAAGAAAAATAAAATAAACAAAAAAAGAGAGAGGGGGGGAAGTGGGACACATCTTCATCTCCAATCATTCCTGGGCCGGCCCATTTTGCGGAAGCTATTATCCGTAGTTCCGCGATCCACTCCTGCGCGTGAGACTTACCCACCGTCGATCTTGATCCAACGGCTGGCATGGAAGGTTCCTTCCCCCCACACCCAATTGTCTATTATTTGTTTTAAGGGAAAACGACGCGCATTAAACAAGTGGGCTCTTGGGTTGGGGTCTTAGAAATTGGAGGGTGGGTGCATTATCATCTTCCATCCCTTTCCCCTCTCTACCACCATGACTTTGAGTTTGAGGTGACACTTATCCTCCCCATTTTATCATGTCCCACTCTCACACACACCTAATCATATTCATTTATCTTTTTTTTTCTTTTTATCTTTCTAAACAGGCCGTGATACGGCTTACAAGATTTCCCTTGAAATCATCATGAATTGACTATGTTTAAGGTTAAATGGAATCTAAATTAATTATGTTTAACTAAGCAATCTAGCAGTGTATATTAGTTGTTATAAACTTGACTCATTCCTTTGAAAAGAAACAAAAATTATTATGTTTAATTAAGTTAGTTTGTTTAAAGGTAGAATGAATTGACTTGACATACACTTTACTCATTTTTTAATTTTTATATTTTTTAAATGTTATTGTGAAGGTTAAAAATTATCACTATGTTAACTATGTGTGCAAAAACAGATTTAGAAAACAAAATGTTGTTGTGATGATTTTTAGTTGTTTTTGCTATGAATTTTTTAAAACCGTTGTTATGTTAAAGCAATCGCCTTAAGCTGATTAGCTTGAAAACAACTCTTGTAAACAACAAAATTAGAGACAACCTAACAGTTTAAAAAAAATTATAATTTCATTTAATTATAAATTAATATGTATAATAAATTTGTTGATTTTAATAATAACCACTTTAAAAGTTATACTTATCATAATTTTAATTGGTTAACATTGTAATTTTTTTACCCTCATAAAATATAAAATCTAATTTTAATAACTTTAAATTGTGTCAAAACACAGTCTGAGAACCAAGAGATTGGTTTCACCAAATGATGCAAGTCCCTCCAGATTCTGGGCTATGATCAGTCCACCTAACAATGCAATCTACAATTATTATATTAGATTCCATAATGAGATAGGAAATCTTTACAGTTGCACCCCCACAGTAATATGCAATGATATAAAGTCGTTATAGGACATTTACGACTAGGTTGAACCTTCGAATATGTTAATTCTTATAATACAGTTTAAAGTCTTTTTTATCCAGTTGATAATGATAAAAATATTTTAATGTTTCGATCCTTATCTGTGTAAGCATCAACTTCAGTGTGAGGTGGCCTCCTAAAGATAAAATAATATGAAATCTATAGTATATCATCAATGTTTTCTTGACTCGTACTATTTTTAGCTCACCAGGAAATACTTAAGGATAAAAAGATTTCTTTTATTTTTCCTCTTGAATCTTTATTGTGAAGTTGAACTTTTGAATCTATGGATTCCTTGATCGAATAATTATTAATCTAATAATAAAGTCAGGTTTGGCCTTGCTTGCCAAAATGGAAATCAATCAGTTCATGATTAGCTCCTGGTTTTGCTTTTATGCTTAGGAATAGCTTCTT
>CM023942.1:20914925-20960768 GCA_013407115.1 Glycine latifolia | reverse complement strand
TATATATATATATATATATATATATATATATATATATATATATATATATATATATATTTATTTAAAATTCCATAAAAACATTTTTCATGTGTGCATGGTGTTTATTTAATTCCCATAAAATTAAATATAATAATACACTGGTAACAGAGTCACACCCTTGTGTTTCTTCTTTTAGAAAAAAAAAAGGGGGGGGAACCCATGTCAGGTTACTATGCAAGTCCAACCAGAAGATGTTTAATTTGATGTGGTTAAAATTTGACACGCACTCGTTTTGTTTCCATGTGCTATAGGCCTATAGCTTCTTCACCTTAAACTACCGTTTCAGTTTGTTAGAAAGCAACTAGAATTGCAAAAAATAATAACGGAAAAAACGAAATATCTAATGATACAGAAAGGATAAAAACAACATCTCACTAGCTTTATTTTTGGCTCCACTATGCTGTACTGAAGATTCCAACTACATCTAAAGTACTCAATTCGATCTTATTGGTTTCCTTCTAGTGACCATAACTCTCACTACCAAGGGATAATTTTGCTTTTATTGAGAATATTTCTTTTCTTCAATCAATCAAAATATCCCTATCTTTATTCATGAACTATCATATCTTACTTGAAAACTTCCAACTCATACCACCCATTGTCCACATGAATCAATTATTTGGTCCTACTTTTGCACTCCCCCATTTGAATGAATGCTATAGATGGGAAATTAAATATGCTATATTACTAGCTAGAGAAAACCTAAATAATATTTTTTTAATCAAAAGCAGATAAAATAAATGCAGTAAAAAGACAGCATTGGACATGCAAGTCCCCAACCTACGACCTAGCTGAGCTAATAGGAAGGAATTGAAACGTGGTTGCCCTTAAATAGCGATTGAGCAAAATACCTATCTCGAGAGAACCATATACTTATAAGTGCAAACACTATAGTAAAGTGGAAATTTGAGAGAATTGAGATCGAGATCGAGCCATGAAGGGTTATGAGCCACGTTCAAGCTCTTCGTGTGCAGCTTGCAAGTTCTTGAAGAGAAGGTGCATACCCAATTGCATATTTGCACCTTACTTTCGCTCTGACGAGTGCAAGAAATTCGCCAAGGTGCACAAGGTGTTCGGGGCAAGCAATGTGAGCAAGATCCTCGTTGAGGTTCCTGAGGAACAGAGAGAGGACACGGTGAATTCGCTTGCTTATGAGGCGGAAGCACGGCTTCGGGACCCGGTTTATGGATGCATTGGTGCCATAGCTCTGCTGCAAAGGAAGATGGTGGAGCTTCAACATGACCTTGCCATTGCTAAGGACCGTCTTGCTCATTATGCTACTGCTGCTGCTACTGCCACCACCACCCCTTCTAATTCCACTTCTCATGATGCCTTCATTACTGGCCATGTTAGTTTGCCACCCTTCCCTGATTTTTACACTTGTGCTGATAATTTCAATAATAATAATGACAACTTCTGCCACACCTCTTCTTCTCAATCATCATTGAGCAGACATGAAACGGTGGATGATTTCATTCAAATCCCATATATATTTTGAGATTTAATGTTAATTAATTATGATCCTCCCCCAACCCCACCCGCCCCCCCCCCCCCCCCACCACCCCTTCTCTCTTTTGTTGTAATTGTTCTGAATTTTCTGATCAATCAAAAGCAGCGACTGTGTTGTATATGCTAATAAATAAGTACTTTCTTGAATGAATTGGTCTTAATTAATTGAAATCTTTTAGTTTCATAATTCCTATGCTACTAGGACAAAAATTAGATTTATACCGTCGCACGGTTGCTTTGGGTGTTGTTCTTCTATCAAAATTGGAGTTTCATCTTAGAAATTCATGTAATAAAGGTTTCTATTAAATCATGACACAAATTAATTATTGAGGTGAAATTTTAATTCTATTTGAAAAATAACACCGAAGACACTCCTAAAGGGATCAATAGCTAAGTTTTGTCCATGCTATTATTATAGGAAAAATGATTATCTTTCTTTGTCTTTCGAATTTCATTTATGTAATAATAATAGGATTTTCACGGTCGATGATGCTTCTCTTGATCATAAAGTGAACATGAAATTCTGCTCCTAAACGCATGTATTATGTTCTTCTGATGATCACTTTCCGGTGTTGTTTGCTTAGCAAAGACGCCACCACCACCATCAAACCAAAAAAAAAAGAATACTGATATAAAAAGAAAAAGAACAAAACCCTGATGGTGAACTCAGATAACCTATTTGTGATGTAGACAGTGGACCAGATGAACCTGAGTATTGAATGGCACTACCTACATGTGTGAGACACCATTTAGTATAGAGACAGCAACACTACTATAGCTACTTTTGATTCTTGCAAATCTCTCTGAACGAACGAAAGTGGGTCTAATAACCGTACTGTTTTATTACAACACGGAGCACCCGTTGTGATTTTCAGAGTCACCAACCCCACCACCATATGGTTCATATGTAAGCTTAACCGTGTCATGTCATGGGAATCCAAAGACTAATGCCAATACCGTAAGGCTTCAACAGTGTAGTTCCTTACAAGCCATGGCCCAATAGATAACGCATGACATTTATTCCAGATACGTTAACCGTCTCTTGCATTAATACACCACAAACCAATATATATGCATGAACTTGCCTTATTAATTAATTGATTTCATCGTTAAGGTCGTTGTTGATGGATTATTCAAATCATCTGTCCCCAAACTGTCGACATTAATAAGCTATTGCTATTGCCGACATTAAGGTGGCGCTTATATCTTGACTTTTTTGGGTCTTAATTAAAATTACTTTAAAATTAGAATTAACTTTTTTTAAATTCAGGTTAAAACTAACTAGTAATTTTAATATTTTGGAATAGTAAGATGCGGATCAATTAACATTAGATTGGTTTTGTTTAACTGATGATCATTTTAGTTCGGAGTACATGCAATAACATGTGTTAAATACTTAAAAAAAAAATTGTTCATAATAATTATATCTATCTTGATTGTTATTAATTTTCATAAAAGATACATGTGATTTGAAGAAAAATAGATAATATTTTTTTATCTGTTGATAATACATTATTGAATGTTGGAACAAAGACAAGAGAAATTAATAATAAAATTAGTTCATGACTTCATGTAAAGCTTAATTTTTATATTTTCTTTATATTTAAAAATTACTTTTTTTCTTCATAAACTTTTTAGGATTTTGTTTAAACTAGAAAACTAAAAAGAACTTGTCCAACACTACCTAGGTAGCTCTCAGACTTAGTCTAATAGTAATATAGTACGCATGATTGAAAGAACACAAATGTTCCAAGTTGATCTTCATGCCACATATGAAAAAAATCTAGAAAATAAAATTTTGCAAACCATTTCGGATCAATACATAATTTGGCTTCTAACTTGACAGCCCTTAACAGGTCTGATCGAGCGAATTACAAACATTTGGAAACCAGGGTTAAACATAAGGTTAATTTTTCAATCAAGTATCATTAATATATCATCTTATTGTACAGATGAATATGCAAGCACTGAAAGGCCGGGCAACAAACAACCAAGCACTAGTGCATTACATCTCAGTTATCGTCAAATATGTTAATACATTGATTCCTATCAAATCCAGGGAAATAAGTCGACAATTGTCCAAGATTAAAAGATACGTGCGTATGAGCGTATTAGTAGCTAGTAGTCCCGGAATTTTGGATGTAAGGATACCTGTGATACATGGGAAATGAAAGGAGTATATAGAGTATGTAAAATTGAATATGATTATTTTGTTAACTTTACCAATAATTATCTTTAAACATTATACTTATCATAATTTTGGATAAATTAATAATGTATAAAGTTTTATACTGGGAATATATAAAAGTTAAACTCAGTTAAATAAATAGAAAATTTACTTGTTTCCATTTTATATTATGCTTGCACATCTTATAACGAAATGAAAATGTTTTCCTTTGTGTATGTCTTAACGAAAACGTGTCTCTGTATAAGATTGAAAATGTAACGATGATAGTGTGTGAACTTAACAAAAGTTGGGGTGAAAATAACAATTTCCAATCTTACACAGAGCTATCAAACGGCCCGATAAGAAACATCAGAAACTCTGAACCCACCTCAATCAATTTCCTACAAATGAAAAACACAATCCAGTTTCATCACGGGGGCTTCCTTTTGCACCCGTTTTTCTTTAATACATACTTTTAACATTCTAGAAATAAAATTTTAAAACTATTTTATACATTTCAGAATTTGGAATGTAAAAAGAAAAAGTGACAGAAGGTGTTTTGAGAAAAAAAAATTGCAAAAGGCAAATCACCTTTCCTGATTTCTTTCAAGGTAATGAAATGATTTTGGGTTCAAATCCTACTTGAGTTGGTAACTACAAATCATTGCGATAGCCCAATATATATAAATATATATATATATATATATATATATATATATATATATATATATATATATATATATATATAGGTGTGTGTGTGTTGCAACTACTGAAAGGGATATTGTTACTGAACTTAGTTTCCATCCATTATGGCATTTCTGTTCTGATTTTTTTCTCATTTTCTAGGCTAAAGCCCACGAAAACCTGTAGTATATTTTTTCTCTTCTTTTTTTTTTAAAAAAAAAAGTATACATATTTTTTAGATTCAGCATGTTGTTGATTTCAATTATTTTTTTAGTTTTCTTGTTGACTCACTCATCTATGTTCGATTCAGCAGGAAGTTTAGTTATGAGAAAGAAACTGATTCATGGAATGATAATTTGGGATTAAGGAAGGGATATTTATAACTTCGGGTTTGTTTGGGGTAACATTGGAGAGATATCCAACATACGCTAACCAAAGCATTTCCTTTCTAACCTCTCCATCTAGGTACCACGAAATTTGTGCGACCAAAGTTCGGACAGCAAAGAAAAATGTGCTTAAAGGTAGAGAAGGGATAGAATGAGGGAGAATATCACATTGCATTAATATTAGTCCTGTTAAAATAAGGGTAATATAAAAATATCTTAATCAGAATATGCAACTAATTATAAAGTATTTTACAGTGTTATTTATTTATAGATTATCATATTGCATAAATGTTTAATAATAGTATTTGGATATCAATAATTATAGATGAAAAAAGATAGGCAGAGAACAAAAGGATACTCTTGGCCCTCAAAATATGCCGTTTAATCAGCATAAGTTAGCATAATGCCCCTTCGGTTCCCTCGTCAGCCTTGTCTAGGTCAAAGATTCTTGTCATGGAACAGCAGATACGGAACATCTTACCTTGAAATATTGTCAACAGTTCTCAATCCCGTGGTTGCTGAAAATTATGCTGCGGGAGAAATTTGGGCCTTTAAGGAATAAACAACTACAAGATGCTGCAAGCTACTATCATATACTATCATACTTGAATGAAAGAGCCAATTCGAGTGCTGAATTTGGTGTAGACGACAGGTATTTTTTATTGTAAACAATCATGTTCAAGTAAAATTATTATGGGTGTCAAAGCTCAATCATGAATTTTGAAAACTCAACAACTCATCAAAAGGAATGGCATAATGTTGTTTCTGAATTCTGAGGAAGTTCAAATCGGTTGACACAACAATGGTTAATGCATGTATTCTCTTCCAAAAATGGGAAGTTCAAAATCGGTTGACACAAAGTGACTTATAGGAAATACTCTTCAATTAAAGTCCAACAATGGTTAATGCATGGTCATATTCTCTTCCAAAAGTGATATATATATATATATATATATATTCTCTAGAGCTCTTATAAATATACACTTCATTCTCTAACAAATTGTAGTTTTGGTCTAATGATAGAGAAATATATTTGAAGTTTTTATTTAGTTGAAAAATATTAGTCAAAGTGACCAGTACAATTAGTCACTTGGCCATCCTTTCCAGTGGACAGAAGTTGATCGTGCTGTGCATGCATAACGTTCTGTGCTACTAAATTTTAAGTTTCTCCATCATATATATGTCAAACATACTATAATATCAGACACAATCTTTATCTTTATCTTTTATACACAGATTTACCTGATAACAAATAAGTCGAAAAAAATTGTTAATTAAAAGCTAAATGTCAAATTGATAGCTTCTCACTTATATCTACTTTCCTTTATTTTATTTTTGTTGCTGCAACGTTTGTAGTATGTTATTTGAATGGTACTTCAGATGCATTGACTAAGCGCAAGAGGAAATAGATATACATTGAGTAAAAAAAGGAATTTGACACTACAAATTGCTAATTTGAACTGTATTTTTTGTGGGCAAGATGAAGATTCTATTTCTCATACACTCTTAACTTGCGCTTTTGCATCCAAAGTCTGGAACCACTGCTACAATTGGTTCGGTATTTCAAATGTACAACACAAGGAACCCATTCTACATTTTCACCAACATAATTGTGTTTGGATGGATATGAAAAAACTGAAAGCATGGAGGTCGGTCTGGTGTGCGATACTTTGGTCATTATGGAGTCATAGAAAGAACATCATCTTTGGTGAGTCTGTGCTGGATTTGGATTCGGTGTTGGAGGTATTCAAATATAGAGCATGGGCTTGGCTAAATGCAAAATGTGGCTAGCTTCAATAATTCCTTTTACGAATGGTGTGCTAATCCTTCCTATTGTATTAATACTCTGTGATACTTAGGGAGTTTGTATGCTATTTTGTTGGGTCTGTTGATATTAATATAGAAGCAGAAAAGATTGTAGTTACATGAGGGGCGTTGATTCATGTGAGTTTGGCTTCAACTGGGGGTGGCAAAGGCTAACATTTGGTCTCTGGCATCTCAACTTCGAAAGCCAACAAAAGTGAATGTAAGGAAGATTCATGTTGTGCTGATACGTGAATAGATGAAATATGGAAGGGTTGGGTTAGGGAAAGGGGCTGGTAGACTGGTAGTGTTGCTATTACACCATTGAGAGGTGGACACACTTATACCAGTTATTGTTTGTGTATAATCATAGTACTTTTTGTACCCTTAATATAATATATTTTGCTCATAAGAAGAAAAAAAGACTAAGAAAATTATGTGATATATATATAGTATATCGTAGACACAGATTGCATTCTGTTACACATTACTGTATGTAAACTTTTAAAGTCTAAATTAAATTAAATTTAAATATCCTTAATTTCTTCACTCCGACCCTATTATATAGATAGAGAAGTAGTGTGATAGTGATTGCATTGAAAGCTACTAAAGGCGCATCCATACATCACGAGAAAATGGGAGATCATGTTCCTCCCTGTACTACATGATAGAGCTTGTGCCACTTGGTTCGTTGCCACAGCGCCTCATGGTCCACCATGTGAGATACGCCATGGTGGCCATTTCATCTTGCAAAATGCAAACACAGTACCGAATCTCGATTCTTATTCGTAAAACCTCAACCATAGCAATTCATCGCATCTAATCTAAATTCGATCCCAATTCGTAATACTATTTCGTTGGAGCAGATATACCAGATCAATAACTAACTTACGTTTCGGAATTTCATTATTTTTCTCTAACCAGCGGTGTACAAAAATTACCGATTTACCGTAATTCATAAGTTAGATTTTTACGTCAGAACTCAAAAGCTAAAAAAAGCAGCGACAAAAACACACTTGTGAGAAGTGTGGGACTGAGTGAGAGTTGGCGATTTCACACTTCTGACGTCACAAGTCACCGATACGACGCAGGGATATGAAAGCAAAATATATTTAATAGACATATCTCTATGTTATTCTACATTTAGAAAGAAAAAATTTATGATATAATAAAACAAAAATGAAAGAAGATGATAAAATGAGTTAAATAAACTTATATATCAATTATTACGCATAAAAAGCTGGTAATTGTGAACTGCGTGAGTGGGGACAGCCAGCATGACCTTGACACTCACAGAGTCATCTCTCAGCGGCAAAAACAAACAGTACCTATCGCAGCACACGGGTCCCACGTGAACAACCTTCCCCATACCCACGTCAATCTTCTCCAACCCCAGCCTCGACCACTGCGACACTATCAGCACCCCAACCTGGTCAGGGCACGCTTTTCTCTCCCACACCAACTCCATCACGCCCCTCACGTGCTCATTCCCAACCCTCTCCTTCGCCCGCTTCACCAAACCCGACCCGAACCCGATCCCTCTTTCCTCCAGCTCCTTCGCACTCGTCTCCGCACACCCCAAAACAAACGCATTCCCATAATACCCCTCTGGTAAACCCGGTTTAACCCGGTTCCGCACGTTTATACTGAACACCAGCTTCAACTTCTGATTCGGCGGAAACCTTATTGCTCTCGCCCAGCTTCTCCACACGTGCGCCGCGAGCACCTCGAACGACGTGTAACACACCGACTTGCCGGTTTCACTCGTGCAACCCGCGATTCGCTTCAGCTCGTTGAGTCTCCTCTTGTCGAAGCTCACCGACGTCGGTTTAAGCCCCGTCGAGACTTTGTTCATGAAGTTGCATAAATCCGGGACTCGGTTGAACTCGGGGTGACTCGCCGAGTCAACCCGCGTTTGCTTCACACGCGGCGGCTTCAGAAGGTGACGCTCCCAAATAGGTTTATGTTTGGGCCTGTGAGCTAATAATAACAACTCGCGTTTCTCGTTGGCTAACTCCGCGAAGTGGTTTAGAAACTCCGCGCTCCCGATCCCGTCGCAGATGCAGTGGTTAATCCCGACGCCGATTGCGGCGGCGCCGTCGCCGAGCCACGTCAGCTGAACGACCAGCGGCGGCAATCCTTTGAGAACGTCTGCCACGTGGAGCGACAAGAGCGACCTCCAGTGCGTAACTGCTTTAGGCGCTTTCTCGAAGTCGTTAACATTGTAACGGTCAGCGGAGGCTTCTATGAACACCGCGCCTTGGGCTCCGCAAACCACCTCCAGGCCTGGCCCATCGGGTCTGGGCCTGACCCGGCCCGCGAAGGGGTAGTAGGGAACCAGTGCTTGGGCTAATGCTGCTTTTAAACGGGCCGTGGTGGCAGCCTGGTCCAGGCCAGGGCAAGGGTTGTAGACCAAGAGATACTCTATGGTGAAACGAAGGAAGAGTTGCGAATCAAGAGCTGATAGAGCCAACACACTCGATGGAGTGGGCTCAGAAGGTGTAACCACAGATGCTTCTTTTACACGCACGGAACTTCCCATGTTTGTTTACTGAACAAGTTTTTGGGCTAGGAATTTATTTAATTTTTGCAACTTGGGCTTTGGGAGGAGAAGATTAAGATGGTGGTGTTGTTTGTGGTGCATATACTTTTGAGTGGCCGAATTTAGGAACAAACTGGTTGCGTGCTAGTGTGTGAGTGCGAATACTAGTGAAGCTACAAATGGATGATATTTATAAGGAATAAAGAACATGTGAGTTTCTCGTGGGTTCTCAAAACTTAACAAGCAATTCTCATTCAGTTTTATCATTGGAGTAAATGTTGTGGTGACACTAATAATTATAATTTGTATAAACAGTTTTTTTTCATGATTACTTTTCGTCAAATAACTTAATTGATCACCATTGATATGGTTTTGTTTTTAATCTATTTACTTAAAGGATCTGAATTTAATTGGATACTATTTTAAACTGTTTTAAGAATCGCAAATCAAATAAATTATTCTAAATTTTAATAACTATATTATTAATAAGGGAAAAAAACTTATTTAAATTCTTAAATTCTTTTTAGCGGCTCAACTCTACTATAATTGCAGCATTCGAGATGTTCGGAGAAGAATGTTGTCGTGCATTTATTTACGAACTTGATTTTAAGGTGCCAAGATTCTCCGGGCATCGCTTTTTGGAAGAAAATGAATATCAAAACAAATGTAGTACACTGTACTCTGTAGAACAGATGTGCCCGCTAGCTTTTTTGTCTGTTGGGTTGGACTGATAGCTGTTACTCCCTCAATCTCAATCATCGCCAAGCACAATTAGTTTTCAAATTTTGTTTACTACATCGGTTATACTTTTAGGATATAAGATTAGAGTGAAAAAAATTATTTACACACACAAAATTTGCTGTTTTTTTGTGTGGTGGTGTCGTGTTTGTGAACTGTGAATTTGTGATGAGGTTGACGTATGTGCTTCACCGGCCTGTCTGTCATTCTGTCCAGTTTGTGTCTCCATAAGCTAGCTATACTTGACAGAATTGTTATGAACAAAAATAGAATAAATATACATAAACAGTCATGTGTCATGTAATAATTGAGAAAAAAAAATATTAGATAAATATCAATTGAGTATTTAGAATTTATGGATTTCTGAACATAAACACTCACAAAATATTAGATAAATGTTTTTTGGACACTCTTGAATTGTCTATAGTTTAAGAGAGAGAGAAAAAAATAAGTAATTAATTTGATTAATAATATAATATAGTGGAAAGAGAAAGATAAAGTGGGAAAAAAACTTGTTAATTGGGTGTTTAAAAATTGAGTATCAAAATATAATCTCTCAAAATATTAAAATGCCAATAGGTGAAAAGCACACACGGGGAAGATAGGCACGGATAAAAGTTTAAAGCATTGCCTGCATATACATCATGTTAGGTTTGGTTACGCATGCATACATGTGACATGCATACATATTATCGATGGAGTCACGGTAAAAATATTTAAATATTATTTTTTTAATAATTAATTATAAATTTATTGTAGTTTGTAAATTATGTGCAAATCTATAGTAATCAAATACGTTCAGGTCAGACGTGTTCAAACACGCCCCATCCAGGCGTGATTGAAGCCCAGGCACACCTCATCCAGGCGTGATCAATCAAGCTCCCACCAGTCGTAACTCTGCACCCAGTCACGCCCCATTTAGGTGTGACCTTATTCCCCTATTTAAACCTCAATTTGACTTTTTAACTTCTATCTCTCTCTAGCACTTTGTTCTGACTTCTCTCTAGCTTTCTATTTGAATTCGAGGCTTTGTGCAGTAAAACTCTATCAGTCAAGTAAGTGCTGCTCGAATATCTGCTTTTTAAATTACATGAAATATATTATATTATTGTCTTAGAAAATTGTTATTGATCTAGAAAATTGTTAGTAACTTATATTGGCTTAGAAAATTATTAGCTAATGACCTAAGACATACATAATCAATTTTTAAAAATAATTTTTAATTCAAATTAAATAAATTATCATAATATGATTATAAAATTTTCGCGATATAGTTTGTTAGTTGTAATATGTTTATTGGCTTAAAATATTATTAGTTAGTGATCTAGGTTATGACCTAGGTTATGATTAAGAACCTACCTAAGACATAGATAATCAATTTTTAAAAATAATTTTTATTTCAAATTAAATAAATTATCATAATATGATTATAAAATTTTAGCGATGTAGTTTGTTAGTTGTAATATGTTTATTGGCTTAGAATATTATTAGTTAATAACCTAGGTTATGACTTAGGTTATGATTAAGGACCTACCTAAGATATACATAATCAATTTTTAAAAATAATTTTTAATTCAAATTAAATAAATTATCATAATATGATTATAAAATTTTAGCAATATAGTTTGTTAATTGTGATATGTTTATTGACTTATAATATTATTAGTTAGTGACTTAGGTTATGACCTAGGTTATGATTAAGGATCTACCCAAGATATACATAATCATTTTTTAAAAATAATTTTTATTTCAAATTAAATAAATTATCATAATATGATTATAAAATGTGTAGCATATTATTATGCCCGAGTCATCGTCATATGAGTCACCTAGTTCTGGTTCTGACCGTGAGCATGAGCCTACCGATCCCACAACGCATGTTCTTCCCGGACCATATAGATGGGATGTACTTAGGATGCGCAGACAGCGCACTCATATTTCACTACCTGTTTGGAATGAGGAAACAAAGAGAGAGCTAAAGATTCGTCGCGGAGGTAGACCTAGTGGTGGACCCTGACTCGACGATATTCTAGACCTAGTCGCACAGTATTTGACTGAGGCTGATTTCATACATATCGCTCACATGCAGTATATACAGGTATCGATTTACGAATATTGTTATGTTTAATGTGTTGAAATTTTAATGTTCAAATTGTTGGTTTCATACATAGTGTATTTTGAACTTACAAATTGATAAGTGACCTATATTTTCAGATTGATGTTGGTCTTATCAATGTTATGGTTGAGCGGTGAAGGCCAAAGACACACACTTTCCATATGCCGCAGGGTGAGATGATAATTACCTTGCAAGATGTGACAGGTATTCTAGGATTGCCTACTGATGGGCAACTCGTTACCGGACAGACTTACACGGATTAGGCAGAATTGTGTAATCAGGTTTTTGGTAACGACCCTGATGCGGCCAATGAGTTATCCTCCGGCAATTTGAAGTTATCATATTTTGACATAGGGTATCTTTCATGGGATGCAGTTGCTGGTCACCCTCAGAATGTGATACACTTCACGAAGGCTCACATTGCACGAATGTTAGGATCTTGGATCCATTGCGACAAATCGGGGGGGGGGGAGCGTAGTAGGATGTCGCTACATCACCTTACTTGGTGGTGATTTTGCTGATATTGGTACATATAGCTGGGGGTCTGCAGTTTTGGCAAACTTGTTGCACTTGATACGTATTGGTCTTTTAGAACTAATTTTTGACAGATTTTCTGATGCAATTCATCAATACTTTAGTTTTGCTTGATATGTGTTGGTCTTTTACCACCTTCAAAAATAATACCACGTCGACCCTCAATTATCCTACCATTATAATATAGAACAATACGAACAAAATCAGAATGTGTACACATTTTTATATATATAACCAAAAAACACAACAGAAAACATAAATAAGCAAATATTAAGATATCTAAGACTAGAAAGTTGATGAAGAAGAGTTGTGAAGAATGTAAAGAGGATATTGGATTTAAATATGGGGAAATGGCTGAAGGGAGCAAGGTCACGCCTGGATGGGGCATGATTGGGTGCAGAGTCATGCCTGGTGGGGGCATGATTGATCACCCTAGATGGGGCATGTCTGAGCTCCAATCACGTCTGGATGTAACGTGTTTGAACACGTCTGGCCTGAACGTATTTGGTTGCTATAGATTCGTACATAGTTTGCAAACTACAATAAATTTATAATTAATTATTAAAAAATAATATTTAAATTTTTTTGCCTGAAGTCACGGTCATTAATTTAAAACATACAGTTCGTGCTAAAATAAAATAATTTTTAAAGGAATTTTCTATTTACTTCTTTATGAAATCTAATTGAAATTAAATTAAATATAGTATGTGTTTACCTACTTGTTGAATATTTTTATCGCTAACCCCGAAGTCAGCAAATTAGAGTTGCATGGATCCACATAATTGAGAACAACTTAAAGATTAAGGTCTTGGGGATGGTTTTTTATCTTTATCTCTTCTAAAAATAATGTACTCTTCAATGTTGTTGGGTTAATATGGAATTGCTTATAAAAGTCTAATTTAAAAACATCATTGAAGATATGCCCTGATAGCTTGGCTCTTTCACATGACCCCGAATACATACATACATGGCATGTAATATACTACCCGGCATGACGTTGACAACGACACAACCATAGTCTATTAGTCTTAAATTACCTTAATCAAATACCCAACTTAGATATCACCGGCCATTTAGTTCTCGTGCAGATTCTCTCTAACGTGGTCTCCTTCCTCCACACAAGACAAAAATATGGCCAGTGCCGAGATAGAGATGCATATGGTTCTCAATTAGCGTAATAGTACACTAGAGAAGGTAAAAATAAATATAAAAAAATTCTATATGTTCAGGGATCAGAATTGTACAATAGGAAAAGAGATTTTTATAAATAATATTTTATTAATGAATAAAGTATAGGTGAGGCGATAGGACCTCTCCTCCCCCACTTGGATCCAATTCGAGATTAATTAAGATGATGTGCATGAGTGCATCTATATCTAAAGGGTTTAAATTAAAGTGCTTATTAATATTAAAAGACTATAGGGTAGGGCTTATCAGAAAAGTAATCCAAATCTTGTTACCTTTGTTTCTTGATGGATATCTCTGCATGTAAAATTTGGAAAATTTGCTTGCACTATTATGTGTGATTCCTTGTTGCTTTGGCTGCCTCTTTTGTCCTGCTTGCTGCATGCCCATCACGTCTTTTCACAAAAGCAAAACCACAATATCAATAGATGGACGCTCAAAATTATATTATCTATACTTTATTAATAAAGAAACGATTTTACATATCTCTTTGTTCCCATTTTGAAGGAACCTAGCTAGCTATACGCCCGGCGGGGCTGTGTAACGCTGATTTGAAGGTTTTGTTCTCAAGATTATGGGCAATAATATATTACTTAGCTATGCAAATTAAAGAGGGTCACATATATATAGGGTAAGGGCCGGCTAGAATCAGTGCTAATGGCGAAAAAATACAACACGAGTCCAAGCACAGACCATCATAAACGACAAAAATATAGATATTTATAGTGGAAAAATTCTTACTTATTAAAAGAGTTTAGATCCGAATATTTATTCGTATTTTTTTTACTAATATAAGTTATATAGAGAGAGAGAAAGAGATAAATAGTGCAATACATAGTTCTGTTCATATCTGCATATCATGTTCATCATATTTTATAATTAAAATTTAAAAAAATAAAATAAAATAAAATAGTTTTATTGTAATTTTTAGTTAAAATTATATTATTGTTAATATTTTTTAATTAATCAAGTTATATATGATACTTTTTAATGTTAATGTTACACCACGAACGTGTACGTTCACAAGTAATTTTTTTAATATTATATATATATATATATATATATATATATAATAAATTTGTCTAATATTATGAAGTCTTATAAAAGAGTCGAGGCTATAATCAAAATTTGTAGTATATAATACTATATGATTTTCAAATTCATAAGCAATTATAACATGTATGAAATAAGGTAGATATAGTAAACTGAAACTGATATTTATCATAATATAGATAGAGTTTACTTACTTAAATAGTCTGATATCGAAGCAAGTATGATGATAGTGTTAAGTAGCAATAATCTGGAAATAAACGAGAAAATGATTGCAAGCTCAAAAATACAGAAAAGTTTTTGTTATTCAAAATGCGGATATCTTACATCAGGAGAGGTGACCTATTTATAATACATGAGCTAAGCTTCTGATCTCAAATCCGGATTCTAATATTTTACATAAACAGTAAAAGTATAAAGCACACTTATCTTACCAACTAAAACTACAAGACACGTAAACTAAAATTCAAAATATCTACAGAAAATCTTGTCTTGTCAACAGAGTACTTCTGTCTTCTGCCGACACTCCTTATTGGATATTGCTGAGGGTTCTTATCTTCAGGAATCTTATCTTCTTCTGTGTGGTTTCTGGTATCTGCTGCTTTATTCGGAAAATTCCTCTTTAGTAAAATAATCTAACATATCATGATTTTTCTGGTATGGATTTGTGCTAGAACTACTTCCTTCATCCTTTATTAATTTTTGTCTGCAACCCGGTATTGATCTCATTCGCTGTAATCTTTCTTCAAACTCTTCTTGTGAGGAGGCTGTTGATAATTCTTCCATTATTTGTCTTTTTTGTGCCAAAAATAGAGCTTCTTTATCTGCGTCTATATCCACTTGCGATCTTGGAACCTTATTCATATTTGCCCATTGAATAATTTTTTCTTTATTAATGATTCTAACATCGAATTTCTTCCACCATTTAATTTTTATTTGTCTGGAAAGAAAATACAAATCGGTCTCATTATCTGCTCTTGAGTATGTATATGTCCAACTGGCTATCCATGTTATTCCTTGAGAAGCTATGAATATATATATATATATATATATATATATATATAATATAAAAGGTGATAAATTGAAATGGTTTAAGTACGTAATGAGATGATTTTAAGATGTTTTTGTAAAAACTAAAGTTTATTATCAAGACTTAGTCACAAAGAAATATAGAAGCAGATCGAAATTTATATGAAAGAAGGTAGTTAAACAATATTTAATGGAGTGAGATATATAAAGATTGACGGATTATATGTCTTAAGATGGAATGGAGAAAAATTATACGCTTTGTGGAGAGTTAAACTCATTATTATCTATATGTTTCATATGTTTTTATTCATTTTTTTCTTTTTCTCCTCCCTTCTTTACTTTTACTTTTTTTATTCAAATATCCTCTTATTTATTATTAAATTTATCTATTATCGATCCTAATTAACTTAAATAAAGTGTTGTTGACGTTGATATAATATACATAAAAAAATACTATCGCAATATGTACTCAAAACTTTCTCCATTCTATAAGTAAGTGGAGAGAGAAGAAAATATAGTTCTTGTTATCACTGTTTTTCACTGATTTTTTAGTGATTTCATACCACAAAGGCACAAATCACTAGCGTTAGAGTTGAAGATGCAAAGCCGCAAAGGGAAAGGTTCTTTTTGGTCCTCAATGGGCAGCAGCATTTTTTTCTATTCCTCGTCATTGGTCAAGAAAGGAAAGGACTTGGACCTTATCTGATCAGCCCATATATACCAACCTCATTGGACCTTGTTGGGCTTAGCTTTACTTGTGGGCCCTATACAATACAGTATCACATCCATCATGCTAAAAGACAACTTCTGTAATAGTATAACTCCTAAGTCTTAAAAATATTATACGAAAACATCGTTCATCTTTTCTATACTGTTTCCAAACGAAGTAAGTCAGTGCAACTGTGATATAAGATTTAATGCACGAGTTTAGAAGTTAAAATTTATGCTATAATATACAGATGTTAAGAAATTCTAGTAAAAAGCGAGACCAAAATGAAGTTAAAGTAACCATGAAATCGTTGTCTGTGTGTGTTATTAATCAGTATTTAGGATCGATTTCCAGTAACTGAAAATGAAAAGTTTTCATTAAGAAAAGTGTCTATACTTTTTTAATTTTATATAATAAATATTTATCAATAAAAAGTTTCATTTTAATTATTTAAAAATAATTATCAAGATTGAATTTTATAAAACTTCTTTTTCTATTGTGTCTCTAAAGTAGTTCAAAGACATTCATAAGAAACTTCAGAAAAGAGATAAAAATATGTAAAATGAAAAGTGAGCTTATTAAACAATGAATACTCTTAAAGAGTAAAAGTAATAGAATTTGACGTAATTGTGTTAATTTATAGGGTTTTATAAAAAGTAAGTCAAACTAATTCAATTCAGTTCACTTCTTTAGTGAGTAATATATACATATATATATTCTAATTTAATTCGCTAAAGATTGATAAGTTAGGTGGGTAGATTTACAAGTTAACTCACTTTTTTTTTTAAAAAAAACAATGAAAGAAGTACAGGAGAAAAAATTAGAAAAATATGTACAAAAAAATATATTCATGATAACAAGGTCAAAATTTAAGAAAATTAAACAATTTTTTGAAAAAATGAGCCAACATTTTTATAACCAATTTATCCTATTTTGAAGCATCCATGGAAGATGCATGGTACGTACGTAGAGTAAGGATATGATATATTGACAAATATTAAGAGTTTTGAATGAAGCATGAAGAATCATTTTTGAGAATTACAAATGGATCTATATGTTCAATGTTCTTTGCGTTATTCATGCGACTCTAGATGATGACACGCATGTATGAGAAAAAAAATTAGTGCAATGAGGGAAAAGTAATTAAACTTGGGAGATTCTTCAAAATGCTCATAATAAAAGAGTTAACAAGGTGAGACAATGTGTCTTCAAACCTTAAAAGGTGTGATTGAATTATTTGCACATAAGAATGAATCTATCAATGATTACTACCAAGAGTTTTTTTTCTTTATTATCAGCAATGATTACTACAAGAGTTATGGTAACTCTAATCAAACTAAAAACCATTCATGTGTTGGAACAAGCTATATATTCATTTGATTCAAAATTTGACTTTGTTAGTATTGTCATTGAATAACCTCAAGATTTAGAGGCCATGACCATTGATGAATATTTATAATTTAGATCTTTTCAATAAAGATTGAAGTAATTAAATTACTAGTACCAGCAAAATGCATGCGTTAAATTTCTCTATCTCTCTAATTCTCTAATTCTCTAATCACATCATCACATGAGAGATCGATGTTTACGGCCATTAATTGGGAATACATCAAACGTACTTCAGTGGTCATATCAAATATTGAAGCATACAAATCCACCATATATAACATGAGAGTTATGGGGAAAGGTTGTATGGATGCCGTCACTGAAGTGGCAATTACACGGACAATAGGATGCACTTGAATGGCATGTGCACTCAAGTTGCAAGAGGGAATAGAAGTTAAATGTCTTTTGTGGCGTATTAGTTGGGACTTGGGAGTTCATCATGGAAGATGAGCAAAACATAGAACCGATTTTCTTTTTCTAGCACAAAAAGCTTCATATAGCTAGATTAGTAGTTCAATGACACATAACTAGCTTTTGAAGAATAAACTTCCAACATTAGAAACATTCAACTGCCACGTACTCCCATGCAATATGTGTGACTAAAATTAGGATGGCTGGAATATGTTTATATGTCAAGTAGTATTACCATAAAATACGCTAGATGCCATCAACTAAATCTCTTTAACACCAACAAAAGAAGTACGGTTGCCTATAGTGGGACCAATATCTAGCCATTTGTTAAATAAATGAAAATGATAGTTGTGCCATTTCTCACCCTACAAGGTTTTTATTTTGTAGCCGTTATTTTAATTATAATTAAACTTGTGTAATTAGCTAGCCCTTTGATTTTAATTATATTACTACTAATTAAGATCCCATTCAGGTTGATGGTGAGTTTCTGATTTTTTATTTTCAAATGTAATTTTTAAAATAAAATATTTTTGCAAAAATAAAGTTAAATTAGTTTTTAATTCAATTTCAAAATATTTTTACATTCATTATCAAAACCAAAAAAAAAATTTTGTCAATTTAATTTTCAATTTCAAAAAACATATTCTAACCACTATCATTTCACAGCCACCCCACCTAGTTGGTGTCACCTCACTACCACACTATCAATATTATTATTGTCGCCTCCACCATTCCACCACCATCAAACCTTACATTTGTCGCCTCCACCACACTACATGGGTTAGAAGGTCATAAGTTTAACCACTAACCTGACAATTGTCATATCGATCAGTTGTACCAAATCAATGTACAATCGATTTGATGGATAACTTAATTCATTTCAGCATTATTTTAGTCTCATTATCATTGTTACCATCATCATTCTACCAACATCATCACCATCGTTATTTTTGTCATTTCCATACTTTTACCTCTATATTATCATTATTTTATAGTAGAGTGAGATAAGTTAAAACAATTGACTATGTCTTCAATTTATAACATTTTTATAAAAATTAAAAACAAAAAAAAATCAACATTCAAAACTAAAACTAATTTTAAAACTCTAAACACGAGAAACCACCTCAGAGGAGCCTAAAAACTTGTTTAATATACGTAGTTAATTTCCAATAAGAGGTGATAAAGATTAGTTTAAAAATTAAAAATTTATACCAATTATAGTCTTATACTCCTACACTTAACAATATTGCTTTTTTTTTTTTAAAAAAAATTATACTACTACACTTAACAATATTCAAACAAACAAAATATTTTTCTTGATACAAATGCAAAGCACAATTGTAAAATTAAAATCCTGTTTAATCCCATGTACCATGCTAGGTTGCATTGTATTAATGAGTTTAGCTGTATGAATTTAGAAATAATTTTCGGGAAACAGCATAGGATTTTTGGAAGTAATTAATTAACTTATCCAAGCAATAAACACCATAACCCTAGTCTCGAAACAAAACCGAAGAAAATCAACAAAAGGAAGCAAGCAGCGATTCCAAATTCCGAAACCAATACTAATATTGCGCACCTGTGAAGTGTGTTGCTCTCTTTATTCGATGCACACCAATCCCTTATTTTTCTCTCTCCTGTATAAATTGCATGTTACACCGCCCTATTCCACCATTGACAGAGATGACATCGAAACCCCTTCACCAGAGCCTAATCAACATCAACACTGAACGAACGACCTTCCCAACCATCTTTCCCCTCTAACTGGGCCCAACCAACCAATGGCCTCTCTCCTTCCTCAACCCCAAGAAACCAAACCCACCGCCACCACCGCCACAGAAACCACTCCCAGCGAAACATCTAACACTGCTAGTGCCAACAAAAGCAGCAGTAGCAACAACAACAACAACAATAGTATTAGCAATAGTCGTAAGTGCAAAGGTAAAGGTGGCCCCGACAACAACAAATTTAGGTACCGCGGCGTGAGACAACGAAGCTGGGGCAAATGGGTCGCCGAGATCCGCGAGCCACGTAAGCGAACGCGCAAGTGGCTTGGAACATTCGCCACCGCCGAGGACGCCGCCAGAGCTTACGACCGCGCCGCTATCATCCTTTACGGTTCGAGAGCACAGCTCAACCTACAACCCTCCGGTTCCTCTTCTCAATCTTCCTCTTCTCGCTCCTCTTCCTCTTCCACTCAAACCCTAAGACCCTTGCTTCCTCGCCCTTCAGGTTTTACTTTCAATTTTCCCTTCAACTCCGCCACCGCCACCACCTTGCCTTACCCTTATAACAATAGTCACAATTACACTTACACCCCACCCGTGTTGTGCCCTATTGATAATAGTAATAATCACAATAATAATATAGTGCAAGTTCATTATCCACATCACTATCGTTGTCCTGAGGAAGTGGTGCAAGTGCCACATATGGAATCTGATGTGGGGGGTTTAGGTGGGAATAATAATATTGTTGTTGATGGTTCTATTAGATCAACCTCGTACCCGAGGCATGGTTTTCTGGATAATATTAATTATAATAATAACCATGTGCATGTGCAAGTGCAACATGGGGTTTTTTCGAATCAACAGCAGCAACATCAGAATAGCGTGGTGGAGGGAGTGAATTCCTCCGTTGTGGGTTCGGTTTCGTCTTCCATGGATGTTTCTTCGGTGGATCCGGATCTGGCGTTGGTGGGGACAGTGGGGCTTGGATCTTCTTCGCCTTTTTGGTCCATGGCGAACGAGGATGATTACACTGGTAGTTTGTGGGATTATAATGATCCTTTCTTCTTTGATCTTTAGAGAAATTTGAGTTTGGAATTTCTTGGTTAATTAGCAATTATAACATATGTTTATTGTTCAAGTTAATTATCGTTCGATTGGTTTGAACTTAGTATTAGTACATCGTGATGGAAGAGGATCACAGATAGATTGATGGATACTATTGTGAATAAAGTGTTGGGTAGACTACGACGCTGCTGAAAGATTAGTGCTTGTTAATTGTTAATTGTGGATAATGAGCTTGGTAGAATTAAATAAAATATTTTTCATGGTTGAGATTTTAGTGCAGTTGTAAATTAATACTAACTGCAGTGCAAATATATTTTTCTGCTGGTGATTGGGAAGCAATCAACAATGGAGTCATATATCTTGCCATTAGTTTCGTCCGATTATGCGGTAAGTCCAGCTTTCTATTATTTGGAATTCAATATTGTATGATTAATTTATGTCCTTTGATCAGTGATGTTTAAATTAATATACATGTAGTCATTCTTGCCTTGGATCAAATATTTCAAAGGTTTTCATGAAATTTTACCTGCAAAACCAGAAATTGAGAAATTGAATTATTGAAAGAAAAAAGAAAAAAGAAATCTGTATTTTTATTATTTTCATAATAAACATTGTTCCTACTTTGTCTATATAATTTTTTCCTCTTTTTATTTGTCAATTTGTTGATGCAAACATTCTTCAATCTTCACAGTTATGTTCTTGTTGGCATGGCCCAATATTGATTTGGGAAAGTATTAAAATAGTTTAGATATTACAAAGTCTAATTTAGTTTTTACAAGTCTAACTTACTTTCTTAGAATTTATTATTATAAATTATTTATAGTTTATTTTGATAAATTTTATTTATCATGGATTTTAAATTTTAAATTTGTATATAAAGTTACTTAATGGGTTAATTATCTACAAGAATATGGAGATGAAAACTGAAAAGTATGGTTTTTATAATTGTGTACTAAAAATTCTATTTCCTTATCATATCGGTATATGATAATTTTAATATAGTAAAACATGTGATTGATGAAATGATACGGAGTAACATTTTTCATTAAGTTACTAGTAACATTTTTCATTTATAATATTTTAATATCCTTTATTTTACTATTGGTTCCAACTTCATACTATTATTTATTATTATTACTTTACTCGATCTGCATTGAAGTTAAGTTTGGCCTATTTTTTAAAATTATTTTAAAGTTAAAAGTGTTAATATGAAAGGTATGAGAAAAGTGTAGTTTTTTTATTTAACCTAAAAATCATATAAATTACATTGCAAATTTCTATATCTGTTATATGTTGGACTATTTGATGAGGTAATATTCTCTTTAGTTGTGTAAACACTTTTTGAAAACTTTATGAATACTCAACTTTTCTTTTTTGTATTAGATAGGTGTCTTTTTTAGAGATTGTTTTTTTTCATAATGTCATAAACAATTAAATTTAAATATTCATGTATTTATTTAATTATTTTAACTCCGTCACTAGCCGACCTTAGTAGGTAGAGAATTCAAACAATAACTTGTCATATTGTAAGATTATAGATTTATTTACAAGGTTTAACTTTCGTAAGCATGACCTTAGTTGAAAAAAAGGGCATTCTACTACAATAACATTTGCAAAAATCAAACATTTACTAATACAATTTTTTTTTTAAACAAGGGTATAGTTGAACAAATATTATTATCTTTGTAGAATTTTAAAACATAAATAAATTTGAAACAAAACTAACAAAAAAGAACATTAATGTGTTGCAAAGTGAGTACTTTTTGTCATTCTTCTCTACTTATTTTTCGTTATTTTTTATACACTCTCAGAGCACTGTTCTGGGTTATCATGGAACAAGTTGTATCAATTCATAGCTTAAATGGGAGTTAATATATCGAGGGATTGACAGGGTCTAACAATCTATGAATTGATTTTTTTTAAAACTACAGTTGAGTGTAGTTCGTTAAAATAGTTATGGTTGTAAAAATTATTTATTTATTTAAGATTTGTTTAAGTCTAGTATTTATTAAGAAAATGTTTAAATGTTAAATTCCAGCCACTTAACAAATTAGATCGAGGACTTAGTTTGGAAATTTTTGTTTCAGTGCGTTGCACTAATTAATAGTTTATTCCCGGAAATGTTAATATGCGAATGTAATATTATGTATGTTACTCCGAATGTCGTTTATTTTTTAGAATGTTGTAGCTTCCCTTTTTATTATGTTTTCCCTATAAAAAAATTCGTAAGGAAGGATGTGAGTGTGATATTCCATGGGAATAATAATTCTAATTATCATATATTCCTGGGAATATGATTCTTGAAAATACAGTATCAGTATGCAAATACTATTTGTTTATTTATTATTTTAAACGTATATTTATGATTTTAATATAATTTATGAAAACTCCTTATTATCCCTCCATCTCAAAACTTAGGATGTTTTCGTTTTTTATCTTTCAAAATTTTTGTTGTTTTAGAATTTTAATAATTTTGATAAGTAATTATGAAAGAAAAAAATTCAATTATAGATTTATATGTAGTAGTAATTTATTATTGATCATTTTGGGTTTTACAAAAAATTTATAATGGATCATTAATATTAATTCTTTGTGGACATCGTATAAATGTGGGTAATTTAATTTAAATTGGTATAGATTAGATATTTTAGTTTTAAGCGTACAAATATTGAACACCAAAAAATTTTGAAATGGTATAAATATTATTTTTTGTTTAGAAATGGCAGAAATATTTTTTTTTTTTATAAATATTTATTGGATAATTTATTAGGTTTGTTATTAAATATTTTTCTTCATGTAGTTAGATTAACTTAAAGCTTATTTGCTTTGGTGCTTTTGTTTTCGTTAGTAATTTTTTATTGGGACTCCAACAAAATATGTATCGGGTTTAAACTTTAAGGCACGGACGGCCCAAGTTAATTTCAGCTTTTATGTATATCAGATTGTTGTGCCGTCCAAGTTACTGGACTCATTAGTTTTGAAAATATGGAATGTTTTATTTGACTAAATGTCAGAATAACCTTATTTTATAAGCACCTTGGAATTACGGCTATTATATTTCCTTCTAATTAGTATGGCTCATGCTCAGAAAAAAAAGGGGCTTGAATGGAAGGGATTTTCGACAAGAAATATCTAATTAATGTATCAGATTCTTTTAGAATGTGTAATTAATTTTTTAAGAAAATATTAATTATACTACAGTTTATTGATTTAATGAGTGATATTAATATTGTAAAATATGTAATAGTTGTATAGTTCTTCAATTTTATGGTGTAAATAATACAATGGTCTGATTAATATTATTGGGTTGAGTTTGAATTTTCAAATTTAATTTGATAAAAATCTTGGACAGTATAAGGACATTGATAAACGTATTCAAATTTGTTCTATGAGCACCAATTTTTGTCTGAGTGGAATAAGGTTCGATTATTTAAGTAAGATTTTAAGTTTGAGTTTTATAAATGAATAAAAATTATGATTAGAAGGAAAATCTTTTTAAAAGTGGTTAGGTACATTTTTTTGATAAAGATTATACTATGTTGGACAGTGGATGATCTCAAATCAAGTAGGTGGAATTGTTGATAGAGCGGTTTTGTTTTGTAATATTACTTTTGTTAAATATTTTTTTAATTTATAAAATGTTATCCAAATCACTTAGATGTTAGATGCCAAAAATAATACATTTTAAAATTAGGAAAAAAAACATCGGAAATTTAAGAAGGACAAGTAGTCAAGAATATGTTTTACATTTTATATAACTATTAAGTTTACAAATATCCCCAAATTATAATAATCTAAACATGACTCGAAAAAAAAAAAATCAAAAACACATAGGAGTATTTATTAAGAGAGAAAAATCAGATCTTAAAAATAGGCGCTCACAATAGTAATGCTCATAATAACAACAATGACTTCTTTAACAACACTCTGTGCCGGTACGTTATTCCACGAAATCCAAAATACATGTTATTCAGTCAAACATATCTTCTTAATTAACTATACAAATCCCACGATTTTCTTGCATTAACACGAATCGATTGAGCGTGAATTTAATTCAAAAATGATCCTTTTAATGAGACTTTGGGTCAGTCATCCACATTAAATCTAATTTATGTTATTCAGTCAATGTGACATCTCATTTCTTTGCGTAAATTTCCCGATTTCATGGAGATTATATATATATATAAATTTTTTCCAACTTATTTTTTGTTGTTTTTCTAGATATTCAATAACCGAAAGAAAAGAACACTAATAATATAAAAAGACATAATAAATAATTTATTCTAAACTAAAATGAGTAATGAATATCTTGATTCTTTTATAAAAATTGAAATAATAATTATTTTAAAATAAAAAATAAATGAAGAGTTATATTATTCGGACAATCATTTTTAAAACATTTTCTATAACACTATTTTTCTCTTTCTTTTTTTAAGGAAATACTATTTTTTTATTAGATCATCACACTTCATTGTTTTCTCTCTTCTATGTTTATCTATTTCTTTATTATATGAAAATTACAAATTGCGAAAACTAGTTCTTTTAGTTTTACTCATCCATTTTTTTTCTTTCTCACTCGCTATTTTATCTTTCATGCGAATCAATGTTTTTTTTTAAATAATTACAAATTCTTCATAATTTAGTTATGAAAATATTTTAAAAGAATGTCTCAATACTACCGTCTAATTGAGGTATTATGTAAATTTACCCATCAAATATGTAGATTAATAGATGTGCTTAACAAGAGATTATATGTTCAAATCCTAGATATATAACTATACTAAATTTTTTACCATACATAATAATTATACTTAATTAAAATAGATTTTTCTCTAATTCAACCGTAAATGTAGTATAAAAAAAAAGTATTGTGAATCCAGTATATTATATTCATTCGGGTAAACCCAAAAGTTTTGCGTGTTAGACAAAATAGTTGAATGATAGACGTAACATTAAAACCATTGGTCTGTACGTATTCATCCAGTAAAATGGTTGTATCTCCGACATTGTTACGGATAAGCTACCACGGTGTTACGACCAAGTCCCTAGTGGACCGAAATCATGTACGGTACTATGGTACATGCATAAAATATGAGCGTTCAACTTTGCTCGACAACAATTAATAAAATCTTTTTCCAATGATTTTTTATTAGTAGGTAAAGTAAAAACATAACAAAATTGCTAACGAGAATAAATTTTTCATCCAATTCCAAGGCGTAACGTGAAATGGCCGTAAAAATTGAACTTGTTGATCTTATCTGCAAGTGTGAATTCGGACTCATTTTCTCCTTCGATTCAGATAAAGTCAAAGATATTATTTGGGCACATGTAACTGGCTATTAACAGTCAAAGTCAGAGTACGATAACCATTGATTGGCTGTTGTGAGTGATTAATCACAAATTTTTCAGAATAAAAGTTAGAAGATAGGGCTCAATCCCCTTCAACTGTCGGGCCGGCTGTAAATTGAAGTGAAAAAAATTCTGAAGGAAAGGGAAAAAAATATGAATGATGGTTATTTTTATTTATCTTTACCTTATTGAAGAGAAAATTAAATGAAAAAAAAACTACTAGCAATTTTTTGAATTTTCCTTTGATTTAATTTTTGAAAGTTCTCTTTGCCATTTTTTCTTTCAAACAAATAAACATAAAATAATAGAGCAAGTAATAATCCAACAGCGATGCATGTGTGGCAGTACGTAGTTTTTGAATGGTAAGTTTATTCTTAAATTTTCAAGGAAGTAACCTCTTCTTATTTGTTTCGTAGTGATAATGTATTTGTTTAATGTTATTATATGATTTAACATACACTCCCTCCTCCTCGTATTTCGGTTTCCACTTACGCGGATGCCAAATGTAATGGCTTTCATCGTGTTTAGCTTAACCGCAAAGTTTATCCAAGTAAGAGAGTGGAGTGTACTTTTTAAGAATAGAGTGTAACAATGATAATAAACATTTTTAAGTTATTGATTTTATCATAAATTTCAGTTATTGATTTTTAATTAATAATTTTTTTTATCCAATTGAATCCAAAAAATTTATAACATTTATACACTTTACTCAACCAATTAAATCACATATCCTTTATTAATCAATCATTTTACATATACTTTTTCTTACCTTTTAGACTAATTAAATCCCTCACCGTATACCAAAAAATTATGTTATAATTACTTGATTTTCCATGTTTATTTCGATCAATTTGTGAAATTTTAAGTTTAAAAAAAACATAAGGTCATAACACAAGTTACACCTTCACAAAACATTGTTTTTCAACTTAAATTCATATTCCTTAATATAAATTAAAATACGATTAGGAAAACATTATTTTAAATATATAGTTTTTAAAGTTAATGAGTTCTGTTAATAAACAGAAAAACAACGAGTAAGAGATTAATCTGTATATAGGCTCTTTTAGCACTCAGCAGAATTATATATATACCATTTAAGTAAGAGATTAATTTCATTTTAGATACCAAAATCCGTCCTTGTAATAATAAAATTAATGAGTTCTTTTGTAAACTCAAACATCAAGCATTAAAAAATTATTTGTACAAAAATAAAAACATTATAATCTAGCTAATCTACCTATATTCATCATTTAAGTAAGTTGATTATATTTAAAAAAATCTTCATTCTTTCTTTTTTACTTTCTAAAGGAAATAGTTTAACTTATACTTGTAATCATCGACATATACTTATACTCGTAAGAGAGCAATTTAACTTGTTTGATTGAAAACCACTTAATTTTACTTGTAATCATCGACATATACTTTTCAAGTTATTAAATTAAATAAAATACCTATCGATTTAATTGATTATATAAAAATAATCTCTTATTTTTGTAATAATTTAAGAAGAAGAAAAACAAAATTAATCAATTGTTTTTAAAACAGAATGTGTATTTAGTTTAATTTATTTCTAAATATATGTTTTTATCAATTTTTAGAAGAAAAAAAAACTTTAAAAAAAATAAATAATTAGTCACTATTTCTAAAAGTAACGATTTCTAGACAGGCTTTTAGGGAATTAGGGTATGTGTTGCCTCGCCATTGCAAACCGACACTTGTAGAAAGATGAGGTTAACAAAAACATCTAGGAACATGTTTGGTTTTTGGTCGAACTTGTTGTTCATCGTTTTCGATACCAAATCCCATGGTTCACTTTAGGAGTGGTAAATTGGGTTAATCCGAGGGATCAATCCGATATTTTTTTGCGAATCGAGTTGATATTTTCACCACTTTAATTTGCCCCATCTTGATCCGCCAAAACATGTCAACCCGTTTTTCTAAGAAATAAATAATTTTTATATGTATTTTATATTTTACACATATATTTTAAATTATTGTCTAAATAAATTATTATTTAAAATTTAATTTAATACACTCAATTTTTTAATAAGTATTTATTATTTAAAATTTATAAAAGATAAAATTAATTAAAATATATTTTATTTTATTTTTTCTTAATTTTTGTCTTTGATTGATCCATCCGCCAATCAAAATACATATGAGATGACTTAAATTTACAATCCACTTTTCTTATAGTGGGTAGGGTATGTCAACCTATTTTTGGTGAATCAATGACAAGATAATATGAGTTAATTCATTTTTACCATTCTTGGTTTACCGCAAACCAAATATAAAAAAGAAAAATATTTTTACAAACTTTGTTTTACTACCAACTTTTGTTCGCAAAAGATATCTAAATATGCATTACATATTTTCTTTTGCTTTCAATTTTGTTTGTTGGTTAGATTTTATGTGGCAATTGATACACAATAAATTAGACTGTAAATCAAACATGCAATTAATCATTTTCATTTTTTCATTAATCAGATTATTATATATTTAAAGCATTTTTCATTATTAAGATAAACACTTGCACTTATATAAAATTGAAAACCCAAAGTGTCGTGTGCGGTGTGCCCCACTGAGAGAGTATACCTAATCCTAATCACCAAACGTAACTATAAATAATGTTACTTGGATCCTCATTTCTAGCCTTCTCACTAAGCAGTCTGAGCCTGAGCAACATACAGAAACCCACTCAAAAAGCTATTCTGTGCCCATTGCAGGTTCACACCACATCACTGTGCGTGCGGCGATTCAAAAACGCCGTCGTTTTGCTCCGCCACCGTTATCAACTCCTTCACGATGTCGGTTCGGGACTCGGGATCACTGAATTGGCACTACGACTCAGAACTCGACGACGAAACCATCGAAATCCGCGGCCGCAAGCTCTTCTTCATCATCGTCCTCTTCTCCATCATCCTCCTCTTCACCGCGCTCTTCGTCTTTGCGCGCCGGATCTGCCGCCACCACCACGGGCTCCTCCTCCCCAACGCCGTCCCGCGGCGCCACGGGCCGCTGTCTGCGCCGCAGAACAGCGGCCTCGACGCCGCCGCGATCAAGAGGTTCCCGATCGTCCTCCACCCGCGGCTCAACCGGGCGGCGGCGGAGGAGACGGAGTGCTGCATCTGCCTCGGCGCGTTCGCCGACGGCGAGAAGCTGAAGGTTCTTCCAGGGTGCGACCACAGCTTCCATTGCGAGTGCGTGGACAAGTGGCTCGCGAATCACTCCAATTGCCCTCTCTGCAGAGCTTCGCTGAAGCTCGATTCTTCGTTTCCCCGGATTTTGATCCAATCGCCACCCGTTAGAACTAGTCTTCCGGTCTGATCCTTCTTTTTTTGTTTTGATTTGTAACTTCAATAGGAAGTTAGTAATCCTAAATCCTAATCCACTTGTTTTGGATTATTTGTCTTCAGTAATGTAAATCGTTGTAAGAACCAAGAAGGAATAGAGATATCGATAGTTTAGCAGCTTTTTTCATAAAGGTCATTGCATTGCTTTCAATTAATCTTATTTATGATAAATAACAAATATGAATAATTAATTCAAAGTTAGTGCTCCTGAACTATAAGCAGTAGTAGTTATCTCACTACTGACATGGTTTGATAAGTTGGATTAAATATGTGATTAGAGTTTTGAATTAAAGGTTTCTGATAATGTGCATCGAATTATTAGTTTGAATTTTTACCTCTAGCAACATATCAACTTTTTATAATTTTTTATATTCTCATTTTTAATAATTATATAAATGTAAATCTAATCGTTAAAATCACCGCTGCATAAGATCTAAATACATGAAACAATATCTGTTAATAAATGTTAATCTTTTAAATTGATTTCAACAATTCAAAAAATTAGTCACTAACTTTGAATTAGGAGATAAGTGCCTAGGTTTAGCCCAAAAGTAGTTTTCTGATTCAGGTAAGGAGGCACTTAATTTTGAGAATAAAGAACATGAACGAAATGTATTATTTTAGTCTAAGTGGAATCAAAATAATTGAGTCTAACTTGCCATTTGATTATTAAAATACAAAAATGGTATGGTTAGTTTTTTAAAAAATGTTTTGGTATATTTTTTTATTTTGAAATGTTGTGATAATTATTAGTCACATTTGCCGAAGTTTAAATATTTATTCAGAATTAATTAAATATTGATAATAAGTTGGAAGATGCCAATTGCCAAAGCCAAAGAAAAAGGGTTACCCAAGAAATTCCTTCACATGTGACAAAGGTCCAGACACGGTTTTTTTAAATTTTTTTATTTTCTGATTGAGTTTTGTTCCCACGTTGGGTGATGGAAAAGTACAAGACCGGGTTTCAAAAAGGTGAGAATATAATTTCCTTGCACCCCTCATCTTTTGAGCTAAGACTGAAGGTTCTGTTTATATTGTGCAAATAGATAATGGGGGACTTTTCATGAAAAAGCACGACTATACCCCTCTTTCTCATTTTCAATTGGTTCACTTCAATGTCATCGTTGTGACTTTATGTCAAGACTTCTGTTTTAATTTTTATATATATTTTCTCTAATACCAAGTTGCCCACCATTTGGATTACGTTTACAATGCGTGTTTCATGCTAAGTTTGCAGTTTTCAAACGGAATTTGAAGTCTTTTTTTTTTTTTTTCTTTTTTTACTTTTAGGAAGTTAAAGTAAAGAGATGAAAAAATTTTAAGACATCAAACAAAAAGTAGTATATGATAACGGGTTTAATTCAAAGAGAAGTTTTGTAAATAAAAAGGATAAAATTTAATTTACTAAAAATAAAAAAATGAAATCATAATATAAATAAAATATAAATAGTTTAGGGACAATTTTCGCTCAAATTAGGAAGAAAATAAATATTCCAATCTTAAAATGAAACTAATTGTGGAATTTAAGGAACAACTAAAAGAACAATATTTGCATCGTATTTCAAAACTAAAAGAAGATTGACCTTGCAACAACATTGCAGCATAGCTAGAAAGACAAAGATTTTAGATGATGATTATAATAAGATTTGTATGTTATGATTATAAAGTACTAAGGACGCAAGCATAATATTAGTTTTTAATTTTGAAATTGATGTATTAAATAAACAACTCATACCTGTACCTATTTTTATAAAACTTTACTGGTACATTTTAATATTCGGATTCATTTAGTAGATATAACAAATTCGTTTTTCTATGGTAGATATTAGATAGTCTTTATCTATTATATTTGGCTCTAGTAACGAAAACAACATATGGGATAAGTTGTAACTTTTCTTTAAAAACAAACTATTTGTATTATTTTTTGACAAAAAAATATTTGTATTGTTACTTCTTTAATTGTCATGAAGTGCAATGTTACTCTTGTAAATTTAAGTTACAAAGGGTTTTTTTTTTCGTTTACAATAAATCATTCTATAATGGTTTTATTTAATATTAAGATTATGTTCTATAAGAAGTTAGATTATATTTAGTAAAACTAGTTGAAAAATTAATTGATAACTAAAAATTGGAAAATTAACTTATAAAATTAGAAGTGTTTGATAAAACTAATTATTGAAATAATTGAAAATATAAAATGACAGAAAAATAATAATACTATAATTCATTTTAAAAAAAAGTAATAAGAAAAATGAATAAATATATCAATGATAAAAATGAAATAAAATATAAAAATTAGAAGTTAGGATTTTAAAAATGATACTTCAAGTAGCATTATAAAAACACTAAAGTTACTAAAAAAAACTTATTTACCAAATAATCAAATGAATTTCTCAGCTAATAAAAAGGTTAAAAAAGTTAACTAAAATATCTGATTAAACTTAACCTTAATTTTTAACTTTTTTTACTAACCGAAAAACTTGTATGTGTTTCGTGAATAATATTTTTAGTAACTTCTAATATTTTTTGAAATGTTATTTAAAGTAACATTTTTTAAAATAATAGTTTATAGTTTTTAATTTTTTATATTTTATTCTACTTGTATCTTTAATATATTTATTCATTTTTATTGTTACTTTTTAAAAATAATTCATTATTTTATTACTTTCATTTCATTTTATACTTTTAACTACTTTAACAATTAGTTTTATCGAACACTAATAATTCTATGAGTTAATTTTTCGGTTTCTAACTACTAATTTCTAACTTTTAACTTTCAACTAACTTTTTCGACTAATTTTATCAAATATAATCTAATTCAAGTCATTGATTAACCGACTCATAATAAAAAGATATTTATTTTCTAAAAAAAATAATATAAAAAGATATTTCTTTTATTGTTTATTTTTGTCATAGAAATATTTTTTTACTACAAGTATCGTCAACATGATATTAATTCAATATAATTAGAGCGCCTTTAGTTCATACGTTGTATTTTCTTTATTGTGATTGATGTCATATCTAGTTTATCTCATAAACTAACTTCATTAAATAATGGATGGAGTCAGGGGACAAAGTTTTAAATGTGAGGAAAAAATTGAGAGATCCATTTGATGTTATTGAAATCTAACTGGAAATGGAAATTGAACAATTGCAACACTAACAAAACTAAAATGAAACACTTATATTGCTCTTTTTTATATATATATTTTATCATGAAGGGAACCCCCACTATGTTTTGATTGGTGGTATATATAAAGTGTAATGGATCGAGATGAGTTAAAAGGAGGAATTATGCCATTGTTTAATCTGTAAAGTTAAGGATATAACATAATAAGAGAGGATGAAGAATCATAATTTATTTCATTCTATATTACTTAATTCCATTTCCCCCCTTCTTCTCAATTTGAGGCCAACTTAATGAAGCAAAAAATGATCAATTATGAAAATATATACTATTTTGTTATTACTAACTTCGCCAATAAGCCTCTTTAATTTACCATCGATAATTATTGGCATAGGCTCTTGCTTTATCTAGTTATTCATTTATGCAAACATGTCGTCAGACTGTGTACCCTTCTTGTTATACTCTCCCTCTTTGTGAATTTTGTACTCAATCTTACATCCCTAAAAATATCTATCCAAAATACTGGATCACCACGCAAAGACAGCCACAACAACAGCTTAACTCTTGTTATTACAATATAAATTATTTGTGTGTTTAAATAATTGATTTTAGATTTGAATTTAAGGATAATAATTTGGTGTTATATAGCAGCTCTAATTGAATTTGAAAATTGATTTAAATTAGAAATGATAGGAAAAAAATTTAAACTAGCATGGCTATTATTTAGAAACAAGGGGAATATTAAAACAACTCTCACACAACACAGGTGATGAGGTAGATTGTATGTGTACTCACTATAGTATTGTTGATGATATATATATAGGTGTTAGAGATTAGTTGACATTCTGTAAAAAAGAAGAAAATATATTAGTTGAAATATTTAGCATAGTACTCAATGTCTCTTGTTGATAATTATATATTATTTTGGTTTAACTGTAGAATAATTATCCTCTAGGCTAAGATATTGCTTGCTACTTGCGAGGGTCGTGATAGGTCCTACTATTGATGTCGACTTTAATAAACCCCCATGAATTGTGGGCTTTTAGAGTATTGAGACTTGGAGGTTTTGTAATGTGAATTAGGCTTAAGTCTTTACCGTAAAAAAAAAAAAAAAAAACTTCTCTTATTTAGTTGTATATAAAGAATTTTTTTTTTATAATTTTAATCCCTTTATTTTTATAAAATTATGATCTTGATCTCCTTAAAATTTTATTGTTATATAACTTTGCAATTTTGATCATTCTATTAATTTCAAGCCTCAAATATTATAGTTGATTGACTATTAGATGACACATTTAAAATGAGTTTATTAAAATATAAATATGATTATTATTTAATTAAATTAAATAAATAAAAATTAAAAACATAACTATCCTGTTGGCTTCATTGTCTTCCAAACACCAAGGGAGGAGAAAGGTTAGGGAAGAAATGATAGCCAGATTTTCTTTAATTTTTGTTTTTAATTATTTTTACTCAATTTAATTAAACAATAATCATATTTATGTTTTAATAAACTCATTTTAAACGTGTCATGCCATCTAATAAACAGTCAACTATAACAGCTAATGCTAAAAATTAACATAAGGATCAAAATCTTAAAGTTTAAAAACAAAAGGGATTAAATGTTGCAATAAAATTTTAGGGAGATAAAATCAAAATTTTGTGAAAACAGGCGACCAAAACTACAATTTATCCAAAAAAATGGTCACATATTTAATGCTTTGTTTATTGTACGAAGGAAGTTAAAGGGAAAAAAAAAGAAATGAAATAAAATGAGATTATTATTTAATTTTTTTGCTGAATGAGATTATTATTTATGTTGGTAGGAGAGAAAATAAAAGAAAGGAAAGTTATAAACTTTCCTTTTTTTGTTTACTGAATTAAATAATATTTTAAGAATTTAATTTAATAAATAAATTATTTCGGTACAAACTTAAAACAAAAACTTTATTACTGGTCTAGAAATAAACTAAACTGAATAGATTTCGGAATTCGCATGTGTTTCTCTCCAAACACAAACCTAATGGGCCGTTCGATTGAGGAATTCTTAAGCCCATTGACTCATTACACGTGCAGGCTGGGCCTTTGGTTTAGAGCCCAAAACTTTGTCATAATTTGCTAGGGTTTCTTGTAGGCTATAAATTGTTGAAACCTTCGCAATTCTTTTAGTTTAATCCTCTGTTACCTGTCAGCAGTTTCGGCTAGGGTTCAGAAACGAAAAAGGGTTCGGTGTTCAGTTCGCGATGAGAGCCAAGGTGAGTTCAATTCGTCACTGTTGTTTAGCTAAATTCCTTTACCCGGTGTGATTTTGAGGTATGATTGGGAGTTTTTTTTTTCTTTTTCTTTTATTGCAGTGGAAGAAGAAGCGTATGAGGAGGTTGAAGAGGAAGCGCCGAAAGATGAGACAGAGATCCAAGTAGTGCGTTAATCCAAGTAGTTGATTTCCGTTGATTTTATAATTATGTTGTAAAATTGGACACCCAGTTGTTAGCGGCACTGGTTTCTCCTTTTTGATGTTTTGATACATTTTTGTTTGGTTTAAGTGGTTTATGTTCGTCTTATGTTATTAGTTGAAAACAATGCTGTTACTGCATTTGCGAATCAACATGATCTCTTATTTGCATTCCTAATTCTCTTTTCTATTTTTTGCTTCTATTTTTTGCTTATAAATGGTAGTCAGATTGTTTTATATCTACTGCAATTGTTTAGGGTTTAATTGAACTCGTTATTTCAAACATTTTATCCCGATGCAAGATGTGAAGTCTTTTATCCATTCAATTTTTAGATGATTTAGGTAGTCTATCTTCAACTATTTCACAAGATTTCTTGCTGCATTGCAACTTTCAATTTTTTAAAACGATGATGGTAAGCACCAGTTGGGAAATCTTGTCGAGTATCCGATAGAAATTAACAATTGTGCACGAAATTTTTTCATTTTTGATTTTCTTTTTTAAATCTAAGTCGAATTTTTGTTTTAAAGAAAAATCAATTTGTTTTTCCGTCAATTAGTAGTTGCTGATGTTGATAGATACATCACTTTCAATTAATAGCCCTACAAACCTATATAAATTCCCATGTTTTTTTAGAAGGTAATATTCCTAGGCATAATGCATTTCAGGAAATTCATACGACCCATGTTTTTTATCTTCATATTCTCACGTGAAAGAATCTTATATTTTTGTTTTTTTGGTGAAAAAAATCTTATATTTCTGTGGGAATCTTAAAATTTCTCTCCTCTTTTCTACCTCATTTATCTATTTTGTTTTTAAATAAGTTAAGAAACATTCTTAAGAATTAAAAATATTTACCAAACATCTTTAAGAATAATATTCTTTGTAATAGCATGCATCTCTAGGAATGTTATTCTTGAGAATATAGTTAAATCTCTGAAACAAACGAGTTCATGGAAATTTAATATCCCCCCTTTGTTTTAGGTGTCTATTTTTATGATAAAATTTATTTGTTATATTTATCATTTTCAAAGTTTAACTTTAAGGTTACAATAATTGATTTCTTGTCAACTATTTTCTTGCCACACTGGTGACGTTATACATTTTTTAGTTTTTGTTATTTACGCATTTTGGTAATAAATAATTGAGAAGTTTGAAAATGAAATGCTTTTACTCCGTTAATGGTAAAAAGATAAAACATTAGACTTGTTTAACGGGTGAAAATAGAATAAATAAGCTCCAGATTTCAAGCACAGAAAGCAGTGCGATGAATAAATTAACACATTTTTAAAGAGAGAACAAAAAATTGCACTTAGTATGAAAGAATTGACACTTGATTGTTGTAAAATAAATCATGGTTGTGGTAAGTTAATTGTTAATTAACGGGAAAAAGTAGAATTACTATTAATTAACAAAATATGTACTATTATAGAATTACTTAAGAATATGTTTGAATGAAATATTTTAAAATTTTAATTTATCACCTTTTAATTTATCATGGTGATGGAGACGGAATAAAAAGTCGTGCAGTTAGAGCTGCTATAAAAGAAAAGAATTTTAATTTATCACCTTTTAGAAGAAAATTCAAATTCCACATTTTTAGTTGTTTAAAATTCCAAAAATTTAAATTCTTCATATAAATATATCCAAATAATGAATTTTAAATTAAATAATTTTAAATTCCCTGATAAATTATTTTTTCCAATTAAAATTCTTTATCCAAACACACCCTAAGTGTTTAGAGACAAATTAAAATTCTTAACATAGTACTCAGTAGTTATCATGACGTGTGGACTTTTAGGGTAAAGAATCATTTATCGAAAATCTATATTTTTATTAGTTATTTTAATTATTTATTATATTAATAATAATTTTTTGTGAGAAACTTGTTAGAAACATTATTCAGAATTTGAACCGATAATCACTCCCTTCCTTCTTCCCCCTTTAACAACCAATATTTTATAAGCTAATTATTTGCTCTCCCCCTTTTTGTCCAAGTATGGGCAAGTTGTTTTTAAGATGTGTAATACTTTAATGTTGTTTGTCGTAGGAAGAAAGGAAAATAAGTAAAAAATAAATTGATTATTTAGGTTGTTTAGTAGCAAAGAAAAAAATATAAGTAAGTTTATTGTATAAAAAGTGAAAAAAAAACCAGAAAAAAAACAAATATATAAAAAATGACATAAATATTCATAATTAAAAAACACTTTTAAAATTAAGAATAATTGTCTTTTAAATTTTAATAAGATATTTCTATCCTTTTATTCTCAAATGAGGAAAAATGAAAAAAAACATGAATTCCACAATAATTTTATTCCTTCCTTCCATGTTACTAACCAACCAAATAAGATATAAGAATATATATACTTTTTTCCCCCTTCTTCCTTCTTCCTTCCACTTTCACTTAGCCCAAACATAGTGTAAATGCTTCCATTTTACTGTTTTGCTTGATCCAAATAAAAGAATTGTAAAACTTCAAAAAAATTATCCTCCGTCGTCCATATATAGAGAATCCGTCTAATTAAACCTTAGTCACAGTAAAAGCTTAAATGTTTTTACATTTTAGAGTATTGATTCGGTTGTTTTTTTAAAACTATTTGGTACTATTCAATCAAAAATCATCCGTGAGTAACTGGGCTTGGCCCTTGTTTTTGGTGATAATGTAGCTATTTCACTTTACTTGAAAAACACACACACATATGCTATTCAAGTTCTTGATTTGTATAACTGTTTAATTATGTATCCAAATAAATCCAAAAATAATAAATAGATAACCATAATAAGTTAACCAAGTTCTTCAAAACTTTGACTTTAATTTATATAATTAAATATATATTTTTTAATTTTAAATTTCATTTATTCGATAAATAAACAATTTGAGTATAAACTTAAAACAAAAACTTTTTTACTGGTCTAGAAATAAACTAAATATTTAACATGTGCTTCTCTCCAGATACAAACCTAACGGGTCGTTATAATTGTTGAGGCTTGAGGGGAAGGAATTCCTACGCGGGGACAACTGTCACCACTATCCAATTTGCTATTAACTACCAAGTTTAGTGAAATCTCTCTTTTGTCCACTCTTAAAATACCTAAACCACCCTCCCTTTCCCTCGGATCCAGCACCACCACCACGGGCATCCGACCTCCACACGCACCACACCACCGCGTCGCGCCCCACCATTGCTCGTACCACACTATGGAGCCACGCAACTCTGCCACGTGCACGCCACCCTCGCGTTGTGACCCATCTTGCTCGCAACTCAGCCCCGAGTCGTGCACCCAAGGTCCTATCCTCTGGTATGTTTGCATATTCTCAGATAAAGTGTTGGAGAGGCTTTTCTCCAAGGTTGGAACAAACGGGTTTTGTGTGTTGTGGTTGGAAGCTGCAGGGAAACTTATATTGGGTCTCAATCAGATGTTCCTAGATGGGTAAGTGTGATTTGTGATTAGGGATTGTGTGCAAATTTTGACCAAAGGATGAGGAGTAGCAATTGTCGTGGATGAGGAAAAGAGTTGAGGATCAGAGGTAGATTTAAGAGAAGTATAATTCTGTTTGTCATATTTGGCATAAAAGGAATTATATTTCCATTTATTAAGTGGTTGCATAAATAATTTACTTAATAGAAATATGATTCCCTTGTGCGTCTGCATAATACAATATTTTTGTTGTTTTATTTTTTTTCACCTTTGTAATGGAAACACGATTAAGGTTGTACTATTGGAAAGTTTCTGTGGGAAGAGTAATTTTGAAATAACATGAAAATTGACCCACCTGGGTAGTTTAAATAACACTTTTAGAGTGCCAATAGTAGCTTCCTTTCGAAGCTTACTGATTACTCATTACATGTTCGAGCCCAAAACTTCTCATAATTTGCTAGGATTTCTTGTAGGATATAAATAGTTGCAGCATTCCCATTCCTTTCTGTGATCTGTTCGCGATGAGGGCCAAGGTGAGTTCAATTTTTTCTCTGTTGTTTCGCTCATGTCCTTTGCCTATTGTGTTTTTATTAAACGTTGAGGTCTGATAGGGATTTTATTTATTTCTGGCAGTGGAAGAAGAAGCGTATGAGGAGGCTGAAGAGGAACGCCGAAAGATGAGACAGAGATCCAAGTAGTGCGTCTCCTTTTTTATGTTTTGATACATTTTGTTGGATTTTACACAATAATGACCAAGTGTAATTTTTCATATGGCACACGCTGTTAATGCGTTTGCAAATCAACAGGATATCTTGTTTGCATATTTTGTCTGTAAATTGTAACCATCGAGTACTTGAATGTGATTAATACATAATCTGATAGAAATTAGCAATTCGGCACGAGATTGAATTAGTTTTTTTTTTTTCATTTTTAATTTATATCAAATATGATTTTAAATAATGCCAGTTTCATTTTTCTAAACTATGATGGTAAGCAATGGTTGTGAAATATGATCCAGTACTTAATATGTCCCACAAATACTTGAAAAATTAGCCATTGGGGCATGGGAATGTATTAGTTTTTTTAAAAATTATTTTGAAATAAACATCAATATAGTTTTTCATCAATTAATAGTTTCTGATTCTAGTAGATAATACCTTAGTACGACAATGTCCAGAATTATAAATACATTAGAGACTAGAAGTGGAATTCTGAAATGACCATATTAGAGGTTTCAACCTTCAATCGAATAACTCATCCATGCATAGGGTTTGAATTACCTGTATGTCTTAAATTTATTTCCGAACGCCATCTGAAATGACCAAATTAGAATAGATTTGTTAGAAATAATGTAGAATGATTGATTTTCAATAGGCACTTGGTATAAATGATCTTTTATTGAGAAAGAAGGAAATGATTGAAGACGAAGTCTGTTGTTATTTTCTCCATTAACCTACCATACGACCATTCTGCCTATCCACACGAAAATTTTATTTTGTTGTATTCTCTATTAACATAAAAATAATGTTAATTCCATGAAAAAAACTTAACAAATGTTTAATGAAAGTCTTATTATTAAAGATTTACTTATAAAATTATATTATTGATTTGACTGTTAATATTGTAGAAATATAACACTTTAGTTTTAAAAAAATAAACGGTCGGGAATTATAAAGTAATTTAATCTTTTATTTTTTAATAAAATTTGACTAAGGGTTGATATGAAAAAAAAGGTAAAAATTATATTTAAAGAATTATTTTTTTAAATGGGATTCACATTTTTTATGTTTTAATTAAAAAAATTCTTCAATTTTCATCATTTAAATCAAATACAATATAAAAATATCTCTAACTTTTATATTAATTTATGCTACTTGGCATACTTTTATACTAACTAACGTTTTCTTTTTTTAATATCCCTCATCTTGTCCTATTTCCTAATTGGACCAAACCCATTCAAGCATAGTAGATAATTATTGTAACTTTAACTCAAGCAAAATCAAGAACATTTTTTATGTAAATATTTTTTTTCTGAAACTAAAAATAAATGGTCAATATCTGGCCTGAGAAATAAGAATACTTAAATGGTCCGTTATTTCAGAATATAATTACCTATTAGTTACCAAACTCTACCCACCACCTAAAAACGTAAAGAGAGGAGAGAAAGTAAAAATGTGGCAACTAATATAACATGTTAACACCGATGAAAAATAATAATATTATCACCATTTTTTATTATAAAGTAAATAAGGATAAATAGTAAATTTCGTACCTTATACTTGGTAGAACATGGATAAATTCGTTCTGAAAAATGAAAATTCAAATTTTTATCATTAAAATTAAAAAATGTGACACATATTCGTCCACCTGTTAATTGAAAGAGCCTATGTAATACATTCAAGACCAATTCTCTACATTTACGAGTTAATTTGTTAACACTCTACTCAAAAAATAATTTAATCTTCATTTTTGTCATTTTTTAATCATTGCAAATATAAAGTTACAATAAACACTTAAAAAAAAGAAAACAAACAATTTAGAATAAATATAATAATAAGTATAATATAAGACTTTTTGAAACAAAAATTTGGATTTTCATATGTAAAAAAAGAATTGATCAACTCTCTACCCGTTTAGAAACAAACCAAAAATAACTATTTATCAAGAAAGAAGTAACTACGTACTCAAAACTAATAAAACTAATAAAAATAATTAATATTAATTAATGATTTTATTTTAATGATGCTTATATTTACTGATGTTTTTTTATCAAATAAATACATTAACTTTCATAAAAAATGAATATCTCGCTAATAAATTTTAAAATAATTAAGATTAAAAAATTAACAAATAATTTATGTCTAAAAGTAGTATAAGAAAAAAAAAATCTTTCTATTTCATTCTTATAACATATACCAATGAAAGATTTTACATTTTAAAGATATCATCTATCACATTTTTATCTCGTTTGTATTTGTCTTTGTTTCCGCTCCGAATCCACCTCTGAAATCCGTGTGAAAATTTATGCATGGCATAACCTAGGTAACAAACAATTCTTTTGGATTGGAAGAATCTAGCTTATTTGCTTGAAAAAAATTCTATAAATTTCTTTCAAAGTTTCACATTGTACTGACTAATTATTATTCTTAAACCGAGTAAATTGAATGTTAACATTACGAATTATTAAACTGTGATCATAAGAAGAAGAAAAAAAATGATAATTTACTTTGGAAGCGTCGGAGGAAGAAGATCTAACCCAGTTTCGAGGGAGAGACCGTTGTTCCTTTGGCAATTTCGCAAAGTCTCCATGTAATTCCTAACTTCTTCCGCTATCATCCGCTGCATCATCTGCATGAAGTAATTCTGATCCGTAACCTTCTGATTAACATTAACATTCACTTGAAACAACTCTTCTTTCTCCTTTTCTTCTTCTTCTTCTTCCTCTTCCTCTTCTTCCTCTGATTTTTCCCCAGGAGGGAAAAGACTCAACGACGTCGTAACGGGACTCAGCACTCGCTCTTCTTCGTTTTCCATCTCGATGCACTGTTTCTTGCAAGGGTGAAGCGTGTCAAACAAGGGAGAGTGACGTTTCACCGGCGGGGACGCCGAAAAGGAGGAGGATTGCTCCGCCGCGCGACAGCGGCGGAGTGTGGAGTTCCAGTGGTTCTTGATGGCGTTGTCGGTGCGGCCGGGGAGGAGGCGCGAGATGGTGGCCCATTTGTTTCCGTGAATAGCGTGCGCCTTAATGATCATCTTGTCCTCCGCCGGAGTGAACGGACGGTGCTGCACCTCCGGACTCAGCTGGTTGCACCACCGCAGACGGCACGACTTGCCGGACCGCCCAGAAATTCCGGCGCTTATGACGGACCAGTTGCGTGCCCCGTGCTCGTTCACCAGTTTCAGCAACGTCGCATCCTCCTGAGGACTCCACGAACCCTTCACGCGATCGTGGCCACCGGTCATCGTTGTCGTCGCCTTTCACCTGTTCGAGAAAATGACAGAGAAAAAACACAAAGGTTGGTGCCTGTTTTATATACGATTTTATGTGATCTGTTTTCTTGTTTTGATCATAAATGAATGAATAAAAGATATAGTTGGCACGAACCTTATTAAAACTTAAAAAGTATAACCGCTTTTTGAACATAACATATGAGGGAAGGCTTCTGGTTCCAATCTGTTCCTTAACTTCTTTGTGTGTGTGGGTGTTTTTGGTTTGGACTTAGGTAGGTGGAAGTTTACAGGTTGGTTTTTTTTATAATTATTTCTAAAACTTTTTGAGAGAATTGAGGGTTTATGAAGAGAGTGGGTGAGAGAAGATTAATTAATAACTTCCTCCTTTATCTAACTGATTCAAATAACGCCTTTTCCTAGAAACTCTAGCAAGGAAGGTGGATAAATTTTGACCGGTTTGTTTGTTTGGTTAGTGTTGTGTTCTGGTTCTGTCGTCATTATTTTATAACGTTTGACGGTTTGTTTCATTAATTTAAAATGTGTGTTGTTTTAAACTTTAGTTGGATAGACATGATGATGATTTTTAAGAGTATGGCAGTTAGGATGGAGTATTCAGCCTATAAATGTAAATTTTGACCTTTTATTTATTTGTTTTATAATGAGTGTTAATTGTAAATTTATTATCATAATCTTGACGTAGCCAGGGAGGCCAACTAACTGATGGGGAGTCAAAAAGAAGATGAACGTGTAACGGCAATCGATTATAATATAATTAAGAGTAGTTATATGTAGTTGGACGATGGGATGGGATTGGGAAAGAGGGAATTGGATAAGTAAATGGAAGGAGCAAAGAGGGGGGTTTTGCAACTGTAAGTTGTTAGTGCAGTTAGATATCATGCATATGGTACATGCTCCAGATTCGACGAGTTTTCAAACTTTAATTAACTCCATCCAATTTCTTCACAAACGCCAATAATTAGTTGTCCTCTTATACTGTAGTAGTTAAAAAATTAATTTAATTAGAATAGATAGAAGTTTATTATACATCTATTTGGTTCTCGATTGTCATATGATAAGACAGAATGACACTATAATCCTAAAAAAAAAGAAGAAATAATGATATACAAAGGTTATTATTATTATTTTATTTAGATATAAAGGTTATTATACGTCAAAGACTTTATGAATATCTTTTTTTTTTATGTTTTTCTTTCTTTTTCTCTTTGGATGTCAATTAACATTTAGGTGTTTATAGATTATTTTTTATAATATGATTATGGACTTTTGTAAGGAATATTTTATTATATTTATAATAAATAATTTACATTAATAATATATAGAATTAATTAAGCTAAAAACTCTATGAGAAGAAAAGATTTCTCACTATATTTAAGCTCCAAAGATGTCATTAACTTTAAGAACAGTTTCCATATATATATATATATATATATATATTTATTTATTTAATAATTGTGACAATGACTGAACACCCCTTATGCGTGTTAAGCGCCAGGGTCTAACACGCTAAGAGCAGCTATGTTAATTTACACTGAGCGTGAGGCCGTTGTAACAACCTACATTTTCACAATGTTTTTAGTCATTATTATGATATTTTAACCAATAAATTATTGCCTAAAGATGCACTACGGTCTATGTATGTATATGAATGTTGAGGAGTTTCCTTTGGTGGAGGAAAGAGGATAACAACCTTTCTAAATACCAAGAGTATCTTTAATATTGGATTTTGGGAATAAATTTTTTCCCAAATCCAAAAATAAAGAAGTTATCAAGAATTATATATTGGAGATCTACTTCTTGTAAAAATTTATTCATTAACAACAATAACAACAAATGGTGAGAGACAACAAATCTCTTGAAGAAGAAAAAAATTGAAAGAAAAAACATACCGGGGAAAGGGGTTGGTCGCAGCGGAAAGGGGAAGGGGTTGCCCGCGGTGGAGGGGGAAGGGAAGGTGGAGGGTCGTGCGCGGAGAGGAAGATGAAGTGATTCGGCGTGCAATGGAGAGGAAGGGATTGGTCGCGATGGGAAAGGATATGAGAGGAGAGAAGGAGCTTCGATCAAGATTCTAATTCGAGATATACCACTAAATATACTCTAACTTAAGGTACCTTTTTGGTATTGGACAAAGTTTCATCACTTTTCCTCTCCAAAAAGTGATTGACACATATCAAACATAGAAGTATGATATCATGACATAGACATAAAAAGCATGCAAAAGTTAACATTTTATGTTTATGCAATGCTTAAGCATAATTTTATGTAAACTATATATTTATGAGATATTTTATATCATCGCATGTTTCACGCATTCATTAAAACCTTGTCTCACTAATTTAGTTTCATGTTCCATATTAAACAGATATACAGGTATGTGAATTGGCCTTGAAAATAGATATGTTTTGTTGATCTTACTTTCATAAATTAGTTTTTTATAAGACAACTTATTCTTTTGTATAGAGAACCCTTATGTTATGGGAAATTACCCTTAATTATGTCATGTATGTTACTTAGAATTAATGCATGAGTTATCTCATGGAATTCATAAGCTATGGTAATCATAGATGATAGTTTATCCTTTCTTTGGTATGATGAGAACTTCACAAGTTTAATTCATTTGGCACATCTACATATGGATATCATACCCCCATGGTCTAGCTTCTTTGTGAAGTTTGTTTTCATGAACCCTAAAATTCACCTTCTTGTCCAAATTCTTTATCGCCAATGTTTTCTTCCATGACTCTGTCCAATTCTCTTATTCGTTATCAATAACGGGTACCTCTAGACTTGGAACAAGGCTTTACAGTTCCGTCCTTTTTTACCTCCTTATATCATCCATTTCCTTTTCCTTCCTAAACTAAATAGTGTCCTCCCCATTATTGAGGAATATATCCTTGTATATCATGAGCTTTTATCCCCTTCTTCAGTTTGATGTGCATCCTCCCCTCCACTCTCATCTTGACCTTTTTTCTTAAAACTTGTCTTCCTCTTGGCTTGGAAGCCCCTTGGTGTAACTGTGACTTTCTTGAATCCTAACAGCTTTTATAAGATTATTTTCATATTTCTATTGTTAAAATGAGCAGAAAATTGCACAA
>CM023942.1:20868257-20914915 GCA_013407115.1 Glycine latifolia | reverse complement strand
ATATATATATATATATATATATATATATATATATATATATATATATATATTTGTATCATTATTTCAAATAAAATTTAAAGTTGCAATGTTTGACTTGAACTCACGTAGTTTGGCTTAAGTCTAATTTGTTGTGTTCTGACTTGGCTTGCAAACTTAAAAAATTGCTGTTATCATTTTTAAGTTTACCTCAATGATATTTTGAATTAATATATAGATCTATTTTTAATTAATTAATTAATTGTTACTGTAATTGATTTTAATTTTCAGTATAAAAAATTTAATAATTTATTGAAAATGAATACTTTTGACTTTAATATAAATAAAAGAAATGTGTATTTGTTCTGGAAAAAAAAACTGTATCGAGTTTATTTTGATCAATAATTTGCGAGCTCGACTATAGAATACCCACCTATTAGCTTTATATGATTATGAAGTGTTGGAAGCTTTTGTGACTTGGCAATGGTATCACTCATAAAAGGATCGGAGTATGTTCATAAGTTCATGTGTAGTTCATCCACTAAAAAGTTAAGTAGACTTGTCTTTCATCACATTTTGTCACACAAATAGAGTGATATATTATAAATTTGAGCTTCCATTGTTTAAAAGATGTGGCTTGGGATTATAAAAAAAAATGTGGCTTGGCTTCACCATTTAATACTTATCTTTTTTCTAAACCATTAGTTATTTTCAAACTTTCTTTTGTTGACCTTGCGCTGACGAATAACAATATAAACGAATAACATAATAATTGATAAACGAATAACGGCAAAAAAAATATAAATATAGCAGTTTTAATAAAAAATTAGGCAAATATTGCATCCTAAAACTTATTTCGAAATCTATTACAGGCATTCACGTTGGGCCAGGACGCGTTGAATCACGCCAGCCCAGGACGTGATTGGGCTTGATTCACATCAGCCCACGACGTGATCAAACACGTCCACCCACGACGTGATTGAGTCTCAATCACGCCCCCCCACGACGTGACCGTGCCACCCTATAAAAGCCTCCATTTCAGCATTTCTTCCTCACTTCCACATCTCTCACATCTTTCTAGCTTTTGTTCTCTGACTTCTCTCTAGAATTCAGGCTTTAATTCAAGGTTTTTTGAAGCGAAGCTCTGTCCATCAAGTAAATGTTGCTCAAATATATGCTTTTTAAATTATATGCAATATATTATATTGTTGTCTTAGAGATTTATTATTGATCTAGAAAAATTATTAGTGACTTAAGTTTATTCGAAATAGTAACTTGTTAGTTGTTATGGGCTTATTGTCTTACAATATTATTAGTTAGTATTAGGTTATGATTAAGTACCTCTGGAAGGTTATGACCTAGGTTTTAGGGTTTAGGGCACTGTTAGTTGGTGAGCAAGGTTTTCATTAGTTATTTAGCTAGGTTATGACCTAGGTTTTCATTGGTTAGTAAAAATATTATTAGTTAGTGACTTTGGTCATGATTAAGTACCTCTGGAAGGTTATGACCTAGGTTTTAGGGTTTAGGGCACTGTTAGTTGGTGAACAAGGTTTTCATTAGTTATTTAGCTAGGTTATGACCTAGGTTTTCGTTGGTTAGTAAAAATATTATTAGTTAGTGACTTTGGTTATGATTAAGTACCTCTGGAAGGTTATGACCTAGGTTTTAGGGTTTAGGGCACTGTTAGTTGGTGAGCAAGGTTTTCATTAGTAATGTTATTTATTAAATGTGTAGCATATTATTATGGCTGAATCATCGTCATCTGAGTCACCTCGTTCTGGTTGTGACCGTGAGCATGAGCCAACCGATCCCACAACGCATGTTCTTCCGGGACCATACAGATGTGATGTTCTTAGGAGGCGTAGACAACGCACTCATATTTTGCAGACAGTATGGAATGACGAGACACAGAGAGAGTTGAAGATTCGTCGCGGAGGTAGACTTATTGGTGGACCCCGACCCGACGATATTCCGGACGTAGTCGCACAATATTTGACTGAGGCCGGTTTTATACATGTGGCTCGCATGAAGTTTATGCAGGTATCGATTTACGAATTTTGTTTTGTTTTAATGTGTTGAAATTTTAATGCTGTATTTTTGAACTTAAGCTTGACAAGTTACTTGTGTTTTTCAGATTGATGCTGGTCTTATCAGTGCTCTGGTCGAGCGGTGGAGGCCAGAAACACACACTTTCCATTTGCCGCAGGGTGAGAGGACGATTACCTTGCAAGATGTTGCAGGTATTCTAGGATTGCCTACTGATGGACAAGTCGTTACCGGACACACTCACACAGATTGGGCAGAATTGTGTAATGAAGTTTTTGGTAACGGCCCTGATGCGGACACCGAGTTAGCCATCGGCAGTTTAAGGTTATCATATTTCGACAGGTGTATCCTTCATATGATGCAGTTGCTGGAAACCCTCAAAATGTGATATACTTCACGAAGGCTCACATTGCTCGAATGTTAGGATCTTGGATCCTTTGCGACAGGTCAGGGGGGACCGTACTAGGCTGTCGCTACATCGGCTTACTTGGTGGTGATTTTGCCGATATTGCTACATATAGCTGGGGGTCAGCGGTTCTGGCTAACTTGTTTAGGCAGTTGTGCGAATGCACAAACCCCGATAGAAAAGACATTGGTGGTTTTACGATTTTACTTCAGATTTGGGCGTGGCTCAGATTTCCACCAATTGCTTCCCCATTGCTTGTTCCGTCTGAGCCAGGCCGCCACTTCGGACACAAGTATGTTTATTTCGTATTACTTGAATGACTGTGTATTTATGCGTACTACAATTAACAATTGAATGTTTAATCTGACTATTAGATTTAATGCTCGTTGTCGCTTCCGTTCGTACCCACTGACTTGGTATCGAGAGAGGCTAGACTCCTTAACTAGAGATGAGGTATGCCTTTTTAAGGAAATATATTTATTTAACATGGATGTGAATATGCAAGTGACTCCTATATATAATTTATTTGTGTAGGTCGTTTGGCTACCCTATGGTGATTACGATTTTCTTGGTGCATCTGCTGAGACACATCATTTGTTAGTAGGTTTCGTTGTTTTGGCTTTTAAATTCTCGTCTGTTTGTGTTTGTGACTCTATTTCCAGTTGTTTGTACGTTATGTTATTTTATTAGGTTTGAATGGATTGTTAATGTGGATTGCATTTTCATGTGCAACAACTTTCGTAGCGTGTATGAAAATTGACAACAGTGGTTTCAATGGAAGTTTTGTTTATTTTCAAATGTTCATTACGAAATATAACAACATAAAGAAACAAGGACAACAACATAAACAAATCATGAGGTAGATGGACGATTAGGACAATTTCGACGGTTATGACCAGGTAATCTGCATATACCACACCTAACACGACTTTGACTACCTTCAACTTCATCCATCTCATTGCGTATTCTAGTTGACTTTGGACGACCCTTTGCACGCAACATACACCTGTCAGGTATCACCACTGGATCTGTAGTAGGTGGGATTGCTTGCTCATTGCCAATTGGCTGCCATGGGAATGAATAAGCTTCTACCAGCTTTGTAATGAGGAATATGTCATCCACATATTGTGACGGTGCCTGACGAACATGTAAAGCGGCTGCTATGGCATGACTACAAGGATACTTGAACGCCTTAAATTTCCCACACTGGCAGGACCGCTCAGGGAGATTAACCGAATACGATTTTTCGTAACCATCGTCAACCTCAAATACAGATTGTTCAACATTATATGCACGAACATAGTGAGCAGTAGCAGTGGTCTCATTGGCCTTCAACATAGCAATAACATTTTTGCAATGAGGATAAGGACCTTGCAATTCATTAAGAGATGACCGCCCTCGGCTCAAACAAAATATTCCACCAATCTGCTGTATGTGTGCTTAACCAACACGGTTATTGGCATGTTTCTTGCACCTTTTAACATCCTGTTCACTGACTCGGCCAAATTTGTTGTCATATGTCCATACCTTTGTCCCTCAACATCGTATGCACGTGTCCACTTTTCCTTCGGGATGCTATCAATCCAGTTTGCAACCTCAGGACTCACATCACGAAAACTTGCGTAGGCTATGTCAAACTGAACAATAGAAGGAGTATAACCTGCACACAAATTAAATAACATTAAATTTTACAACCACATGCACAATTAATAGATGAAGTTTTTAACCATACCTAAATTCATAACCGCTCTCTTCAAATTTTCATTTCTGAACTTTTGATTAAAATTGCTCGCAATATGGCGAAGGCAAAAGACATGATAAGCATGCGGTGGTTGCTAACCACGGTGCCTCTCAACTGCAGACAATATGCTTCGATGCCGATCAGAAATAAGACAAATCTTTGTCTTCTGTGTAACACGCGCGCGAATGTTATCCAGAAAGAATTCCCAAGTTTCCAACGTCTCACCCTCAACAATAGCAAATGCAAGTGGCAAACATTCATTATTTCCATCCTGAGTTGTGGCAATCAACAATTTTCCTTTGTACTTGCCATATAAATGAGTGCCATCAATTTGAATAACCGGCTTACAAAAATTGAAAGCCTCGCAACATTGTCTGAAGGTCCAAAAAATCCAGTGAAACACACGTTTTTCATGAATAATTCTATGAGCCACATAATAACTGTTTGTTTGAAGACGATAAACAGAACCTGGATTACGTCCAACCATATATTCACACCACCTTGGCAAAAATGCATATGATTCCTCCCAATTACCGTAGATAATTGCCATTGCTTTCTGCTTTGCATACCATACCTTTCCATATGAAACTTTGTATCCATAGACATGAGTTATCCTTTCCTGGACGAGTCCAATTGAACATGATGGATCATGCTTTATCATCCCTAACAAAAAAAATTAAATCAGGTTATCATTAATACAATCATTAATTCTCATCATTAAATATTAATCCAAAAACTTACCTAGTACGAGTGAAACAATAACACTAAAATCTAATTGTCTGTGGTCCTGAGAGATGTGATCATTTAAGCAATTGTGATCCCCGCCCCATTTGGTAACCACCAATCTTTCACCATACGTTGGTTTCATTACCCTAACCCTCCATGGACAATTCTGGTCATGCGCACGATATTTCATGCTTAACTTTGTCGGCGTACTTTCAACCACGACAGCTTCCTGATGCTCCTTCATGAGGTTAACCTTGATTGCCATTTGCACATCTTCTTTTGATGCAAATTCCTGTTTCACAAACAACTTATTCCCTAATACCCATGGACCCTCAACTGAACCTGAACCATAACCACTGCCAGAATCTTGTTCACTCGGATAATCTCAATCAATGTAGGTGTAATGTGGGATTCCATCCCAAAAAGTAGTATTACCCTCACCTACATATGCAAATTCCAAAATTTATTACAATAAAATACATACATAAAAAACAAACATATATGTAAGTAACTATTGTTTGGTAACACACATTGACATTGTTGCGGTAAATGAGACTCCCCTGCATCCTCTTGTCGTTGGGTTTCATGCTCTCTCACGACTGTGTCATGTACTTCTATTTGAGTTGCGCTTCGACCATCATCCTCATCATTGTCCGAAGCACTAGCATTTTCGGCAAGAAGACGATCTTTAATTGCGATATTTTTATCATCGTCATCATCAATATCGTCATCCATAACCCAAGTAGGGTCATTTTCATCTTCCATAGACAAATTAACAACTGGAGCGGCATATGCTGATGCTCCATGAGGATAATTGAAATCAACTGACCTCGTTGGTAAAGCCACATCCCCTACTCCAGCAAAATCCATGTACAACTCTAAGAAATTTTTCTTTGACTGGTTGAAGAATTCTCTTATTACAAATTCTAAGTCTTCGTCATCAATTACTTTCATGCTGATATATTTATCATCGCACCATATTCTTGCAGTTACCATAGTGATAGATACATTGCCTTTGAGAACTAATTTTTGACTAATTTTTTCATGCAATTCGTCAATGGTTGAGTTGCGGTTGATACGTGTTCCCATTTTCTCTCCTTCGAAAACAACACCACGTCGGTTCTCAATTTTGCTACCATTATAATATAAAGCAATACGAACAAAATCACCATCTCCAGACATTTTTTTATATATGACCAACGACTACAATATCACAAAGATGATGAACACAGGACCACGGTCACGCCTGTAACACAGAAAAATCTATAAGCATATTATCATCATTTATTTCATTTGGAAGAAAAATTATTTAAAAAAATTGATTATCTATGTCTTACGTAGGTCCTTCATGAAAACCTAGCTCATAACCTACGTAAATAACTCATTAAAACCTAGGTCACCCACTAATTGTACCCTAAACCCTAAACCTAGGTCATAACCTAGGTAACCAACATCATAACCTTGAGGTCGTAATTAATGCTAATCTAAGTAACTAACTAATAATATTGTAACTCAATAAACCTAGGTCTTAACCTACATAAATAACCAATCAAAACCTAGGTCATAAAACCTACATTATACTAACTTACTATTTCTAACCTAAGTCAATAACAAGTATCTAGTTCAATACCAATTGTCTAAGACAACAACATAATATATTTCATGTAATTTAAAAATAATATGTTTGATCAACACTTGCTCGAACTAAAACTCGAATCCAAAGAGATAACCAACACCTCTGCAAATGCTGAAGATAGGTGCAAATAATAGGTGCTAGTGCAAATGCTGAGAATAAATAGGCTGCTGAATCACGTCTTGGGACGACGTAACTGGGGTTGGGTCACGTCCAGTGTGGACGTGAATGGGTCTTGATCAAGTCCAGGGTGGACGTGTTTAAACATGCTGGGGCACGACGTGATTAATCACGTCCAGGCATGACGCGTTCCATTGCTATAGATTTCAAATTAAGTTTTTGATTGCAATATTTGTCTAATTTTTTTTTAAAACTGCTATATTTATATTTTTTTGCCAACGAATAACATATCCAATGCTAAAAATATACAAGACTATGCAAGAATGAAAAATTGTTGCAAGAATAATATAACCTTTCTTGTTGTTCTTCTACTTTTTGTCATACAAGGAGGGTTACCTTTTTATATGCGGAACTCACTCTCTTTTTTCTTCATGTACGCCTTTTGTATTGAACAAGGAGCATTTAATAAGTGTAAAATATTAATGCATTTAATCTTAATTAAATATTCTTATTCAATATACGATGTAACATGAAGTTCCTTTTAAATATGTTATAAGTATAATTTTCTCATAAGAATCAAATCTAGTAATTTTAAATATTGGATATATGAGAAAAAATAATTGATGAAACTTAAAATGTGTAAAACATTTATTGGTTTTTGGTAGAGATTACATGTATATATATTTAATATTTTAGGAACATAATTATATTCGAATCAATTAAAATTTAATATAAAAAACATGACTAGTTTTGGAATAAAAGGAGAAAGCTAAAACAATAATAAATTTGGGTCGAAAGAAGTATTGCTCTATAAAATGTCGAGCCATACACCTGTGTGCGTGGTTACGTATGTATTCTTTGCATATGTTCTCATTAATCACCACTTTTGGAGAATTAGTATGACATATTTGATTCGAAATATTGAAATTGATTTTATTTTTATATTTACATAATCTTTAGTATGACCAAAATATCATTCAAAAGATTGACATAATAATATAAATTTATTGTATTTATATAAGTGAAAATGATCTATTTAATGAAAAAAATTAAAAATATGTATTTGATTCTTATTATTTGTAAAAAGAAAAATTGAGTCAATACGCACTGTGAGTGAGATAATATGGTCCATAGGTTAAGAGACACATGTTATTTATAACCTATATTTAAAAAAATATTACCAAAACAAATACATCCTTGTTCCGTATATACTTTTCAATATTTTTTTATAAAAAAAATGTGTTTTTAATTGGAAAATAGGTGCTTACATATTCCAAAGAATACCAATGTTAATAGCATTTGCTATCATCAACGACATGTGGAAAGAGATGCAACAAATTAAACACTCAACAGTACGTACCTAACTACAACCAACCAATAGGAGTTAGTTAGAATTGTGGCAATTCAGAAGTCTGCTTTGGTGGGGTCGGGAGAAGTGGCTAACAGTAGTTGAATATATAAGTGATGTTAAGAAATGAGAATTGATGTATAAAGAAATAGGAAATAAGGGTGGAGGTTCAATTCAGTGAATGAAAGGCTTAGAGAAGAGAGAGAACTCTTTCTAGAGTGTTTTTTTTCTGTATTTTGGCCCTTTTTGAGATAGGAACCTATCACCAGTTCCCATTCACATTACATCATGATCACTTCTAGATGATGATTTTTTGAACTATTTAATCATTGATTAATATCATAAACTACACTACTATATTTTAACCACATATTAAAAAAAACTCCCACTGGTTACATAGAAAATCCAATCTAAAAGTGACTTAGCACTCTCACTTTTATTTTTTTATTTAAAAATAAATAGAGAAGCAGCAAGTGTTTCTCTTTCTGTCAGGAATAATAATATATAATGATATCTATGTATCTACTATCTCATTTTATCATCCGTCATTCCGTCGGTACATGTTTTTTACTAGCCGCTAAAATAGATGTATAATCTAGTAATGAAAAAAAGAGTGTAAAGTTAGACTTCGGTCCTCCAAATATTACCATATTAATTTTTTAAAATATTTTTATCATCAAATTAATTTTCTTAAAAGTAATACACCATCACATTAATTAATTGTTTTTTTCCATTAAGTTAGTCTCTTAAATATATAGAATAAGTGCTAAATTTGTACTTCTTATCACATTTTCGTCTTTCATAAATTTTTAAAAAATTAATTTATTGATCAAAATCTTTTATTAAAAAATGGCATTGAAGGTTAATTTACTAAAAAAATTACAGAATACGAAAAAGACAAGGTGCACTTAAAAATTCAGGAAAAAACAAATAATTCTTAAAAATAACATAATTTTTTTTAAAAAAGAAAAAAAATAGATATTGCGACATGGGATAACCTTTTTTTCCTTATAAATCATTTTCAAAGGAAATTTTCTATATTTTCGTCTTTCATAAAGATGAATATCAAGATGTTTTAATATTTTAATAAATTAATTTATTGATCAAAATCTTTTATTCAAAAATGACATTGAAGGTTAATTTAGTCAATAAAAAAATTCAAAAAAAAAGAGAAAACAGTACACATCGGCATCGCAACACTGGATGTGGATTACCTTTTTCCCCTTCTAAATCATTTCCAAAGGAAAATTTTCTATATGGTTCTTTTGTTTTATAGTAATCCAAATATCTATCATAAAAAAATATGCATTACTCATAAAAAAATAGTAATCCAAATATCTATTATGGATGTGTACATTATCTACAATGCTACCACTGATTGTGTTTTTTTTAATGGCCGTAATGAAGAATTTTGGCTCCCAAAGTTATATGCTAAGGTATGTCTGCAATTTTTTATCAAGAGTTTAGTCACATTTAAATTTAAAATTTTTCATTTCCTCCAAAAATATATTTGATTAGAATCAAACTTAAATTATTTTCTACAAATTCAATATACAGTATCAATTGAATTACCCCATTTAATTTTTCAAAACTACAACTCCATGACTTCCCACTGATTGTTGCATCTCATAAATCATCACTGCTGCTTCTACGTATAATAACCAGATATTATTGGGTCCCATACAGGAACAACTTGCACTACAATGAAGATTACTGGACTAAACGTGTCAATATTTCCCAACACCATAAATCATTTCTAAAGTCACATGTAGTATGATTTCAGAATAAAGTATCTACCAAAAAAAAGAATAAAGTATTGTTGGAAATCTCACGTTTCCTAATTATAAATTAAGAATAATTTTCACTTCCCTAATTAAAATCTATCCTAATAATTATTGTTTAGTTTATTAGGTCATCATAATTTAATTTTGTTGAATTCAATGTTTAGATGAAAGTTATAATATAGTTATCGTAATATTTTTGCTTTAAAAAGTGTATTTTTGTTTAACGTGATTTTAACGTGTATAATAGTGTAATTGTTTATTGTTCGCGATTCTTCTTTTTCCAATTATCCTTCTTATTAGATAAAATCCAAATAAAGAAAGTTACCAATATTTTCTCCTAATTCCCCTCCTTTTTCTTATTGAAATTGGTAATTAAGCTCATGTTTCTATTTTGGAAGTAACATAACAAATGGTCTTTGAATATGCTTAACCAGCTTCTTTTTAATTAATTTCCGTGTAACCTACCATATTTGGAGGCACAAAACTAACACTTACGCTTTCCTTAGTTTTTGTATCTGACAAGTAACCAAATGTTGAAAAATGAAACCAATAATTTCACCTACTGACACGACCCCTCTAAGAATTTAAAAACAAAAATGAAAAAGAAAAATGCAATGAATTATTGTACGTAATGAGAAGGCAAGAAGAACCTCTGCCTCTTACTTCTAGAGGGACAATTTGTTGCCACAGATAACGAAGCAATTTTGTTCACAGCAGATTTAAGTGATTGTTTGAGAGTGCTAAGGCAAACACTATTATTATCTTCATCACTATCCTTTGAGCAAAGAACCAATATGCTTTTGATTCTGCCACCAACACTGGCTATGTCAGCTTTAACTGCTGTGAGTCTCAACCCTTTGAGGACTTGGATGAGCTCAGGGAACAGTTCTGGTCGATCATCACAGCAAACAGAAGCTTTGATTATGATGTTTTCCTTTAATATGTTCACTCTTTTTGTGTAGCTTTCATCTTGAGTTTGGTGGTAGTCAATTGTTACTTCATCAGTTTCAGATGGAATAGTAATGGCTTTGCTGACATCCATGGCTTTTCGCTTTAGATCTTTCACATGGTCTACCACACTCCCTAGTAATGCTGCTTTGTCCATCTGCAACCACATAAATTCCACCCTTATAGTTTCTTTCTCTATTTAAAGATAGGAAAGCTAGTGGAACTGAAATATATGGCCTATCATACTACCTAGAAAAGCTATTCATGCTATAATTCTTTTTTCTTATAGCTTCCTCCTCTAGTAAAGATGGGAAAGTTAGTGGAATTGAAATCTGTATGACCTATCTTACAACCTAGTAAAGCTATTTATGCTATTATTCTTATAGTTTCTTTCCCTACTAAAGATGGGAAAGTTAGTGGAATTGAAATCTATTTGACCTATATCATACAACCTAGTAATGCTATTCATGGAATTGAAAGTGACTATGCTATCTATCATGAAAAAAAGGAGACATCGAAATGCCACAAACTTACAGTGGATCGAATTCGAATCTGATTTTCTTTTTTTTTAACCTTAGGTTTTTCTAGTTAAGAGATTGAAATTGATCTCTCGAAATATTAAAATTCATTTAAAGAATTATCTCTCCTAAGTCCTAGCAAATATTAACCTTGAGGATCATACCTCTGATCACATGCTTAAGGAGCGTAATTATGTAATTATCCTTCAATCATATTATATCATATTGTTACATTAAATATAATTTAATTTACCTTAATGATACCCTATACATTATATAGTAGCTAATTCACCAATTCCACTTTCTTGTCTAAAACAGTATGCAAGCTTTCAAAAAAATAGTATACTTGATAGGAGAAACCATGCCAATTATTAAAAGAAAGACATCATGGTTTTTACTTTTTTCATTTACCTTATCAGACATGGGAATAAGTTTTCTGAGAGTTGCAAGCTGTGCATTGATCCTGTCCCTGCGCCTTTTCTCTGCTTGGCTGTGGCTCTTGGAAGCACTTGCAGCTCTATCTTCTGCTCCAATGGGTGCAGGCCACGAAGGGAACTCACCAAATTGAAGAGATGCTGCTGCTGCTGCATGGTCAGAAGAAGAAGAAGCAAGAGGGAGTGTTTGTTGTGTTGTTGTTGGGACTGAAAAAGGAAATAATTGATCACTGTTTGGTGCAGAGTTGTTGCATTGAGCCAGAGGCCAGCCAGAAAAGTAGTAACTTTCCATATGCACATAACACAATACACAAATTACAAACCATTCTAATGCTTGTTGTGCCTTGCTTTGTGAGCTTTTTATTTCCCATTTCTTGGAGACACTGTTTACTTAATGTGCGATCTTCTTCTTATCTTTTATGGTGATTGGTGTGATATGCAATGACCTTTAATGGGGTCAGATGAAAATCATTTTTGGCTGTATCCTCCTGTCACTTCACCAAGAAAAATTCCTTTTTTCCTCCCTAATAAATCTCACTAGACTTTGTAAATAATCTCTCAAGTTTTAGAGCCAAAATAAAAAGCAAGAGGGTATGGCCTGGCCCAACAAACAGGCTTATCTTAATGAGTATCCGTGCTGACTAAGAATTTGAACTAGAAAGGAAATAGTATCTTGCAAATGGACTTGGGAACCACTGTGTGGAACTTTGGAATCGCTTGACCTAGTAACAGTAATTGATCTAGTGGATGCACGAACAGTATCTTATTCTTGTATGTGTGCGTATAGCCATAAAGTTTTTTGTCTGCTCTGATGGCAATCATAACCATTTGGGCTCACCATGTGGATTATAGTCCAGATCTAGTAGTACTTATCTTGAAATTTAACTTCATAAGATTACACATTAATTTTAAAAATATAGTTTGGGATTGCAGTTTTAACCTCTATGTGGTTTTTGAGCTCACCACAATTGGATCGTGACCGCAATTGTGTCTGCATTTGCTGTAATTTCTCATAATGTCAAAGATTGTGACCCACAACTCAGACTACAATTTAAAACCTATCTATATGCACTTTTGCAGTTAAAAATAAAAAAGCTCCTATATTTAAGCCTTAGCCTAGGATATGGGCTACAAGTGAAATATATTCAAGATATACGTTATCAAGGGCTTCAACGATGAATTTTAATTTGGTTAAGTTTCACCACATAAGTTGCTGTACTATTACATACTGTCCAAACCGAGGTTTTAGTCTTTGCCATGATGAGGATGAAAAAGGTGACTGAAACAGAACATTTGTACACAAATAAAAGAACGCAAGATTTGCTTGTACAATTAGACAAATGCCTGATGTAACAACAGTGATAAACAGATTGTCCATTAAGTTTAAGACAACTTGTGGACCTATTTTACCAATCTCTATATTATTTTGTGATTAAAAAGTAATAGAAAGGAGAAACATCCTATATTACAAGACAGCACACCTATGACATATTGAGACTGTTAACAGAGATTTGATTAGAAGATTAATACCAACACGAGTCGCAAACAATTTCATCTTGTTACAGTTACTCAATCTCTATATATTGAACAAATAAGTGGATTTGTCCAATTGTGCATGCATCTGGAAGAGAGGTTAATAACTTGATTTCCTATAAATTATTATTTCCTGGTGAATTCCTCAAGTATATCTTGATTGAAAGGTGGAACTTGAAAGCAGGCCACTGAGTTAAAGCGGCTTATTTTGTACACTTTAATGGCGCTCTGATTGAAAAGCTCACTTAGTCTGTCTACAGCACAAGCTAGCAAACAAAGGAAGCTTCAATTACAATCACTGGAGGGTCCCATTTTCCCTCACAATTTGTAATTCATAATAAAGCACCTTAAATAGTGATACGACTAATGATCCAACCACTCACTTTGTTAGCCTCTATTATCTATCATACAAATTGTGTGGTTTCTTGTGATTTCCGCATTTTTTTTTCTTCAATCTATTTCGTGGTTTCTTTCTTCTTCTTTTTTTCCCTCACCCAGTTATTTTATCTGATCGAAATTTTAGGCTTTTTGGGTCCCATAATCTCAAAACATATCTACAATATTTATCTATATATCATCGGGAAAGTGAAGGTGTCACGATAAAAAAGTGGCAAATCGAAACGACCAAAGTAAGATGACAATCATGTTCAAGATAAGTACGATCATTATAAATGGTAAAGTTTTTTCTCTAATTTAGCACAACCGACTCAAATATAAGATTACTTATTAAGCTAAAACAATTTCATTATAATTAATCCATGGTGCACATCTTTGTTTTTGTCAAGCAATAGAATGATAAGAAATAAAGCGTTATAGACACTGAAGCTAATTACGGTAGGAGGCCTATGCACTCCTCCTTGTCCCTTTGGTCAAAGAAAGGTGAAATAATATAAAGATAAGGTGCAATCATAGATTCGTAATAAATGGCTCAATAGAGAGTGATTATTAGTAGACCGCAAAAAAAAAAAAAAGGACACATGAATGGGGAAGGCTGAGATACATTGGATGCAATTGAAAAAGATGGCAAGAATTATGTAATTGCAAATGAGGGGTAAAAATCATTTGATTCTACTTTCTTTCTTCTTTTTTTGTTGAAGACCATTTGATTCTACTTTATCCTAAAATTCCATATCTATCGTTCAAGTCAGTATTTTTGTTCTTTAACTTTTCCTCCCTTTTTAGTCTCTGCACAGTGTTACATATGTTGGATATTTTTAAGTGAATGCGATGAGTGGGAAGTGAAAATTTTCAAAGAAAAGGAAGGATATGCAGGTGAGTTGCTTTTTCTTTGTTTGGATGTCAAGAAATGTTTGAAAGATAAATATGTAAAATTACATCGCATCTGCTGTCAAATATAATTAAGTACATCAAGAATTAAGAGTTTTGATAATGATTCTTTTTCAGATATATTTAAGTCATTAGCACACATTTCAATCATGTTTACAAGTTAGTTGGATGAAAAGATTATTTTCTCCGCAACAAACTTGCCAGGAAAAGATAGACTCATGCCAACGATAATTAAAATCCTTAGAAAATAGCACAAAATTATTAGCTTGTCGTGAAAAAAAATCAAACATACTATGTAGGCAACACAACTATTTATGGAACTTCATTATTCTTTGTTAAGATAAATTATGAGAACATTATTGCCGTATTAACAATTGTCAAGAAAAGACACATATATATATACAGGTTTGTCATACTATTTGTTGCCTGGAACGGTAGATCAAGTCAATGCCTATAACTTTAATAGTTGTTCGAAAAAGATACGTAAATACCAACAAACATTAATTGTCGCTAGCAATGGTAAACCAAGTCAAGTATTTAATTTTATCTCCCTAGCCTTATTTGTTGTTGGGATAAGTATGGACATTTCAATAATTTTTACATAATGCTAACCTATTAAAGTTGACTTAGTGACAACAGACCAAGTCAATGTTTATTCCGTTAATTCATTTTTATTTTTACGATAAACACACATGTACCAATAACTAAGGATGTCAAAAAATATCGGATCAAACCAAATCGGTTCGCAACCAAAACAAATAAAATCAATTTTCATCTAAATTGATTTGTAAAAAATAACTAAATTGTTCTAAAAACATATTCAGTCATACCCGGATTTTTTCTATAAAAGTGGTTCAACTTATGATTGAACTTTTTTTTTATAATAAAAAAAATATTATCTCATAGTGTTATTCACTCTGAACTAATTTGGAACCAGTTTAACTCTTAAATCAATTCAAAATCAATTCGATTTTGAAACGATTCTTTAAAAGCATTTTAGTTTTGAATTGGTTTCACAAGACAATTCATCAATTTGAATTTAAGAATTGAATCTATTAAAACCGTTTGATTCGGTTCAATATTTTTAATAAACCGATTTTTGCACACTCCTACCATTTACCAATGGCTTTAGTAATTATTGGAAAATAGATACTTAAAAATGTTAACTTAATTGTTCTTAAAATAACAGTCTAAGTTAAGGTTTATCACAATGACTATTTTTCTTGCGAAAAAAAAGTTATAAATGCAGCAACACTAATTATTATTGAGAATGATACATGTCTATTGCTTTTTGTCAGCCAAAAAAAAGTATCTTATACAAGAAGGTATACTCCAACCCATATACAAGATATAAAGTAAGTCTGACTACAAGTCTACAATCATATGCCAATAATCTCACTGCGGTGCAATTACTGCACGCATATAGTATTTTCAAATATGTTATGCTTTTCACCCCACAACCCCTTCCAACATTCCACGAAATTTATTGACCATTCATAGAAAGAAAATGAGAAATTCTTCATCCTTCGGATAAGTATGTTCTGTATCTAAATTTAACCAACTCAAACACATTCAACATTATGTTTCTCAAGTTTAAAGACTATATTTATATCAAACCAAACAACTACCATGCTTTGTTAACCTTAATTTTTTATAAATAAAAAAAAAACCATGTGTTTAGATTCCAAAGGTAGCGCCTTTTGAAACCCAAGTCAGCTATAGCAACGCTTACAAATAACTGAAATTAGTGATGAGAATATGAGGTGTTGATAGAACAAAAAGCAAAATATAGCTGCATATATAAGTTTGTGGTTTTTCAAGGAAAACTAATAAGTGGGTGCGTGGTTTTTCTATAAACATGCCTACAAGGGTGTAGCGTGGATCTGCTGAAACAGAGGAGGTAGCAAGGGTGCCTCCATAATTAATTTTTTCCCACATACACGATACACTATACATGACTCTGAACATGATTTCCTAAAAATATTGGGGCCCAAATGTGTCAGGTAACAAGAGAATAAGCAGTATTAACAAAGGAATGAGCTTATGGACCAAAAAAGTGTCTATTCATTACAATTACGCTTAAACATGAAATTAAATCACAATAAACTGGAAAAAAAAATCGCATATGAAAAGCAGCATGCCAACAGGATTTAATCAGGTAGGTTCCATATCAAGGAAGTGAGGAAATTTTGGCCACAGCACGCACATATAAAGCTGGCTGTTAAAGTCGGTAAATTTCTTATATATACTAGGAGCATTTCATTTTTTGTTTGGTCACCTAGGACTAACTCATTTAATATAAGAAAAATGGTAGAATACAGAAATTTATCCGTTAGCTAGAACCAACAGCCCAAAAATGCCTCAACTACAACCCAGAAAAAACAATAAACTTACAAGACTATTATGACACAATCTAAACAGAAACTTCACATTATTTTAACTTGGGATCTCCCACCGCCACCCGAAGCAAAGAAAGAATGATGCATCCAAATCACACAAGATATTCTTCTACGCAAAACTTCGAAGTTCCTACATTGATCTTCATAGGGGCCGAGTTCATGCTAAACTTGTCAAAAACTGCTGCCCATGGGTGGCATGCCATAAGGAGGCATTGGGGGCATCCCCAGTCCACCCATTGGAGGGGGAGGAGCAAAGCCTCCTCCCATACCTCCTGGGCCTCCCATTCCAGGCATTGGTGGTGCAGGCAAAGCAAGAGGCAACAATTGAGCATACATGTTCTGCAACGAAAAGCACATCTCATTCATATCAGTACTACTCTAATTTTTAATCTGTTGAGAATGTTGAGGATGAAGGATGCGAAAGAAGAGGATTTATCAACACCAAACATTTCTGAACACTCAAACTGCTGACAGCATGACATAAAATAATTACCTGTTGTGCAACTACATCCTTTTCTTCTTGCTCTTTAACCTTCACTTCATTTTGTGCTTCAATTTTGTCCTTCACTAGTTCATCGACTTTGCCAGTGTACTCACGAATAAACTACAACAGCAAAAGAAAATGACGATGAGAGAAACCTCTGGATAAGACGGCAATAAATAGATCCATTTCAGCTCAATGGAAGGCTGGAGAAGACAATTAACTGCATTAGTCAACCTAGATTTGCTTGCTCACATAACCTCTGTAATACCGCAAGTAAATAAGACCAACCACGATATTCACAAGCTAAGCACCACTAATTGTGCATTTGGGTAAACTGTTTAGGGCCAGTTTGGATAAGCTTCTCTAGAAGCACTTCTAAAAAAAGAAAATAAGAGCAAAAAGATGAGATGAGCTTCTCCATAAGTAAAAATAAGCTCTCTATTAGCTAATTTATAGAAGTTTACCAATGTAGCTTCTCTAAAAGATGAGATGACATCTACAAATTAGCTAATGGAATACTTATTTTAACTTATGGAAAAGCTCATTTTATTTTTTTCTTCGTACTTTTCTCTTCTAAAAGTGCTTCTAGAGAAGCTAAAATCCAAACAGGCCCTTAATCAAGTACTTATTGAATAAGTGCTTACATATAAGCTGATCTTATAAATAAAGAGGAACATTAAATTGTTTCACCAAAAAAGTAGTTCAAATGGACTGAAAAAATTGCAACCCATCATAAACTATCAGACTTTGTAAAGTATATGATCAAATCTTGTTTTACAAATCAATAGCTAGCTGAATCACATTGAATCATGAAACATAAAATTCTAACTACAGGTGATACAAATTAGCAGCATAAAATAAATGCAAACCTGCAATAGATACGGGAAGGCAAAGTCAATCATATTGTGCATCCAAGCTAGTTCAAGAACAATGTCTGCCCGTATCAAATCATAGCAAACAAATAGACATGAGGCAAAGCATTCCTTCTTTCCCTGTATAAGCATATGAAAAGAAAATTTAGAAATCTCAATTATATTCATGTAATAAATAAATTGAAATACTATCACTCCCGAGGATAAAAAAAGCTTGAACCCTTAGGTAAGAAGCTTGAATGACAATTTGACAATCCTTCAATCAGTAGTTTTGATTGTAAGACTAACATGCTCTTGCAGAACAAACAGCCACTAGGCTTTGACAAAAAGAAAATACTAATAGCTCCAGGAATCAAATAATTTCTCTGTATGACTTCGAATTCCACATATTATAAGAGGTCCCACTAGTATGCAATAACAATGGCTGCAAAGAAGGTTGAAGAGTAGCTATGTATGCATAGACATGTACAAAGCATAACATTATAACAATTAAACAAAACACATTATCCAAGAATAATAGTAAACCTAATCAAACAAGATATTACAAGAAAATTAATTATATATGAAGTTTGAAACTGAATTTAGCACCTGATCAATGAAATAAACAAGCAACTCCTCAGCAAGTTCACGCTCGCCAGATTGTGAGGCTGTCTCCATGGCATCTTTGTAAAGGTTATCCTTCTTTGACAAAGCAATAGACTGCTTCCACCTACCTGCCTTCTTGTAAATATAAGCAGCGACACGTCTCATCTCAAGAAGCTCATGCTTTTCAATCTGCATCATACAGTAATAGAAATAATCTGAGATTTCCACAACTGACCCAACAAAATAGTTCCAATTAAGAGCAAATTTCCACACCTTTTGGGCAAGGCCTATTTGATCAAAGTTATCGTGCAAATCAATTGACTCGCGCAATCTATCATAATCTTCCTCCTCAACATATATCTCATTCAACGCTTCATTAACAGCAGATACATTGTTGCTTTGAACTGCAACCATATATGGTTTCACAAGACGGAGGTGACCAGCCTATAGCATATTAAAGTGAAGTTTCCCATTAGAGTTATGGCATGCAACAACTAATATCTAATTAAATTTTTACCACTATTGATCCTACCTTCCGCATGATGTCAACAACACGTGCATGGTCCACACGAAGTGCAAGGACGTTCAGAACATCATTGATAAGATCTGGATGCTCTTCCAAGTAGAAGTGAACAGCCTTGTAATACAACTCCACATTAGCAACTTTAACAACAACATCTTTGAATTGCATGTGATCCCATGCTTCAGGTGAATGGTTCATGATGGTAGTTGCAGCATTATCAAACTCATCATATTGTATATACAAATAGGTCAATTCTTTCCAATGCTGTTGTTCATCACAAGCTCGTATGAGTTTAGGAATATTGAGGCGGGTGGAGAATAGTTTGATATGCTCCATAAGCTTCTCAGGGCGGTATCTAGCGTACAGAACTCCTAACTCAGTAAAGATGCCCATATGTGCCCGTTCTAACCCTAAACCACTTTCCATCAGAGATATTAGCTCATTGAAGCAACCTCTATTTTGGTAATATTCACTGACTTCTTCCAAGTCATCCACCTATGAAATTAATATAAAAAAAATGCACAATAAGCATTAGAAATTCAATAAGATCACTACCAGCAGATCAACATTAAGTTCAAATAACAAGCAAAACACCCTTCCAATCATAAATCATGCGCATTCACATGTTCACAGCATACTTTTAGGGAAATTACTTCACCATCACATACTGAAGACCCAGATCATTTAAAATCTCTAAATTGAACTTGGTCTGCATCAGAAATTAAGAGAGACATTCCAATACACACACACACACACACAGAGTTCATCAAAAAACTGAAATCAACATATTACCTGAATAATAATGTTGAGTCCACAAATTTGGGCCAAACGAAACTCCTCTGCATCAACACAAGCAAAGCAAACTTCCTTCCATGTCTTTGAACTGTTAGCTTTCCTTGCTGCATCAACAGCACCTTGAAACTGTTGTAATTTGACCAGTGTGATAGCCAACTTGGCCCAGTTAGATATAAAAGCAAATATGATTTTTGCAGCTTCATATAATGCTTCATCGTACAACCGGTCACCAACATTTTGAAGATTAGCAACATTTGGCATAAGAATGAACTCCTCAATGTCACTCAGCCTATCAATTTTTGCATATGCATAAATGAGCTCACTGTCGACCTTGGATTCTTTTGCTTTCCCTCTTACCATTAGCAAGTATTTCACCAAGTCATGGTAAACATTGCCATCTTCAGCAGCACGAATAACATCTAAAAATTGTGTAGCATCATCAGCTCGGATAAATGACTCAATTGCATCACTTACTAATCCATCCCTGAGTTGAGCCTTGGCCACCTGACTCCAAACAGCATCTTCTTCAACTCGGAAAGCAAACTCAACAGCTCTATCAATGCTATGAATATTATCAAGCAACACATTAACTGCTTGAACATTCAAGTTGAACTTCTTAAAAATGGCAAATGCTTCCTCATATAACTGAGCTTCTACAGCCATTTCTCCAACCGCAGGCCCATCAAAATTATCCAATCTATTAACATAATCCATAACTCTGGATGGATCAGCCTTTATTGCTGTCAAAATAAGAAGATTCTGCAAATTAAAGTTTCCACTGAATGCAGAATTCTGAAGCACAATCTTCTCAAGAAGTTCAATCAATTCATGAGGCAGATCGGCTGTCATGAAAGCCTTAACAGCTGCAGAAACTTGCTCAGGGCTTGAGCTTTCAGGCAAAGCAGTAGACACAACCTGATCAATAAGTTGCCTTCTATATTCATTATCAGGATCAAGAACTTTAGCCCACAAATCACCATCCATTCTCTCAACAACGTATCTGTCATCAAAATATAAGCATGTGAACATTGAATTAAAGAAAATTGATTTGGTGGATTAAGGACCACAAATATAGCTCCTCTAAAGTGACGGAGTACTTTAAACTATAAAGTGCAGTTATAACCATTGATTAGAAAATCAATGGTTGAGAATAAGATAAAATACAAGTACAACAAACTTCAAAGTTGTAACAATAATCATGGTTGTAACTACACTTTATCCTGCAAAGTATACTCTCACTTTAGAGGAGCCAATATACACCACAAACCTTGCTTGCAGTTTGAACAAAGAATTTTTGTTGGTGACATTGATAAGTTCATCGTCACATTGTCCTCGCCGATAAGCTACAACTGCTAAGGTAGGATCACGTTTCTCACAATACTTGCCCACAACTCGAGAATCATAGTATGGGTTGGTTGTGAGGAAATGTTCTGGGTTGTTGTTGCTATCAATGATAATTTTACCCAGTGCATTGTGAACATGTACATCCTGGCTTCCCTCACTTACAAGATGTTCCAAGAACTGTGTGAGCAAACGAAGCCGATTCCTGCATATCAAAAAGCCACAGGATAAAATAAGAAACACAAACGCAAAGCAATAACACTTAGGAACAAAGGACAAACACCACCTCTTCTCACATTCCTCCACAAGGGGCTCCACTGGCAGTAATGAACGAACAGAAAGGATCAAGCCTTTGATAAAATCTTCTGCGCATTCATCATCTAGCAGCTGCCCAACAACTAAAGGTGCATTCCCTGGGTTCACCTGTATAGTAGAAAGGCACAAAGTTTTACATAGGCAGAGAAAAAGAGTAGATAGCACTCACGAGATATGCAAAGCTACTATTATACCTTCTGAACATAGCCTTCAATGTAGCGAACCATGTTGTTTGTGTATAGATAGTGTGTTAGATCTGGAACAAATCCAAAACGATCGCAAACGTTAATCAAAGGCCGTGCATCTGGAAGCTTAGCCTCCATCAGAAAGTTTTTGGTTTTCTCAGCATCATAGAAATTTGATTCTCTTGTCACACGCTCAACCTCCTTGATTTGACCAGTCTTTGCTGCTGCCTCAATGTACTTAAAGTGAATATCAGGATCCTCACTGTTCCATATTATTTAGAGGAACATACATCAGCAGAAATACATTGGACAACATCTCAATTAAATGAGGTCTATTACCAACAGAAAAACAAGTTTTTTTTTTTCCAAATGAAAGAATTACCTGGAGCTCAAGTATGATCCAAGGAAAAAGTACAGTCCTTCATATGACCTAAATTGCTCAAAAAGTTTTATGCAGGCATCAACGCCCAATTGCTCACAATATTCTTTAGCAACCTGAACACACATATGAAAGCTTTGTCAACAATTATTTAAGAAGTTCCAAGTTATAGAAAACAATGACACCACCATACCTGCACAATGATCTGTAGGTTGCCCCTAAGATTGGCCAGCAGTAAGTCTTTCATGCACTCTAATGCCCATTCTTTTGACAGTGTACCAAAAAACTCTACAAGTGACTGTAACAACCACATAATGAGTAGGTATCACACAATGGGTTTTAATTGTTAAACACTAAAACAGATTAAAGGCAGAACAGCACATAAACCTGAGGTTCAATTGCATGTGAATTAACAATCACACGTTTGATGTCTGGTAATTCTGTGTAATGCTGCACCAAGAATAATGCAATCAACAAAGGGTTTGACTTTAAGACTAATTTAAAGAAAGTGTGAGAATAAAACACATTTGGAGAGTCCTTACTTGCAAAGCTCGCACATAAAGGCCAGCTTTTTCACAAAGTTGGGCAATACGAGGACGGTCATAATGGCTGAACATGCCATTAGCCAATATTGCATCAGCAACATTGGGGAAAGTCACCAGATTTATCTCCAACACCTGAACAGCGATTCACAAGATCATAACATTTCAAAGAAATAATTTTCAGAGTAAAATGCCCATAACAGATGAGAAACAAAGGCAACACCTTTGTCTGAAGGAACCCATGTTCTGGTAGATTTGGCTTTAAAACATCCAGGAGAAAAGCTGTAGCCTCTCGGATCAGATTTCTCTGAGCAGAAAGTAACCAAAATGAAAATAACAATAATTTCAAGAACCATTCAGTACTAAATCAATGATTATGAAAAAAAAAATCATATTAATATTCATCATAATTGCTTAATCACAACATATAATCAACCTGAAGAAAGAGATCAGTTATTGTGTTGTAATCAACTGGGCTACCTCCCTCCATTTGAGACATCATTAATGCAAAATTAACAGCGCCCTGCAAATCAAAATGAAAATGGTAACTGTCAGCAGACATTGTCAACAGATATAACAAGGAGACAGAGAATAAGGGAAGCTACAAAGAAATGGTTCAGGTTCAACTAAAAAAATTATATAATATAAACTGCAGAGGTTTCTCTCGCACCTGCGGATCTGTCCGGAGAATTGTTTGCAGAAGGAAGAGGTAGTCAGGTGTGTACCCAACCTATAGCAACAAATAAGTAATACAATGTTCAGGACCAAATGTTTACAGTAAAATGAAAGGGCAATACATGCAATGATAATTATACAGCATGACAAAATGCTATGCATGCCATAATAGCACTAAATTATTCTATGGATTAAACTTCAATATTCTTTGATAAGTAAGCAGGCACCTGTTTAGAGTAAATCAGAATTTTGTCAAACTCCCTCCTCTCAGCAAATGCAGCAACAACTTTTGGAGTAGCTCTGGCTTTGATGTATATTTTTAAAGCAAGATCATTGTCCACAGTCTACAAGGGAGCATCTTGTAAAAATTAATAGAATACAACATTTCACAATAAATAGGCTACATGAGAATCCGAACCCCTATATTTTTGGGAGACAATTAGAAAGATAGAGTACAAACAAAGTTATAAATAACAGAATAATATTGAATTTTTCAAAATTTTAATGCAATCCAACCTTAACGAGATCTCCTAGCTCCTCACTGCATTCAAGCTTGTCCTCTGCCAACCAATTTTCCAACAGATTTTTCTTGTTCTGGTTCACAACCAACCGTGACAATTCTAATGATTCAAAGGCATTCAACTTTCCCCTTGTTAAAAGTGTTCCAAAATATTGCAAAAGAGGAGGAGTTTGCCCAGCTTGCACAGGAACACTCTGCCACATAAAGCAGATAATGACATTTTAAACATTATAACTAATTGACCAAACAAAAGGACATCACCTAAAGGCATACAGTAAACAACCAGAAAATGAATCTCTGTGAATGAAGTAGCTAAAAAAGAGAAATTCCCAGGTAGCAACATCTTATCAAGAAACCTGAAATTTGGCAACTGTGTCAGGAGTTCGAAGGATTCCTTGTGGAGATTCAGCTGCAAGCTCTGCAGCTTCCTTATATTTTGTTTGGGCAAACAGTTCATGAAAATGTTCCACTACCTGTAATGTCAACAAATATGAACATCATATCCATGAATAAAGGAACCAAAAATACAATAACAAGAGAGAGCATTTCTTAAGAAGCTAAACATAGCAATCTATTGATCAATATCAAATATTTTAGAAATATATATTTAGAGGTGAGAGAGAGAGATTTAACAGTGTAGATTGCATTGATGAAGTAAATGACGAAAGAAGTAACATATCTACAGCATGCATCATGAGGGTCACTCACATACCTCCGTAGAATTGAGCACAAATATTTTACAAAATAGAATCTCTAAAATAAAAGTTTGACAGTTCAAAACAAATATGCAACAAAAAACAGTAAGGAAAAGAAATGTCTGTCAAACACCAATGAAATAAACTGAATTAGTGTCTGGCTGCCTGCTACAAAGAAGAGTTAACAATTACTCATCAAAGTATTGCACTTTTTATTGAAGTTTGTAACCAAACTTCATGCAAGGAAGCATTTATCATCTACATGAAATCCCAAGAGTGTGTTTGTTTCACGGATTAAAATCTCATTCCCAGAAATGTGAACTTATGTAGTATTTCCATGTATGTTACGAGTTTTGTTACTGGGTATTTCTTATTCCCAGGACAGTGGTTATATTATATACCATGATTCAAGTCATTTCTATTCCTATGATAAGGGGTGGGAAATTTATATTCCCATGAGAATATGGGAAGTACCCAAGATTGTACCTGATTTCTCATTAACAACAACACTATCTCCAACATATGGGTATTTCAACACAATCAGGATGGGAATGGCAGCTAAGATGGAGAAGATTTTTTATGGAGGGAGTGGTAGATTCAGCTGTAAAGTTTTTAGAAGATATACAGGACTTGGCTTTACAAGCACAACAACAAGATACTTGGAGGTGGGAGGCTGATTCGAGTGGAAAATATACAGTGGGGAGTGCTTATAGGTTTTTTGACAGGGAAGTGACAATCCAGAATCAGGATGATGTGTTCAGGGCTATATGGAAAATAAAAATCCCTAGTAAATTCTCATGCTTTGCTTGGAGATTGATTAGGGATAGATTGCCTACTAAGAAGAACTTAAGTAGAAGGAATATGGAACTCAATGATGTCTATTGTCCTTTCTGCAGGATCTTTGATGAGGATGTGTTTCACTTATTCTTCAATTGTGATAAAATTAGGCCGCTATGGTGGGAATCAATGTCGTGGATAAATATAGTAGGGGTAGCTTCTGTAACTCCAAGAGAACATTTCCGCCAACATCCTTACTACTACTACAGTGGAATCAGTCTGCAGAGATGGCAGACTTGGTGGATAGCTTTGACCTGGACTATTTGGCACCATAGACACAGAATCATCTTCCATAATGAGAGGTTTAACAGCCATAAACTGATGGATGATGCACTATTTCTCTGCTGGACGTGGTTAAAAAATTTGGAGAAAGAATTTGACATTCCTTTTCATTACTGGTCTAGTGATATTGGGGAGACTTTTGTATTCAGGGGAGGGCTTAACTTTTAGTTTTTCTCTCCATTCATTTTTGGATGGGAGCATAGAAACCAGCCAGATTTTTGGAAACTTAATTCATGATTTATCCATGTATTAGCTTGCCATAGGTCTGCTTTTCTGATGCTTTGTTTTTGTATCAGTACTACTTGTACTCTGATTTCATATATATATTCATATATTATTTTTGCTGATAAAAAGAAAAATGAGAATATGGGAAGTTATTTTCTAACCCAACTATAACTCTTCCATTCCAACTCTTATTTTTTATTTTCAATTATTTTAAGTTTTAATTTTAAGTATTCCCAGGAATAACATTCCTGGTTATAATATTCCTAGGAATGTGATTCCTGGGAATACAATATCATTTTGTGAAACAAATGCCCTCAAGAGATTAATTGACAATGCATCCAAGTTTTTTGAATCTCACTGAAAACACCCTTGAAAAAAAAATGTTACTGAAGTTGAGCTCTACATAAAAATTGACATACCAGCTTCTCAGCACCAGGAAGATTTCCTCTTTTGGCAAGACTAACTGCTAGCTCCAAATTGTTTAACTGTGATAATAACCAAATGAAATTTGTAAAAATGCCATCTCATACCCCACTTTACAACAAAAAAGTTATAACAAGGACAGAAACATACTTGGCCACTAACAAAATTCACAATGGTTTGTTCATTAACAGTAGCCAATAAAACCTGGCCTCTCCTGTTTATGGCATAAAAGCCTCCCACAGATGTAGCTTCTGAGGTCAAAAATATAGGATCTGGACTGATTCTGTTCCTATATACAGCAGTAGCTGTCTCCAAATCATAGACAAATAGTAGGCCAAGTTTTGTAATCACATAAATCAAATTGTATTTGTGGGATATCTGCCAAAAACCAAAGTAGAAATCAAATATTTACACTATAAAATGAACAACAAATACAAGCAATTTCTGTACCTGCATGGCAACTGGAAAATCATCAGCAAAATCTGGGGGGAAGAAAAGATCAGCTTGTTTCTTTGTAAATGATGGCTTCCCTGCCAACAAATTAGTAATGTTTGTCATGGACCAACTATTGCAAAAGCTTAAGTTGATATGTGAAGTGAAGATGTGTGAGTGTTTCATATTATGTTTCCAACATGGCCCCTCATGCTAGAGCCCTTTGGGCTTGAAGCATGGATAATGAACAGAGGTCCACCTATCCTGTGCTGAAGTTCAACTTTTTCTTATAAGAATGGGGACAGAAAGGATAGAACTCTATGTTAGATTTCAACTTAAAACCAATTGGCTCTAAGTGAAGTTTACCAACAGATATATAAGTTGCACCCCAAGAACTGAGGCAGGTGATGTGAGACTTCCTAAAACCCCGGACCACCCCCCCCCCCCCCCCCCCCCCCCCCCCCCCCCCACACACACATGCCTGCCAGAACAGGCGAGCATGCTAGAATAGGCAAAAACCAAGATGTGCTATAGGCTCTGATACCATATTAGATTTCAACTTAAAATCAATTGGCACTAAGTGAAGTTTCCCAACAGATATATAAGTTGCACCCCAAGAATTGAGACAGACGATGTCGGACTTCCTAACACTCTAGACCATTTAACTATAGAGGCTTTGATACCAACTATCTCAAAAGCTTGAGCAGTTAGGTGAAGAAACACATGAATGCTTTTATATTACATCTCAAACAATTCAAACTCTAGAAGGATGATCAATTCAATCACAGGTGATACAATGATATACACTGTTTAATTTCATAGTACCCTTATCTAATAAATATTTACGACTTCATCTACCTTAAAATTTCACACTTACACATGTTTATCATCTATATATGTTATAAAAACTGTCCAGCACCTTGCCATATGTTGGCTGCTGGACGGTAGAAAACTCTTTTCTTTTTCATTTATTTCTTATAAAATTCCACCTTTTATTTTTTTAAAATCCGTGCATTAGTGCGGCCCCACACCCAGTTACAATTGAAAACCCAACATAAAAATACAATATAATTGCAAAAAAACAACAAGATAATTGTTAGTCACATGATCAATTTTTTCTATCATTCAAACGCATGGTAACAAATGGAAAACAATCCTCATAGTATGGCCTAACAACAAAAATATAATACATTTCATGTACATAAGTTATTGGCAATAATGAGTAGCCTCTTCCTTCATCATGGATCAGTGTAATACATCCACAAATAAAAGTTTATGAAAGTTATATTTTCAGTTCAATGTTGAAGGTGCCATTCTACAGGCATCTTCGAAAAGGGGTCATTATAGTCATTCATATTATCTTTTCACCTTGAGTTATAGATCAGGAATGATAAATGCATATTGGTACAAATAATCAATTTCAATTTCTGATTTACCAGGAAAATTAAAATTCGTCAAGTAGAGAGATGGAACTAAATCAGCATACAAGACAGATTTGTCTAGAAAACATAAGTTGCCCATAAAATAGATACATTAGAGATAAATGTGAATGAGCTAAAAATATGCAAACCTGGTTGTGCACCCAGTTCAATAACATGCAATTTGGATATAACTTGGCCAGCATTAAGTGTCTTTGAGGCAAAAGAAATCAAAACAGAAGGGTTTTCATTCCCAGGAACCTGTCCAACACAGTAGCACATATACAATTATTTAGGAAATATTAAATGAAAACTATGGGAAAATGAAGAGAAAAGTAAAAACCGCACTTTCAATTGGGCAAATGATGCAGCATGAGCTTCAAGAGCCTGACTACGTTGTTGATCCACAGAGAAAAGTTGCATGTTTCCCTTTACCAATTGCGGCCTCTGCAATGCAAAATAATATGGAGAAATAAACCAAAATAGATAAGGCTTGTTAAATTCACGGTAAAAGGATCACAATTCTTATACAATTATACACAGATAAAGCCAGCAGAAACATAGATAAAGACAACTTTTAATATCTGAATGAAAAGCCTAAATAAAAAATGCATTTGCATCATGAGAGCTAACTATGGTCAATAGCATGAGCATGCGATAGTGGTGCTATTGTGATTGATAACAATGACTACAATAGGAACCAGAGATATACCTCAGGAGAACCAGGAGCAATGCCAATCAAGACCAACCATTTTTCTGTAGGGTCACATCGATAATTAATTATCTGGTTGTTTGCCAAATTTGCTGTTCTCTCAAACATCTTAACAGGTTCAGAGTCACCTACAAGTTATATAGATCATGAACCATGTACCAGTCAACAATTTGCAGAAACTACAAGCACACTGTAAAGAATATGTGAACTGGAAAATATAGTATCACACAAAATATTTAGTTAAGCAAATTATCATCTTACCTTCAATTGACCAGTGGTATACAGAGGTCTGGGTTACGAGACCCAACATTTTGGGGCTAATCCACTTCCAAAAGACAACCTATACATGATTAACAATATATGTTACAATATTGAACTATTATGTTACAATATATGTGTCCTTGTGCATAATGGTTACCTGCTCAGGCATCTGATATGATTTCATCTTTGCTTTCATCTCAATGTTAAATATTTGTAGGTGATCTTGAGTAGTCCCTTGCAGTTGGGCTTCAAGAGAATGATGTAACTTGTAAGTGAAGATAATCCAAAAGTAAACAATATTTCAAAAGCAGCACAGAAGCGCATGCACAACAAACTAAAAACTTAAAAGACTGCTCAACATTTGGGAGCATTATGGTCTATATGAACATTGCAGCTCATCTTAATACCAATAATTTTATTCTTAATCACTGACAATCCGGTCAAACGATGACAGCGTGAAAAATATGTAGGATTGCAACATCTAATAGGCCTAATGTGAAATTGGGATTATAGATATATAGATATATTAGCAAAAGTAAAAAAAAAAATGGAGAAAAAATATTTTTCAGATAATGTTCATATACTTTTATTAAAACTAACCAAAATAAAGTCATAGTTTAAACATAATTTCTTTCTAGTATCTACATAAATAAATCCCTCATCTAATAGAATCCCTCCTTTTATCCTCTTGTAGAAGAGTAAGAACAGAAGTACAATACCTTTTTTTTCCAATAAACATTATCATACCACTTAAAAACATGACATTTTAACTTCATTACATCATAAGAATATTATATAAAAAAAAACTATGTACCCCATTGCTCAGAGGCTCCATGCTATGCGCAGGTAAGGGGGAGGAATATGGTACGCAGCCTTACCCTAGCATATGCAAAGAGACTGTTTCCGGATTCGAACCATGACCAACAAGTAACCAAAGCATAAGAATATTCTATATTATATATAAAATTTAAAATAAGGATGCCAATTTATTTCAGCTTCTCAAACCAATCAAAGATCCCTGCTTCACAGCTCCGTGGCCCTAGCAATCAGGGTGCATATTAAAGTAACTGATAGTGCTAGAGACAGTCCAATAATCACGGAATTAGAAGTAGATATATTGTGGATGACTAGAAGTGTTCAAATGCTTCAAGTCAAAATTAAGCAGTTTGTTTCATTTCATCCAACAATCTCGTCACCAAAAATAATACAATTAAAGGATGCAAAAATAAAAATAGAAAGAAAAACTGTTGAAAGAAAGCTTCCAATGGATTTTTGATATCCAGACAGAATTCATATCAACACCAAGGTGCAACTCACAAGTCACAAATTCAGGAGAAGATTATGAAACACATCTTACCTTTCAAAGCGAGAATTCTAGAATTCGGATTCATAAGGGCGGAATCAGCGGTTATAGGCCTCCTCAAAGGTTGATTTGGCATGTTCATATCAATGATAACCACGCTATTCTGTGGAGCGGTTTCTCGAACACATATATACTTATCCGATTCCATCGTCACGTGCGTGAACGTGATGAATTGCGAATTGATGCCAATGCTCGGCAACTGCAATCAAAAATCAGATCACAAAAATCAAACAACTCAATTCACTATCTAGCAAAAGAATACATCAGCAACAACGAGCAATTATGCTTCTCACTTTCCAGTTCAGAAAGCAAAAAAAAAAACACTCAGATCTGCGCATACTACACCTATGCATAGTAGTAAACTAAAATTGCAGCATACTGAACTTGCAGAACAAAATTGACCGATTATACTGCAAAAGCAAGTGTTCTAGTTCTTGTTTCCACAGCTATAACTGTGAATTGATCTCGATAAACAGAGAAACACAAAGTTCGCGGGAATAGAAAATTGAAGGAGATCGAGAACTCACAGTTAGGGCTTCTTTCATGGTGATCGGAGCATTCGCGGCCGCCATAGTGGCTTGGATCGAGGAAGTGAAAATCGAAGAATCGGATCTGCAACCGGCGAATTGAATTCGTAGATGGAGAGTGGAAGAGTGAAGAGAGAGAAGGAACTTGAGGAGGATCCAAATCGCTGCTGCGAGATCTGGAAGTAGCGGAAGAGAAGACTTGGACCCTCTTCAAAACGAAGGGAGAGAGAGAAAGACGTGGAGACGAAACGGGAAATTGAAGTTCTGACACGAATAAAACGAGGGAAGAGAAAGGGATCGGAATTGAACTGGCGTCTACAATGACGAGACGAGAAACATAGATCTCGTCTCTTGTTTGACACACCCAGCAAGTGAAGCGAAAACATGTAGGAGCGGTAATAAATATAGTTATATATTTATAATTATTAATTTATAACTATTAAAAATTATCAATGATATACATATTTTATTAAATAATTTTATCTTTAAATTACTTCTTAAATTTTAAATTATTATTTTAACTTATAATAATTTTTCACTACTTTTATATTATTATTTTTAATGTACTTACTCTAATAGTAATTTTTAATTTTTATCATTTATTTTTTAAGATTTAATGATTATAATAAATAAATAATCTTAATTATTAAATAAAAATAAATAATAAGAATAAGTATCTAATAATTTTAATAAATAAATTTTATTGAAGTATATATTATATTATATTAAAAAATCTTATAGGTACTAGGTTTAGCATATATTAATTAATAATTATTTTTACTGAATTAATTATTAACTATTTATTGATTTTTTATGTATTACCTATTTACTTTTTATTGTTTTTGAGAATAATTGTTATTTGGAAAGCACAATACAATAATGGTATGTTTAGTAGGAAGAAAACAAAATAGAGAAAAAGAAAATTACGAATAATGTATATAATTTTTTTATTGGATGAAGAGAAAATAAAAAGAAAAAGGAAAGAAAAGTTAATTTATAGAAATAAAAATTTAATTTTTTTATTCCACTTTGCTTTCAATTTAAATTTTAAAATTTTCTTTTTATCTATTTTTTTCTCTCATTTCAAACATAGAATAAAAGTTGTGAGTTGTATTAGGAAAATTATTGTCTATGTTGGTGGATGGAGAGATTTTTTATGAAGGAAATGATGAAGTTCTCAAAGTGAAGACAACTTTTAGTGTGCCACAGTTGAAAAAATCTTACACAAACGCAACATTATTAATAATCGTTAGATTAATTTATAGTGCATCTTTTTATCATGAAATCTCTACATATGATCTAGGCTCCTTTCTCGGTCCTCCGTTTTCGATGCCGCTTCCATTGAGCAATGCCGTCAAAGACGAATTCTGGTGGCGGTGGTATTTTCTTTTTCCTTTTCCCTTTTCTTCTTCCACTCCTTCTTCCCTTTCCTCTTTTGCATGTTGGGTCTAATTTCTAATTTGCAATTGCAGGTGGTCATAGTCGGGTCTTCTTTCCCACAACCCAAACCACCAGTGTCACACGCATGACCATGGCGTCACTCCGCGCCCACCTCGGTGCTGGAACCGTGCCATTGTTTCTGATTTAGGTCAATACACAAAAAGGGATTTTTGATTTAGAGTGGTGGTGTTGATGTGAATGATGTTGTCGCTGTTCGGACCAAACAAGAAGAAGGAAACAGAGACGAAAGGGAAAAGGAACAACGCCGCCTACAGTAAACAAAAATCACCACAATAGTGTTTTACATTAGTTTCGACAATTCACCCTCAGTTCGACGTGGTGTGTGATGGCGGTGGGCACTGAGGAGGAGACCTATTGCTGATGATACTTGGAAGAGGAATAATCTGGTATGGCGGGTATACGATATAAATGTGCATATTAGATGAATCTAACTGTTATTAATAATGTTGCATCGTGCAAGACTTTCTCAACTGTGGCACGTTAGAAGTCATCCAAAGTGAAAGGAAATCTACATTTATGAGTCGTGCATGTGACAATGCATCAAGCATGGCAGAGTGGCGATGAAAGTGATGCAGATGTGTCGAGAATGATACAAAAGAATAATTAACCAAATGAAATGTGAGAATGGGCACCAAATTAGAAAAGGAACAAGAATGAAGCAATCAATCAATACAGGAAAAAAAGTATAAGTATACAAGAAGTCGAGAGAGAGAGACATCGAATATTTTTCAGTGAATGTCGTTGAGAATTGAAAAGGAAAAATCTTTTTTAAATAAATAATTTTAATATGCTAATATAAATAACAAGTGAGACCCATTTTACTAATTATCATAGTTTTAATAATGAGATCAATCAGTCGGATCGGGAACCAGAGTAGTAGATGTCGAGCAGGACATTAGATTGGACATGCAATCAAATTAGTGTAAATTGATCAATGTGACTCACCCAATTAAGTGGTTATACTGGTGAACAAATAAGTGGAACTGACCCAAGCCAATTGTGCATTTAAAATAAAATTGAAACCGGTAAAGTTATGCAACCATGCTCGGTAGGAAAATGTTTGCACCGTCGTCAAAGGTCGTTTGTGCCATCGTCAAAAAGTTCTGTCACTTTCTTCTTGCTAACTCCAACCTTCCTCGAGCAACTTTAAAAAGAAAAAAATTGAAAACTGGAGTATGATAGTTTTTGCATCCGCAATATCACCGAAAAGCTTTAGCACATTACTCTTGTCACCACCAAACCCAATTGAACTCAGTTTTAATTTTAGAAAGAAAATGCTATAACACTAGAATAAAAAGAACTGACCAGTAGTAATATTTAGGTTTTTAAGGATGTGTTTGGTAGGAGAGGAATTAGATAAGTAAGAAAATAAAAAGAAGATAAATATAGGAGAAATAAATGTTGTTTGATTGAAGAGAAATAGAGTGAAAATATTTGAATTAAAGTTATTTAATAAGTAAAAAAAGAAAAAAAATCATATATGTTTGCCCTCAGACATAAAATAAGTCATTTTTAAGGGATATTATAAGTAAAGTCCAGACGAAATATAATAAAATTTTATATTTTTAAAAAATAAAGACAAAACACGATTTTAACAAATAATAACTGATCTGCAAGCGGGGATAGTGGGTTTAGGCAGCATAGCAAGCAAGGTTTTTTTCCACAAAAAATAACCACTACAAATTACATACATCTTAGCTCAAAAACATGAACAAAGTCCATAAAAACCAAGGTGCTCAGATTAGTTCATACAAATTAGGACAAGCAATTTGTAAGAAAAAAATGAAAACAATAAACTAGCTTCTATAGTGGTAGCTAATAGGAGCAGATAATGGAGAACAAGAGTCACACATCCAAATACGAGAATAAGATGGAGAAAAAATGTGCAAAGTCACATGGATAATTAAGTAATTTCACAACCATAATGTCGTACCGTGGGATCCACTCCATTTTTCAAATATTTCGGCTCGATTTCAATTTTGTCAAATTGCTCAAATTGCTCAAATTCTGTAGTCTGATGCACTTCTTTGGTCACCCTTTCCTTTTCAAGCTAGCTCTGCAACACCAAACATATCCTAAGGGATATGGCCCATGTGGGGCAAACACTTCTGAGAATTTGTCATGCCATACAATTTGAATACTACAAAGGTGAAATTTAACGAGTCTACCAAAAACCCCAAAACAATTTCTTTAGAGGAGCTCTAGATATTAATCCACTCTCAATTGACCAATTTCATATTCACATAAATTTCTATTTCAGGTTGATGATAGTATTTATGAGAGATAAAAAAATATAATCTTTTATAGTTAAGCACACAAATGTCATTTATTCTATACCATACCCTTGGGCTAAAGTTTGTAGCAATTAGACATGATATCTCTTAAATCTTACATTATGTATATGACGACCAACAAAATATGAAAGAATAACTAAATCATAATAAAATATAATATAATAAACCAAATAACAGCAGTAATTATAAAATATAATAAACTATTTTAGCAAGAAAAATATGTTACATAATTAACTAAATAATAATAATAATTGTATAGGTTTTTTAGGCATGTATAACCATTGACTCAATGATTTAGTTCTTGACCAAATTAATGAGCGAAACAATTTTGAAAACTATGCTAATTATTCTGTTGGAGGAAAAAATGATTAACATTATTTGTATTGTCAACATGATATATTGGACCAACAAGTTTAATTAAGCAAATTTTATTAGAGTTAACATTAGAGTTTTTTTTGAATCCATAGAAAAATATTAGAGTTTTTGTTTGATTTTGGATTAGAGATCATGAGTGTCTCCTAATTTATTGGGTTAGATTGTGATGCATGATTACTGATAATTCAAGAGAATTTTTGTATAACAAAAGTATTTTTTTAAGAATATTTTTAAAAAATTCAATAATAACAACAATAATAAATAGATGAATTAGTTAAAAAAATAGGCTTCAAAATTAAATCCAGGTAAGGTACAAGTCTAGGGTTTAAAGTTCAAATTCAAAGCCCAGCCCCGGTGCGGTTGGTACTTGCATTCGAAACTTAAAAATAAAAAATCACCAAAAATATAAAGAGCGGGAGACAAACTTTTTTTTTTTTGATTGGTGGAGACTAAAACTTAGTTCTGCGAGTGCGACACACACTTCACTCATCTTAAGCGCGAACTCAAGCTCAGTTCTTCTGCTCCACTCTCGTCACCACCGTGGAACTCAAGCGCGAGAAGAACTTGCTCTGAGCTCCGAGAAAATGTCCATCGGAGTCCGTCGCTTAACATTGCTGGGCGAGTTCAAGCCATTTGGCCTCATTGCCGAAGCACTCGATGGCAAGCCCCTCGACACCGTCGCCGACAAGTACGATTACTTCCTCTTCAATCCCGAAATCGCTCGAGATCGAGATGCCGACGACGATTGCGCCGACATCGCTTCTGCTCCTAGCAATCTTGGCGACCACGAGCTTTTCATCCGAGGCAATCGGTAATTTCTCATTGTCTTGCAGTAAAACACTAAAACCCTCGCTTATCTGCTCAGTTGCTTCCGAAAGTGCGGAAATGAAGTTAAAGGAAAACGGAAAACGAAGTTGAATTTGAACCTTCGTTTTGAAATTCTGTTGTGTTCTTTTGCTGATGTGCCTGTGCATTTGTTTCTTATTGTTATTACTTTGTCTGAAGCTGCACTGTTGCTGCATTGCTTTTATCTACGTTGTGGTGTTTTGTGATAGGATTATATGGTCGACGGGTGCGAGAGTATTTAAGAGATTTACCCTGTCATCTGACATTGTTAAGGTATGTATGAGTGAGTTTTGAGTTTTCATGGTTTGAATTTGAATGAAATGAGTTTGTTTAATTTAATCCGCTATATTAGTAATTTATAACTGCTGTACTACGAATTTTTTGTTAAGTGAACTGAACATTGTTGATGGAGGGATATCGTTGCCTACTTTGCTCAATGCTCACATTAGAATGGCTTTTTGTGTGGATTCTTTCTAGTGTGGAGTGTTTTTTTTTTGTTATTTTAATTTTGAGTGAAGCCAAAGCTAATGGTTTGAATCTGTAGAGAAAATGTTCTTTAGTGTTGCAGATAGAAATTTATTGGTTTAGTGCTCCCTTCGTGTTTCAATGTATTTGTTCTTTACTTTAATGTTTACTTTAATCTTCTTTATTCCTTACAAGGAGAAACAGAATTTGTGCCTTTGCAGCCAGTGGTTAGAGGACATGTGATTTGCATATGTAGTTCAGTTTCTCATACACATTGTATAAGATGAGATCTAGTGAATATAGAAGCAGACAGGGAAATAATCTTTTAGAGGATGAAAGTGTAAACAATATTCAAGTAAGTAGTATCTGGAATTTTCAGATTGTAACAGTTAATGCAGGAAATTTGGATGCCAAGGATTAGAATTGTATTAGCAATTTTCAATTTAACAGGAATTTAATTTTAATGGATGAGATAAGAGGATGAGTGTTGTTTAGGACTGTAAGAAAGGAGGATTGCAACTAGCAACATACGAAGTATGCTTTTTGGTGTGGTTGGTGAATCTTGGGTTTGTGCTAATAGCTTTGGAGCATTCTTTTTTACTAGTTTTATAGATTTTGGCAGGAATAATGTAGAGCTCTGTGACATGCATGATTTATGTTGTCCTTTGAATCCTATCATTTAGTGAAATGTTTGGATTTAACGAAATATTTGGCCATAAATTTTTGCCGGAAGAATAGTTTTTATAGTATATCTTTTGGTGTTCAAAGGTTTCTTAGTGAAATTTTTTTGGTAGGCATTCATACAGGTGCTGCTGTGACTCTGAGGCACTGTTGGCCGTACTCTGTTTAATTTTGCTTCTTTGTTTAAGGAGTTGATTTTATTTTATTTGTATTATTCCATTTTAATCCTTCTTTCCTCATAATAAAGTCTTCCTTCAAAATATTCTTGCTTGACTTGGCTTTGGGTTTTCAAAGACTAAGGAAGTTGAAATTTATCCAATCAACCGATGGTGTCAACATTTCCCATGCAACGAGAAATTGCAACAGTGGAGGACTAAGTCTCAAACTTGATTGTTCTTTTTCCTTGTAGTAAATGTAATGCTGCTTTTTGTTCCATTTTTACCGAACAGTTCTGCTTTAACCAATTGTTTTGAAATTTTAGGTGTACTGGTGTCGTCTTGGTTATACAGCTGAAGCTCTTCTATGTATATTACAAAATGATTGTTTGACTATCTATAATACATCTGGTAAGGGTAATAAATGAAGTTCAACTATCATATGATAGAAAAGGAGAAAAAACACTTATGTCACGGGGATGGTACTAGTTTATGGCTTTGTTAAAAAATGTCAGTATACTCTCATTGGAAACAGGTTTCTTTTACTCATTATTCATGTAGAACTAGAACCAAAATAACCAAGAATCCTTGGGATTCTAGTAAAAATTCACAATTTCTTTAATTAATAATTTCAAAACTACAACAGCAACAACTGAGCCTTTTCCCACAAGGTGGGAGTTAATAAATATCAAAGTGTGAATAAAACAGGACACCTTAAATGGTATCCATAATCAAAAGGTGGTTGGAATCCCAGTCAAACACTAGCTTCTTGAAATTAATAAGGTTAATTAAAAATTTGGAGCCTATACTTCAAACCATTTTTTGTTTTGGCTCCTTCATGTCAAAACATTTATATATTGGTCCTTGCCATTTATAATGTTTGCCAAGTTGGCTAATGTTTAGTGGCCAGTAATGTAAGACAAACATTGGTCAAGTCAGCAAACATTTAAAATGCAGACATTTTCATGTATGGACCCTAAACAGAAAATGGTGTCAAGAATAGGGATCAATTTTTTTAATTTAATCAATTAATATTTAATAACTTAGTCAAACTACGATAAATTCCCTAAATCCAAAAAATAAAAATGACATAAATTACTTTATAATAGCAGAAGTATGTCCTAATCCTAATTAGTTTATATCATTTATGTAAGATCCAAGAATTAGATTATTGTTTTAGTTTTTAAATGTATATTTTGTTTTTAGTCATGGTGAAACTGGGGTCCAATTTAATTAACTATGTCTCGTGCTCCTTTCCATTTGAATTAACTATATGTCTAATTGTTTGGGTGAAAATGACATCCTTTCTGTTACAACATTGCTCTACCATATCAGCATGGTCTCTTCCATTTCATTTGTTGCTTTAGCAAGGAATTTAATATACTACATCTCTCATGTTCCTTTTCCATCTTTGATTTAATGATCTTTTTAAATCTCTACTTTACACTCACATACACTTCACTCATGACTAGAGAAGCAGTCATCAATTTAAATCTATATCAGATTGTCAATATTTTCAGGTATTCAAATTTATTTTTGTTTTTGGTGCTGTAGTGACTGAAATTTCCTTCTGTTTAATAGGTGAAGTAGTATCACTTCCATTTCCTCGCACAATTACATCTATATGGCCTCTTCCTTTTGGTTTGTTACTCCAGCAAGAAGTTGAAGCAAATATACCATCACGTGTTCCTTTTTCATCTACAAGCCCTTTGCTTAATATACGTGATATGCTGCATAGTGCATCTAATCATATCCAAAAGGGGGAGGGTACTTCGGTATCCTCTCATCTCATTTTGATGGATCCACTGGATGAACTTCGAGTATGTTACCGATCTCCAGATTGTTGCTGAAATTTCTTCCTTCTAGGTTATCCTTGTGTAGTTGTGACATATTTACTGCTCTAATTTATTGTTATGGTTTACCTTTTTCATTTGATTACCGACTTTTACTGTCATTGTAGCCAATTTTTATTGAAGAAAGAGGGAAATTGAACATGATGAAGGAATATGATGAAAAGACAATTTGGACAAGTGATCAGGTCCCACTTATGGCATCCTATACTAAAGGTTTCTTTCATTGAAGTTCTTGCAATCAGTTCCTGGTTTCCTTTCAAATAGCTTGTTGTCTTAGTAATTTTTGTGATAGTGTCACTCTGAATTCAGGAAAGATGCAGCACTCTTTGTGGGTTGCAGAAACTGTCAACTCTAACATTGATGAGGATCCGGCCACTAGTTTATTACATAAAGATCCCATGAGTGTATTGCCAAAACATTTGTCCTTCCGTAAAATATGGCAGGGTAAAGGTGCTCAGACAGCTGCTTGTAAGGTGTGATATAGGCTATTAGACTTCTTCACAATTATCTGCCTATTGTTTGTCTGTGCATTTAATTAGGCATTTTTTGGTTTTAAAAGGGAAGTGCAAATCATCAGTATGGCATAGTTGTTTACTTTGCTTTTCAAGTATTAATATTAATTGCAAGTCCTTAATTAGACAGCTGGATGGATGGATGGAATGCATTCTCGTTTCCTCCTTGGATGGTTTATCATTTAGTTCATACATTCAATTTCATTTCTTTTCTTTTGACTTTTCCTTCAAATGACGACTAAGTATTTTTGGCCACTGATGATGATGCAGCTCCTGTTGTCTGCTTTTTCCACCAAGAACAAAGAAAGTTGTTGTCTGTTAGTCTTCAGATTGTTGAAATAAATAATGAGATTGTGTTTGATGTTAAACCTGATATGAGCTGGAACATTTCTGCAATTGCAGCGTCACCTGTGATGGTAACCCGTCCAAGGTACATATCCCATCTATTTCTACGTTGATTTTATAATGATGGACATAGTTTTCTTCAAATGTGTGTTTTCAGGGTCAAAGTAGGACTACTTCCATATTCAGACATAATGGTTTTGGCTCCAGAAAATATTCTGCTTCTCTATGTAAGCCTTACACATGGATGGGCACAAATTGATTGTGTCATTCTTCATATCTTTTTAGCGTCCTGACCCCTGGCATTTCTCTCAGTCTATATACTTTCCTGTCTCTACATGTATTTGCCATTATATTGTGTTTTGATTATTATTCTTTTCCTAGCTTCCTTGTGGGTTAATAATGCTTGATTTTTTACAATAAAGGTTTCTTTGCAGAGTGGATTTGAGACCTCTTTTGAGCTGATGCTTGTATCATTTTTTTGTTGTTGCTGTTAGGGCTTAGTAGGGTTCCTGATTCTCTTGCTTTGTTTTATCTTTGTTTCAATTAATGTTTCCATATAAAAATTGCTTTCTTTCTATCATCTGATTTTATGAATAATTGAAGTGAAGTTATTTTATTTTTTAATGCTAAATTTTGGGTACTACCTCTCTTAGTACTGTTGTACATATAGTTTTATTGATTGGTATATATCTGATATTGTAGATAGGTTATTAATGTCTACTGACAGATACTTTTTTGTTCCCTAATAACTACTAGATGCTACATCTGATAACTTGTTCTAGCCTTCTAAAATTTGACCATTATGTTACCATAATGCCTGGATATGGTTTCTTATAAATGGAGCTGTAAACATGTCAACTTTAATTTGTAGAAATTCTTTTTCATATTGATTTTTTATACTTTATACGAAGTTGTCAGTCTTTCTCAGACTCACCCTTTTTCATGATTCCATCAAGTGCCATCAAGATTGCTAAAGTTTGATATTTCTTTTAGTAATATGCCATGTTTATATTGTAGTCTGGGAAGCAATGCCTGTGCAAATATGTGCTACCTTGCTTAAATAAAGATATGATTTTGCATGATTTGGAGCTTTCAGAAGAATCTCCTCTTCCCAATGACTTAAAGATTACAGGCCTGACTGATGCAGTTGAGGGGCGAGTCAATGTCATGGTAAATCATAGGCAGGTATATTGACTTGTATTTAGGGATGATTTCTTTTCATTTTTCACCTTTAAGTTGACATATGCAGGTTTCTTGGCAAATGGAAACCTAATAATCCGTTTCTTTGCATCATTTGACATCTCTGCTTTGCATATGCAGATCTTCAGATGTGCATTACGACAAACTCCTTCATCAGCATTAGCTAATGATTGCATCACAGCACTTGCTGAGGGGCTTTGTTCTAGTTTTTACAGACATCTTCTTGCTCTTCTCTGGAAAGATGGTAATCCATATAATAACCAAGGCTAAATAAATAAAAGAAAAAGAAAGAAAAATTTAAATTTAACTATATTTCGTCACAAAAAGTGTTAGCGACGGATTTAGCGACGGCCAGAAGGCCATTTTTCTCTGGAATTTGGCGCCCGGAGCGTGAGTTTGGCGCCTGGAGCGCCAGAAATGGCCAGAAGGCCATTTTTCTCTGGAATTTGGCGCTGGAGCGCCAGAAATGGCTAGAAGGCCATTTTTCACTGGAATTTGGCGCTGGAGGCGTGAAAATGGCGCCTGGAGCGCCAAATCTCGGGCAGACACCCTATATAAAGGTTTTTTTTTACGAATTTTGGGGGCCAAAATCAGTTTTCCCCTTCCTTAAGCCAGTTTTCCTCCATTGTTGAGTTGGAGAGCTTCATACCCACTTATCCTTTGACCTAAACACTTGATAACCAACTAGGAAAGTGATTAGAACCTCGAGATGAACTAGATTCCAAGCTTGATTCACGACAAGAGTCATCTAACGGCGAGATCAAGTTCTCTAGGGAATTTCTCAGAGCGTGGCTTTTGAGGAGAAAGAGGACGTTTCTAGGACGCTTGAGCTTAGAGAAGTTATTCTCTAACCTTCCTCGACTGTTTAGAGGTAAGAAACTCGAGCTTTAACCGGTTATTTCTGAAAGATGATTTTTGATGAGTTTTGGTAAATTTTGAATAAATGAGCGAGTTGGAGTCGAAATTAGGCTTGGATTCTGTTGAAAAGTATGCTCAGGAGGTTGTTCTGATGAAGTTTGAGCCTTGAATCTTGAGTATTGATGAAGTTTAGTTTTGACTCTGACATCTGTATGAGTAGGAAGATTGATGTTATAATGATGGATTTGAGCCTAGGTACCTTTATAAAAGATGATCAGGAGGCTAAATAAACGGTGAATATGTGTTGAAATAGCCGTTTTGATAAACTTGACAAGTATGGATATTTGGCCTGGTTAAGGCAAGTGAATCCTTTAAATTGGCTCATACAGAGTCTTGTAGGGACTCTAGTACGTTGAATAAGCCGAGATAGATCCAGTTGAGGGTCTGTGAATCGCCTTTGAGGTGATTAGTCCTGATAACCTTAAGATAGAGAACAGAGAGGTTAAAATGGAAAGGAATCGCTTTTCTTTTCATTCTAACGGTCGAGAACCGTTATATAGTGTTTGAATGCCTTGTTAGGTTATTGATATTTATGCTTGTTGCCTTGATATAGGGCGTGACACCGAGGGTGTCGGTGGCGTAGACCACGGTCCAGGGATTGGACAGCAGAGCACTGCCTTGTCAGGTAAGCTCTTTGCTCTTGGGACTGTTTCCCACTGCTTGTGTTCCACCATACTCCGAGGGAGTGATGGTTATATTCATGTTACATGTGTATTACATTGGTTATTACAGTTTTCTCATAATGATATGTATGCATAATGCTATGCTTTGTATGTATGATTGTGTTCTGAATAGATCTTCTGGCTAGTAGATAGATATGGACCTCCCTAGGAGTAGAGCGCATCTCCTAGTTTGGTTTGCTCACGTAAAGGGTGATGATGATCCCTTAAGACCAAGAGATAGGTGGGCCCATTGCGGATGAGACCTATTCTCGGAGGTACCATATATCATGCATCCATGCGTAAGGGGTAGCTCCCGATGGGATGACACGGGGTGTGAGTTCCGGTCTCACACTAGATGCTGATGATTATGCATCTTTTTGAAAAGGGTGATGATGATCCCTTAATACCAAGAAATAGGTGGTCCCGTTGCGGTTGAAGCCTATTCTTGGATGTGCTATGTGTATGTGTATTGTTATGAGGGCCTGGAGGCCTAGTGATTGTGATACCTGTGATGCTGTTGCCATGGAAGTGAGCCAAGGGGAGGAGAAGCCTCCAAGAGCCCTGAGCTTACTGAGATTGTATCTCACCCCTGTTTGGGGATATTATTTTCAGGTGATGCTGCTGGCAGAGATGACAGGTCCCAGGACGGGAGGCCCCAGTAGAGACAGACTCTGTGTAGCTGTTGGGACAGCTTTTTGAGAGCACTGTTGCTCAGTTATTTTGCTTATGTTTATGGTTTTGTACCCCTGTAGAGGGAAGATATGCATGTGCATATAGTTTTGATATGTATATTGTATTATGTACATATGATTAACTCTCTTGGTATATCTGCATAGATATTATAGTCTTATCTGCCGTTATTTTGAGTCATCTGGATCATTGAGACTTTGTGATGTCTTGGCATTTGTTTCTGTTACTTTGATTTAGTACCATACATAATGAATCAAGGAACATGGTTTCGAAAATGCTTCTGTGGTTGTAATTAATTGGTTTTATATTAATTACTGCGCTTATCTGATTAAGTAATATGTTAATACACCGGATGCATACGGGGTGTTACAATCCAGCTCATCTGTCACAAGCTGAACCTATTGTTGATTCAGAATGGGACTCTTTCTGTCATGTAATTATGCAAATCTGCAGAAAATATAAAATTATATGTCAAAAGCGTTCTGATTCTGTGCCAGATTCTGCTTGGGACTTCCTTGTTAGTAGCCAATTTCATTATAATTTTTGCAAAGTAAACTCCATATTCAGAATACCTTGTGCAGTGTCACTTGATCAACAGGGGTCAAATTTCCAAAGGTCATCTGTAGATGGCGCACAAAGTTCTGGCAAGCCATTTTATACTGATCTGTTAAGGGAAAGTCTGGAATCTCTTCATGGACTCTATGAAAGCCTGAAACTTGGTAATCTCCGCAAAAGGTATGTCTCTAATCCTGAGTAATATATTTTGGGTTGCCTTTTGATTATAGTCTCTAGCATCCTAGCTAATGCATTTTCTGATCATCTCTTAGTTCTATCCTATTAGGATTTTTGTGTGGTAATACTTCCCTGTTTGTTTAGGAAGCAGCTAATTGATTGGGTTTAGTGAATCTGACCAGTAATCTATATTACTTTTAGTTGTAAATTCATGTTTTCAATGTCAGCTTGATTTGATTAGCTTGAGGCCAATTTTTAAGTTAAGTGGCTACCTCTTTTCTTCTCTTTCATTTCATGATGATATACCCGGCTTTCTTTTGCTTTATGTATTGGTATAGACATAGTAGAAAGAATAGTTTGCATAAGGCCTGCTCATGTATTGCATTTTTTATTCTGTCAGTGGTTTTTTTTTTTTTTTTAAATGGATTTACATATTTAAGTCCACATTTATCTCTCCTGGGTAAGGTAGAGCAGCCAACTTGAACATCAGTATAGCTGGATGGCAACTGAAAACTATAGAAACAATACAAGTTAAATAATTTATACTTATATATAAATGCTCAAAAATAAAAAATTACATATAGGGATACACATATTCATAATTCATTGTTCGTTCATAATAACTATTAATTGAAAGTCACAGTCTTTAGTCTTAAGCTAAACACATAAGTCCATAACAACAAAAGTCAAGGAATCAAAGAATTTTGTTAGCTACCAGAACACCAGTAACACAATTGGGAGAAATAACTCACTGTATAGTAGTATTTACAGAAACAAAGAAAAAAATAAGTTTGTTCTCTCATCTTTTCATGGTCTGCCCATTGCTATTATGAGTTTGAAATTGCCAGAAGTAAAGATCATACGTCAGTCAGCAATCTTAGTCTTAGACCTGCAAAGAACTTAGTGCTGATGTTTTTGCTGAGACTTCCATCGGTCATTTTTTACTTCATCATGTTATGCAAAATCTTTAGATTTTTTGCTTTGTGAGGATGCCACCAGACTTACCTTACTAATGCTATATCATAAGATCAAGAAAAAAAACTTTTGCTTTGTGTTCTGATTATTGACAGCTAAAAGTTTAATTTGATTGTCTTTTGGTTTTCCATATATATTGTTACCACCATCTGCTTTAAACATTTCATTGTGATCTTAGGCTGTATTATCCCAAGTAGTTAATTTCCCACTTTTAGTTTTTTCTTAAAATATATTTTTTGATTTTATATGATAATTGTTTCCTATGATCTATAGGGACTTGGAGCTTCTTTCAATTCTCTTATGCAACATTGCTGAATTTCTGGCTGAGGACAACTACTTGGATCATTATATTCGTGATTTGCCTGGCCTCTGTAAAAAGTTTCTGAAGTCTGGAATCACCATTTTGCCTAAAATTTGTCCAAGTTTATTCAGATGGTTTGAAAATTGTTTGCAATATGGATGTAGTCATGCTAATATTAATGATCTTCCAGCTTTAGTCTGTAAAGAAGGAAATTCTGTGGTTAGCATAGCCCGGAAAGTAGTTTGCTTTTATAGCATATTATCTGGTGCCAAATTGCTGGGAAAGAAACTGTCTACTGGTGTTTACTGTAACATTACTATGGGATCACATTCTTTAAAGGAGGAGCTTACTGTTTTAGCAATGGTTGGTGAAAGATTTGGACTTCAACAGCTGGACTCACTACCTTCTGGTGTATCTCTTCCACTTCGTCATGTAAGTTTGACTTTGTTGGTGTCAGTCTCTCAGGGTTTCGGGAACTTTTTATATCAATTAATTTAAAACATTTTACAAATTTGTTCAGGAGTATGTTCAGCATTTGAAATTATCTGTCATCTTATATAATGTCATAATTCTAATGTTCATCTTGAATGATATTGATGGCACTCTCATTTATCAGGCATTGCCTACTGTTTTTAGTATATTTTTTTGAACTTTTTACATTCCTGGGACAAGTTTTAGTATATTACTGTAATAGTTATTCTTTGAGCATTATCTCTGGCAAGTTTTAACATATATTTCCAGAGCTTTTTACATCTATTTTCTGTTATGCCATCTAGGCATTAGATAAGTGTCGATATTCACCTCCCAATGACTGGCCAGCTGCTGCTTATGTACTTCTTGGCCGACAAGATTTGGCAATAGAGGAGATGAGAGAGAGTGTTAGTGAGAGAAACACTGGGTGGG
>CM023942.1:20786067-20863257 GCA_013407115.1 Glycine latifolia | reverse complement strand
GTAACTTTTATAATCATATATAATATATATTTTTGCTGAGCAAAAAAAAAAAGATTTGGCAATGTCAACTTTGGCTCGTGAATGCAAATATAGGGGCACTGAAACACCAACCAATGTGAATGTTATATCTATGTCCACACCTTATATGTTAAATCTGCATCCAGTGACAATATCTTCTACTATTTCTGATGCGATTGGATTGGAAGGAACAAAGTTTGAGGATACAGATTCAGTTGATGGGTCTATGACTGATGGTATGGACCATATATTCAATTCAAACACACAGTTGCGTTATGGTTGTGATCTTAGATTGAATGAGGTCAGTTATGGCACTTAAGAACTTTTGAACAAGACTGATTTGATTATTGTTTTTCTTTGATATATATTTTCAATCCCTGTTGTGGCTTGTCTAAAGATCACATAAAAGATTATGATTTTTGCCCATGAATGTATTTGCAATCATTTTGGGCAAAGTACTGCTGCTGCTTTATTGTCATCTCTTTGCTACTGTTGAAAATCAGAATATAATATACTGATTTATTAATAATAGCGGTTTATAGGCACAATCTTTGATTTAGAGGAAGCATAATATCCTCTAATTATATATAATTAATGTAATTAACCTATATAAGCATGCATCCACAGTATACTCTGATACACAGTTTTCAGTCACTTATTACTCTATTTCTTCTATTTCAACAGCTACTATTTAGTCCAGAGGATTTTTTATTTTATTTTTTACCTTTTTTCAACAACAAAAACTGATAGGAGAAAAGAAGAGTGCCATATGGTACTTGTTAATGTCAAGCCTTTATGCATATAACATCAACTGCTTTATAGTCTTAGAAATATGAAAAATTTTATACTGTTTTTCTTACTTTTTTTTTTTTTTGATCAGCAAAGATAATATATATATATATATATATATATATATATATATAAAACAGTACAAGAAGTACTGTATAGCATACAACCTAGCAAGAACAAAAGTAGAACCTAGGTGGCTTAAAACATGAAAAAGCATGAAAAAAGCCAACTAAGTTCTGACTTAAGAAAGTTAAAACCAGCCTCCAAATTTTTTAGCCAAGACCAACAAAAGTAAGAAGTACTGTTTTTCTAACTTGATGGGACATTTCTGAACCTGCAATGTTACTATGCCTCAATGGAGAATTCTTACAGGATTAGGCTCTACAGTCTATCAGTACATCTATTTTATGGTTACTGATATCTTGAGGCGTTTTACCAGTCAACTGGAAATTGATGTATGTTATGCTGGTGCAGAATTTACTTACAAACTTATTTCTTTCTTATCTGAATCATGGCTCTGGCTACTTTTACTAGGTTAGACGCCTCTTATGCTCTTCAAGACCTGTGGCAATTCAAACATCTGTTAACCATAGTGCTTCTGATCAGGACCTCCAGCAGGTATGTGTTGCCGTGGTATTTGTTTTATTTGTGATTGTCAACAGTTTTGTTTATAATTTGAATAATCAAGCATCTGATAATATACTCAATGGTGGTATTCTTAGCTAGTCTGATCCTGCCACCCTCCTTCTTTGGTAAAAATTCTTTTATACACCCTTGTAATGATCTCAATCTTGGTGACTATGAAATACATGTAACTTTGAAGTTAGATATGCTGTTCGGTACTGTCATATTAACTTTAAGTGGAATTCTCTGTCATTAGGTGTAAGTGTGTAACATGCCTGATTTATGTAAAAAATATCTCCCCATTATAAGATGTTTCATCACACACTAGTGGAAGAAATTCATTTTTTTCAGGTGACACTTTAGCTATCCTACATATAATTGAGCTTTTCATACATTTCTTTGGTCACATAATTTGGTTGTTTGTTCCCTTGAAATCTTTGTTTATTTTGTCATAAATTTGTGTTTCTTCTGAGTTTTAATGTTTGGTTGATTTTTGTTAGTATCATCATATTGAGGTTAAGTTATGATTTTTATATTAGGTCACACTATTTGATTTAATTATTAAGGTAACGTAAAATAATTACTTGCCAATGTCAAGAATAAAACATTTTGATTCAACTATGGTATATATAACTAAAGGAAAATAATTAAAAAAAAAAAACTATGTACCCCAATGTCCGGAGGCTCCACGCTGTGCGCAGGTAAGGAAGATAGATATTGTACACAACCTTACCCTTGCATATGCAAAGAGACTGTTTTCGGATTTGAACCCATGACCAACAAGTCACCACGACACAACTTTACCGTTGTGTGAGGGTTTGCCCTCATATAACTAAAGGAAAATATGTTTATTTTTTTTACCCTTTTTACTTTTTCTCCCTTTTGAATGATTTCTTTTTATTAAAAAAAGTAAATCTAGATTGTTAGAATTGGTGTTTGTTACATTAGTAAGTCATTTTTATTTTTTAATTGTTACAGCAGCTAAATCAAATCAATACCAAACTAAAGAAACCTAAGAAATTTGTAATCTGCATATTGTATACGACTTGTCTTGTTGTACTTATACAGGGAACACGGCTTGCTTGAGTTGGTAATTATCGCAATTGTGGACTATGTTTTAATTCTTCCATGTTTGTAATTGTTTTCTCATATAGTATGTTTTCTCTCTCCTAGCAAATTCTATTCTTGAAAAAGAGGGCTAAGTTTGATTTTAATTATCTGCTGCACATTGCTTCTGTTTGTGATTTATATTCTCTTATATATTTCTCAAGTTGAATGGGTATACTTTTTATTTTATTTTTTATTTTTATATATAAATCTGCCTTTGATACATTTCTTTTATTTTTATGAAGGCTCAATTGTGGTACCTTGCACAAAGGACCACTTCACTACCTCTTGGACGTGGGGCATTTACCCTCGCAACCATATATACACTCTTAACTGAGGTGCTCTTTACGTTTAACTATTTTATATTCATATTTGCCTTCACTGAGAATTTTGAAATTACTTTTGGAAATATACTCTTTCTGATTGAAATTGTCACAATATTTAGGCTTTTACTGTTCCAAAGCTTGTATTAGCAGGTCGATTGCCAGCCCAACAGAATGCTACTGTAAGTAGATATCATATTTTTGATTATATCTGCAATACCTGTTTTGGCTTGTGAAATTATTTACTAGTTTTTGTATTTGTTAACTTGAGTCATGTTTGTGTATTCACAGGTTAACCTTGATCCAAACATCAGGAACATACAAAAACTCAGGTCATGGCCGGAGTTTCATAATGCTGTTGCTGCTGGACTTAGACTAGCCCCTCTCCAGGTTTGACATTGATCCTTAAGTTACATAGTTTTGAATTGTTTAATATTGTTTCTGCTAGGAAATTATTTTATTTTATTTTTTGATAATAAAGAAATTTATTAAGATAGGAAAGGAAGATACAAAAAAAGGATAAGAAACATTCAACACAACTTGCCAATTTCTCTTGAGATCTATTAAGGATCTATTAAGGACACTCCTAACTCCCCTAAAAAGAAACAAAAACATATAGTAATTAGGCAATTGTTGGATATTGTTAGATATCCTTAATTATGGTAATAAGGCAATGGCAATTTCTCTTCACGACTTCAATGAGCTTCTGCCACCGCAGACCAAGAGCTTGAAAAGTGGAAGACCTTTTTCATGTTATTGACCTTATATGGGTTACTTGCTGATTATTCTTCTATTCATGACCAGATTTTGGTTTCTCCTACTATTCTTACGTGGTCTATTTTGTTGGAGAACTACAAAGTCTCACATCCGAAAAATAAAGACAAGCAAAGATGTATACAAGTGTAGAGGGGTTATGTCCTCTTAGGATTCGAGTTGGGCCTAAGCCTAACTCAACTCCAATAGCCAACTCATAGAGTAAGGGTTGTGCCCCCTGCCCTCCACTTATGTAAAATTGTATATTTTTTTGTATTTGATGTGTATGGAGAGACAAACAAACAAAACAGCACATTACAACTCATTATTTGTGCAGGAGCTGTTTGGTGACTGATCACAAGATAAGACTAAAATTTTGTGCTATCCACCAATTGATACATTGCAAAATTTACTATTATACCTTTTATGTTGTGTAACATTTATAAAAAAAGATCTAGGAAAAAAGAGGACAATTTTTTATTTTATTTTTAAATTAAGAGTTGTAATATTTATAAAAAAGATTATGACATCAAGTTTATGATAATTTATCATTTTTTTTAAAAATTATCAAATTAGAAAATATTTATTAGAATTGAGAAATGAAAAATTTGCCCTGCGTACCCTTCCCTTTCCCTCCAAAACCCAACTCCCAAACACACCCAAAGGGAAGGGGTAGTTGTTCTTTTTCACTTTTTGTGTTGTGGAAGCTGAAACTTTTGTTTTTAATTGTGCTGAATGATGTCGTGCGATCCATGTAGCTGACCTCACCTAGCGTGATAAATCTTTGTTGTTATTTACATCAACATCAACAACACCTTTATCCCAAGTTAATTGGGGTCGGTGGTAGATGAATCCGATGATAAATCGGAAATGAGACATAAAAAGAAAGGGAGAGGGGAAAAAAGTGGAAATAAGACAAAAGAGAGAAAAAATAAGCTAGAATAATTTTTCTCCACTCTGTCCTAAGACATACCGTCCGCTCATCTATATCCCACTCCATTAGGTCTTGTTTAACTACCTTTCCCCAGGTAAGTTTCGGTAGACCTCTACCTCTGTTTGTGTCGAGCTCTTGGTAACAAACTCTTGTTCTTACGGGAGCATCCAGTAGTCATCTCATAATGTGCCCAAATCACCTCAATCTATGCTCTCTCAGCTTTTCACATATCGGTACCGCTGATACCTTTTGTCGAATATCCTCATTTCTTATCTTATTCATCTTCGTATATCCACACATCCACCTTAACATCCTCATTTCTGCTACCCCTATTTTATGCTCATGTTACCTATGTGCTGGTCAACATTCCGCTCCATACAGCATTGCCGGTCTAACAGCTGTTTTATAGAATTTTCCTTTTAACTTAAGGGGAATTTTGCGATAACACAAAAACCCCGATGCACTCTGCCATTTCATCCACCCTGCTCTAATTCTATGATTTACATCCTGATCAATCTCATCACCTTTTTGCAACATTGATCCCAAGTATCTAAAAACATCTTTCTTGGGTACCTCTTTACCAAGTAGATCTTTCTTGGGTACCTCTTTACCAAGTAGATGCACTGTGTCTTGATTACCACCTCTTACCCACGAAAACTCACACTTCATATACTCCGTCTTGCTTTTGCTTATCGTGAATCCTTTAGACTCCAAAGTATTTCTCCACAATTCTAATTTCCTATTAACACCATCTTTGGTCTCATCAATAAACACGATATCATCTGCAAAAAGTATACACCACGGTTCTTCCTCTTGAGTATCTTTCGTTAATTCATCCATCACTAAGGCAAATAGATAAGGACTAAGAGTTGAACCTTGGTGAACACCTACCGTAATAGGGAAATACCTTGATGTTCCATTATAAGTTTTCACACATATGGTAGCCCCAACATACATATCCTTGATTGCATTAACATATTTAATGCTACCTTTTTCTTCTCAAGAGTCCACCATAACACTTCTCTTGGGACTCTATCATATGCTTTCTCAAGATCTATGAACTACTGGAACATAAATTTTAGAGTTTTATATTGACCCTTTGGCTTCTTTTTGTCCAAAACTTGTACTATTTTAAAAATGGCTTAATGTCTTGGTTCATTATGTTTCACAATTGTTTCGTTTTGGTACGTTAAGTTTTAAAAGTTTCATTCTGGTACTTAAAGTTTTTAAAGTGCCTCGTTTTGGTATTTTCTTCTGATTTCCGTTAACAAACGTTAGTGTCCCATTAACATTTGAATTTTAAAATAACTAATTAACATAGTGGCGGCTAAAAATGGCTACTACGTTTGTTTTATTTCAAAAATTATAAACCACCAAAAAACCCATCTTACCCTGTTCATCTTCTTCGACCAAACCTTAATCTCCATTCATCTACACAACACACAACATCCCCAGGGATTCATTTTTTCACGACCTTGACCTCACACGCTCCCTTCTTTCCACTTTTGATTCACTCAAAAAGCCATACAAACTCTTATCCAACACTAACCTCTAACAATCTATTTTTTCACTATCTCAACAACTCCCACACATAACCAACCCTTTTCTCATTGAACACAGAGAGAAACAAAAAATCTTGCCTACACATCCAGATCTGAGAAACGATGTGGTCATTGTGTTGGATGCACACAACCATTGAGTTTTCGGAAACGATGTTGCTGGGCGACATGGAGTGGAAGAGTGTGCGAGCGGCGTCGAGATTTCTGTAGCGTGAAAGGGAAAGGTGCCAGATCTCGCCTCACAATCCTTCATTTATTTCTTGTTCACTGATTGGCAAGCGTACCAATTCGTCCAAGTGGTAATAAAACGTAAGACCGAGTGTCGAATCCACAGAGACTTTGATTATACTCAGAATTTGTATACGTCTAATTATAAGCAATTAACAAAATAATTTTGAGATTTACAGGTGATAATGTATGTAAATATAAATTCAAAATAAATAAATTACAAAATAGATTATAAGAAAGAGAAAGAGAACACAAACACTTGAAGAGATGATTTGAAGATTGATGCAGGATTATGTGATATATTGGGTGTTCAGCTTACCAAAACTACTCTTGATCAATGTTAATGATTTTTCACTATTTAATATTATTTTACATATTACCTTCATCCTCTAATTTACTCTAATCATGATCTCTCATATGAAAGAACTTAAATTACCTAATTTCACTCCTGATCTCTCAACAAGGTACATCAAATAATTTGCACTAAGAATAAATATGTATATTTAAGGCTAAACAATATGGAGTTTACAACGTTCAGTTTACAACGCTGGGTCAACAGCATAACAGTTTTCTGTCAGCCCCTTTTGAGACATCAGAAATAAAAGAAGCAGTATGGAGTTGTGGTGGTGATAAAAGCCCTGGGCCGGATGGTTTTAATTTCAGATTCATCAAGGCTTTTTGGGATATTTTGAAGCCAGATTTACTCAGATTTATAGATGAATTTCATGCAAATGGGATATTGCCAAAAGGGACAAATGCATCATTCCTAGCCTTGATCCCAAAGACATCAGACCCCCAAAGTCTTCATGAATATAGACCTATCTCTCTTATAGGTTGCATATATAAAATCGTGGCTAAAGTGCTTGCCAACAGGCTGAAAAAGGTAATGCCTCTAATCATTGATGAGAGACAATCTGGCTTCATTGAGGGGAGACAATTACTGCACAGTGTTATTGCTGCCAATGAGGCTGTTGAGGAGGCTAAGAGGAGCAGGAAAAGCTGCTTGATTTTTAAGGCAGATTTTGAAAAGGCTTATGACTCGGTAAGCTGGGATTTCATTTTGTATATGATGAAGAGGATGGGTTTTTGCTCTAAATGGATATCCTGGATCAAAGGGTGTCTATCATCAGCCTCTATATCTATATTGGTAAACGGAAGCCCAACATCAGAATTCAAGCCTCAGAGGGGCCTTAGACAAGGGGATCCATTGGCCCCCTTCCTGTTTAATATTGCAGCTGAAGGCCTTACGGGTATGTTAAGAGAGGCACAAGCAAAGGGCCTGTATGAAGGCTTTAAGGTGGGAAACAAAAACATCGATGTCAGTATCTTGCAATACGCAGATGATACCATGTTTTTTGGGAAAGCATCTACTGAAAATGTTAAAGTATTAAAGACACTACTAATCAGCTTTGAGATGGTGTCGGGGTTGAAGCTAAACAGCAACAAAAGCAACATTGCTGTGTTTGGGATGGATGATCAATGGGTTTTCGCTGCTGCTACTTTTCTTAACTGTGGTGTAATGTCTGTACCTTTCCCTTATTTAGGCATTCCTTTCGGGGCAAATCCGAGGCGGGGGGCAACATGGGGACCTATTATCAAAAAGTGTGAGAGAAAATTAGCCACGTGGAAACACAAATACCTATCCTTTGGGGGTAGGGTAACCCTTATTAAAGCTGTCCTTAACTCTATCCCTATTTTTTATTTTTCTTTTTTCAGGGTGCCGGCACAAATTATTACAAAACTGGAAAGGGTGCAGAGGAGGTTTTTGTGGGGAGGTAATTTTGAACAGAAGAAAATTTCATGGGTGAAATGGGAATCAGTGTGTCTCCCAAAGGAGAAAGGGGGGCTGGGAATCAAGAATCTAAAGATTTTCAATCAGGCTTTGTTGGGCAAATGGTGCTGGAATTTATTCCACCATCCGGAAGCTTTATGGGCCCAAATTCTGGAATCTAAATATGGAGGCTGGAGGAATTTACAGTTGTCTTCGAGGTTATCATCAGCCTCGGTATGGTGGAGAGACCTATCCTTGGTTTATGGGTCTGTACAGATTGATGGTTGGTTCTTTAGTGGGCTTAATTGGAAAATTGGGTGTGGAAGTAAGGTACTCTTTTGGGAAGATCCGTGGACGGCAGATCGGAAATCATTGAAGGATAGTTATCCTAGAATTTTTCAGATTTCCCAACAACAAAAACAGCTTGTTCAGCATATGGGTAATCTGAATCAAGAGGGGTGGGATTGGCAATTTCAATGGAGAAGACCTTTCAGGGAGAATGAGATTCAGATGGTAATAAGATTTTTGGAAGAGATTCAGGGGCTGACAATTAATCAGCAGATACCAGATTCATGGAATTGGATGGGAGAAGCCAATGGAATCTATTCAGTGAAAAGTGCCTATCACTTGCTTGGCAGGGAGGTGGATAGTCACTTCCAGGACGAAGTCTTTAATACTCTTTGGAAGCTGAAAATCCCGTCCAAAGTAGCATGTTTCGTATGGAGGCTTTTGAAGGACAGATTACCGACAAGACACAATCTTAGAAGGAGAAACATAGACATAAATGACATTCAGTGTCCTCTCTGCAATAAGGCTGAGGAAAATGCCTCACATCTCTTTTTCTGCTGCCCTAGTATCTTACCCCTGTGGTGGGAGTCATGGGCATGGGCAAAGCTTATCGGGGTATTTTCTTGTACTCCAATGGAACATTTTAGGCAATCCTCCTTCTGTCATCTACGTGGGAAAGCCCTATCTAGGTGGTTAACTTGGTGGGCAGCCGTAACTTGGAGCACGTGGAATCATAGAAATCAGACCCTTTTTCATAACGAATCCTTTAATGGCCACAAACTCTTGGATGATGCCATTTTCTTCTGCTGGTCTTGGCTGAGGAATCTTGAGAAGGGTTTTGATACTCCTTTCCATCATTGGTCTAGTAACTTGAGAGAGTGTTTTGCACCTTTGGGGAGGGGTTAATTTACATGTATCTCGTTTTTTTGGTTTTCTTTTTGTGCAATCTGTCAGAACTTCGTTGGCTTTGGTAGAAAGCCATCAAAGTTCTGAGTAGATCCTGTTGTTTTGTACCCTCACCAGTACTCCTTGTACTGTTTTATATATAATATATATTATCTTTGCTGATAAAAAAAAAAAAAAATTTAAGGCTAAACAATGTCATTCTATCCCTAGATATGGATTGTCTAGATTTTCTTTCCTAGTTCTCAAAGTATAGACATTTCCCAATGTATAAACCTTCATAACATTACATACATATGAGTGATCAGCATAAACATGACAATAGATTCAGAAAAGAATACTAATATGAAAATAACATTAAATAGATAGTTAGAATTGTTACATCAAGAGTGTTTGGTTGCTGAACCCCCAACAATGAGTGGTTTAGCCTCTCCTTGTCATGAGAGACTTACAAAAACAAAAGGGAACAACAATTGACGAAAGAGAATGGAAGAAGACTGGTAGAACAAAGGGTATAAGCCAACTTTTGTGGAGTGGATTCTTCTCTCTTTTGTGTCTCAGTTTTCTCTTTTAATTCTCCCCTTCTGCCTCTGAATACTCTCCCTTTTTATAATAAAAACTTTGCTTTATTGGGCTTTTTCGATATTGGCAGCGCACTAAGCCCATATGTGCGCACTAAACGAGCCTATCGCGTTGAGCGTGCTACTCTAGATCCTCAATCATCTTCCAAGTCTTTAATGTGTAATTTTGCAAAGAAAATATAATCAACACTGTAAATCAACTAATTTTAGCATTTATGGGATAAAAGCTCAGAAGAAGCTAAATTTCTACGTTTCAATCACAAAAGAGCATTAAAAGAGGAAAAAGAAGATAATTGTTATGTAATTTTAACAAAGTACTTTTCTTTTGATGCTCTCCTTTCCCTTTCTTTTAGCAAAACAAACTGACCGTTAATGGAGTCTGCCAGAAATTAGGGACATATACCAAAAACTCAAGAGGCATCATACTGTTTTAAAGCAATAATTCACTCTCAACTATGTTGTTACTGAACAAAACTTTGGGTTTGAGTATTTGTTATTGCAGCTTGCATAATTGTATGGTTGCATATTTTTGAAAAATGCATATAATTCCTTTTGCAGGGAAGAATGTCAAGAACATGGATTTTGTATAACAAACCTGAGGAGCCAAATTCTGTTCACGCTGGACTTCTACTTGCACTAGGATTGCATGGATATCTGCGTGTATTAGCTGTTACTGACATCTACCAGTATTTTGCTCAGGTTTAATTATCTAATGCTCCACTAGCACTCCATTTTATTTTAATGTTGATGATTTATTGTTACAAAACAGAAACGATTAATCATATATTTCTGTTGAAAATAAAAAAAAAAAATTCATACTTCATAGCATATATTATTTGTTGCTGCCGCTCTAAGCTCAATCTTACTTTTTTGGCATATATTATTTAGCCTTTGTATAGTTACCTTTGTAGTCGGGTTGTATCTAGTTATAGGTTGAAAGCTTTTAAAATTAGGGTATTTGCCTAGTTATCAAGCGTTGTAGTGTTGCATTGTGGCTGCCCCTTGCTATAGGAACTGCATTGCAGAGTGTTCCTGCGTCTCATCTGTTGTGCCTACTGCCTACAATGCAATTGCACCCAAAATTGCAAGTATTGCAGCAACTATGCTGTTTTTCTTTTGGGGTGGTGGGGTTTTTCCGTTGGTAAGGTGCAAGAAGACAATTTTTGTTGCTGAAGGAAACTAGGCACTGATGATTGTAGAGTTCTCACAGTTTTCTAAAACTGAAATATTCTCGTGAGTGATTGGAGTCAGAATGAAGTCCAATGAACTAAAACTTAAGTTGGAACTTGAATTCTCTAATGGTAGAGTCAATTAACTGTTTGATTTTAAGGGCCTGATTGTCACCACAAAATGCTCAATGCCATATAATTCAAATAATTTCAATTAACTTGGGGACAATCTGTCTTTCCTTTTTATGTTATAGGTATCTTTCAGCATTTCCATTTTATATGACGTTAAATTATTTTCCCGACATATGTTTAGGAGCATGAAAGTACTACTGTGGGATTAATGCTTGGCCTTGCTGCTTCTTATGGAGGCACTATGCATCCTGCTATATCAAAGGTATTATCAAGCACAATTTTTCTGGTGAAATTGTAGCAGATCTCTTCCCTCAGATACTAGATCATAGTTGAAGTGCATTACAAAATCTTATTGATTCCTTTGTTTTTTTCTTGATCATGAAGGCACTTGCAATTTTAATGCAAAAACAATTTAATCTAATGGAACTAAATAAGAGGCATCTCAAGCTGGAGTATAATAGAAAACACTGATTCTTGCAAGATTTCCATGAAAATTAAATCTGCGATGTGCCTAGTTCAACTGTTTTCCTTGAGCATGAGGAATTGGTAATACTTTGATTTTAGTGTGGTAAAATAAAATAATAAGCCTTCTTAATAGTATATTTTTACTTCGAACTATAATTTGTTGTGATTATCAAGTTTGCTTGAAATTAATTGAATTCAAGGATATGGTTCTGTTGATGGGGTTGACTTTAGGAATGAGGGGTGTAATTGGATTGATGTGCCTTTCTTTTCTAATTGTTCTAGGCTAACAATTTAGATTGAACTCCCTCCCTCCCTTACAATCTATACTGTTAATTTTTGCAAACATGATCTATCTTGATAAATTTATTCTTTCATCCAAAACAAGGAAACAAAATGGTAGATTCTGTTTTTTTTTGGTTGGGAGTATTATAGAAATCATTTGATTCACATTGATACAAATCAGAGAGTGAATCAAAGCATGGCTGGAATTGTCACCTGAATTGCCAGACTTGTGTGGCACACAAATGCAAGTGGTCCAATAACAACATCCCGTCATGCTTAGGAATAGATAGACAAAAAATACGGGTGATCCAAATAATGAGTTGAGGATAGGTTCTGATATCACTTTAGAATGTGGACTTAGGGCCTAATTCAACCCTATAAAACCAACTTGTAAGGTTAGGATTGCCGAAGCTTTATTGGAATTACATTGATAATATCTCTAGTTGATGTGGGATCTCAACATACCCCTTCACCCATGACCAAACATTTGGAGTGTGAAAATATGTGGGTGATCCATCTCACGCCTAGGAATGGATATCTAGAACATGGACAAATATGAAATATGGGTGACCCAATAACGGATCTAGCATAGAATTTTATATCTTCTCATTATTAGATTGATCCTATGTAATCAATACTGACCCTATTTGCTTATTATAAGGTCATCCTTGACACACAACGTTCCAGGTAAACATTGTTATATGGTATCTAGAGCGTAGGTTCTAACGAAAGTCATTCTCGAAACACCGCCGAAGATTGCCACACTGTCCACATGCTCAACCAACTCAAACACTGCCGAACGGGACCCCACATATGGCCCTGACACGTGAAGTTCATGCACACGACGCATGACGCATCTTCAGCGAACCACCTTTAGTTTCTATCCGGTTGACCACATTGGTAACAAGCTTGATTCATGACGCACATGTTCAAGCTTGAGGGGGAGTGTTAAGATTACATATTATTCGGTTATTTATGATTAGATAGTAATTAGTGATTTAGTCCTTATTACTCATTATTAGATTGATCCTATGTAACATTATAAATAAAGGCTTAGTGTGATCATCCTTGTCACACGACATTCTAGTAAAACACTGTTACAATCTTAAAATTTGGTTTAGCACCTAACTCAACCTCAGCAAATTGGCTTGTGAGGTGAGGTCTGCTTAAGCTTTATAAGGACTACATTGCCCAAATCTCTAGTCGATGTGAGATCTCAACATATGCAATTTACAATTTGAATCATGATTTGATAACATGCATACTAACCCCTTATCTCATCCCTTATGCCTGCTATGTTGGGAGAACTGATATAATTATTCACTGGCAGACACTTTATTTTCATATTCCTGTACGACATCCATCTTCCTATCCAGAGTTAGAGGTTCCAACCTTGCTCCAGGTATCTTTATGTTTATTTTATTTGTTCACTTTAGATTAGCCCCTTTCACCCCCTCCCTCCTTTGCTGGTGCTTTCTAACATCAGAAGAGAAATTATAAATGCCCAAAGTTGTGGCTTCACTTGCTTCATTTTTTCTCATGAAGAAATTTATATTTTTTCAGTCAGCCGCTTTAATGTCTTTGGGGATTTTATATGAAGGTTCAGCTCACCCACAAACAATGCAGGTTTTATTGCTAAATATATTTCATGTCTTCATCTGCTGTTTATTCAATGGTTGAACATATGCCATGTTATTTAATTCTTGCATGCCATCAAGATAAAGGGAACATGAAGGTTGATTATGGTTGAACTGGTACTATTTATTCTGCTGAATTCTATTGCTTTCTTGGACCATTTAACCAGTTGGTATGATACTATGATTTACATTATTGTTTCCTCTTTCCCCTTCCATTATATGCAATTAGTTTGAAGTTTTGATATATTTGTAATCCATTATCATTTGTGCACTTGTATGTTTAGGAATTGGTTTATCAAAGTTGTTTGCTTGCATGATATTATCTGTCTGGTATGTACAGATCCCATGGTCTGTATTTTGAACAAACCAGCCTCAGTAGCAGTGCATAAATTTCTTTCATGATTCTTTTTTGTTTTGCATGATGCCTTTTCATTCTAAATAATAATACCTATGTCTTCCCTGGTTGATTAGGGTTTCTCAATTTACTAAATTCTTTGTCTCCTATGTTTCTGTTTAATTTAATTTCTTCTTTTAACTGGTCTTCCCCTACATCTATATGTATTTTTTCAGGGTGAAATTGGACGCCGAAGTGGAGGTGATAATGTTCTTGAGCGAGAGGGTCATGCTGTTTCTGCAGGATTTGCACTGGGTCTTGTTGCACTGGGTATGAATACTTAAATAATAGGTTTTGGATTTTGGTTTTCTGGTTCTTTATCTAACCAAAATATGTTGCCTGAAGGACGGGGAGAAGATGCACATGGTTTCATTGACACGTTTGTGAATCGTCTGTTTCTCTACATTGGTGACAAAGTACACAATGTAATGGAATTCACAAATTCTCCTGTCATTTCTTTCCTTGTTGATAATGTTTATAATTTTCTATAATGCTCAAGTACTTCTGCATCAGGAGAGATCTCATTTTTCGATAGTCTCAATGGATGAAAGTCATGGTTCTGCACAGGTTCAGAGAATTCAATTCGTAATATTTTTCCATAATGAAATAAAAGAGAAATAAAATTGTATGAGACATTATAGTTGAGACTTTCTTTTGTATAACTAATTTAAACATTTGTACTTGTTGTAGATGATGGATGGGACAACAGTCAATATTGATGTCACTGCACCTGGAGCCATCATCGCCATTGCTTTGATGTTTATGAAGGTGCTTCGAATGAACTCACTCTACAATAAGTAGTAATGGCAACAAAAAGTCTGTTTATCTGCTGCAATTCAAGTTGTTTTCTATTATAACTTTGGTCATTATTCTTTTGACAGACAGAATCTGAGGCTATTGTGTCAAGGCTCTCAATTCCCAATACAGGTTTTGATTTGCAATATGTGAGGCCTGACTTTATAATGCTTAGAGTCATTGCTCGAAATTTAATAATGTGGAGCAGGTTTGTACTGGTTTCTTTAAGTTATTGCAACAATCTACTTAGATCTGTTTGTCACCCTTTTGATCCATGTTTGCTGCATATTTTTTTGTAGGGTTCATCCATCAAAAGATTGGGTTTGGTCCCAAATTCCTGAGATTGTTAGATGTGCTGTAGAAGGGATTGGAGGTGATGAAACTGATATGGATGCTGAGGCTATTATACAGGCCTATGTTAATATAATAACTGGAGCTTGTATATCACTTGGTAAAATGTTCTCTATTCTTTGCATTCGTTTTATGATAAATTTAACAGAGTGCTTGCATGTTGTTATTATCCTAATTCTTTATATGACATAGTAATCATAACACTGAATGAAATTATTTAAATCCTTATTGTTACTATTGTCCTTGATATTTTTTTTGATCAGCAAAGATAATATAATATATATGATAAAGGGGTACGAGAAGTACTGAAAAGAGAAAAAGGCCAACAATAAGCCTAACAGAGCTTTGACAACCTAATACATGGTAACACCCCGAATTAAGGTGCCAAAGGTCAACCTAAGATTAAGCTCACCAAGTTGGCCAAAAGAAAACTATAGGAAACCAAAAAAATACAACCTCCCCTATTGACAGAAACCATCTCTAATATGACTAGACCAATGGTAGAAAGGAATATTAAATCCTTTCTCCAAATTCGCTAACCAGGACCAGCAAAAGAATAAAGCATCCTCCATCAGCTTAGACGCATTAAAGCTTTCATTATGGAAAACAATCCTGTTGCGATGAAACCAAATGCTCCATGTCAAGGCTATCCACCAAATATACCACCTCTGAACTTTAAGGCCAGTAAGATTGCAGTAACTGTGTTGAAGGAAATGCTCAATAGGGTTAACCGGGGATGCCCCCACCACATTGATCCAGCCCATGGATTCCCACCAAAGCGGCATAATCTTGTGGCAGCTAAAGAACATGTGTGATACATCCTCAATAGAGTTACAGCAGAAAGGACAGTTATGGTCACCAATATTTATATTTCTATGAACCAGATTCCTCTTAGTTGGCAATCGATCTCTCATTAACCTCCAAGCGAAACAAGTGGCTTTGCATGGGATGCGTAACTTCCAAAGGACTTTGTACACCTCCTCCTGACCCTGGGTATCCAACACCCTATTTAATAGCTTGTAGGCACTTCCCACCGTGTATCTACCATTCGGGTCCCCCTCCCACCTCCAACTATCCTGCTGTTCAGGGCATATGATCATACCCTGTATTTCGTCTAAAAATTAAATGGCTATTTCTACTTCCCCCTCCCTAAGGCACCTTCTCCAATCAAGTTTCCATTCCCACCCATCGTGTGATAGAGAACCCATTTGTTGAATGAATTGCTGTTGCTGTTGGGAAATGAGGTATATTCTAGGGAATTTCGTCCGCAGAGGTATTCCATCTTTCTTCCACCAGTCTTCCCAAAATAGTACCTTTTCTCCTCAGCCAACATTCCATTTAGATCCCTTATTGAACCACCCGTCCACATCATTAGACTGGCATACCCCACACAGGTCCCTCCACCAAATAGAATCACTAGCAGACCTTCTCGTAACATCAAGATTTCTCCACCCACCATACTTTGATTCCAAGACTTGTGACCACGATTCCCCTTGGCAATGGAACAAGTTCCACCGCCATTTCCCGAGTAACGTGGTGTTGAAACTCTACAAGTCCCAAATTCCCAAGCCTCCTTTCGGTTTTTCGTGACACACCACTTTCCAACTAACCCATGCAATCTTGTCATGATCAGCATTGCCACCCCACAGAAATCTCCGTTGTAGCCTCACCAATCGGTCCACCACTTTCTTAGGGACCCTGAAAAAAGAAAACAGAAAAGTAGGTAACGAGTTCAGGACTAAGTTGATGAGAGTCAGCCTGCTCCCAAAGGATAGGAATTTGTGCTTCCATTTTGATAGTTTACTCTCACACTTTCTCACTAAAGATGCCCATGTCTCACTCCTTCTCGGGTTTGCCCCAATAGGAACGCCCAGATATATAAAAGGTACCATCAGCTTTCTACAATTCAGATATCTAGCAGCAGTAATTATCCACTGACCATTCATCCCAAACACTCCAAAACTACTCTTCGCAAAGTTTATCTTCAAACCCGACACCAACTCAAAACTCTTCAATACAACCTTAATCGTTCTGACATTTTCCTCCGATGCTGTCTCAAAGAAGATTGTATCATTAGCGTATTGTAGCATACTGATGTCCACCTTATTCTGACCAACCTTGTATCCTTCGAATCTATTCTTTTCCTGTGCTTCCTTCATCAAACCCGCAATTGCCTCTGCTGCAATGTTAAACAGAAATGGGGCCAGTGGGTCACCTTGCCTGAGACCTCTTTGAGGCTTGAATTCTGCAGTGGGGCTCCCGTTAACCAGAATGGAAACAGATGCTGATTTTAAACACCCTTCAATCCAGCAAATCCACTTATGACAGAAACCCAACCTCTTCATCATGTATGAAAGGAAATCCCAACTCACTGAGTCATATGCTTTCTCATAGTCAACCTTGAACACAGGACAGCTTTTATTACATCTCTTTGCTTCATCCACCACTTCGTTTGCCGCAATCACACTTTGCAGCAAATGTCTCCCTTCAATGAAGGCCGATTGGCGACTATCTATGACAGATGGCAGCACCTTCTTCAGCCTAGATGATAACACCTTAGCAACAATCTTATAAACACATCCAATAAGAGAGATAGGTCTATAATCATTGAGGCCCTGAGGATCCTGTACTTTAGGGATCAGTGCTAGGAAAGAAGCATTACCTCCCCTAGGGAAAACCCCATTAATATAAAACTCATCCAAGAAGCGTAGGAAATCAGGTTTAATAATATCCCAAAATTCTTTGATGAATTTGAAGTTTAAACCATCCGGACCAGGGCTCTTCTCACTCCCACACTCCCAAACAGCGTCTCTCACTTCTTTTGCCTCAAACCGTGCCACCAATAAATTATTTTGTTGCTGGTCTATAGTTCTGAATTTGACCCCATCTAAATTAGGCCTCTCCCGCACAGGTTCTTCAAATCTCTTTTTAAACGAAATTCTGATTGCCTCTTTAACTCTGCTAGGTTCATCCAGCCAGCATCCATCATCCATGACACCTTTGATCATATTAATCCTCCGTTTCCAGTTCAATCCTTGATGATATTTTCTTAACCACAGTTCCTTCTATTTTTTTTACAACTCAGTGGTTGTCGTACTGTTTAGTCTTTGTCTTGAAACTTATTCTTCTTAACCATGTCAGGACTGATGTTTGCTGGCACAAGAAATGAAAATGCACAGGAATTACTTTACGAATTTGCTATTTACTTTCTTAATGAGGTCAGTCCAGAATTACGTTGCCTAACTCCCCCATGCATTTTATGTGCTTGGTTTTAGATGGTTTACTTTTATCTTGCAGATGAAGCCTGTTTCTCCTACATGTGGAAAGGTTTTCCCAGAGGGACTGTCTCGCTACATTGATCAGGGCACATTGGAAACATGCCTTCACCTTATTGTTCTTTCTCTATCTGTGGTACCTGCTTCCTCCTTCTTCCTTCTGTCCATTGTCAATTATAGATTAAGTTCATGACTGAAATTCTATGGTTAAACTTCTAATACCAGGTTATGGCTGGGTCTGGACATTTACAAACCTTTCGGCTGTTGAGATTCCTAAGGAGCAGAAATTGTGCAGATGGGCAGTCAAGTTATGGTATTCAGATGGCAGTAAGTTCTGGAAGTTGTCTTCTTGCTTTTTAACTTTCATTTTTCTTAAAGAATAAAATATGGATATATATGAGAGGCTGGCTTTGGAACTTGAATTTTCAGGGGGTTGGGGATTGAACTGCTCTACCTTAAGTGGCTGGAGATGGTTTGGTACCATTATGCTAAACGGCTAATGATCTTCAAATTGTCTTTTTATCTCATGTCCACAAGTTGTGTCTATATTATGCAAAAATGTTTTTGGCAGTTGGGCTTTAGATAAAATAATCAGTGAAAAGTTCTCTTCAATCATTTGGTGTCTGGTGAATCAGAAAAGTCTGCTTATGTACTCATGTACATTAAGTTTCTTCTCCTCATGCATGCATTCAGTGAAAGGTACAAGTAGTACTGAAAATATATATACAACCTGTCAACAAGCATAACAGACCTATGGAAACCTAATACATGCGCTTTACATGGATTAGGGTGCCAAAGGAGATGCTGAAGACAAGGCTCACACCAAACTTAAGAATAAGAGAATCATTACTGCTAAACCCTCCCCAAGGAACAAAAGCCTTCTCTGATATGACTAGACCAAAAGTGGAAGGGGATGTTAAATCCTTTTTCTAGGTTAGATAGCCAGGACCAGCAGAAGAATAATGCATCCTCCATCAACTTATGGCCATTATGATACATGCATATAAACATCAGTAGACAAAGGGCTTTTGGTGATTCAGATACCTTGTATTATGATAGTAATATCAAAGAATCAGTTTGAAATTCATATATTCCTGTACTTCATTTGGTAAAACAAATTTTGTTTACATCATTACACGTTCTATATTCATGCAACATCTTATATATGCTTGAATTCTTTTTTTTCACATGAGTTTGGTAATAATTAGCCTTCTTCAGTCTCCCTTATTTTTGTTTTATAAACCTGATGTTCTAGGTAAGCTTAGCTATTGGTTTCTTGTTTCTTAGTGGTGGAATGAGAACATTTTCGACAAACAACCATGCCATTGCTGCTTTGCTAATTACTCTATATCCACGCTTGCCAACTGGTCCAAATGATAACAGATGCCACCTTCAGGTATATCAGATTGATGTAATTACAATACCTTGTGATAAAGGCTTAAATGTTTGTTAGTTTACTATTGAAAATTAAGTTCTCAAAAAAGTTTTTTGGCAGGCATTTCGACATCTCTATGTCCTTGCAACAGAGGCACGATGGATTCAAACAGTTGACGTTGACACAGGTCTGCCTGTTTATGCTCCTCTTGAAGTCACAGTCAGAGAAACTGGGCACTATGCAGAATCCAGCTTTTGTGAGGTCACCCCTTGCCTTCTGCCAGAACGTTCAATTGTAAGTCTTAGTGTCTGGATGGTCTCTGAATGAAATCTGTGGGGTTCTTTGATTTGTTTTGTTGAGTTTATCTTTTTCAGTTCACAATTCTCCTGTTCCATTTGAATTATCTTTTATTCTATAGCTTTTGCACTTGTATATTTCTTATTGTTGAAGCAAAGAAAAGCATTTGTAGCCTTGTAGTTGTAGGATTAATTTGTATTGGCATTGATGGTTACAGTTGAAAAGAATACGTGTTTGTGGGCCTCGCTACTGGCCTCAAGTAATAGACTTTATACCTGAAGGTAAACATAAACTATTATGCTGTGATCTTATACTGATGAGGTTTTTCGAATTATATACTTTTTGAATTAGTAACCCCAATTGCACATTTAATAACAGATAAACCTTGGTGGAATTTTGGAGACAAGAATAGTCCATTTAATTCTGGTATTCTTTTCATCAAAAGAAAGGTGGGAGCTTGTTCATATGTTGATGATCCCATTGGGTGCCAGTCACTGCTCTCACGGGCAATGCACAAGGTTGAAATTCCGTAGTTTATGATCCTCCTACACATGTTTATACAAGTATTAACACCCTCTTTATCTGTTTGCTTGATCTAGGTGTTTGGCCTTACAAGTTTGAAAGCATCTGATACAATCACGGACGTTCGTAGTGGGTCTGGTTCTATCACAGTTGATCAGTTGGTTGGTACCTTCTCATCTGATCCTAGTTTGATTGCTTTTGCACAACTCTGCTGTGACCCCTCTTGGTATAATAGGTAAAGCTCATATTTCTTGATTGTTTTGGCATCCATGTTCTGTTTGATTATGTTTTTAATATTTCATTCTACTTTTTTTATTTATGAAATGTTTCTTAAATCTTTTGATGAATAACTGGTCAGATGCCCTTTAATGAATAATTAACAGCTTAAATTTTATTTGACTTGCACAAAGGGAACAATTCTAAGTATGACTTTCACATACATAGTGGAATCATACCTGGCTGTAGAAAGAAAAAAAATTGTAAAAATGGGAAAACTCTGATTGCTCACCCATAACAGTGGTCATCCCACTATCCTCTGTTCACTATCCTGTTTTTGGGGGGTGGTCACTCTGAGCTGAACACGATGAAGAATAGCTGAGAAAGGAACATCACCCACTGATTCTGCCAAAATCCTTGATAATGAAACTGGACTTATAAAATGAAAATATCTGAAAAAAAATCCAAGGGCTAGCAAGTCTCATTCACTGCTACATTGACATCTAAACTGTGTGGATAAGGACCATATAATTGAAATTACCTTGTGTCATAAAACATTTATCCCTAGAAAAATGCCATGACAATGTTTTTGGACAGCTAGTTACCAAGATCTAATCCACATTCATTTGTGGGCTGCAACAGATCTCCCATTTAACTTAATGAACTATGTTATCATCCCCAGCTCCTAAATAAAATTTATCATAATTCTCTATCCGATGAGCCACACCTCTGGGAATATAGAGGCATAATTAGTCTTAGTCAAATTATTCTTCAAACCTGAAATACTATTTAGTCAAATTAATATTCAAACTGGAGACTACCTAAAACTTCCAAGATATAGAGGCATAAACATTATTGGTCAGATCAGATCATCTTAGCCATGTATTGTGATTGAATGGGCTGTACAGGAGCCTCATTTGTTATCTATAGTTTCACACAATTACAATATGTTACATGCTGAAAGTAACCTGGAGGGAAAGGTCACATTCATTTATCTTTTCATCATAATCAGCCAGACATGCCTGATGAGGGCTTTCCTTCAAAAAGTTTTTCTTTTCTTTTTCTTTATTGGGTTCTTAAACCATTTACATTTACATTTTGATATTCCCAAGATTTATATTGAAGATCATAGATAATAAGTCAAAGATGATTTAAGTATAACTAATAATGCAGACTTGTTGCAGATAGTATTACATTCCTTTTGTTGTAAAGATGGTTCAATATCTAAATAAATTAATAAATATGCTTGCAGATCTGATGTTGATTTCAAGGAATTCTGCTTGCAAGTATTATTTGAGTGTGTGACCAAGGATAGACCAGCTCTTTTACAGGTAATGTGCTTGGAAGGTTAATTTGTATTTCCTAAATTGAATAAACAAAGATGACCCATTCTAAAAGCTTCAATACTGGTTGTGTTTCCATTTTGATCATACATGTGGCATTTCAAATAAATTGTTTATCCATAAGTAAATATTCAAGCAGTCAATAATCTCTTCTGTTTTAGATTCCACAACAGTAATGTTGTGTACCAAATTACTATTAGTTGTTACAGTATAAATTATGAAATGCCATGGAATTTGTGAGCATGATCTACATGATATAAAAATTTGAGATGAATTGTTTCTTATGAGATTTTTCATTTTTTAAAATTGGAATATTCTGATATTATTTAATTGATGGTTCTATCATGCAGGTATATTTGTCATTATACACAACTGTTGAATCGATGGCTGAACTAGTTACTAACGGTGCCATTGTTTTTGGTGACTCACTCTCTATATCTGGTTTTAAGGTAGTTTTATGCTTAGTCTTGATAATTGTACTTTCTTTTAAGTAATAATCTGTCTTTAACCTGGTTTTATGCTCAGCTCTTTAGGTACACAGTTGTTTTCTAGCAATAGTGCTCTCTGATTTGATACTACTGGGCTTTTGCCATTGGTCTCTTGAATTGGATTTTATGATCAAGAAATAGGTGATGATTAAAGCAGAGCTCTATTAGGCGTACTTTATCATATAGGGTTCCCTGGCAAAGACTGTGCAGATATCATATTCATCACAATTAAACTACAGTTATCACTTTTCCCTAGGGCTAGGCTGAGTTATATTATTCTCATTCTTTTGAGATCTAATTGTGATTTTTCTTCAAATCAAATAAATCTCACTACTTTTAAGTTTTTAAGCATCTGCATGAGGGTGAGTCTTGATGAAATGGTAAGATTGTTTGCTTGTGTTTGTGATGTATCAGTCATGGTTGATTCATAATTCCTCTCTCCACTAAGTAAGGTAGCATACATTTGACCCACTTCAGGCCCCCATAATGGGCGTAGCCTCATGCACTAGGTCACTAGCCCACCCCTTTTGAGTATGTGTGTGACTTGATGCTAATTGTATCTGCTTGCAGCTTGCACTGACATATATTGAGGCATTGATAACTGGAAAATTATCTGCTCCCAAAGGAGGAATTGTACAATCAACATTTGTTGGTTCACTTCGGAAGCAGGTAGAAGAGCTCTTAAGTTGTTCCCAGGAATTGAAGAATGATTTTCATAACTATTTGAAATTGGGAAAATGGCCCGATGGAGAATCCCAAGATAAACGTTCGATACTTCTTTCTTGGTTCCTTCAGTGGTTTGATGTGCCATCTTCATCTGCAATTAGGACAGCTGCTGATAGAGTCAAACCTAAGCTTATGTCGTCATCTTCAGTTCCCTTGTTGCGTCTGTTTTTTCCAAGAACTCACATTCATGTGATCAGCGAGATAGATAGATGTTTGTCATGATTTATCAGCTGTAATCTTTTGACTTTACAAATACTATGTATAGCAGTCTTCACATCTGTGTTGCTGTGAAAGCATTTTTGCTCATACAAGTTTATCTCTTTGCATACTTTCCTGTTCCACAAACCAAATTGGCATTGAGATTTGAGAGTATGTCCCTGGAAACCGGGTACACGTGTATATACAGCTGATCTCTTGTTTACTAGTTTGTATAGCCATGCATGCGTCCGTGGAACTGCTTTGAGCGAGTACAAGCAAGTTGTGATGATTCTGATGAACACTTGTCGCATCTATAGCCGGTACAAACAAGTCGACTTTTTTTTTCATGTTTATTATCTATCAATTTGGTATCGTTGCATTTCAACTATTGAAATTTGCATCCAAACTTATACAAGTCATTCAATAGCCCTAATATACTAATTTATTCATGTGCTTGTTAAAATTACAAGAATTGTAGAATTACTTTTATTTTTATTAGCAATTCTTACACAATTTCTAAATAATAAATTGTTTTTATTACGTAATTGTAGAATTATTTCCTTAAAAAGTTATAAACAAAAAGGGTTGTAAATTTCATCTTAGGCAGGTTTTGGTTTGGGACTATTTAGAAACTGAAAGTTGGGAGAATTATTCTATGAAAACAAGCTAAGCAAAACCTTTTGCTTTATTTTCTCTTCATTCAAGGAGAAAAGATTCATTGTACATTTAAGGATCTTGCTATGCTTCCGTGCTTGGCTAAATTGGCTTAACAAAGAAACGAGGAAAAAAGGGATAAAATGGCCAATTCCTAAAAAGAAAAATAAAGTAAAAAAAATAACTAAAAATTACAAAAACTGAAACAAATGCTTAGGGCATTCAAGGAAAAAAAGAGCATTTTTCATATGTAAAAAGAGAAATAATAACAATTAAGGAAAAAGGGAAAAGAGAATAAAAGTATGGTTGAAGATATTTATAGGTTGTTTGTTGTAGGTCAAGATTGAGAGATGATTTGTGTATAGAGGAATTCATTCCAAGTGTCAGGTAATCCCGGTAAACACCAATGGATGCAATCGGCATAAGTAGTAGGATCAGCTTGTTGTTCTGGAGTTAGCATTTTGCCTTGGCGTATGGTATAAACAGAAGTGTGTGCATCTTTTCTTAACTCTGACAAAGAAGTGATGTTAATTAAGTACACTGGCACCTTCTTCATTGACTGAGTCACATTGTTGATAATTACAAAAAGGCGACGATCTGTTCCTACATCCAATGGGGTTGACATGTTGAGAATCGGAGTGGTCTCCTTGGCACATTTTATACCATCCGGATTGTTCCAATTCTCACTCCTAAAAAAATCATATGTTTAAATGTTAATCTTGAATTCAAAGTGTGTTCAAAAGTATTCTTAATTTATTAAGTACACATGTAAGTTGGCTACAACAAACTTTGTAGAAAAGAAAAAAAAATGTGGTAAAGGGTAACTAACTACAAACTTTGGCTACATGGTAAGTTGGTGACTACAAACTTTATGCCATATATGGTCCCACCTAATGGCATAACAAATATGTTGTATTTTCACACTGATTGACCGTTTGTGGAGGATTGCAAGTGGATAAAATCGTTTAATGTCAACTAACCATTGGAATGGAATAGTAGGTAAGTTTTTCAAAATAACAAAATGATGTTCCAAATTACCGAATATGAACCCGAATTGTTTTTTATGAAATGAACCCGAACATTTTAAAACTAGATTAACGGTGAATAACATGTATTTATATGATGTTCATCGATTGTTTTTACCTAATTCACCGGTGAAAAATGATGTTAAAGGAAAAAATAGTGTATCTAACAAATCAAATTAATTAGATACAATTTTTATTTTTATCATATATCAACATTTTTTATTTCTCTATCATTGTAGATATTTAGAGTTTTTATATTAGATATGAACAACACTTAAAGATAGACTTAAATTTTATCATATCTAAATGTCTTTATGTATAGGACACATTATGTCTATATTACTATTCTGAAATCAATGTTTGTGGATTCTTCAAAAATGAAAAGGCATAAATTAAATTAATATGTAGAAGTGATTAGTTACTTGATATGAAGAGGGGACGTGCTGCTGAAGAAAACTTTGGTTCGATTTGGGTCAATGTTGTCATCTACCCATTTTGACCATGTGTTAATGACTCTCCCATATGCTATTGGCCGAGGAACTTCATCATACTCCGTGGATCCTTCATCAAATGACCCTCGTCTATTGCATCACACCCCAAAATTACACAAACTCACGAATTTACTTGAAAATTACGAACATTAAAGAAAGGAAAAAAAATTAATTGGATAGAGTTAATCATGTGCTTACAAGACTTTCATAGAGAAAGTGTTCATCCACCATATGTAGGTGTTAAAGATCAAGTAGTCCACATCCTTCCAATTCACTCCATGTTTTTCTATTGATTCAGGCATGATTATACGGTTCAATATGCTGTGCATCTTTGGATCATCTGAATTTGACTCTACAAGGAATGGTGCCCAATAGAATTCGACCGTGGTAACGTGCTCTGGCTCCTACATAAACATAACCACCTAGTACTTAACAGGAGTGTATCCTAAGCAATATTAGTAATTGAATACTCCCTACACAGCGTGTCCTTTCTTAACTACCAAGAGATTGGCATAATCTTCCAAAGTCAGAACTTTCAGACAAAGGCCGAACAAGTAGGTAACTTAGTATTAAAAAAAAACCTATATTTAGCCATCAAATTCAGTGGCCAACCATCATCATGCACACAATTATTCTAGTTTCAGCTTTACACCGATTCTATCCCACAAGGGTAAAAATTAATTGAAGTTAAAATAGTACTTTACCAATCTAATACGGTGTTATGCTTGTGGTTAATCATTATGGAAAAAAAAATAATGAATTATTATGATTATAAAAATAGACTGATATATGTAAGAAATTTTTATATGGTTCGGACTACTGTAAGTTCAATCAATCTTAATTTAATATGTAATTAAGTTTTATTAAATTTTTTTATAAATTTAAAAACCCAACTACATGTAACATAAATATTGATTAAAACCATTGACACAGTAGTCCTTACTTAACATGTAATAGTTTCAGGCATATACCCCTACTTGAACAACAAGAGAAGGAGGAGAAAGTCAATTACAAACCTGGATTTTGAAGATAGCAAGTGAACCAGTCTTGTACCAGGTCTTGTTATGCGAAGGAACCGCAGAATTGACCATACAAACCATTGATTCCCACTGGTTCCTATTCAGTGAATCTCCAACAAACATAAGCCTCTTCCCTCTAATCTTCTGAAACAAAAGCTTCGGTTTGAACCTTAACAAGATCACAAAAACACAACCAATAAGAACACTTACTCAAAAAAACTAAGATAGAGAGATAAATAAAAAAAGGAAACTAAAAGAACAGAAATTAATCCATACTTAGGCAGAGAACAATCTCTTGGCTTCCACTTCCAATTCTGATACAAAGAATCTGGTCGTCCATTCTTCATGCATGTCACTTGCGAAGTGAGAAATTCACACTTGTCTTCTTTGTACAAAGGGTGTGTCACGTTATCCAAAACCCACTCCCCAGTGAACAAGTCACAATCTTCTGGTGGCAACTCAACTTTCTCATCTTCTTCTTCTTCTTCTTCTTCTTCTTCTTCTTCTTCTTCTTCCACCACTTCCTCTTCCTCCGCACGCGGCATTTCAATCTTCTTCTCCTTCTCCACAACAGTTTTCAAATCAACACGCTCATCAGAATCCTCATCCTGAGCACCACTCTTCTCTAGCTGAGCCCTTGAAGTACTCCTCTTAGAAGAAACTTTGACCGTGACAGTGTCTTCCACATCCTTCTCCTCACTCTCCCTTTGAACAACAACACTGTCTTGAACAGAATCAACATATTTATTAGGTTCTCCTCCTTCTTGTGTCTCATGTGCTTTGGGACTCGAGAATGGGAATTCAGCAATGGACTTAACATCCTCGTTGTACATGAAGAGCCCAAAGAGGAAGATGGAGAACACCACCACGAAGATGGAGAGGTTGTTGTTCTTGCGACCCTTCATTGTCCCCATTTCTGAAGTGAATAGAGGAGTTTTTCTTCGAAGAGGCTGCATGAGGGAGAGAGAAGAAGAAAGAGGTCGATATCAGAATAGCAATAGTAATAATCTCTGAGAAAAGAAGAAGCAAAGAGAGGTAGAAATATAGGGATGATCACAGCAAACAGCAACGAAAGACATTGAAATTAATTTCAAGTAGTAGTAATAGATTGGGTTTGTTCGTTTAATTAAGGTTTGGTGAGATGGTCTTGTCTTTCAAGAGGTTATCGGTGGAGGAGGGAAAGTTGTCTTTCTCAATTCTCAATCTATGAACTATCATTCTATTGATCTATTTTTTAATTATGAATATTCTTTTATTTTATTTGCTGTGATTTTGGTTCCTTTGTGAGGCATTAGCAACCACTTTGAACATTTTCTTCTTCTTGTGTTTGGGACAATACGTGATCTCAAAGCCTTCAAACAAAGTTGGTACCAGTCTCAGTCAGGTGAAAGAGGGTGGTGGTGGTTTTGTGAGGCTCTTTGGTGGACACAATGTTGCTGTCTTTCAGTTTTCACTCTTCAGATTGCAAGGTAACTTTAATTGATGGTGAGAGAGTTGTGTTATGAGTTTGAGAACCACCCTCCAACGGTAGAGTGTAGATTCAACAAGTCAACAAGTCAACTAATTTAAAATGGCAAAAAAAAAAAAAACTATTATTTTAAGATCATGGTGTCTCTAACTTATTGAGTCTAATTTTGTTCACTAAGTACATGATTATTGGTAAAAAAAAAATTACACAAAAAAAAATTAAATACAAATTATTTTGTTAAATAGATCCTTGTTTCAAATACAATTTTACAGTTTGCACCAATGCATCAAATCTTTCGATTAAAAAAATACTAGTATTAAATTAAGAGTTTAATTAATACACATGCATTTAGCATGGATAATTTATTCTTAAAATTAATTATATGCAGACATACTAATCTTAATGAATGGATCAGTCTAAGAACACCGGCTGAAAGACAAAATTAAATACAAGAACTTCAATAGAAAAAGTATTTATTATGTTTAAAATATAGAAATTCCTTAAGAATTATTTTTAAATGATTGAAAAAGTATAATAGAATGTATTGAATATTCTTAGATTGACCAGATATTTTCGGAAGAAAAATCTACAGCCATCTAGATTTTATGGACTTTCCATTACTTGCCTCGATCGCCTTAATTAATTCTCCAGCAATCTTATGATAATTTATTCAACATTGACACGATCATTGCCTTGCCTCCGATTTGTTCACGCAGGAAACATCGTGGATAGTCGCATCCTTTGACATTAATGAATCTAGGGATCTAAGAGGTAAAATATATATTAGTATTTTTTTTAAGATCAATATAATTTGTTCTTCTAAGATTCAATTTCGTGTCAAATCTATTATTTTGTTAACTTCTATTATAACGGTGCAAACATAAGTTATTTAGTCAAAATTTGTCATGAAAAACTAATACAAGCTTTGAAAATTTGATATCTTGGACAATTCAATACTCAAAACCATAAAACTATTTTAACTGAACTAACACCTATGGATTTTCTCATGATAAATGAAATCTGTAAAATACTATACCTAAATTTTTCATTTATAAAATTTGTCACGACAAATTATTTTGCTGAACTCCTTAAACTTGCTAAAGATTTAATAATTTTGTTAGTAAGTCGATCAACTCATAAAACACTTCTTCATTAAAGGTTAAAAAAATGGGGAGAATTAAGTAAATTCTAAAACCAAAATAAAAGTAGTTTCCTCTTAAACATTATTTAATTAAGTGATACGTAGTATGACTTTTAATGCATTGTTACGATCTTTTATTATTTCCTAAATATTTCACAAGATTCTATATTATGTGTTAATTGCTACGTACGTGGTGTAAAATTTCATGTTAACTACTTTTAATTACTTTTAAAGATAGGCATATTAAACACAAAAAAATGTCATTTATTAAGCAACGAAAATGTAAGCATTAATTGGGATATTTTTTATCAAATATTTTCATCTCAGAGAATGTAAATTATAGTATATCAACAGATAATATATCTCCCAACACTTGTCAGAATAATATATCATATAACTGGTAAAAACATATAGTGTCTATAAGTTCAATTTTTGTTAGATAAATGATATAAAAATGGAAGTTAATTCAACGTTAAACTAGTAGTAAATGATGTTATGATCATTTACTAGTAGTTAATTTAGCTTATAAATTATCGTTGCGATGAATGGTGATTGTAGTAGAAATTTTGGCAATAATATCAACTATAGCAATAGTAGCAACCACGACAATATTAAACAATAATGTCATTTTAACCTATTTGTTCTAAACCCGCCGTTAATTAAGTTAACTTTTATACTAATAATAATGTATGATAAGTTTATTTTATCGCTTCTGTGAAAAAAGAAAGTTTATTTTATCGTATGATAACATAATTAAATTAAAACATGATAACTTATGTTTAATTACCACCTAACAAGACTTATATTTTTTAACGTTTGGCTGGTATGGTCTTGATGGTTTGATCATGGTATTTTGTTCGATAATCCAAAAAGAATGCTCAAGAGGTGGATTCCAATGCAACATTAATTTACAGGAAGAAAATATACGTACGTATATAATTTGCTATTCATTCTCAAATCTAATTATTTACCATCTATTTTTAAGTCATTTTATTGTAAGACTCAATTAGACTTGAGTGTTCTTTTTTCCCCTATCAATAGGTATGATAATTAACTTATTGGCAAGCTTTGCATTGAAGACAAACATATATAAATTATAAGCAGATCGTTTGAAAGACAAACTTCTGAAAGCATCAAAGCCAAAACATCTGATTAACTTTCAGATGTATACATCATATTAGCTAAACGGCAACATCACTGTGTTAAAGCCAAACTTGTCGATCCTAAAAATATTAACGCCCCCCTAGATAAATATGTTGAAGATGATCACCTAATCGTAACTAACATGGGAAAATAAATAAAGAAATATAAGGGAAAAGAGCACTAATATTAAAAAAAATATAAATCAAAGTGGTCCAACGCCAACTCATGTCTCATGCTAACAATCCAGCATTAATTTTTCTTTTGTTTTTAGTTTTTAGTTTTTAATATTATTGTATTCCTTACTGGGCAGGGCCTTCCCAACAATAAGCAGTAGTATAATCACATTTGTATAATAAACCTTTGAAGCATTAATTTTGAGAGTTTGAACTAAAAAAGAAGAAAGAAACCAAAACGACAATTGATATATATTTTTTTATTTCAATGTTTTACAATTTTTTTTCTTTTAGAAGTAAAGGAGAAAGAAAGTTTCCTCTTTTTTATATAGAATTTTTTTAAAGGAAAATATGTAAAAAAATATAGTGTTGATAACGTTGTATTTAAACTTAAAAGTCTCCATTTTATTAGCTTTTATCTTTTACTATGAATTAACATTTTATAGACTAATATTTATTTGTCACAAATTTTGTAGTCCTACCATCCATTAATTTATTGATACTATTAATTGCTACTAAAAGCAAAAAATATTTTAGGATGAATGTCAATGAAAGTTATTTATATATATAAGCAAATTATGGCTATTGGGGATTGTTTTTTCTGCAAAACCATGGAAATCAGTAGGCGATGTAGCGCAGGATTTTTTTTTCTATTTTAATTCAATATTTTTCATTTTTTAAATAATAAAAATCTGATGTGATAATCTTAAGGAAAGGGTATTAATTTAAATATTTATTATTACATGAGAGGTCCATTTCCAAGAACCCCTTATTTTTGCCATTTTATGTTTGGTCAATTAGCTCTCGAGTTTACGTCAAAACAAAAAATTAGCTCTCGGGTTTAGTACAAATCCAAACACAATGGTATACCTAAGAGTGGGCTTTTCGTTTTTCTTTTGTAACTTTATGCTCACCCTGCTGGAGTGGACCTTGATTTTATTTTGGATCGGTAAATCGTGAGCAAAAGAAAATTCCAAGTAGAATATGGTAGCAACTCTACCAATAAACCACTCAAAGGCATACAAAATAGTTGATATTAAGTGAAAACGGGCTTATGTAACTTAATTAAGTAGTTTATGATACAAATTCTAATCCATTTTTGGATATAAAATAAATTATGTTGGAAGAATAATGTATATCTTATATACACTTATAATCTTTAACCAGCATTAATCATTATTGTTTTCCAACAAAATTACTTGGTACAAATAATGTAAAATGAAAAGATAGTAGCAAATTTTCGTACACATTCTCCTCATGATAGAAGAGGTTGGCAGTTTTAATATAATTCTTCTCAACAATGACGGAGCCATGGTCAGACCAATAATAATTAATTAGAATTAAAAATAAAATTTTAACACTATCTAAATATAAAATTTGACACTTACTTAAAAATAAAAGCTGGGTCCGCAATAAACTTAGATTGTACCTTAACCCAAAGAACCAGAAATGTTTATTATCCATACCATTCCATTAAATTTTTTATTTTATTTTTACAAGAGATTTCTTTTAAGAAACTAAACTCAAATATATTTTAAGGATGGATACAAGTTATACTTCGGATTCTCCAAACCTAGTTTAATATCTTATATTCTTTTAAAATAATATAATTCTTTATCAATTATGTATTAATAATATAATTTCTTAGCTTAATAAATAATGTTTTGTATGACATTTTTTTCTGAATGTTTTGTATAACATGATATTATACTATATTAATATTATTTATTTTTGAAATTTATTGTACGATATATAAATATATACTTCTTAATTCTTCAATATATATATAATATATCATTAAATCAGATTGACTTTATTATATTCTATATATCATTAGATCTGTTTTTTTAGGTACATCATTATATCTTAATCACATGGATTTGGATTTAAATAAATAACTCTATTGGGTGAAGATACCATCCCATGTCCACCCATACGTAAGTTATAATTTTCAATCAGTAGTTAACTGTAATTCTACGTGTCATTATACGATTATCCAGTATTGTTCAATAAAATTATATTAACAAATATTAACTATTTTTAAGCATATTAGTGTAAAAAAAATATTGCCATCCTATCATAGATTACCTTACATAATAAAATTGTTACTGTCGTAATAACTATTTTAAAAGTTGTATTTTAATTAATTAACAATATACATTTTTTTACAATGGTAACCTAAGAAAATTGAACAGAATCCTTTATTTAAAAATGTTTATTATTTCAGAAATATAAAAAAAATCATTTTTTTGATTTAGTTTAGAGATCATAAATGTTTCTTAACTCATTGAGTTAGAGACTAATTTTACTCATGTTACATAATTACTACTAATCTAAAAAAAAAATTGCATGATACTAGTGTGTCAATCCTTCAGGTTAAAATCATTTAGTATATACTTTTTAAAAGTATTTATAAAGTATATTTAATGTTCTTTTATCGCTACTTTTAAAACTAACTAAAAAAATCTAGTTTTTTCATCTTTCACAGATACTCCTAAATATATAGAGTGGGCTTCAATTATACTCTATTAGGATATTCAATATTTAATGATACTTCATTGAAAGATATATAATTGAAGCCACTGTACTGTTCCGTCAATATCGGCATGGCAGAGTCGGACCCCAGTCTAAGTGACACACTCTGAATTCCTGATTGAAAGCTAAAGTAAAAAATAATTGTCTTAAGTGATACTTCTCTAACTTCAAAATCAATCCAATAAATAAATGGAGCATACGATATACATCTCATTATTGTAGTCCTCTCATTTTTCCCTTTCACTTTCACCCATCCAAAATTCAAACCTTACTAGACTAACAGTAGCATGACAAATTAATGAATCTCTCACACAAAACATAGATGGCTGAGAAGATCAAACAACACGGTACCTATCCAATGGATCTTTGAAAAGGATGCGTTCATGGTACACTCTCCAAGCATAGTCCTCAAAATCAAAAGAGTTGAACACTTTCTTCTCTAGTTCTTCATCACCCCCATCATTGCTTTCTTCTTCTTCAATTTCTTCTTCCTTTTGGTCCTTGTTGGAGGTTGCCTTGGGAAGGAGTGGAGCCACTCTGCTATCTGTGGGAAGAGTTATCAGCAATGACATTGTTATGCAGCGTGAACCATTTTCATCTCCCACTGTCGCCATTGGTCTACCTCTCACTTTCTTTAACTTGCCATTGCTCCACACCTACACAGTGTAATTGATTAAATTCATATAGTAGCATCACCCCTAGGAATAGGACTAATGTAATGTGCTCTTAAAAATAAAATATAGTTTATAAAAAAAGATCATGATAGTATGATACAAAATTGAAAAAATAATGAATCTTTATAACTTTTTAAGAAATATTATGAAACCAACTACGACTAATGGCACAACACACACACAAACTGACAAACACTTATGGGGCACTATATGCAGTATGATTTTTTTCCTCCATATGAAATTGAAATTATCTTCTATTCTTAGTAACGACGATGTGTGGTGTAACATTTGTCATTTGAGATTTGAGGCTTTTGCCTCGTCCACTTTTTCTTGGGCGAATTGAAGATTTTTCTACTTTAGGCCACATCCCGATGAAAAATGAAGAACAGACACACCCCGACATAGGGACTTTCCTACACAGTACATTATGTAAGAAGGGGGCCCAACCAACATAAATTATCTGCAGGATCAAAATCAGAATTTGCATGCCAAAATCTATGACTGAAAAGAACAATGGTTATTTTACTTTATACATATACGTAATAAAATATTTTAATTATAACTTCAATATCATTCTTAGAAATACAAAATAATGTAGAATGACATCACCCAAACCCAAATAACATTTCTCTCGTGTATCGTGTGACCCAACAACTAAAAGAAGATTTCATACTAAAAAGAAGGGTTTTATTAATTAATTTGTTTTCACTTTACTGTTTTGACCTTTATGTAAATAAAATCCCAAAAAAATTCTAACAATTGTTAAGCCGTCTAAAATTCTTTCCACGATAGAATTTTTCTAACAATTGGTAAACCGTGATAAATTTTGTAGCGATCATAACAGCTACACTGGCAACCATGTTCGTATGACTATAAACATAAGGAACAAAATACATTAAATTTATTTGTACTAAAACTTACAATGTTTACATATAGAACTAAAATAATAAAGAGTACAGAAGTATAAAAACAAAATAGACTCATTCATATAGTTAATAATGTCTGTCTCATTAGGTGAAATCACATAGTTCAAATAAAACGTGATTAGTTCGGTTTGTCTTTTCAAACCTTGTTCAAACTTCAAATTATACATACATATGACAAAATCAAACAATGCATGCACCTGAGGCACAATAGAATAATTACAAGTCATAAATAATTTTATATTAGCCACATCATTACATAACAAGCTGACAATCTTATATAAACATTTTCGATTTTCCCCCAAATCATGTCACTAACTAGGAGAAAAATAAATAAATAGACACTTTCAAAAGCATGATCACACAACAAAATAAACAAATATCCAAGACGTAAAGCAAACAAGATACAGTAATTAACACGCCACAACCAGGACGTGATGTTATGTTTGCAGTTAAAAATATTACAGTTGGATGTTTCAATGTAAATCTAATATATAAAAATAAAATAAATATAACAACAATAATTCTTAATTTATTGGTAAAATAATTTTTGCCTAAAAGGTAACTTAAAGCAAACATGTTCTAGGTTTGAATAAAAATAAACCTAAAAATAATAATTTACCTGAGCAATGTCACCAAAAGTGACCAAAATCGAGTCCACGTGTGGCAGCACAGAAACCCATCCCGAATCCGACAGCAATGAGTATTTCTGATTCCTTATCTGGTACTGCAGCCCGATTACAAACGGGTAAAACCCACCCGATTTGTTTCCGGGTATAGACTCCGAAACCCACATAACCGAACATAACCGGGTCGGGTCATTACCCAGCTGGTTCTCACACCCCAAGTCTTTTGTTAACTTATCAACGATCATTAAACCCAGCTTCTCCAGTTCACGCGCGAACTTGCGCAGGGAAAGGAGTGCCAACTCATTCGACTCGGTCGAGCATGCCGAGTCGAAGCGGAACGACTCGGCGACCCCGTCTTCGTCTTCGTCTTCATCGTTGCCGTAGCCAAGAGGCCAGTTTTTGGGGAACAAAGACTGCTTCTGGTCTTGGGAAAGGTCGAAGATTGCGAGCGCTTCTGACTCGGCCGAGTTGGCGAGTTCGGAGGGGACTGAGTGATCGGTGAGTTGCGCGTAACCGAGTTTCGAAACGCAGGAGAGGACGTCGTTTAGGGAGAGGCAGGGGGGACACGTGGCGCCTGCGGAGGAAGGCGAGGGGAGGCGCGTGGGGAGAGAGAGCGTGGGCGGGAGGCGGTGGAGGAGGCGCGAGAGCGCGTCGGCGGGGTCGGAGGAGGACAGGATGTTGTCATGGTGCGCCACCGGAGTTGGCGGCGGAGCTGAGGTGGCGCCGCCGAAGAGGTTAGGCACTTGAGCTGAAGACGCCATTACATGAGAGAATAATATTATAATAATAAAAATAGAGTGAAATTTTGGGACCCTGTGGGTTGTTCTTATATGTGTTGGGCTCGATGTTGTGGTGAATGTCCGAGCGTGCGAAATATGCGGAACAAACTACGATTCACACGTGTGATGGGCCCGTTTCCATTTCCATTTTTCGCAAAGTCGGATATGGTTTTTCCGCTAATGCATTGTTCAAAATGAGACAATTAGTTAAACAATGTCCGGTTTGGCAGGCAATATAACACAACATTGGGATATTTTTTAATGCATTTATTGCTGAATGTTGCATATGGCAAGATCATAAAAAGAAACATTAATTTTTGCATATTCTTATTTAACGTAATTAATTATATTACTAGTATCTCTCTTCCATAACTGTAAAATTTTAGTTTTTTTAATAAATTATTAATGTTTTACAAATTTAAAATATTATTAATTAATTATTTTTTAGATTATATCCTTATTTATTATAATAGTAATTTATTGGGTCGAGTCTAATGGGTTCACCTCATCTAATTTTATAGATTTTAGTTACGTCAACTATTATGATCATATCGTATTTCATCATATTTTATCCATATTATATTTTATTTATATGATTTATAGAGATAATATATGATTATATCTTACCACAATTAGAAAATCTTATATAATTCACACTTCACTTATGAGTAGTGGTAAAATACACTTTTATGTTCTTGAGTAGGAGATTTCTAACCTTATGGAAGATCTCTATTTCATAACAATTATAATTAATAAGGTATTTGTTGGTAGGGATGAAAATGGATAGATATTAGTACTGCATATACAATTTTTGGTGGGCAACACTAGAAAGAGTACAACAATAACATCACAATTGGTAAGAAAGAGTTTAATATTTATTAGGGGTGTAAGTGGATCAAACTCGATCCTCGAATCCACCAAATTCAATTAGATTTTTGTGAATTGGATTGAGTCATTAGATTGGGTTGATTTTAATTTAATGAAATTGATTATAATAAAATTGGATGGATGGGCTTGGAGTTTTGGATCCGACCAAAACCCAACCCAACCTATATAAGTTACTATATATTAGAAATCCTAAACTTAGTAAACACTAAGCACTACACATTGTTATGTTTTAATGGTTATTGTTGACTTTTTATAATTAGTGATTATTATTGACTTAAGTATTTTGAGTTGTAAGATAATGTTATGTTTTATGATTATTGTTGATTTAAGTATTTTGAGTTGTGAAATAATATTACGTTTTATGATTATTGAATTTTATTATTGATTATTGTTTATTGTGTAAATAATATTTTTCTCATTTTCTATCACATAAAATATCTTACTATTTTTTTAGTTTGATGGTTTTTTTTAAATTTTTCCAAGACTTAGTGACAATTTTTTAATGACTCAATCCAATAATCAATTCAACAAAATTTAATTAAAGTTGGATTGGGTTAAATTGAAAAAAAAAAGATAAAGCTAATTAAATACAACCCAATTATGTTTAATTGAATAGAGTTAAAAAAAATAGTTAAAACTCAATCCAACCAAGTCACTTATACCCCTAATATTTGCTACTTATAAGACTTTGGTGTTTAATTAAAAAATATGAGAGGCGCATTTAAAAAATATTATTTATTAGAAATTAGACATTTAAAAAATTATAAAGAAAAAAATTCAACCCCGCTTTTGGATCCGTTCCTATGTAGAGCTATAATTTATTCCATATTTACTTTAATTTATTTTGGAAAAATAGTTACTTTCTTAACTTATTGAAATAACTTAAGGAAAATAATTAACTCTTAAAATTTAAAATTTCTAAAATAAACAGTTATATCTTCCCCTCTAATATTTTTATTTTTGCTAATTCTATTTAAATGTAGTTACGTGCTTTTATTTAACTTTTGATATTTTATTTTGTTTATATGATACTTTTATTGATTTTTTTTATACGTCACATTTGATCGCTGATGTGGGTAAGATCTTGTTTAGTAACACTTTCATTTAATCAATTGTTTAAATAAGTTGAATGTAACCTAGTCGTTTTGGTTTATAGAGAACCCTGCCATATATACTACAGACTAAGAGCCTCGCTTAGTCGCCTATACATTGGTTTCGACTTGAGATTTTTATGGATCCTATGGAGAGTGGAGACAGTGGAAACCCAAACTTAATTTGAGTTATGCATGTCAGCATATGTATTCATGTAACATGTGTTATTGAATCACTCATCCTTGGGATTTTGTTGGCCACATTAGTCAAACGCTTTCATTTCATCAAATTGTTTAAATAAGTTTTTTTAATTATAATTATAACTTTTTATGTTTAATTATAAATCTTTTATGTTTGATTAATACACGTATATAACTAAAATTTATTAATCCATAATATATTTGTTTGACATCATGTATGTCATGACATTATGCTTGTGCAACATGGCATCAACATAATTAATTTGTAGGTTCGTTTTGATTTTGTCCTTTAACTTTCTATTAATTCAACTTAGTCACGTAACTTCTGTTTTTATATCACGTTAATATTTTTGTTATAGTTGCATTAAATTTTGATGAAATCTCGATCGTCAGAAATTGATCTTTTTTTGTCTTTTAATAATTATTGAAAATGATTGAGAGGTTCCTCTAAACACTAGATTGTGACCAACATATCAAAATTTTGTGTGATTTCATTAACTAATAAGGAAATGATGAAGTGTGGAGATTAAGAATCATTTTCGTTAAATCATAATTCGTTTTTTCCCATTTTTTCTTAATATGGAAGATCTATTTTGATAGTTGTTAATGATATATTTTACTTTGATTATGTAATCTCTATATATATTCCAGTAAATACTAATGATTGATTGATTTTTTTAGGGCTTCTAATCATTAACATGAATATACAAGAAACGTCTCTATCTACAAAATAAAGAATAAATTCATCATACAGAGGTGGATATTTAGTATGTAACTTTGGGTGCATGGATATATATATATATATATTCTTACTTTTTTGACAAGTTTTAACTAATTTTTAAGATATTTCTAAAAAGGTCCTGGACTATTGCTTATACGACCTTAGCCCCTTGTTTCATTATTTTTTTTATCTTATAATTCAACTATATTTATTAGGTAAAATTTATTTTTCTAACTTATCATATAAATGCATAGGATGATAATCATGACAAAATACAAGCAATAGATATATTTAAATCGATGATTATTATATTCATAATGACAAAATCAATCAACATCACATATTAAATTTAGTAAAATATATAACATTTTTTATAATTTTTATAAATATTAAATTTTTATTGACCTAACTAGGATATTATTTTTTACAAAATCAATATATTTAGATCGAAAATCTTAAATAATTTATAAATTATTATATGATACTCTATTTAACCAATTTATTTCAAAATATAGTATACCATCTAAAATATAAACAACGTCCTACTATTGCATAATTCTTATTATTAACCTGATCTTATATTAAAATATAATTGTATAATCTTATCAAAGTAATATGTTTGGTATGATGTCTACCAGTCACTGTTCTTAAACTAAATTATCGAGAGAGAAAAGTGTTCTTAAACTAAAGAGACACGAGACAAGGAACAGTGGAATAGACAGGGCTTAATTATTCAAGTGGAATGGAGAATATCTTGATTGAAACGATGAGTCTAACCCAGCATGTTCATTATGTTATGTTTGGCAGATTTGCATAGTTAAATAATGTGTCTGTGGTTGCATAGAAAAATGGTAGCTTTTGAAGCCATGCAGGTTAGGGCTGATAGTTAGTGGCAGCCTTGTGCCCTTTTGTGAGGTAAGATGCGCCTCTCGTGGCAGCAAGCAGGCCATGGACAAAGGTGGTAGTTGAATTGGGCAGTTGAACAAAGACATAACTGTTTGTTTATTTACCTTTTTTTTCATTTTTATTAAACTCTTTGTTTTCTTACAAAATTAATTTCCTCATTTCTAATTTAGGGTTTAATAAAAATTAATAATTACAATTATTTAAACCCACCTCACTACTACAAACAATGCATTTTACGACAGGCATTTTAAGTCGGTTTTCGAGAAACCGTCGTAGAAGCTGTGCGGTGGCATTTCCGTAATTAAAATGAACGTTTCAAAGACGGTTCATAGAGAAACCGTCTTTGATGGTTGAAAACGACGACGGTTTTGGTTTAACCGTCTTTGAATGTGTCGAACTTAAAAAATAAAAACGCACCGTTTTGTGTGTTTTGTGGCTGTCTCCATTTCGTCCCCACAAATTTGTGTCGTGCCCTAAACTCCTCCCATTGTCCCTGAAGGGTTTTGTCCCTCTCCCATTGTCCTTAACCTATCACCCAACTTGTCTCCCTCACCCACCATCACGGCATGGTGGCTTCTCACTGACGGAGCCTCTCGCGTGCCTTCGTGTCACCATCGTGAAAGCGCCTCAGCTCCGCCTCGCTTCGAGTTGGTGCCGGCATCTTCAAAGAAGTTATTCAGGTATAATGGTGTTCACTGCTTTATCTTCTTTTTTTCCCATGGATCATTTCAAAGGTCTCTACTTTTTTGTGACACGGATCCCTTGCTGGGTTCAAGTTCCTCACTTTGGATTCTCTTCCAAATAGGTTCCTCCGCGTGCTGCTTTATCTTGTTCTTCTTATTATTAGTTTTAATTAAATTTCTAAGCTTTATTGGTGATTTGTTTTGATCTGTATATCACAATGTTTTCTTTTAAATTCGTTGGTGTTGTTTGTTTATGTTCATTTTGGAACTGTTTTTAACAGTGGAACAACTATATGGGCTGTGTCCGTGCTTGTGCTTGTTTGTTTTAGTTTTTTATTTGCTTTTAGTACAAATGGGAAATGGGTCAGAATTAGAAGAAAAGAATGGATTGGTAATTGATCATGTTCTTTGAATCTTTGCTGAATCAATGCCATGTTTCAATGCAGTTGCAGATTTAATACTGTGGAGGCAGAAGAACCTTACTGTGGGGATATTGTTGGTCACACTGGCTGTTTGGGTTGTGCTTAAAAGATCTGGTTATACTCCTCTGTCTCTTGTTTCTAATATTCTCTTCCTCATTGTCATTCTTTTTTCTCTGGGCCAAATCAGCTGCAATTCTAATGTTCTCCTTCTCATTCTCAGGGCCAAATCAGTTTTCATATATAGACTAGTAGATGAAAGCACAACTAAATAAAGTGAAGGTTAGAGAGAAGCTTTTAATTGAATACAATATATATCTATTATGTGTTGCGGCGTGCAATTGAGTTTTGTTTCTTTCCTTGATATTTAGTTGATGTAATGAAGATCTATTTTTAGTGAAAAGAAGAAGACAGAATTTTTGGGGGTCTAGAGTGTTGTAGTTAGTTTCAGTTTTTGAAACATGCAAATGGGACATGATCTATAGTATTGTAGTTAGTTTAAGTTTTTAATGTGAAGTTTCTGGATTAAATTATTTCAAAGTTTTCATTTTGATGCTGTCAATGTTGGGACAGATTTTTAGTATATTCTATTCCTTATTCACATGTTGGGGTGTTTTTTTTAATTCATATAATAACTTCTTTTGCAAATCTGGTACAGTCACCATTATTTATCGATGACTCCAATATGACCAAATCTGCGTACCCATGTCTTGTATTAGATCATGCATATCCAAGTAGTCACTATCATCAATAGTTATGAGACATTTTGCAGTAAATACTCGAATACTTGGGTAGAGATCCCAAGCCTTTAGTATCCTTTCAACATACCCGTTCTCTCTCCGTTGAAGAAACAAGCAAAGACATCTAATACTCGAATACTTGGGTAGATTTTATAAATTTTCTGGTCCAAGACATCTAAGCTATGGTAGGTTATTTCAAGTACTTCTTGAATGTTGGCATTTGGAATCTTTTTATATTTTTTCCAATTCCATTTCCCAATCCCCTAGGGTCTCACCCTTTACATTAGAGCCTATTACTTTTAAAGCTAATGGAGGGCCTTTCTCATAGGGCACTGCATCATTAGAAACACCTTCAATGTTTTCTGCAGGTTTGCTCATAGGGCACTGCATCATAGGGCACTGCAGGTTTACTCCCATTTCCTCTTTCTCTCTTTCTCTATGAAAACCGAAGCCCAATGAAAATGGTATGAAGAGAATCTCAGATCACATCCTCATCCCTGATTCGTGTTGTGGTTAATGGTGATACTCTCTTACAAGCCTGGCTCCTTTTTAATTATTTTTAACTGCTTAATTTGTTATGTCACTTTCCAAATTGCTAACAGTAATGTCAATTTTTAGAGGAAGATTTGGCTGGAAAATGTGATTACTAATTTCTCCCTAAACTTTTGAAAACAAAATTTTCAAACATATAAAAAATTAAAACAAAATTTTAAAACTTTATTAATCTTTTTAAAAAATAAAAGGTCAAAATAAAAAATTTAAAATTTAACTAGTAAAAACAGAAACCTATTATACCAAAGTGTTAACATTTCTATTGTGTTATCTGTTTTTCGCATTAAAATTATCATTATTTATTTTGCATTTTATGATAATGTATATTCCAATGTTGTATCCCTTGTTATAATGATCATGCTGCATGAAGCAAACCAATCACCTCCTCCGGCTAGGGACTCCAATTATTTTGTCAAATCAACATACTTCAGCCATATGAACCTTTTTATGACCAAGTCTGCTTTGGATTTCAAATGCCCCTTTAATTTGTGTTTCCTCACTTATCTTAGACAAAAATATCTTTGGGATATCTTCAAGGCCTTTAGTGCTTTTGGTGCTAGGATTCATGTAGTATTCATGTATTAGGTTGGCACAGGTTTGCTATTTGGTGCTAGGATGTTACTTTATCAAAGTTAGCTATGTGACTTGCTTCAATTATCACCTTAAGGCTAAGGTTTTAATGTTGATGGGTGGTTGCCCTTTTATGATGAGGCCGAAATTATCATGGTTATACGCTAATGTTTAAGAAGACTAGATTGATTGAGTTTGACCTCATAATAAAATTTGGATTTATAAATTTTTATTCTTAGAAATGAAAAACATATATTAAAATATTAGAGATCAAGTTGGAACAATGAAAAAGCGTCTCTTGTTGTGAAAGGTTCATACATGCATGCAAGGTACCAAATATTATATGATGTGAGAAACCTTCAAAGATTTTCTTCGGACTTTTGAATGTGCCCTGCTGGCAGAGAGAAATTACTATATTATCTTGAAATTGTACGTGTTTATGATTTTGATTAATTTTTATGTGATATATAGTGAATTTTCTTAATTTATAAGAAATAATTAATAGAATTTGATTATATAATTATTACAAAATATTGATTAAGAGATCATGAATAAATAATGGTTACAGGTTATATAACAATTTCTCACTCAATAACTGGTCCTAATTTTTTAGTTCGGTTCTATTGTGATAATTTGTAGAATTTTACTTGGTATCTGTCAAAACATCATGGCCACTATAGCATTAGAAGGGAGAGCCTTGGAGGCTTTATAGAGATAATGTTCATAATCATACATCATCCATTCTAATGGAGTAACAGTGGAAAAGTCATGATGATGGATGAGTCACCCAAAGGTCGATCTTTAGAACAGGAATCCTCATATACTCATTTTGCTTGTTCTCTGTAAAGAAAGCCACTGAAAATCTTTCTTGGTTAGATATTGGGGCCTTCATCTTCTTATTGTGCTTAAACTTGTTCGAGTTGATTGGTGATGAAGGTGGACACTACTTCAGGGGTGTAGGTGGAGGAAATTCATGGGGTGAGATAGTGGCATTAAATGAAGCATCATCACTACTGGATCCCTAAGAGGGATAAGGTTGATTCCAATCCTTCTCAACAATAACAAGGTTTCCTCTTGTTTTAAATAACTTCACCTTTCTAGGCACGAAGGACGCAATGATTGGTTCCTTTAATAGGGGAGCTACTAGAACAACTTTTGCTTTCTTTGGAGTCAGAGGAGCTTGTTGTTGAGCTACAAGCATTTTTTTTCTTTGAAGCTGAGGAACCTCCTTATCTTTTGTTTCATTGAAATGTTTGAGTCTTCTATTGGTGTTTTTGTCCACATGTTTCTTCTTTGGACTTCTCTTTCTGGGAGTAGCCCTTGGACGCTTGCTAGAGAGATTAGATGCAGGTGTAGACTCATGTTTATTTTTCGTCCTATGCTCATTTAATTATGCCTCTTCCTCTTCTTTCTATGCTTTTCTTCTTGTCTATTTCTTTTTGGCATGTTTTGTCATGATTTTGTTTATCTTTTTGGCAATGCCAAACTGAGATACAACATCACCTGAAGAACTCCTCACAATTTGGATATACTTTTTTTTCTTTTTTTTAAGTATCTTTTCCTCATCCACCTGAGGAACCTCTCTTTGAGCTATGTTTATAGCCAACTTCATAGACTTCAAATTGAATGGCCCAAAGTTGGACTGTTAGGCTATCATGGACCCTTTAACCATAATCTCATTCTTGCTTTCCCCATCCAATCTATTGAAGACTTAATAAATTCCTTGCTTCCACAAGAGTTTGTTGACTAGAGCAGCATAATAGATATGTTCAAAACCATCCATAGAGTTTGTTATGCACAGAATGTTGAGGTAGATGGTTTGTGGAAAGTCAAATGGTATGCAATCCATTAGATGACAGTAAAATGCGTATTACTTCAAGACAAGCAAGTAAAACATAAGTTATAGTATAATCAATACCTTGTTATTGTTAGTAACTTTTAGCAACTAACCTTGCTTTGTTTCTCACAACCTTACCATCCTCACAAGGATTGTTTCTAAATATCAAGATGCATTCCAAGAGCCTTCTTGTCCTTGAGTAGCTCCAGTAGTTTTCATACATCATTTTTATGGAACTAGTCTAGCTCCTATTGCATGGCCTTAACCTAGTTTTCATCTTGCATTGCCTCATTTATGTGTTTAGGTTCAATTTGTGTGATCAATGTTGTGTGACCTTGAAGTGTGAGAGATGCTCTAGTTTGGAATAAAATTATTGAATCACCGGCTTTATGGATGGTTCTTTCTCATGACTTGTTAATTTAGTTCTCTTGTCTCTTCTTAAGATACATTATAGTGGTGCAATGGATGTTGTTGTTTCTGTGTTATGACTAGATGACACAGAGTTTTTTGATGCCATCTTCCAACCTTAAATCTGCACAAGACTTATCCAACTCTGGTAATTCCTTACTAGGCTTGGTGTCATTAAACTTCACATGGATACATTCTTCAACTATTAAGGTTCTAGAGTTATACACTCTATATGTCTTTGATTTTCAGAGTACCAAAGAAATATTCTATTATGACTTTTTGAATCAAACTTAGTGTTTAAAATGAAACATTGACATCTAAATGGATGGAAGTGTGATATGTTGGGTTTTCCTCCCTTCCACAATTCATATGGAGTCTTTTTTAGAAGGAGTCTTATGTAAATATTGTTTTCACTACTACAAGTAGTATTCATTGCTTCAGCTTAGAAGTGCTTAGGAATAGAATTATCATTAAACATGGTCCTAGTCATTTCCTGTAATGATATGTTCTTCCTTTCAACAAGTTCTTCAAGGGACATGGTATCAAGCTTGTTCAAAGCTATCAAGGCTATAACCTGTGGTCTCCACTTTCTAGACAAACTTCACAAAACTTTGTCAGTATTATTATAATTATCATAAGTTGTGCCTAAAGATCTTAGTTCATTTAATATGATGTGGAAGCTGTAGTCACATACATTGTATGTCTTTGCCTTCTACCATAGTAAATAATTCATACTCACACGTTATTTTACTTAGCTTCTTCCTCGTTACCTGTGATGTCCCTTCCTATGTTATAGCTAGTGTGTGTGACATATGCTTAACACTCCTGAAGCTGTGGACTTTGGTGTATTTTTCCTCAGAGAGAGCACACAGTAGAACATTTTAAGCTTCGGAGTTAAGCATAAATGTCTTCTTTTTTTTTTTCTTTTCCGTCCATTGACTTCTATGGATCTCGTTTAGCTCATCATCTTAATATAGAATTTGGTTTTCATTCTCTACAAATCCCACAGATCAATATGTATTAAATATCATTGTTTTTTTGTTGGCAGGAAATATGTAGACCAATATCATTACTATGATATTGTCTTTTACCAAAGTTCTATTGGTATTGTCTTTTACCAAAGACGGACAAAACCCAGGAAGCAAGGCAAGGTCTGATTAATTTGATTCTATGGTTTAGTTTTTGCTTGTATGTATTTTTGTTTCTCTTTCTCATATATGCTTTCCTTGTGTCTCGTACAGTAATTATCAAGCAATTATGTAAGCTATTCGTGAAAGTGAGTACTATCAATCACGTGAAAGGACTTTAGATAGAGGTATGTATTTCTTAAGTCTCATTACTGATTTTTTATTGTGACTCGGGATGTATACAAGACAAATTTTGATAATTTTTTTTACTACTTACCCATAATATAATGATCATTATCTAATTTGTGGGTGTGTGCACATATGGTCTCTAGCACAACTCCTAGCCAAATGTTCAGAATGACTAAATCGGTCATCGATCATAGTAATTGTTCAGAATTAAGTCTTAGTAAATACATATCCAAATGTCTCAAGGATTTTATATTAGTTAGATAAGGTTGTTGTTTTTGTTGTTGCTGTTGTTGTTTGTTGATCAACAAAAAGGAAAAAACTGTTAGCCTTAATGGAAGGGACCCAACACAATAGTAAGGAAACTGTATTAGAACCTGATTTTATACAAGAGAAAGAAGTCATAACAGAATTCAGATGTTTAATTCTGAATTATACTTTTCTATATATTTCGTGTATTATTTATTTTATTTTTAATTTGGTAAGCTAACTCGTGAAAATATGATTAACCATCAACATGTGCACCAACATGTGATGAGTTGAGTCAGGTTGTATATTTTTTTATTTTCCTGAAATGACTTTGGTTGGACTCATTTTTTGAATAACTCATGGTGACTAAACTGGGTTGGTTACTTTTGATACTCTACTTAGTTGAGTTTTTTGTTGGAAAATTTTGTTGTTAATATTGATCCTATCCAACTTGAATAAAATTACTTTTAATGAAAAATACACAGAAGGTATAAAAAAAACATAACTTTCCTGCAAAATAAGATTAAATAGAAATGAGTTGTCAGGTTTGCGCGTCTTTTGTTTAATTTGGGTCTGTTTTTCGACTTTGCTTCTTTTTTTCTTTGTGTGGTTGGGGCATGAAGTTGAGTGTTGTTGATCCAGTTGAGTGTTGTTGATCACTCAAGCGATTTGTAAATTCCTCTCTATATCCTCTAATCTTTCTCATTTAATCTACGATTTAAAGGGCGTATAGGCTGTGTGGAACATAAACCCATACATGCTAAAGGTCTGCTCATCCATTATTATGTCATGGCATTTAGTATTACTGTTTTGTGCTTCGTTATGACTTTAGAGGGTTGCCGTAATTTTTCATTTCAAATGGAATGGAATCATGTTTTTTTTTTGGCGTAGTTATTAGCCGTTTCTGGAAGTTTTGAAGGTTATGGGACCAATACCTGTCAAAGTTTTATCATCATGAAGTGAAAAGATGATAGGGTCAGCTGATGTCATATTGAAGCCTCATGTTGTCATGAATCTCTGCATGACTCAATCTAGTATTCTAGTGATGAAGTTATTTATTTTTGCAGGCTTATTACATCACAACAGCCAGGGAATTTCAGAACCGCTAGCAGGGATTTAACAGCCATCGATCTTGTTCAACTTCTCATAATCAATTGTTGGGGCTTCCACCATCCGCTGTTTTAATGAAGAGCAACTATTCTTGATCAAAGGTAAGGCTCTAATTGATGATTATTCTCAGGTGGCATTTTACAATTTTGGTACTTTGGAATGGTTGTCTGTCCGAATCAATTTCCTCTTGAATATAGGAGTTCAAGTGCATGTGCAGCCCATATTGTGTATCGTAGATGTTTGTTACATGGCCCACTCATATTTGTCTATGCTGATTTCTTATAAATATTCTAAAGTAATATACCTGGAGCAATATTAGGGAACCATGAAATATTTCGGCCAGAGTTGATGTCATGTTTCTATGGCTTTGAATAACACTGTTTTCTGTCAAAAACGGTGAATTAGAATGATTGTAGGAGATTAATTTGAATTTTAAATAAACAGTTAATGAAGCCTACAAGTGTATGGTAATGAATAGTAGTCATCCTATTCCAATCAATTCACATAGACCAATCAATCGGCCTTTGACAAAATTTCACAAACCCGTTAATTGTGTATGACTCGTCAATTCAAATAATGTTATATAACTTATTAGGTGAAGGATTAATATTTCTATCAAGTTATAAATCAGCTTATCAAGCTTCCTGAGTACGAACCTTTTTGTTTTCGCTTTTTCTAATGACACTGCATTAGTTTTGGCCTTATTATTTACATGAGACACCAAGTTTTATCATTTTCTGCATAATGTAATCATCATGTACAAGGAATGAACTGTTCTCATTTGTTATATTTTCATGAGAATAACAAATTAAATTTAACCACACAGTTCAGATTAATTTATTGGAAACAAAATGTTGTGGTAGTAGCATTTGTATATATACATGAATATTTTAGAATGAATTTTTATACAATTTAATTTGTAAGGTTTCAGGATTTAAATTAACTCATTCAATCAACCTAGAGAAACTCTCTTGATGAATTAAAAAATAATTATTATTGGTGTAACACATGAGATGATAAGAGAACAATTGATTCTTGGTTGAAGTGCTTGCATAGGAGTAGTAGGCGTAGGATGAGCTGGTTGATTTGAAATGAGGGGAAAATGGGTTTTAATTTGTAAGTAGGGGAGACCCTGGCTGGAGGAGCAAAGGGAAAAGAGTACCAGTTAAATTTAACCATATGAATCCATGTGCCATTCTAAATAAGTAGACCACTCCCAACATTTTGCACACAAATCCTTCACTTTGACTTTCCTTCATTCCTCTTGTTCATTTTTGTGCTAGCTAGCTACCTTCCTTCTCCCTTCATTCTTGCTTCCTCTAGTAATTATAATTCAATTTCCTTAAGTGCAATTGTCGGCTTTATTTATTTTGTAGCATTTCCCTATATTTGGTATTTTTCAGAAAAGTTTATACTCAGAAAAATTGTATTCTTTTTTCTGCATTTGTTTCAAATAAGTTTGGTATTTTCTATAAGTTTATACTCAGAAAAATTGTCGACTGTCAATAAGTTTATACTCAGAAAAATTGCTTCAAATGAAAGCAAAGGCTCTATGTTTGGTATTTTCTATTCCAATTATTTGCTCCACTCATCTTTCTGCATTTGTATTCTTTTTTTATGTTGTTGATGTTTTTCTTAATCAATTTGGATCAGGGAGAATAAACAGTGCTTTTTATTATTGTAATGTCCTGCAGCTACAAAAGTATGATGCAGCAATTCAGCTTTCTGATTGTAGACAACTCTGATTGTACCTTATGTGATAGTTACTCAACTGTAAAATTGTGGAGGTGGTCATTGAAATCCAAGTGTTACTTTCGTTTGGGAAGGCTTTAGGCGTCACTCGATGTTCTTCAGAAATTGCAGCAAGTTGTGTCTGTCACTGACAAGTAATCCAATTGATTACTGAGCAAGGCAAGGCGAATTTGTCATTTTCCATTTCAATCAAGATAAATTTTCTTTTTTCAACAGCTACGGATGCCTTACGATGAATTCAATTGTGTAGGTATGTGATTGATAACATTGAAGACTTGCTGACATTAGCTTCACCAATACGGGAACTTCTGAACCACAAGGTAATTTCAAAATTCCCTTCTTCCTAAATAAGTGCCTGAAACCAGCTGATAATTATTAAATCATGTTGCCCATCATCAGATTTAGTTGCGTAACGTTGCAAAATTTGTAATTAATTTAGGGCATAATTCCCCCCTATAATTAGGACTGGTTTAGGACAGATTGATTACCACTTACCAGAATACCAGTAATATTTTGGAAGATTTATTTCCCTATTTTCTGTTATTCTTAGGCAGCCTCGGGATTGTATTCCAAAGCAAGCAATCATATTCAGATTTTCTGCAACGGTGCTGCAGCTGATCAAGCTTTGGCCTAAATTGCTGATGCCATTGCTGACTGCATGCGCAGTGTGGCTATTGCCCTTGATATGTTTTTCTGAAGTCATTTCAATACGGTGAATTCATGAGTTCATATTTGAATTTTCTTCTGAAAAGCTAGCTTAACCTATTAAAATATGAGGAGTAATATGGATTACACACAGAAACTTCATTTGAATTGAGCAGTTTTTTGGAATATGATACCTTTTTGTTTGATGCGAATTTTGTTAAACAACAGGTGTTGGAATCTCATTGATCTCATTTTGCAGGCAATTTCAAGAAGAGCCACCTTGCATGAGATGGTTAGAGATTATGAACAAGCAGGTTACTAACTCAGGAGACTTATAGCTGTTCTTCAAACTCAATCCAATGACAGAGCCAAACAATCTGACTTGCCCAGTGGATCTAGTGCTGTGAAAGAATTAAGGCAACCTCATCAACGTCTGCTTTCAGTGGATGATCAAGCCAAAAAGGGAACACCCTTGGATGTTTACCTCATTTTGTAAGTTCTTTATTCAATTGGGGAGTTACCTGTCATAAATTTTTTCCAGTACAAAAAACCTTTTCACTGGTTTTTTAAGGTCGATATTGTCAGAATTGTTCTCATTGTTTCCATTGTAGACAAGTAGCAGCTCCAAAACTTGATTTCAACCATTTGTTTGGAAATGAAGATCCTACCTAGGACTGAGAAGGGGGTAGAAGATAGTAAATTGCAAGATTGTAATATAGGTTGTAAGATCGTAGCCAAAATGCAAAATTATACTTAATTTCTGTCTATCACTCAAATTGTAAGAGATGCATTTTCTCTTCTGCAATGCTGATTATGAATTTTTTGGCTACAACAATCCAGTGCACCCTTGCTGCCATTGTGTTGCGTGCTGTGATAGGTCTGGTAAGAATTCCCCTGTACACAGAAGGGTTAATTTCTTGTTCAACATCCATGTAGTTAGAAATGATATTTTTATTCAATATAGAAAAGAGAGTAAGAGGAAGCATTACTAGTTTTATGCAGTAGAAAATGGACTATATAATGTTAAAATAAGTCTGTCACTATCCTTGTTCAGACTGATATGAGATAGACAGTCTTTGATTTTGATGACATAGGTTAGGTTAGTTTCATATCGAAATCTAATCCACTGTATAGATGCTTCGATTTAGTTACTGTTAATTCATAATTCTATTATTATTGGTACAACTTTGTGTTTCATTAATAATTATACCTCAAATATGTTAATGTCTAACCCTATTAATTTTATATTTTATTAATTCAAGCAACGGTCCATTGTGGTAATTTCTGTTTAGCTGCTTTATCATTTTGGATGGTTATCTTGTTTGTCAACTAAGCATTCATTCGTAATTCTCGCACGATTTTTCAGGTAGATTATCATGAGGCCATTTTTTTGTGGCGTGTAGATAAGAGGGATTTTCTTCTTTGGGGTGACTACAAGGTGATTTTTTTTGTTACTACGTAATGGGTGCATTATAATTGCAAGTGTATGTAATTCACTTTTTTTGTTACAAACTGTTCATATTTTGTTGCATAAACTTAGTGAAGCTGAAATCTTTATCTGGTTATGCATATTCATTGTGAAACCATGATACCTGCAACTAAAACTTCAGTGCTTCATTTCTTCAGATATTGGATTAATTCAACTATAACTAATATGTTTTATGGATCATGACTTGGCTATTGCTTGTCATTGTTGTTGTTAATGGTTAGGGATTTGGGTGAAGCTGTCAGAAAAGCGCTGGACATTCTACCATAACCATTATTTATAATATGAAGTTTTTGTTGGAAGCAACAGATGATGTAAACACAAGTCATGTGGACGTTGCAGTTGCAAGCAAGGCCATCATCAACCTATTGAATGTGAAAGCATCAGCCTTTGTGACAAGCTATGCAGTTCAGAAACGTCTTGAGGTTAGATTATAGAGTCATTTTATGAATAAATTTGACAATGTACGAAAACCAATGTAAGGGGTACTAGAACCTGTTGAGGTTTGCCCACGTATATATGTAACCATAGTGTAGATTATGCATATATATGCACACATATGTTTTACGGATTATTACGTGACATTTAATGTTCAGTAAAGCTTGTAAAAATACCTCACTGACATAAATTTATGTTTTACGACATGACTTTACTTCCTTGCAAAGTGAAGGCTGATTTCAATAAATTTATGTGGTAGCATCAAGTCAGACAAATACATAAACTATAATGTTTCTAATTAGTAAAATGTGAAAGTTATGGTTGTAATTACTAAATAGTGTATCGTGTGAACCAAAGTTCTGGCATTGAATAATTAGTTGGTAGACTTGACCAAAACTATACCCGGGAAATGAATATGAAAGAAAAATATGAAAATCTGTATTTTTACAAAATACTGAGGTTTTTGAAGGCTATTATTCAAAGTCGGTTTTTTTGACGTAACCGACCTAAATTATATTTTGCAAATGTTTTTTTAAAAACTAATTTCAATTCGAAGTCGGTTTTTACATAAAAACCATCTTTGTATGCTGCTTTCAAAGTCAGTTTTTTCATAAAACCGACCTAAAAAGGTTCTTAAAAAAATAAGTGTTTCAAAGTCGGTTTTTATATAAAAACCGTCCTTATATGCTAGATTCAAAGTCAGTTTGTTTCAGTAACCGACCTTGAAAATTGATGAAAAGGCATTTTTAAAGGTAGTTATTTTAAATATGTAACAAAGCATTTAAAGTCGGTTATTTAAAATAACCGACCTTGAATATGAACAAGAGCCACTTACGAAGTCAGTTATTTTAAATAACCGACTTTGTAATTGTAAAGCACATTTAAAGTCGGTTATTTAAAATAACCGACCTTGAATATCAACGAAAAGGCACATTTAAAGTCGGTTATTATAAATAACTGACTTGGTAAATAAACATTTAAAGTCGGTTATTTAAAATAACCGACCTTGAATATCAACGAAAAGGCACATTTAAAGTCGGTTATTATAAATAACTGACTTTGTAAATAAACATTTAAAGTCAGTTATTTATAAAAACTGACCTTGAATTGATGAACAAAAGGCACTTTTAAAGTCGGTTATTTTAAATAACCAACTTTAAATGTGATTCTTCAAAGTCGTTTATTTTAAATAACTGACCTTGAAGGCACTTTTAAAGTCGGTTATTTTAAATAACCGACTTTGAAGACTTATATACAAAGTCGGTTATTTAAAATAACCGTCGTCTATTTTTATAAAATATTTAAATTTAATCGTAATTAAAAAAAATTTTTTAAGACGGGTATTTCAGAACCGACGTTGTTTTGTGATACATTCTACGACGTGTACTTACAAAGTCGGTTATAAAACCGACTTTAATTGCCTCAAATAACCGACCTTAAATGTGATATGTGTAGTAGTGCCTAAAACTTTTCTTTTTTTCTTCTGAAAAACACCTTAAACTTTTACTTATTTTATGTTCAATTCAACTTAATAACCTGACACCGGCCGGCCTGCAACTCACTCAACTCAATGAATTATGAGGTTGAAAACAAAAAAAGTTAAATATAATTTTCTCTGGGTTATTTTAGATCTTTTAAGTCTGATTAACTATTTTTGTCGTTTGAAATACTTTTTAATAATAAATTTTGAAAGGTGAGAGACTTATTTACTTGGCATAACTTGTGTGTTTTTCAAGTTATTTAAAATATATTTTGAACCTTTAAAAATAAGTTATATTATGAATTAACGAGATTTGAAAATTTATGTGTAATTGAATAGGTCATGATCATAGTTGACTAAACACTTAAGCACGTGATATATCTGCACGATCAAAATGAATAAAAAAAATACTTATCTTATTAGTAGAAGTTTTACATTATGTACAAATAATAAATGAAAGAAATATTATAAATAATTTTATTTTTATATATATAAAGAGATTATTTCTAAATTTAAATCCACTATCAAATTATTCAAACACAATTTTTCAATTGCATCAAGACTCACCCTCATCAAAATGAACTCCAACTAATCTTAAAATAATAAAAATAAACCCAAATGCGTGAGGAGTGGTTGAAACTTGAAAGAACTTTGGGTGCTATGCAGATGTTGTAGAAAAAAAAATGAAAGAGTTGATCTCGCTTGAAGGTGTTGTACTGAAGCAACGGGAAGTGGCGGTGGGAAGTGGTGGCGGACCGACGGTGGGAGTTCTACGGGTAACAGGAGAGTTCCAAAAATAAAAAATAAAGTTTTAATATTTTTATATGATTTTTATTTTTTATTCTTCAGGTTAAAAACCTGTTATTGCCGGTTATTTTCTTACCAATCTCATTCATTTTTATTTTGGGGAGAAATATCCTATGGTCAAATCTACTTCCTCACCGATATGGAAGAAAACTTACTATACGCCACCAGCCACCAACTCTTTCTGGCTTGAGCATTTAGTCCTTGTAGATGAAATCACCTTTGCTTGTGGAACCTTCTCATCCATTGTAGTTCCATCATTCCAGCGACCTATTCTCCGTCTCCTCATACTCGTATCACAACATAATTGAATTAACTTTTATTAAATATATTTCTTAATGTATAAACTACCAACTTTCAAAGTATATTAAAAAACAAAAAAATCAATATACAGAAGTTTGTTCAATCTTAAATTATCACTAATTAGTTCAAATTATCTGATATATAACATCAGTGGCGGACCCACGTTGGGGCCAATGTCCGCAAGTGCGGACATAAAAATCACCCGACGTCGCACTTCCCCATGGACTCCGACAAAGCTTGGAGTGCGGAGATGGAGAATATGAGGCGCAGCTGCAGGAAGGGGAAAATGGAGAAGAAGAGGCGCAAAATGGAGAAGAAGAGGCATAAGGTTTACGTTTATTGGGCCAAGATTCAGATACCAATTTGCTTTCTGTACCCCATTTTCCTTTTTTTACTCCTTCTTCCTCATTTTTTAATTAAAAATTGAACTTGTGTCAAATTATTATTTGTATATTATTATAAAAACAACTACATTTTGAGTGTTTTTATAACTTTGATTTAAATTTTTTTTCAGGGACGCACTCCCAAACTCCAGCATTAAGTATACGGACATAAATAAAATTTTCTGATCACTAGTATGGGTCTCATTTGGATTCCCAATATAATGGCACTTGTTTACTTAAATGGCATGTAAAGAAAATGAATTGATAAAGTACAAATTCATCACGGTGCATTAATATTATGTGATAATTTGATAAACATGCAGTAACATCGTCCCTAATTACCTAAATTGGATAGGTGCAAGCCATTTTCTTTTATATAGAACCATTTAATTCTTCTAAGAATAAGATCTTTTTTTAATATAAAAAAAGATCAACAAGTCTATAGAGTGAAAAAATAAATATATATTTAGTTAATTTAAATTAAAATGTTTTATACAAACTTAACTATTCTTGAAACTCTTTTTAAAAATTGAAAATGTAAAAAATATATTTAAAAGTAACATAAAAATGATAACAAAATGTTTCCATTTAAGTTTTCTCGCTCACTCGACTTTCATACTTCTCAAGATAGAACTGGTGAGAGTGAGTGTAAGACAACGTACGAGTTAGAAATGTTTCTTTTTTTTTAAAAAAAAAATTACAATTTATACTTAATTATCAATCAGAAAAAAATAACTACTAGTCAAAGTGTTTTATCACTTTTTTAGGTAGGGAGCCTTTTGTTTATTTGTTGAATGGTAATAATAGTGCATTCGTATGAGTTTATTTATATATGAACGCAAATCCTGAAGCTGACGTTGTTTCTGAACATTTTTCGTGCCGTTCAGCGGCAGGACGTGGCGCAAGAGAGTTTTTCGTCGGGGAATTTCGATCCACGAGTTGTTCTTCACTATGGCGTTCCATCTAATGCGTCTATTCTCGCTTTTGATCACATTCAACGTCTATTAGCAGTAGGAACACTGTGAGTTCTTATTGGCTTTGCTTTGGAACAACGCGTTCTGTTCATGTTTTCTGCTTTATTGGAATTCTCCGTTTCAATGATACCGAAATGAAATTTCATTAGTTAGAATATGTTTCATTATTCCTTTGTTGTGATGATTGAGGAGTAGCTTAGATGTAGTACATTAGTTATTAGTTATTATTATTATTACTACTTTGTGGTATTGAGAGCTAGACAGTTTTGCTATTTAGGTTGCTAGTGCCTAGTGGCTATTTGAGCTGACTCTGGCATTTTCTTCCCTCCTGTAGTGATGGAAGGATAAAGGTGTTTGGTGGCGACAATATTGAAGGGACTCTTATCTCTCCCAAGCAAGCATTCTTCAAAAATTTAGAGGTTTGTCATTTTGGATCCATGTTGAAACTTGAAACTAAAGAGTAACGTGTACCAGTCATGTAATCTCATATTGGTTATTACCTAGTTAGTGTGTGTTATTTTTTCTTTGAATATTTGCATCTCTGGAATCCATGTGTATGTAGTGATGTGTGTCAGTGTGTGTATGATGTGCATTTGCGTGTTTTTTGATCTAATTTGGTACATCTATTAAACTTTAGAAGTTCAATGAAATGATTTTGAGGAACTTCATGAATAATATTATATCTTTTCTCACAGTTCTTGGAAAATCAAGGTTTTCTTGCCAGCTTCTCAAGTGATAACGAAATACAAGTACCTTACAAGTGTAGTAGGGTTTTTTTAAACTGTCTATGACCATGCACCCTCCATATAAGCTTATAATTCTTTTTGGGTCTTCCATATGAGATCTTTTAAGCTGTCTATGACCAGGCACCCTCTGAATACGAGTAACAATTTTTGCAGTAAAATATGTTTTTGATATCTCAAAATATTTCAAAATTCAGTTTTAGTTCCTTAAAAATTTAAAACTTTTTAGTCCTTACATTTTAACAGAAACATTTGTTTTTATTCTTGATGAGGGTCTAAAACCGTATCACTTTGGTAAATATAAAGATTAAAAACGTATTAAAATTTTATAGAGACTAAAACCAAATATTCAGATAGTTTGAGGAACCAAAAATGCATTTTACCCTTTTTTTTTGGGTATTCCATATGAACTTTGTTTCCTTGGATGCTTTTGTTGTTTTAAAATGGTTAACTTTTATACCTAGTTTTTTCCCCCTTACTCTCATTTTCCCCTTTCCTCAGTTTCATTCACTAGCCAGCTCAGTATGTTTCTGATAATGGCAGGTTTGGGATTTGAAAAGCAAACAAATTGCTTCTGCCTTGCAGTGGGAATCCATCATAACTTCTTTCTCTGTTATTTATGGCACCAGTTACATGTAAAATACTTGTGCAGATGATATCTGCATTTGCATGCTACTTGTTCTAATAAATATTGGTAAATGGGTTTATAACATTTTTGCCCTCTTAATGAGATTCAGGTATATTGGAACTGAGCATGGGATGGTATATGTGTTGATGTTCGATTCTGAAGACAGAAAAATTAAAATATTACCCTATTATGTTCCCACAAATGTTATATCTGGTAAGTACTCATTCTTGTAGTTCACTTATACCAATTTGAGTTGGAACCAATGAAGACTAGTATTTTTGTAGCAGCCAAATAAAAGAAGCATTGACTTTTTCTTTGGTTTGAATTTTGGTGTGTGGTGACTGGTGAGAGAAATTTTCTGTTCCAAATTTCTGATTAAGATATAGGGCAACTTTTTCTGGATGCAGATCATAACCCATTAACCACAAATTTTGAAATGACCTCATGGTTGTGTACACAAGAAATGTTGTTATTGCGTGCTTGGTGTAATCTATCAACTTTCTTGACATGAGCGATGTGTGTCACCCCGAGAGATCTTGAGTTTAGGGTTATAAGTATTAAAGTATATAATTACTCCTGAAATTTTGTATAAATGCATATGCTAATATACAGGATCTAATATTCTTTTTTGACATTTTGCTAATATCCATGCATGTTTACATGTATAAATATGTTCTACACCCACTTCACTCGAAAGTTTAAGCTGTTAGGGGAAGACATAAGAATTTATGTATTTTTGTCTTGAAAATCCCTTAATGTAAAATTCATTTGGGCTTGAGCTGTAATTAAAGCACGGATTCACAACTACCTTATGTTGAAAAAAAAATTATGGTTTATTCAAAGAGGCTTTTATACTAGATTAAGGAATCACTTGACCATAAAGTGTAAAAGCTTTAACTATTAGGTAAAGAATTATTTGGAGTTTTAGGTTAATGCTGTTGTAATGTTGTTCTTCATGGGCAATTTTCTTGTGTACTTGTTTAATTGTTTTCATACATTGCACCACATTGATGCTTTATAAATTGCTCTAGATCTTTATTAATCAACTTATGAAGCCTTGTGATCATCTTCAATGAAATTTCCTTATTGGAGCAGATTATTGTTGGTATTAATAGTATGTCATAAATGTAACATAAGTTCCTACTTCGTAGCCATAAGCATGTTGTTAATATCTAATTTAGATTGTCTTTTTTCACGTGGGTAATGATACAGTTTCTCTAAGTCCAACATCTAACTTGTTACAAAATATTGTTCACCTTTGCAGAAGCGGTTGGGATGTCGCTTGATCATGTTTCAGTTGTCAGAGTTCTCCATCAACCTTGTTCTAGTGGAAAAAGGCAGGACAGGAACATACTTGAAAGTTTCTCTAATTGATGTCCCTATGTTCTATGAAGGATATGTGAGACATGAGTTTTAGGCAATTTTGCATCTTTGTCTAGGCTAGTTGATTTTTCTATTAAATAATCATATATTTGGGCATTTTCTAAATCATGAGTGGGAGTAAGTTTGAGTTTCATAATAGGACCAAATTTTCTTACGCAATACTATTAAATTGAGTTTTATAACCATAGGACCAAATGTTCTTATACAATGAAGTTTGAACGCAGTATATGCAATACTTTAGCCATGTTTTGGAGGGAAAGTGAAGTTTTATTCACTACTGTTGTGTGGCAATGAATTATACTTATCCAATTCAAATTCAATTTTAATTGCTTGGAGTTTCTTCTTGTTTGAAATATACTACATGGAGAATAAACTCAATGCAGATGTAATCCAACATGGAGTTTCTTCTTGTTTCAAATTCACTGCTAATTGGTTGTAGTCTGTTGAAAACATCATCACAAAATTAATTTATGACGTGTTAACATTCATTGACATATATCTAAGATACACTGTTATACACATGTACAAAGTAACATAGATATGTTTTCATAAAGCTTAAGGGAACTTAACTTTTGTATAATATGTATGGCATGTTCATGTATTAGTTGATTTACTTGAAATTGTCATTTTGCAGACTGCTAATTGCATACGAAAATGGTTTGATGGTACTCTGGGATGCTTCTGAAGATCGAATTGTTCTCTTTAGAGGCCACAAGGACATCAAATTGAAGAGAAAAATAGTGACTAGTTATCCAAATGACTCTAGGGTTCAGCTTTCTGATGATAAATTAGACCATGAAGAGGAGGATAAGGAGATAAGCTCTATATCTTGGGCATCTAATGATGGATCGGTTGTTGTTGTGGGTTACGTAGATGGTGATATTATGTTTTGGGATTTGTCAACTGCCGACTTTCCCCCTGATCAACAAGTTAAAAGATTGTCAAATAATGTTGACAAGCTTCAATTATCATCAGCTGATAGAAGACTCCCTATTATTGTTCTACATTGGTGTGCCAATTATAGCGGGGGGAAACTTTTTGTCTATGGTGGCCATGAGATTGGATCTGAAGAAGTTCTAACAGTAAGCTTCATAGGCATACTAGCTATTTGACATTCACGTTTTCATAGTTACGGTAATAATTGAAAACATCATTTCATCTATCATGATGTTAACATTTGCAAGAGATTATGCTTAGATAACAAAAAAATTCCTTTGTTTTGGTTATGATTGTAGAATATAATAACAAAAAAAATAAAATAAAGTATTGCAATATGAACACTCCTTTTTTCTCAATCAGATTGAAACCCAAAGGGTTCATTATATACAACTAATTTTAATACTCTAGAATATTTAACAACTAATTCTAAAACTCTAGAACATTCCACAATTAATTCTAATACTCTAGAATATTTCACAACTAATTCTAATTCTAATATTCTAGAATATTTCATACTTCCCCTCAAGTTGGGAGATATATATTAATCATTCCCAACTTGCTAATTAAATCCTCAAATGTGGGCTTGTGTAATCCTTTGGTAAGAATATCTGCCATCTGTTCTTTGGTAGGTATATATGACAAACATACACTACCATCCTCCAATTTTTCTTTGATAAAATGACGATCAACCTCCACATGTTTAGTTCTGTCATGGTGAACTGGATTTTGAGCAATACTGACAGCAGCCTTATTATCACAATACAATCTGATAGGTAGGGAATAAGAGATCTTCAATTCCTCAAGAAGTCTTTTTAACCAGATTCCTTCACAAATACCATGGGCTAGTGCCCGAAATTCTGCTTCTGCACTGCTTCTGGCAACAACTGTTTGTTTCTTACTTCTCCAAGTCACAAGATTTCCCCAGACATAGGTACAATACCCTGAAGTGGATCTTCGGTCCATTATCGAGCCAGCCCAATCTGCATCTGTATAGATTTCAATCATCCTCTTGTGTCCCCTTTGAAAGAACATTCCTCGACCAGGGGTGTTTTTGAGGTACTTGAGGATTCTATAAACTGCACTAAGGTGTTTTTCCTTAAGAGAATGCATGAATTGACTAACCATGCTAACCGCAAATGCAATATCAGGCCGAGTGTGAGATAAGTAGATCAACTTCCCCACCAACCTCTGGTACTGTTCTCTGTCAACTTCTTTCCCATCTTCAATTCCCAATTTAATATTAGGATCAATTGGAGTCTCTGCTGGCTTGCACCCAAGCATTCCTGTTTCTTGCAACAGGTCTAGAATATATTTCTTCTGGGTTAAAGAAATTCCTGCCTTACTACGAGCAACCTCCATGTCAAGGAAATATTTGAGAACTCCAAGATCTTTCAGTTCAAACTGATTAGCTAAACACTGCTTCAAAGAGTTTATCTCTTCACAATCATTTACTGTGACAATTATGTCATCAACATAAACAATGAGAATAGCAATTTTGCTACCATTAGAGTGTTTATAAAATAGAGTATGATCAGTCTGAGCTTGGAGGAATCCTCTTCCCTTCACAGCTTGGGTAAACTTCTCAAACCACTCTCTAGGGGATTGTTTAAGCCCATAGAGAGACTTCTTCAACTTGCATACTGATCCGTCTCCTTTTTCAAAACCAGGTGGTGGATTCATATAAACTTCTTCATGTAAATCTTCATTCAAGAAGGCATTCTTTACATCTAATTGTTGCAAGGGCCAATCAAGGTTGGCAGCAAATGATAGTAGAACTTGGATAGTGTTAAGTTTGGCAACTGGGGCAAATGTTTCTTGATAGTCTATCCCATGAGTCTGAGTGAATCCCTTAGCAACCAATCTTGCCTTATACTTGTTGATGCTATTATCTGCATTAAATTTTATTGTGAACACCCACTTGCAACCAACTGTTTTCTTTTCTCTGGGTAATGCTACAGATTCCCAAGTTCCATTTTTTTAAGTGCATCCATTTCTTCAAAGACTGCATTCCTCCATTTTGGGTCATCAAGTGCTTCTTGGATGTTTTTTGGTATTTTTGTACTGTCTAAAATAGTGTTGAAAGCTCGAAAACCTGGGGATAACTTTTCATACGAGATATGATGAGAAATAGGGTGAGCAGTACAAGACCTGGTACCTTTTCGAAGAGCAATAGACAAATTTAGGTCGGCTGCATCAGTGCATTCAGGTATTGGGTTGTTGGAACTAGGACTCAAGTCAGAATCTTGGCAGTCTAGAGGCTCCTGAAGTGTTTTTCGCCTGTTGTAAATTTTTCCCCATTTACCAGGAGGATCTTCAGTCTTTGGCACAGTAGCTCGTCCTATCTCCTGCACCATAACTCCCCCTGTCTCCAAAGGCAAAGGTAGAACAACAGACTCATTTGGTTTCCAAGACTTATCTTCATCTACCCCAATAGACTCCCCTTGAAGAGAATTCGAAGGAAAAAAGGATTGTCTCATAAAATTTGATATCCATAGAAACAAAGACCTTACGGAGAGAGGGTGAGTAACATTTGTAACCCTTTTGGTTAGGAGGATATCCTATGAAGACACATCGAATGGACTTAGGATCGAGCTTGGACCTTTGGTGGGGAGGAACATGTACAAAAGCCACACAACCAAACAACTTGAGAGGAAGGGAAGAATGAGCCTGAAAAAAAGGAAAGGTGTTGGTAAGACAAGATAAAGGGGAATGAAAATTTAGGACACGAGAAGGCATCCGATTGATGAGATATGATGCATGCAAGACAGCTTCCCCCCCATAGATATTTAGGGACATGCATGGTAAACAAAAGAACTCGAGCAACTTCAAGAAGATGTCTATTTTTTCTTTCAGCCACCCCATTTTGTTGAGGGGTGTTAGGACATGAACTTTGATGGAGAATACCATGTTGGGTGAGATAGTCTCCAAGAACAGAATTAAAATATTCAGTACCATTGTCAGTTCGAAGAATTTTGATAGAGGTCTGGAACTGAGTTTGAATCATAGCATGAAAGTTTTTAAAGGTGGATGCAGCATCTGACTTATCCTTTAAAAGATATACCCAACATACCCTAGAATGATCATCAATAAAAGTAATAAACCAACGAGCACCGGAGACATTTTTCTCACGGGCTGGACCCCATATATCACTATGAATCAAGGTAAATGGAGAAAAATCATGATGAACTCTAGGAGGATAAGAAACACGAGAATGCTTTGCAAACTGACAAATATCACAAGAAAAAGAACTAGGTTTTTTATTGATAAATAAGTTTGGGAACAACTTCTGAAGATAAAAGAAATTTGGGTGTCCTAACCGACGATGCCACAACAAAACATCATTGCAATCATCAGACAAAGATAATGAGTGGTGCGCAAAAACTTTTGTTTCATTAGGATCCTTTTCAAAATAGTAAAGCCCTTCTTCCTCTCTAGCACTGCCAATCTTCAGCCCCGAGTCCTGTTCATGAAAATCACAAGCATGGACAGAGAATTTAACAACGCAATTTAACTCAGATGTAAGTTTGCTTATAGAGATGAGGTTACAAGTAAGAGAGGGAACATGAAGGACTGAGTTCAAAGTAATGTGTTCAAAAATTTTAATGAATCCCTTTCCAGCAATAGTAGAGAAGCTGTCATCGGCTATTCTTATTCGTGACAGTTGATAGTAAGGGGTATAAGAACAAAACAAGGTTGCATTACCTGTCATATGATCAGAAGCCCCTGAATCTAGAATCCAACGATTACTACGATCAACATGGAATGCCGTACCTTGTTGAGCAACATGACTAGTTGCTTCAGCAGATTGAGGCATCACCTTCTGAAATTGCTCATACTCAACCTTAGAGATAAAAACACCATCAGAATTAGGAGAGGCACGAAGCTCCTCACTCGTATTATTAGAAGAGACTTGATAAGCACGACTCTTGTTTTGCCCCTTTTGTTTCCAGTTTGGTGGTTTGCCATGAATTTCCCAGCATTTTTCACGAGTGTGACCACCCTTATTGCAATGAGTGCACCAACGGTCAGTACGTTTTGAATCAACAGAGTGACGAGCAATATTTTTTGCAACAAGGGCAGATACATCAGAGGACTTAGAGTCCTTGTCACCCAACATAACTTTCCGACGAAGCTCCTCTCGTCGCACCTCGGAAAAAGCAGCAGCAAGAGATGGTAATGGGTTCTGCCCCAATATTCTTCCACGAACATCATCAAGATCATGATTGAGACCAGCAAGAAAATCATAGAGACGCCTTTTCTCAACATAATTTTTAAACTTTGAATTAGCTTCTAAACCTTGAAGGTCTGCTGCATCATAAAGGTCCAACTCTTGCCACAGGGTTTTTAAAGCAAGAAAGTATTCAGTAACAGTCATCCCACCTTGACGTAAGTCTCTCACCTTGGTATTGAGTTCAAAAGCTTGAGAAGCATTTCCCAAGTCAGAATAATATTTTTTAACAGCGTCCCAAATTTCCTTAGCCGTATCAAGAAACAAATATGTTTGACTGATGTCAGATTCCATAGAATTAGTCAACCATGTCATGACCAAGGCATTTTCAGTCACCCAACCATCATAACCGGGTTTACCCTCAACGGGTTTTTCCTTTCTTCCATCAAGATACCCCATCTTTCCATTCGCTTGGATAAACAACCTGACAGATTGACACCATTGCACAAAATTTTTACCGTTTAGACGGTGATTGGTAATTTGCATAGCAGGATTGTCTCCAGAAGGTGACGAATATTGAAGGGGAGAGGCACCAGAAGAAATGCCGGATGAAGAAGAGTCCATAAGTTACTGTGAAGGAGAGGAACAAACACGATTGGAGGTGACTAGATAGTGTTTATGGAAAATGACAGAGAGAGATGACTTAAGGTTTTTCAAAAAAATGGGTTTCAGAGTTGCAGAACGATAGAGAAACCTGCTCTTGATACCATATTGCAATATGAACACTCCTTTTTTCTCAATCAGATTGAAACCCAAAGGGTTCATTATATACAACTAATTCTAATACTCTAGAATATTCAACAACTAATTCTAATACTCTAGAACATTCCACAATTAATTCTAATACTCTAGAATATTCCACAACTAATTCTAATTCTAATATTCTAGAATATTCCACATAAAGCCATAATAATGAGTGCCACAAGTTCAAGTTGTCACAAGATCCTACCTTAACAAGTAGTCTTGTGAATGTTTTGGAGGAAGTTTAGTTGAAAGAAGAAGTGAGCTGGAGACAAAACTCTTGTGTTCAGTGGGTTAAGGGTGGAGATTGTGCGATATGGCCTCTTGGTAGGAGAAGAAAGAGTTTTATCCCAAACGTTGAAGAGGTTAGAAGAAACATTGTCAAGAATCTATGCTCACTTTGAGAATGTTTTTGGCTTTTAAGTTCCGTTGTTAAAAAAAAAACTAATGTACCCTAGTATCTGGAGGCCTCTTGCTATGTGAAAGTATGGTGACTGGTCATTGTACGCAGACTTGCCATTGCATATGGAAAGAGACTATTTTCGGATTTGAACCCACGACCAACTGGTCATCAAGACACAACTTTACCATTGTGTCAGGATTCGTCCTCTTTTAGGTTCCTTTGTTAAAAATGACCAATTTCAGATCCTCCATTGAATGATTAGATTGTTCAATTCCTACCAAACAAATCACACTAAAAAAGAAAAAAAAAATCAAATGGTCCTAGATGAAGGTACCTGGTGGATTTCCCTAACTTGGTGCATATGGTATCATAGGAATAGGGTGGTCTTCTCAAATGACTGTTAGATTTCAACTTAAAACCAATTGACACTAAGTGAAGTTGCTCAACAGATATATAAGTTGCACCCCAAGAACTAAGGCAGACGATGTGGGACTACCATGTTAGATTTTAACTACCAATTGGCACTAAGTGAAATTGTCCAAATGATATATAAGCTGCACCCCAAGAACTGAGGCAGGCAATGTGGGACTTTCTAACACCCCCCTCCATAGATGCTTGCCAAAACAGGTGAGCCTACTAAAATAGGCAAGAACTAAGATGGGCTATAGGCTCTGATACCATGTTAGATTTTAACTTATAACCAATTGTCACTAAGTGAAGTTTTCCAACAGATATATAAGTTGCCCCCAAGCATTGAGGCAGGCAATGTGGGACTTTCTAACACCCCCCTCCATAGATGCCTGCCAGAACAGGCGAGCCTACTAAAATAGGCAAGAACTAAGATGGGCTATAGGCTTTGATACCATGTTAGATTTTAACTTAAAACCAATTGGCACTAAGTGAAGTTGTCCAACAAATATATAAGTTGCATCCCAAGAACTGAGGCAGGCAATGGGACTTCCTAATAATGACAGCTTTAACGGTCAAAAAGCTGATGGATGATGCCATCTTTTTCTGTTGGTTATGGCTCAAGAATTTTGAAAAAGGATTTGATATCCCTTTCCATTCTTGAACTAGTAATTTGAGGGTCAGATTTTGTAATGTTGGGGGGGGGGGGGGGGGGCTGGCTTTATAGCCTAATTTTGTGGTGGGGTACCTACATATATCTAGGCTTTTGGATACCTAATTCATGCATTACTGCATGCATTAGGGTTCCATAGGTCTATATGTAGCAGGGCGACAATGTAAATAGATTAGAACCACTTGTAATCATCTTATTACTATAATACATATTACTTTTGCTAACAATAAAAAAAAATATTGGTCTGTCCTTTATTCTCTTGGTGCTTTGCTTTTGTTATAAGCGCTCACATACATCTAATCATCCTGATAAAGTTGTATTGCCGATTGAAAAGGAAAAAAGAAAACAGGTTTATGCGAACTTGTGGAGAAACACTGTTCATCCTCCATGCATTGTTACTTTATTTTTATTTAAGAATATCTATTTTGTTGAAACTTATTGTTGCTACAATTAGTATTTCACTTTTGCTACATTAAATTTGAAAATGAGCATGTCATGTTGGCAGTGTCAATAGCCTATTAAGTTTTCATAAATTTATTTTATGTAGCTAATTAATGCGTAATATGACCCTTTCATGTTTACAGGTTCTGAGCATTGATTGGTCCTGTGGGATTGAAAATCTTAAGTGTACTGACTGCATAGTTGTTACACTTCACGGTTCTTTTGCTGATATGACTTTGTTATCTACTGATTGCCATACAGAAGGAGCTTGTAATATGCTATTTATATTGACCAGTCCTGGACAACTGGATCTTTATGACAATGATTGTTTGTCTTCTTTAATTTCTCAGCAAGAAAAGAAGGCTTCTGTTCCCCCAGTGCAGTATCCCATCCTCATACCCACTCTTGAACCACACATGACAACAGCAAGGCTTGATGTGGTATGTCAAGATGTGAAATCATTTAGAGCCCTGTTCGAGGTACTGCACATGTATTAGGTCTAAATTTCTTTTTCCATGTCTAGCTGTTAAACCTGTTGTTAAATGTTATATAATGTTAAGTTTGCGGCACCAACATCTTAATTTTTTTTATAATGATAAAATAATGTTTGATTTTCACAACTCAACACTAATAGCAAACAATGTCTGTGTAGATTCTTGTAGTTGCAAAGCATCGTTCAATACAAAATAAAAAAAGTATTGGTATAAACTGGCCTTTGACTGGTGGTGTTCTAGGTCAGGCTTTCAAAGAAAACCATCCTATCATTCAAATATACATAGCAGGTTACCAAGATGGATCTGTTCGGATATGGGATGCTACATATCCTGCTTTGTCACTTGTTTACGACTTAAAATCTGAGGTTAGCCATCAACTTATTATACAGTATTCAATCTTTTATCCTGTGATTGTATTTGTATATTTATTGAAACTCATATTGGAGACTTATGCTGTTCAATCATGAAAGAAAAAATATTTTTGCAATTGGCAGGTTAATGATATTAACATGGGCAATGCAAGTGCTCCTGTGTCAGCATTGGGTTTTTGCCCTGATACTCTACATCTTGCTGTGGGCGATGAAAGTGGTGTTGTAAGATTTATTAGTATTTAGCTTTTTTCATTATTTTCTTATTCAATAGTCTTGAATGCCTGGTAATTGTATTCTATGGGAATGTGTAGGTTCATCTATATGGGCTAATAAGGAGTTCAGATGACTCCACTTTGCACTTCGTGACGGAAAATGGAACTGAAGGTTGGGTATTTATTGTTTTCTATTTGAATTGCCGTACTCATATTGTAAACCTTATCAATAAAAAAAAGGTACTTTTCTGATCTGCTCCCCAATTTCTATGGGGAAGTTAAACAGTTCAATTGACAATGACCTAAGTTACTTTTCATGTATCTGTTTATGCTAAAAATTGATTTGATATTTCTATTTCTAATCTCGGATTTTAACCTGTTTTTATTCAATGGGACAGTTCATAATACGCATAAAGGGGATGGACCTCATTGCAAAGCTGTGTTTTCCCTTCAAAATTCTGCTGTATACAACCTACAGTTTGCAAACTTTGGAGGGAAGATTGTTGTCGGATATGAACATGGGCAGGTGAGATCACTTGTTAATTCTTTTCCTTTTTGAAGGAAATGGTTTATTTGTTTTTGGTCACTTGGTCGAGTTGTTGAGTGGCTATTCGAATTAAACTAGCTTATATTTTTCTAATTCATTTTACAGGTGGCTATGCTTGATATCAGTTCATCATCAGTTCTGTTTGTTACGAAAACTGAATCTAACACTTCTTCGCCAGTTGTTTCTATGGATGCAAATTTTTCAGACAGAAGCTTAAACAAACCACTGGAATCTGTATCTGATATTTCTGAAAATCCTGGAATGGGGCTAGTCTATGTTATGACAAGGGATGGACACTTTGTTGCAATAGATACCGTGACAGGGAATATGGCTTGCAGTAGAACAATGAGCCCCAGCGTAAAATCAAATGCAATTTCAATGCACATTATAGGCAAGTATTTTGGATGAGAAAATTAAATATTATAATCTGTAAACAATTTTATTACTTATGTTGCTGTGTTATTTCAGATGGTAGTACTTCTGACCTATCTGCTGAAAAACTGACATCCAACACACCTCAGAAGAGTGATTCGGTAATGCAAGCTAATATCCAATCTGAAAATGCACAAGTTGAAGATGAAAGTGCTACTACCGTAGAAAATTCATATTTTGGACAGATAATATCGAACTCACTCATTTTACTTTGTTATGAGAATGAATTGAGCCTACACTCTTTAAATTTTGTGATTGAGGTGCTGCTCTTCACATCCGTCTTCCTTTAAATTTCAATCCATTCCTTCCTACTGGTTAATGAAATTTCCTTATAATAGGGTAGCAGTAAGTACATACGAAAGGTGAACCTTGTACAACGGTGCTGCTGGACTACAACCTTCAAGAAAGAGTGTGTTTTAGTTCTTCTGTATCAAAGTGGAGATGTTGAATTAAGGTGAAATGCTTATACATACATGAATATGCATATTAGAATAAGAGAAGAGAGAGGAAAATTGAGATTGAGAAACTGTTATTATTCAACCCAACTAACAACAGATTACTAAGGTGATTATATAGTTGGATAACAACCATCATAACTGACATTATACTCTGCAGAAGAAATCATGTACTTTTGGCTCTGAATCTCTAGTAGTTATTCTCGATAATGTTGTTGTGTTGTTGCTGTATCATAGCTTTTTGAGATGTCATGGTGTACTTAGCTATACTCCCCGCTCCCCTCTCTTTTGATAAGTTTTGGTGGATGTTATCTCACTTTGAGCAGGTCCTTGCCAGCTTTGGAAGTGTTGGGAGAAAGCTCTTTAATGTCGATCCTCAGATGGAACTTGGAAACTAACATGGCGAAGACGATATGTTCTTCATCAAATGGAAAAATTATTCTGGTTTGAAAGTTTTCTTGTTTTTCAAATTAAGCTATTTTCTTGCATGCTGACAAAATTTACACGATTCGTATGTTGTCTTAAGCTTGATGTCACTTTACAAAATGTTTAGTATTTTGAGTTCAGTATATATCTGTTGGATACTGTTTTAGAAAATAAGTATATACTGTAATTGGCATTTGGCAGATTCTGTTTTCCTAGATTCTATTAGTTGGATTTTGAGGTGTCATTTTTTTTTATTTACCTTCCTAAAGGGATTATTTCTATATAAAATTCCTTTTTGTTTTTAAATTTTTTAGATTAGTGAAATGGCTTCATTCCTTTGCATTTTAGTTTCCTATATTAGTGTACAATGTTGAGGACGAACCCTGACACAGCGGTAAAGTTGTGCTTTGGTGACTTGTTGGTCATGGGTTTGAATCCGGAAACAACCTCTTTGCATATGCAAGGGTAAGGCTCCGTACAATATCGCGCTCCCTTACCTTCGCATAGCGAGGAGCCTTTGGACAATGGGGTACATAGTTTTTCTTTTATATATTAGTGTACAGTTTTCATTATTTATTTCTGCCTTGTAATTCATATTCGATCAAGGAATTTGAACACAGGTTTCTTCCTAATTCTACAATAGCAATTAACCAATATCTATTCAGTTAAATATTTTCAAACATTTGATCATTTAGGAGATATAGTAAACTGAACTCTCATTTGGAAACAACTAACAACAACATTTTCCAGTTTATTCTGTTTCCTTCTTTTCACCTAGTGGGATAAGGCTTTTGTTGTTGTTATTACGTTTCCTCCTTTCTCTAATTTTCTTGCAATAATCTCCAATGTTCCAGTTTAACAATGATCTAAGATAACTACCTTTAATGCCTTGTACCAGTTACTAGAACAACTCTGAAATATAACGTGATATATCTAATTACAATGAACAATTCATGTTATATATAAAGCTGTTTATGAACTTTCCACCTAGCAGCTTGAACTTTAGGGGAAGTCCATTCATATATAGTGTCAAATCCTCTATAACCAATTAGTTAGAAGTTCGATCCTTTCTGCCCTCATTATTCTAATTCTAAATAATTAAAAAAGAAAGGTAAATTATGCCCTGCCACTAGGTCTAGGAGATGGATATATTAAACTACCTTCCTTTTATTTTGAAAAATTACACTCTAATAAATTAATGTATGGCATACTTTAATGAGTTTCTTAGGGGTGATTTTTTTCTCTCTCTGACTCTCAACATCTTCAACTACAATATGCTGATGATACAATTTTCTTTGGGGTTGCATCGGAGGAAAATGTAAAAACGATTAAGGTTATTTTGAGAAGTTTTGAGTTAGTGTCGGGGTTGAAGATAAACTTTGCAAAGAGTAGTTTTGGAGCATTTGGGGTGAATGATCAATGCATAAATAATGCTGCTAGATATCTGAATTGTAGAAAGCTAATGGTACCGTTTCTATATCTGGGCGTTCCTATTGGGGCAAATCTGAGGCGGAGTGAGACATGGGCATCCTTAGTGAGAAAGTGTGAGAGTAAATTAGCGAAATGGAAGCATAAATTATTGTCTTTTGGGGGCAGGCTGACTCTCATCAAGTCAGTCCTGAATTCATTACCTACTTTTATGTTTTCTTTTTTCAGGGTTCCTAAGAAGGTGGTGGATCGCTTGGTGAGACTACAGCGGAGATTTTTGTGGGGTGGTAGTAATGATCATGTTAAGATTGCATGGGTTAGTTGGGATGTGGTGTGTGAGGATAAAGCGAAAGGAGGCTTGGGAATTCGGGACTTGGTGAGCTTCAACAAAGCTCTACTTGGGAAATGGCGATGGAACTTGTTCCATAGCAATGGAGAACTGTGGTCACAAGTCCTGGAGTCCAAGTATGGTGGGTGGAGAAGTCTTGACGTTGAGAGAAGGTCTGCTAGTGAATCTATTTGGTGGAGGGATTTGAGTGATGTATGCCAATCTAGTAATGCGGAGGGGTGGTTCAATAAGGGTTTCAGTTGGAGTGTCGGTTGCGGATCAAAGATACTATTTTGGGAAGATGGGTGGAAAGATGATGGAGTACCCCTGAGGACGAAATTCCCTAGAATGTATCAAATCTCCCCAACAGCAACAACATTTCATTCAGCAGATGGGATCTTTTTCAAATGATGGCTGGGAATGGAAACTTAATTGGAGAAGATGTTTTAGGGAGGGGGAAGTATAAATAGCAATTAAGTTCTTAGAGGATATTCAGGGGGTGGTCATTCGTCCTGAACAGCAGGATAGGTGGAGGTGGGAGGGGATATCGAATGGTGGATATATGGTGGGAAGTGCCTACAAGTCATTGAATAGGGTGCTGGATACCCAATTCCAGGAGGAGATGTACAAAGACCTTTGGAAGCTCCGCATCCCGTGCAAAGCCACTTGTTTCGCTTGGAGGTTATTGAGAGATCAACTGCCTACTAAGAAGAATCTGGTCCACAGAAATGTAAATATTGGTGACCTTAGTTGCCCTTTCTGCTGCATTTCTGATGAAGATGCATCACATGTGTTCTTTAGTTGCCAGAAGATCATGCCGCTTTGGTGGGAATCCATGGGATGGATTAATGTGGTAGGGGTATCTCCGGTCAACCCACGTGATCATTTCCGTCAACACAGTTACTGCATGTTTACTGGCCTTAAAGTTCAGCGGTGGTATACTTGGTGGATCGCCTTGACTTGGAGCATCTGGTATCATCACAATAGGATTATGTTCCATAATGAAAGCTTTAATGGGTCTAAGCTGATGGAGGATGCTATATTTTTTTGCTGGTCATGGTTAGCAAACTTGGAGAAAGGCTTTAATATCCCTTTCTACATTTGGGCTAGTCATATCAGAGATGGTTTTGTTTGTAGAGGAGGCTGTAATTAGGGTGTTCCTTTTGTTTTTCTGCCATCATGTGGGTTTTCTCTAGCTGTTCTTTGGCACCTTAATTCAGATTTTATCATGTATTAGGTTGCCAAAGCTTTGTTAGGCTTACTGGTGGCCTTTTCTTTCTTTTCCAGTACTTCTTTTCTCTTATATAATATATATTATCTTTGCTGATAAAAAAAAAAAAAAAACTACTTTTGAATCCTTATTATTGACTATGGGACTCTAAAGGATGAAATTGAGATTCTGGATTAAGTTCCAAAACCAATACTAGTGGTGCTTAAAATTTCATTTCATCTTATAAATTCCTAAAATCAATAATATAGTTATAAAATTATTGATGTTTAAAATTAATTGTCAGTAAGACTGAAATTTCGAGAGGAAAAATGGCACAGAAAAGCTCATTCATAGTTATTCACCATCACTAAGAGGTTTGTTAACATCAAAATGAAGTGTAGTATATTTTTAACTAAAGTGAGGGGAGTGTAATTTTTAAAAATAGGGCGGTGTAATTTGATCATCTTTAAGGGGAAGGGAATGTAATTTATCAGAAAAATTGAATTCCAGCACCACGTAGGTGGGCTAGTTCATATTCATGCTTCAAATAATGGCTTTTGTGTGAGGCTGTGTTAGATATTCAGCCATTTGTGAGTTTTCATCTAGCAGCTTAGACATAGAACCATTTGTGAGTTTTCATCTAGCAGCTTAAGATTTTGGGAGAGTCAGTTCATGATAATCTACAATTAACATCAATAGTTCTGCTTTAAAAAAATTAAAACCTCCTTACATTTACCTTTTATGTGTTTTGGATTCTGCAAAAGGATTTTGCACAGAAAATGCAAGAAAACATGTTGCATGCATAACTCCTAGTGTTCCTACAAATTAAGTTAGGTTCTTTTTGTTTTATAATCAAACTTGTGGCTATCTTGTTTTATAGGTCAACGGGAATGAAACTGCTTTCATATCACTGTTGAACTGTGAAAATGAGTTCTGGTAACTTCATATTTCCTCCCTTTTCTGGCTGTCTATGTTTTATCGAGCAATTAGTCATCAATTTTTAACCCCACAGTATAGAGCACTATTAGTATTGTTCATATTCAAAGTATTGAGTAAAATGTTTCAACATAGCAAAGCTCTAAGAATTGATGACTAATTGCTCAATAAAAGAGAGCCTGGGACAACCCACAGGTGGTTGCTGATGTGATCTGCCTCTCTCTACAAAATTATATTCTATTGTCTCATTGATGATTAGAACTTTGGTTTCCAACTTGAACTTCCAAATTCTTGTAGGACTCCACAGTCTTTTCCTTGTCTTCATGATGAAGTTCTTGCAGCTGCAGTAGATGCTACAGCAAGTCTATCTCCAAAGCAAAATGAAAGAAAGGTTTAGTTTGTTCAGGCTTGCAATGCTTTTTCTCCCATTATTTTTTTCAGGACTTGTAATTCAACTTATCTTGCTATAGGGAGCATCTTCTATCTTTTGTTAATATAGCCAAGAACTTTAAAGCGGGGAATACGGATCAGAATGCAAATCAATCAGTTCATACTAATAGACCAGAAAATTTAAAACACACATTCTCCAGTCCTCCTTTCTTAAAGTCTTCTCGAGCACAGTAGATAAGCAAGATCCTTTTGGAATTGACATAGGTTTGTCTCTAACATTTTCTACTACCAACTAGGACTCTTTATTTTCTTAAAATGTTACCTTATCTTTTGCAGATGACATTCAAATTGATGAACCTGTTGTCTTTTCATCTCCTCAGAAAATTGATAATGACAAGAGAGGTACATTTTTATTGTGTTATTTTCTCCAAAAAGTATTTTATGATTTTATCTTTTGAATATTGAATGGTTGCCTTGCAGATAAAGGGAAAGGAACAGACAGACAGAAATTACTTGAAGAAGCAAGCACAGACTTGAAACCAAAAGCTAGAACAGCTGAGGAAATTAAGGCTAAATACAGAAAGACGGGCACAGGGGTAAATCTAGATCTGAAAAATTCTGTAATTTGCTCATTTTAGATCATGTCTTGACTTTTCACTGGTGTCAGGATGCCTCGGCAGCAGCTGCACTTGCAAGGGATAAACTTGTAGAGCGGCAAGAAAAGCTCCAGGTAGATGATTATTTGATTCCGTAATCCATTACCCGTATCTTATTTTTGACAATTTCAAACTTCTCCTTTTCAATGAACATCAAAACCTGAATCACCAAAAAGAAACTCCATTTTTTAACAAGTTTCTAAATACAGACATTTCATGCTGTATTTAAGTAGATGATAGATTTGGGTTTATTTATCTTAGTATGATTGAGGTCCCATTGAAGTCTGTTTACAGACAGTCGCCTAGATGTATGAGAAATCAAAGTATTTTTTAGTTACCATGAATTGAAACTTAGCTGGAATTCTCCCAAATGTGTTTTGTTATTTTTCTATCTAACCATGTCTTGCCATTCTTTTACTAGATACTCAACGAACGTACTGAAGAGTTGCAAAATGGGGCACAAGACTTTGCATCCATGGCAACTGAGCTTGCCAAAAGAATGGAAAATCGTAAATGGTGGCAGTTATGATTGGTTGCATGATTTCTTATTTTCATCGATACGCTTATGCATCTCCTTTCGAAGTTGATCGAAGTTCTGGAATGGAGAACAGGCCTCGCAGTTTTCAAAGGTAGCTCTGATTCCATCGCTTACTGTTTGCAAACATATTGGGTGCAACGTGGTGCATGTTATTATTATTATTATTTTATTTTGAGAAATGATAGTTGTACAATAATTTGTACAACAAAATATACAACTAAGAGAGAAAAAGTGATAAAGGGACAAAAAATGAATTTAAATTATAATAAATGACAAAATTGAGGAGAGAGATACACAAAATATGTTGTATAAATTATTGTACAACTTATTTTATGTGTATCATATCTTTTTTATTTTTATGACGCACATATTAGTGTAATTCTTGAGTATATTAGTGCAAGTTTTTTTATTGTGTACTGCACATAATTTTTTATATTAAAATTATAACAAACTTCAATAACGTGCTGCATATTGCATTTACAGGTAAATTGAGATTTTTTAAAATCACGAATAAAATGTGAAAAATGTCAACATTTTTTTTCTCTCAAAACTAAATGCTAACAATTATTTATTGGTGAAACTAGATAAAAATATGGCCATGTTTCATTTGAGGGAGAATTATGAAGATGCAATTTTTATGAACTTAACTGGACAGATCTATGATTTTGTATTAAAATGTTGTGCTAAAGGGCAATTTTTTATGAACTTACGTGGAAAATTGGATATTTTATCTTGAGAAAAATATGATACTTTGGTAAGTATGTTTTGAACGAAAGAAGATTTAAGACTTTTTTTTTTTACACAAGAAGATTTAAGACTTAATTATAGTTTTGTTACTTGTTAGTTTCTTTATTTTAGATTATATGTATTTCGGTCTATAAATATTTCGGGCAAAATTAAGTCTCTTGGTTTTTAAACTTAAACTTAAGAAAATTTGGTTTCTTGTTAATTTCTTTTGCACACAAGACTCTCAAACTCTCTCTCCCCCTCTCGATCTTTTTTTTTTTTACTTAAATCTTCACATATTAAATCGACTAAATAGTTTTAATCTTTTCTTCGTAAAACTCAATAACAAAACATCAAATTTCACTTAAAAGAAAAAAATATTGAATATTTCTTTCTATCCTTATCTTACATCCTTTAAAATCTTTTAACTTGTAAGCTTTTAAAATCAGTTTTTATCTTAAAATCATTTAACCCTAAAAAATATGGACAGAAAATGAAAATTTCAAGTTTTATATAAAAGGAAATTGATGGTGATACCAAATTTATTTGGTTTTATTTAATAGATTAACCGACTCAAGAATTGGAGTAAACAAAATCACATGCAATTCAAACTAATGGGCATAAAATATATGCAATTAATCTAAGATTTAAAATAATTTAATCAATTCAATTCATTATTATTTTGAGTATAAAATAAAAATATGAGAATTTTAAATAAAAAAAGTTGCGCAAGGTTTAATTTTAATAATTAAAAAATGGGTATTAAATTTACATAAAAAATTTGTAGAGACTAAAATCATATATTAATAATATTTAAAGAATTAAAATTGCAGTTAAGAATTTAAGATTATATTTTAATAAACAAAAACATTAATTTCATATTACCACTAAACATTGGATTGGAATTGAGAACAATTGAGACATGTAGCTAGGGTACTGGACCACTCGAAGCAACCTAATATATGAAACAGTTCATGCTCTTTAGAAGGGAATAAAAAAGAAGAAACATGTGAATCAATTCAATAAAAGTCCCATCAAACAGATCGGGACAACCTAAATCCCAGCCTCAAACATTTCCATACAGTGAAAGCAAAGCTACAAATCTTGGGAGCTTACAAGATTATTGAACTAAGGAATTTCCTGGTTCAGAATTAGTGGACATATGTATTAAATTAAAAAGCAAAGTATAAAATGATCAAGTGGTGCACGGCGCCGGAATAGGGGCTATATATCCCTTTCAATCCCAGTCTGTCGACGTGAGGGGTGTGGCCATATTCATCCAAGCTAGTTTTTAATATTGTAGA